>CM065596.1:72158343-73358343 GCA_033119425.1 Bufotes viridis
CCCTCTGGTGCTGGGAGAGGACGTGGCCATTCTGCCACAGCCACACGTCCTAGTGAATCAACTACCTCAGGTTCCAGTACCTGCCAGAATTTACAGCGATATTTGGTCGTGCCCAATGCCGTTCTAAGGATGGTAAGGCCTGAGCAGGTACAGGCGCTAGTCAAGTGGGTGGCCGACAGTGGATCCAGCATGTTCACAACATTATCTCCCACCCAGTCTTCTGCTGAAAGCGCACAGGTGGCACCTAAAAACCAAGCCCATCAGTCTGTCACATCACCCCCATGCATATCAGGGAAGCTGTCAGAGCCTCAAGTTATGCAGCAGTCTCTTATGCTGTTTGAAGACACTGCTGGCAGGGTTTCCCAAGGAAATCCACCTAGCCCATCCCCAGTGGTGGAAGACATAGAATGCACTTATGCACAACCACTGATGTTTCCTGATGATGAGGACATGGGAATACCACCTCATCGGAGTCATCTTCTCTGATGATGACGAAACACAGGTGCCAACTGCTGCGTCTTTCTGCAGTGTGCAGACCGAACAGGAGGTCAGGGAGGAAGACTGTGTGGAAGACGATGCAGGGGACGATGAGGTCCTAGACCCCACATGGAATGAAGGTCGTGCCACTGACTTTTATAGTTCAGAGGAAGAGGCAGTGGTGAGACCGAGCCAACAGCTTAGCAAAAGAGGGAGCAGGGGGCAAAAGGAGACCAGCCGCCGCCAAGAGAGTTCGTCTGCTACTGGCCACCGCCACCAGGGACCGAGCACCCAAAAAGGCAGCTTCAAGGAGTTCCCTGGCATGGCACTTCTTTAAACAATGTGCTGACGACAAGACCCGAGTGGTTTGCACGCTGTGCCATCAGATCCTGAAGTGAGGCATTAACGTTCTGAACCTTAGCACAACCTGCATGACCAGGCATCTACATGCAAAGAATGAACTGCAGTGGAGTAAACACCTTAAAAGCAAGGAACTCACTCTGGCTCCCCCTGCTCCCTCTTCTGCTGCTGCCTCGGCCTCTTCCTCCGCCTCGGAAGGAATGTTGGCACCTGCCGCCCACCAAACAGAGGATGTGCCACCGACAACACCACCTGCGTCACCAAGCATCTCCACCATGTCACACGGCAGCGTTCAGCTCTCCATCTCACAAACCTTGGAGAGAAAGCGTAAATTCCCACCTAGCCACACTCGAGCCCTGGGCCTGAATGCCAGCATTTCTAAACTACTGGCCTTTGAAATGCTGTCATTCAGGCTGGTGGACACAGAGAGCTTCATACAGCTGATGTCCATGGCTGTCCCACAGTATGTTGTTCCCAGCCGCCACTACTTCTCCAAGACAGCCGTGCCTTCCCTACACAATCAAGTATCCGATAAAATCAAGTGTGCACTGCGCAACGCCATCTGTGGCAAGGTCCACCTAACCACAGATACGTGGACCAGTAAGCACGGCCAGGGACGCTATATCTCCCTAACTGCACACTGGGTAAATGTAGTGGCGGCTGGGCCGCAGGCGGAGAGTTCCTTGGCGCACGTCCTTCCGCCGCCAAGGATCGCAGGGTATCATTCTTTGCCTCCTGTAGCCTCCTCCTCCTACTCGTCTTCCTCCTCCTCTGCTTCCACCAGCTCATCCAGTCAGCCACACACCTTCACCACCAACTTCAGCACAGCCCGGGGTAAACGTCAGCAGGCCATTCTGAAACTCATATGTTTGGGGGACGAGTGGTTTCAGCCGGTGGGCCTCAAGCCCGGCCTGGTGGTGTGCGATAATGGGCGAAATCTCGTCGCAGCTCTGGTACTAGCCGGTTTGACGCACATCCCTTGACTGGCGCATGTGCTGAATTTGGTGGTGCAGAAGTTCATTCACAACTACCCCGACATGTCAGAGCTGCTGCATAAAGTGAGGGCCGTCTGTGCGCGCTTCCGGCGTTCACATCCTGCCGCTGCTCGCCTGTCTGCGCTACAGCGGAACTTCGGCCTTCCCGCTCACCGCCTCATATGCGACGTGCCCACCAGGTGGAACTCCACCTTGCACATGCTGGAGAGACTGTGCGAGCAGCAGCAGGCCATAGTGGAGTTTCAGCTGCAGCACGCACACGTCAGTCGCACTGCGGAGCAGCACCACTTCACCACCAATGATTGGGCCTCCATGCGAGACCTGTGTGCCCTGTTGCGCTGTTTCGAGTACTCCACCAACATGGCCAGTGGCGATGACACCGTTATCAGAGTTACAATACCACTTCTATGTCTCCTTGAGAAAAAGCATAGGGAGATGATGGAAGAGGAGGTGGCCAAGGAGGAGGATGAGGGGTCATTTTTAGCACTTTCAGGCCAGTCTGTTAGAAGTGGCTCAGAGGGAGGTTTTTTGCAACAGCAGAGGCCAGGTACAAATGTGGCCAGCCAGGGCCCACTACTGGGGGACGAGGAGGAGGTGGAGGAGGATGAGGATGAAGCAGGTTCACAGCGGGGTGGCACCTGACACAGCTCAGGCCCATCACTGGTGCGTGGCTGGGGGGATACGGAGGACGATACGCCTCCCACAGAGGACAGCTTGTCCTTACCTCTGGGGAGCCTGGCACACATGAGCGACTACATGCTGCAGTGCCTGCGCAACGACAACAGAGTTGCCCACATTTTAACGTGTGCCGACTACTGGGTTGCCACCCTGCTGGATCCCCGGTACAAAGACAATGTGCCCACCTTACTTCCTGCACTGGAGCGTGATAGGAAGATGCCCGAGTACAAGCGCACGCTGGTAGAGGCGCTCCTGAGAGCATTCCTAAATGTCACAGGGGAACAGGTGGAAGCCCAAGGCGAAGGCAGAGGAGGAGCAAGAGGTCGCCAACGCAGCTGTGTCACGGCCAGCTCCTCTGAGGGCCGGGTTAGCATGGCAGAAATGTGGAAAAGATTTGTCTCCACGCCAAAGCTAACTGCACCACCACCTGATACGGAACGTGTTAGCAGGAGGCAGCATTTCACTAACATGGTTGAACAGTACGTCTGCACACCCCTATACGTACTGACTGATGGTTCGACCCCATTCAACTTCTGGGTCTCCAAATTGGCCACGTGGCCAGAGTTAGCATTTTATGCCTTGGAGGTGCTGGCCTGCCTGGCGGCCAGCGTTTTGTCTGAACGTGTATTCAGCACGGCAGTGGGCATCATTTCTTTCAAACGCAGCCGCCTGTCCACAGCCAACGTGGACAAGCTGACGTTCATAAAAATGAACCAGGCATGGATCCCACAGGACCTATCCCTCCCTTGTGCAGAATAGACATTTAAACCTGCCTCCCCCTCAACCATGTATTCTTGTACTCCGGCGCACTTCTTTATTGAATCCGAATTTTTTTAACTTTACCATGATCTTGCGGTGCAACCCAAAGTTCAGTGAACCTCTCCTCTGTCTGGGTGGTGGGGCCGAAATAACTGAGAGTGGCCTTCTCCGGTGGTGGGTGATATGACGCATGATTCCTTGCTATGGGACCTCTCTCCTCTGTCTGGGTGCTGGGCCGAATTAACTGAGAGTGGACTTCTCCGGTGGTGGGTGAAATGACGCATGATTCCTTGCTGTGGGACCTCTCTCCTCTGTCTGGGTGCTGGGCCGAAATAACTGAAAGTGGCCTTCTCCAGTGGTGGTTGATATGATGCATGATTCCTTGCTGTGGGAACTCTCTCCTCTGTCTGGGTGCTGGGCCGAAATAACTGAGAGTGGCATTCTCCGGTGGTGGTTGATATGACGCATGATTCCTTGCTGTGGGACCTCTCTCCTCTGTCTGGGTGCTGGGCTGAAATAACTAAGAGTGGCCTTCTCCATTGGTGGTTGATATGGCGCATGATTCCATGCTGTGGGACCTCTCTCCTCTGACTGGATGCTGGGGCCTAAATAACTGAAAATGGCCTTCTCCAGTGGTGGTTGATATGACACATGATTCCTTGCTGTGGGACCTCTCTTCTCTGTCTGGGTGCTGGGCTGAAATAACTGAGAGTGGCCTTCTCCGGTGGTGGTTGATATGACGCATGATTCCTTGCTGTGGGACCTCTCCTCTGACTGGGTGCTGGGGCCTCAATAACTGAAAATGGCCTTCTACGGTGGTGGTTGATATGAAGCATGATTCCTTGCTGTGGGACCTCTCTCCTCTGTCTGGGTGCTGGGCTGAAATAACTGAGAGCGGCCTTCTCCGGTGGTGGTTGATATGACGCATGACTCCTTGCTGTGGGACCTCTCTCCTCTGTCTGGGTGCTGGGTTGAAATAACTGAGAGTGGCCTTCTCCGGTGGTGGGTGATATGACGCATGATTCCTTGCTGTAGGACCTGTATCCTCGGTCTGGGTGCTGGGCCGAAATAACTGAAAGTGGCCTTCTCCAGTGGTGGTTGATATGACGCATGATTCCTTGCTGTGGGACCTCTCTCCTCGGTCTGGGTGCTGGCCGAAATAACTGAAAGTGGCCTTCTCCAGTGGTGGGTGATATGACGCATGATTCCTTGCTGTGGGACCTCTCTCCTCGGTCTTGGTGCTTGCCAAAATAGCTGAGAGTGGCCTTCTCCGGTGGTGGTTGATATGACGCATGATTCCTTGCTGTGGGACCTCTCTCCTCTGTCTGGGAGCTGGGCCGAAATAACTGAGAGTGGCCTTCTCCGGTGGTGGTTGATATGACACATGATTCCTTGCTGTGGGACCTCTCTCCTCTGTCTGGGTGCTGGGCAGAAATAACTGAAAGTGTCCTTCTCCAGTGGTGGTTGATATGACGCATGATTCCTCGCTGTGGGACCTCTCTCCTCTGTCTGGGTGCTGGGCCGAAATAACTGAGAGTGGCCTTTTCCGGTGGTGGTTGATATAATGCATGATTCCTTGCTGTGGGACCTCTCTCCTGTGTCTGGGTGCTGGGCTGAAATAACTGGGAGTGGCCTTCTCCAGTGGTGGTTGATATGACGCATGACTACTTGCTGTGGGACCTCTCTCCTCTGTCTGGGTGCTGGGCCGAAATAACTGAGAGTGGCCTTCTCCGGTGGTGGTTGATATGATGCATGATTCCTTGCTGTGGGACCTCTCTCCTGTGTCTGGGTGCTGGGCTGAAATAACTGGGAGTGGCCTTCTCCGGTGGTGGTTGATATGATGCATGACTCCTTGCTGTGGGACCTCTCTCCTCTGTCTGGGTGCTGGGCTGAAATAACTGAGAGTGGCCTTCTCCGGTGGTGGGTTATATGACTCATGATTCCTTGCTGTGGGACCTGTATCCTCGGTCTGGGTGCCTGGCCGAAATAACTGAAAGTGGCCTTCTCCAGTGGTGGGTGATATGACGCATGATTCCTTGCTGTGGGACCTCTCTCCTCGGTCTTGGTGCTGGCCAAAATAGCTGAGAGTGGCCTTCTCCGGTGGTGGTTGATATGACGCATGATTCCTTGTTGTGGGACCTCTCTCCTCTGTCTGGGTGCTTGGCAGAAATAACTGATAGTGGCTTTCTCAGGTGGTGGTTGATATGACGCATGATTCCTTTCTGTGGGACCTCTCTCTTCTGTCTGGGTGCTGGGCCGAAATAACTGAAAGTGGCCTTCTCAGGTGGTGGTTGATATGACGCATGATTCCTTGCTGTGGGACCTCTCTCCTCTGTCTGGGTGCTGGGCCGAAATAACTGAGAGTGGTCTTTTCCGGTGGTGGTTGATATGATGCATGATTCCTTGCTATGGGACCTCTCTCCTCTGTCTGGGTGCTGGGCTGAAATAACTGGGAGTGGCCTTCTCCGGTGGTGGTTGATATGACGCATGACTACTTGCTGTGGGACCTCTCTCTTCTGTCTGGGTGCTGGGCCGAAATAACTGAGAGTGGCCTTCTCCGGTGGTGGTTGATATTATGCATGATTCCTTGCTGTGGGACCTCTCTCCTGTGTCTGGGTGCTGGGCTGAAATAACTGGGAGTGGCCTTCTCCGGTGGTGGTTGATATGACGCATGACTCCTTGCTGTGGGACCTCTCTCCTCTGTCTGGGTGCTGGGCTGAAATAACTGAGAGTGGCCTTCTCCGGTGGTGGGTGATATGACGCATGATTCCTTGCTGTGGGACCTGTATCCTCGGTCTGGGTGCTGGGCCGAAATAACTGAAAGTGGCCTTCTCCAGTGGTGGGTGATATGACGCATGATTCCTTGCAGTGGGACCTGTCTGCAATTGATATTGGTTAAATTTTATTAATTTTATTTTATTTTAATTCTTTTCCCTATCCACATTTGTTTGCAGGGGATTTACCTACATTTTGCTGCCTTTGGCAGCCCTCTAGCCCGTTTCTGGACTATTTTACAGCCTTTTTAGTGCCTAAAAGTTCGGGTCCCCATTGACTTCAATGGGGTTCGGGTTCGGGATAAAGTTCGGGTCGAGTTCGGATCCCGAACCCGAACATTTTCGGGAAGTTCGGCCAAACTTCTCGAACCCGAACATCCAGGTGTTCGCTCATCAGGCCTTCCAGCTGTTGCAAACATAAAACTCCCATCATTCTATCACAGGCTACAGCGATCATCTTTATCCAAGAAATTTGCATGATGGGAAAGGTAGTTTTATCTGGAGGGCCGCAAGTTTTAGAATGCCTACTATAGACTGTGTATGTGTGTGTGTGTGTGTCTGTGTCTCTGTGTGTTGTGTTAGGGGGGGGGTCTAATGGGGGCGTGGGTTTGACGTGGATTATGGTGGTATTTAGCGGTGGGTATTTAGTGTGGGTCTATTGGGTATGGAGGGAAATCAGATATGCAATTTGCATCTGATATATATTTGTCTGCTCTCCATACATAAGGACCTTAATGTAGGCCGCATTTATGTATGGATAGCATATAAATATATATCTGATGCAAGTGACATAATGGGATGATCTCAGAACAACCGTTTATTGATACATACTGTAAGAGGGTGCAAGGTATCATAGTCGATGGCAGGTACGTGTCACCGAGGTTCCTGGCCTCGGTGAGGTGAGAGCCGAGTTTTATGTGTCTGCAGCAGCTAGTGCTGTTTGACTTTGTTACCTAGTTTGGCTGCAAAGCTAATCCGGGCCGGCTCTTACTGGGAGTAGGCAAAGAGCTGGGTGGGTGCCTACTCCCCACGGTCCAGGCCGGACTTTATCCGGGCCTTTAAAAAGGCAGCCTCCTTAGCAGCTGGGTGGTGATTGTCCTGGAGCTGCAAACAGGGCTGTGGAGTTCTCTGACTTAGAGGAAAGAGCTCAGCAAGGAGGTGTTGTTGTTCCTGGCACCCTGAAGGTGGATTCTCCTGCGGCTGGGCCGACAGCCTGGTGCGAACCTGCACCTAAACCTCCCAGGTGATTGAACCTGTGCTCCTGTTTTGTTTTGCCTCCTTATTTCTGATGTGCATGAATTACCACCAAGAGACTGTTTGTCGTTTACTTTTGTGTCAGTGTGAATAAAACACTGTTTATTGCACATTCTGGACTCCTTGTTTTGCCTCGGTACTGCACCCGCCCCGCTATCTACCAGAGCGACTCCCCACATTTGGTGGAGGATGCGGGCATGCGCAGTGAGGCTGGCGTGAACGCCGAAGTTTTTTTTGCTAAAGTGCATGGAATATATTAAGCCAGCAAAGTTGCAAGCAGGAATTTCTGACAACATGGAGGCTGCTGTGAAGGCTCTCATAGAGGCTAACGTGCAGCAGCGGGAGACCAACCAGCTACTGCTACAACATGTGATGGCGTTACAGGCGGCAGGAGCGTCCCACCGCGTCCATGATGCCCGGAAGCGGTCCGTGCGGCGATCCCAAAATGACCCCCGCAGACGACGTTGAGACATACCTGGCGGTCTTTGAGAAGGTCGCCGTGAGGGAAAAGTTACCCTGTGACCAGTGGGCTGAGGTGGTCGCTCCGTTCCTGGCTTCCGGACCCCAGCAGGTGCTTTTCGACTTGTCGGACGACCAAGCGGCAGATTATGACACCGTGAAAGGAGAGATCCTAGCCAGACTGGGGGTGAACGTGCTGGTCCGCGCTCAAAGAGTCCACCAGTGGGACTTTAAAGCGACTGAACCCGCTAGGCCGCAGTACTACGATCTGCTGCACAGGCTGCAAAAGTGGCTGCAGCCCGATCTACTAAGTCCCACTGCCATGCTGGATCGACTGTTGGTGGACATCTTTTGGAGGGCCCTGCCTTATCCCCTCCAGCACTGGATCGGCCAGGTGTCGCCCACCAATGCCCTGGAGATGGTCGACCTGGTGGAGCGTTACGAGGCCACCAGAAACCTGCAGGGGAGTCTTGCTGGGAAGGGGTCAGTCAAACCCCGGAGGCCTCTGCCCCAGTTCCGACGTCCGGCGACAGAGCGGCCTGCACGGAATATACCCCCTGCGAGTCCGCCTCCCGTGGTATGCTGGAGGTGTCAGGAGCCAGGCCACATCAGGGCCAACTGTCCGCATCGGGATGAGCCGATGGAGGTGAACTACGGGGGTCGCCACTCCTTGTACGCCCGGAGACTGTGTGCGACCGGCACCCCCGAGACAATAGACAGTCGTCATCTGTGCCAGGTGCAAGTCGGGGATAACCTGGCAGTGGCGCTGTTGGACTCAGGGAGCCTGGTAACCCTGGTACGTGCTGCCCTGGTACAGCCCACCCAGTATACGGGCCGGAAAGTTGGTGTGGTGTGCATTCACGGAGACTTAAAGGACTATCCCACTGCTGTAATGTCTCTGTCCACGGCGGCCGGCACCTGGACTTGTGAAGTGGCGATCTCCACAAAGCTACCCTATGAACTGATAATTGGGAGAGACTTCCCTGGTTTTCCGTCACTGTGGCCTGAGGTGAAAGTGTCTAATAGCCCTGAGACAGGGGTAACCCTAGCAGAGTGGCCTGATACCACTGGAAGGCCAGAACCCTGGGAGCCCGAGTCTGAAGGGCCAGCGGTAGGGGTGACCACTGCTGCAGCGGTAGTGGCGGAGACAACCCCACTGAGTGTAATGGTGGGAGACACGGAGGACTTGCCACCGGGACCTGAGTTGGCAGACCTCAATGTCTCCGGGGAAAATTTTGGGACCGCACAACACCGGGACCAAACCCTAACCAGGGCCTGGGAGAATGTGCTGGAAATTGAGGGTAAACCCCAGAAACCAGGGGCTGAATTAATGTTCCCACGATTTGTTGTTCTGCAGGATATGTTGTATCGGGTGAACCAAATCCGAGGTGAACCTGTTGAACAGTTGGTGGTGCCCACAGCGTATCGCAAGCTTGTCATGGAGCTTGCCCACCAACATGTTCTTGGGGGACACCTGGGGTGGCAGAAAACCCAGGACCGCATTCTGCAGCGGTTTTATTGGCCCAGTGTGTTCAAGGAGGTAGAAAATTATTGTAAGTCCTGTCCAACCTGTCAGATAACTAGCCCCCAGCCTCATTTCCGTAGTCCTCTGGTACCTCTGCCAATTATTGAAGTACCGTTTGAGCGAATCGCTATGGATTTAATTGGGCCTGTACCAAAGTCTGCCAGGGGCCACCAACACATTCTGGTAGTTCTCGACTATGCCACTCGGTATCCGGAGGCGGTGCCTCTGCGACATACCTCAGCTAAGCTCATTGCCAAGGAGTTATTGGAAATGTTTTCCCGTGTGGGCCTGCCAAAAGAGGTTCTGACAGACCAAGGGACCCCTTTTATGTCCAAAGTAATGAGGGAACTGTGTAAATTGTTGCGTATAAAGCAGTTACGGACGTCCGTTTACCATCCGCAAACAGACGGTCTTGTGGAGAGGTTTAACCAAACTCTAAAAAATATGTTAAAGAGGGTGGTGTCTAGAGATGGGAAGGACTGGGATCTGCTTCTGCCCTATCTCATGTTCGCAGTGCGAGAGGTGCCCCAGGCCTCTACTGGGTTCTCGCCCTTCGAACTGCTTTATGGCAGACACCCTCGGGGCCTGTTGGATATCGCCAAGGAAGCATGGGAACAACAGCCTGTCCCCACAAAAGTGTCATTGAGTATGTCGCCCAGATGCAGGAACGGATGGAAAGGGTGTTGCCCTTGGTCCGGGAGCATATGGAGGCAGCGCAACAGGCCCAGAGTAGGGTGTACAATCGTCAGGCTCGGGTACGGGACTTCAATCCGGGAGATCGGGTTTTGGTTCTGGTACCCACCCTTGACAGCAAATTCCTAGCTAGGTGGCAGGGCCCCTATGAGGTGATCGAGAAGGTAGGGGAAGTAATTACAAAGTACACCAGCCAGGCGGCGCAAGCCGGAGCAGGTGTACCACGTGAATTTACTTAAGCCGTGGAGAGATAGGGACACGGCCGACGACCACAGCCCCCGGCCAGGGCTTCTAGGTGAAAAGGGTCCAGCCCCACAGTTCGAGGCCTGTGAAGCCGTAACCACGGTAAAATTGCAGACAGCCTGTCTTCCAAACAAGTTCAGGAAGTCAGGGAGTTCATCAGTCGGAACACGGATGTGTTCTCGGACCTCCCTGGCCGCACGTCTCTCATCCGACATGACATCGTCACTGAGCCTCAGGCCAAGGTCCGGTTAAAACCATACCGGGTACCCGAGGCTCGGCGGCGGGCCATCGCGGAGGAAGTGCAGTTAATGTTGAAGCTCGATGTCATTGAGGAGTCGAAAAGTGAGTGGGCCAGCCCCATAGTCCTAATACCCAAGCCGGATGGGACGTTGCGGTTCTGCAACGACTTTCGCAAGTTAAATGAAGTATCCAAGTTTGACGCGTATCCCATGCCCCGAGTAGACGAGCTTGTTGAAAATTTAGGACAAGCCCGTTATTTTTCTGTGCTGGACCTCACTAAAGGGTACTGGCAGGTACCCTTAACGGAGTCGGCTAAGGAAAAACTGCGCTTGTTACCCCGCAGGGCCTGTATCACTACAAGGTGTTACCCTTGGCCTGCATGGCGCCCCGCCACCTTCCAAAGGTTAATGGACATAGTGCTGCGACCACATCGTCGGTACGCCTCGGCCTACTTAGATGATGTAGTCATCCACAGCACCGACTGGGAAAGCCATTTACCCAAGGTGCAGGCGGTAGTGGATGCCCTGAGGAAAGCTGGACTAACCGCCAATCCAAAAAAGTGTGCGATTGGGTTGGAAGAGACCAAATATCTGGGATATGTAATCGGGCGGGAGTCATCAAACCTCAGGTAGCTAAGGTAGAGGCCGTTCGTAACTGGCCCCGACCGGTCACCACCAGGCAGGTAAAGTCGTTCCTGGGGATTGTAGGATACTACATGAGGTTTGTGCCCCACTTTGCCACAATAGCAGCGCCATTGACAGATCTGTTGAAGGGGCGAAAGTCTGGGAGGGTTAGCTGGAGTGAGAAGGCGGAGGAGGCTTTCTCCGCGTTGAAGTCGGCCCTGTGTGGGTCCCCGGTTTTGGTGACACCCGACTTCAACAAGGAGTTCGTCGTACAGACCGACGCCTCGGAGGTAGGCCTCGGTGCTGTACTGTCTCAGGAGGTCAACGGGGAAGAACATCCCGTTGTCTTCCTGAGCCGTAAGCTCAGTCCCGCCGAGTCCAGGTATAGTATAGTGGAGAGGGAGTGCCTGGCTATCAAGTGGGCACTCGAATCTCTCCGCTACTACCTGTTAGGAGGAGGTTCCGTCTGGTGACCGACCATTCCCTCTCAAGTGGATGAGTCAGGCCAAGGAGAGGAATGCTCGGGTCACCAGGTGGTTCCTATCCCTGCAAAATTTCAAATTCTCCGTGGAACACAGGGCAGGCCGCTTGCAGGGTAACGCAGATGCCCTGTCCCGCGTCCACTGCCTCACGTGTGTTCACCCCTCAGGGTTGAACAAAGGGGGTGTGTAAGAGGGTGCAAGGTATCATAGTCGATGGCAGGTACGTGTCACCGAGGTTCCTGGCCTCGGTGAGGTGAGAGCCGGGTTTTATGTGTCTGCAGCAGCTAGTGCTGTTTGACTTTGTTACCTAGTTTGGCTGCAAAGCTAATCCGGGCCGGCTCTTACTGGGAGTAGGCAAAGAGCTGGGTGGGTGCCTACTCCCCACGGTCCAGGCCGGACTTTATCCGGGCCTTTAAAAAGGCAGCCTCCTTAGCAGCTGGGTGGTGATTGTCCTGGAGCTGCAAACAGGGCTGTGGAGTTCTCTGACTTAGAGGAAAGAGCTCAGCAAGGAGGTGTTGTTGTTCCTGGCACCCTGAAGGTGGATTCTCCTGCGGCTGGGCCGACAGCCTGGTGCGAACCTGCACCTAAACCTCCCAGGTGACTGAACCTGTGCTCCTGTTTTGTTTTGCCTCCTTATTTCTGATGTGCATGAATTACCACCAAGAGACTGTTTGTCGTTTACTTTTGTGTCAGTGTGAATAAAACACTGTTTATTGCACATTCTGGACTCCTTGTTTTGCCTCGGTACTGCACCCGCCCCGCTATCTACCAGAGCGACTCCCCACAATACATTGTAATATTACAAATTTACAAGCATAAAAGTACTAGGAGTAATGTTAGATCAATAACTTACTGTTATCAGGATTTCTTCCTCGGCTACACTTAAGTTTCCTCCAACCATCTTTTTTACGGCTGGATTCCAATCCACACAAAAAACTTGTTCTTTCCACCTTCTAGCAGAAGCCACAACCTTAAGTGCGTACGCGCATAAGAATATATGTTCACATAATGCTGAATAATGAGTACAATCAATGCGAACGCGAAAAATACTTTTTAAAATAATCGCATTGTATGAAAATATATAGCGAATATACGAATATTATGTATTCTCAAATATTTGACGTATATACCGCAAATTATTCGTCAAATATCGCGAATACGAATATGGGTCCTCCCGCTCATCACTATGCCGGGTTGGATTGTTAGCCATGAGGGGGGGCGTGGGACAGCTCCTCACTCAGAGTAAATCCAACCATCCCCCACCCCCTCCATTGTAGCCTATTGTGCCCCCACTCCCACTATTGTAGGGCAGCATGGGGGTCACCGCAGCCCCTGCTGATTCGGCCAGGCTCCTTCAGCTCCTATGGTGCGAGCTGTGTCGCTGTGCCTGGCCCCACCCCCTTGCCTGCAAAGCTTACATTGCACTTGTGACGGGCACCTCTGGGCAAGCGAGTTCTGTTACTATGTGGCCTCGTGGGAGCTCTTCACCTGCCCCTAGCATCCCTCTGCCCCACCCCCCTTTCTCGAAACCAAATTACAGTGTCACCATCCCCTTAATCCGGCTGCTCTTACAATGCGCGTGTAACGGGCACCACTTAATGTGGGTCCGTTTGCAATATATGCCCTGGGAGAGCTCTTTGCCCTCCCCTTGCATCCCCCTACCGCCCCCTGGATTACAATATCCCCACCTATGTAACCTTTCCTTCAAGGGGGTTGCTGCTGCTCCTGCTTCTGTAATCTGTGCCTCTTTTAGTACATGGGGCAATGCGGGTCTCAGTTTGAGACCCTTATGGCACCTCCCACCCCCAGGCAAGCAGGCGCAGGGCTCTTATTTTATTTTATTTTTTTATCCTTATCGCGGGTGGGCCAGGGGCATGGCCTCCGTGGTTACCGCAGGCGCAAGTCCCGACACCATTACAGGGTTTCCGGGTTAAGTAGGCGCTCCAGATCCTCCAGGTGGCGCTAGCCATCGTCTTCGGATAGAAATGTCAGGCGCATCTGAGGAGTCTGGTTTGATGCTGTGATCGAAAATCGGAAGAGGCTGGTGCCTGTCCATCTATCCAGGATTCTCGGCCTGGTCATTGCAGCGACCCATCAGGATGGAATTCCTATATACAAAGAAAAACGTCTCTGGTTGTCTTACTGTGACTCCTCGGCGTTGCAAGCCGCAATAGGTGACGTGGGTATCTGTCACTATCGAACGTTCAAATAAGTAAAAGAGGCTGCGCTGCCAGGAAAATGTCTCTTTTATTTTTTTCTCTCTTTTTTTTTCCTCACAAACTTCTGTCCTCGGACTTCAAGGAAAATCTGGGTTTTCACCTGATTCGCAAGATGCAACAAAATCCTCCTTAGAATCTATAAGTACCTGCAGAGTGCAAATAGAAACACTGTATGGTTAAGTACTTCCACCATGTTTGACAATCGCAGGGAGATAAAATACTCACAAAATTCCATTCACAGTGTGCGTATTCATGACGGGGGTACTGGTTAATACTGATCGACCCCTTCCTTCAGCTGCCTTGGCCCACCTCCCACCAATTCTCGCCAAAATTAAACACTGGCACCGACCTTGGATTAATTGGGCCACAGCAGCCTTTTTATTACAAACATACATAAATAACAATAAACCTTTATATAAATACAACCAAAAAACCCATTAACCTTCTGTTCTTCTCCCTACCAAGGGGGAGGTCCTTGAAGCCCTAAACCCCAGAAAACAACCATGCCAGGTTTAGCCGACTTGCCTCCAGCCATTGACCACTAGCTCGGAGGCACCACCTGCCGGCTCCCCCTGACAGTTCCGCCACCGCCAAGTGCCAAACCTTGGAGTCCAGCCCCCACCTTAGGGCCCTCCCATCCTCCTCACCAGATAATCTCACCGACTCCAAGGACCTCCCCCCGCCACAGGGGCACCAGGCTTGACACCCTTAAGCCTGTGCGTCCCTCCACACCCGAACCGTCGTCTCCATACCTTCTTGGATAGCTAAACTCCACATATCCAAACTCAGTGCATTCAGATGCACCCCATCACTCCGCCAAAACCCCCCAACTCCCTTCTCCAGATCCAAATGCCGCACCGCCAAACCCCCATTCTGTGCCAGAAACTGGCCCACCGCCCGATTAACTTTCACCCTCGCCTTATTCACCCCCTCCACCGACCTAGCCCCCCGCCACACCATCCGCGGCACAATGTCAGACCACACAGTCACCATTTTCGGATAAAGCGCCCACAAACGCAGCAAGTCGAATTTGATATCTCTCACCAACACCCTGAATATGCGGGCCCCCAGGTCGTTTCCCCCGACATGCAGAACCAAAACATCAGGCGCCCTGTCCTGCCTAACGAACCTGTTAAATTCCGGCAACATCCCGCTCCACAACATTCCCCGCCGTCCAATCCACCTTACCACAACCTCTTCGCGCCGGAACCCGAGCCTAACCACCGCCCTGGCCGCGCCCCACCAAACATAAGAGTGCCCCAACAACCAGACCAAAACCGGAACCGCACCTGCAACGAGAAAACAAAACAAGAAGCAAACAGGACAACACAACAACCCAGCGCCCTAGGCCCCCCGCCCCGCTCACCACACCACCCGCTCAGGCCGAACATAAGACCGGAAACGCATCGACTCCCACCTGCCGATTCTCCTGATCACATCGTCGCCCAAACCCCATCTGGCCGCCTCCGTTGCCGCCCCAATCCGGAAGGAATGAACCGAAAAACCCGAATCAGAGACCTCCAACTCCCTCAAGCACCGTCTAAAAACTGCCGTAAACTGAAACCGAGAAAGGAAGGAGCCATCCTCGTGCACTAGCAACGGAGCCCCAACAGACTCGCCACCATCCAGCAGGAACTCTCGCATACCACGAACTGGGCACATCCGACAACCCGCAACCTCAAACAAAACCACTCTCCGGCCCATCCCCTCTACATCCGTCTTGGACCGCCGAATCACAAACTCCACCCGATCAGCAAACACCTCTACATCACCCCTACCCAAGCCCCCAACCCTGCGAACCGTCGGGCAAACCAGCTTGCCCAAACGCAACGCCCCGAAAAACGCCAATGAAAACAACCTCCCTTCCCTCAAAGACCGACAAACCGAATACCAAACACTTCCCCTAAACTAACTAACAACGCAAAAGAAACCGGCCGCCTGTCATCCGCCCCCACCCTCTCCCGACGCCAGCCTTTCATGGCCCGGGACACCAAGAAAGACTTAGTCACATCCGGCAAACGCCGGAGACGAAACCCAAAAACCAACCCCGGCAAACATTGATTCATCCTAGCCACAGACCACCCCCTCATCCCTACAATGCCCGATAAACAACAACAGGGCAATTTCCGCCTCCTCATCCCCCACCCCTAACATAGCCTTCCATCGCTCCCAACACTGCCAAGCCCTGGAATACGCCTCCCACGTACCAAGAGCCAACGAGGACCTGATCAACGAGGCAGCCGCTACTCCAGAACGGTCCACAGCGACGCTGGACACTCCAACCCCACCTCCGAAGCGCCCGGGGCAAGCTGACGAAACCGGTCCCACTGCGAACGAGAGAGAGAATCAGAGACACAGTTATCAACCCCCGGGACATGCACAGCCACCACCCAAGCGTTCAGAGTCAAACACTCAAGCACCAGCTTCTGCAGCAACCGTACCACTAACGGAGACGATGCCGACAAACCATTGATCGCCTGAACCACCCCCAAGTTATCGCAGTGAAAACAAATCTTTTTATTCTAAAAAATCCCTCCCCAAAGCACCACCGCCATGACAATCGGAAACAGTTCCAGCAACGCCAAGTTCCGGACCCAACTCCTCTGAACCTAACTGTCGGGCCACTCCCCCGCACACCATTGCCCCTGGCAGTACGCCCCATAGCCACAGCTCCCCGCCACGTCCGAATACAGGTCAAAATCCACTGCGTCCACCACCTCTATAAACAACGACCGGCCATTATACTTATCCAAAAACAAACCCCAAACTGCCAAATCCGCCCTCAACTCCCTACCCAACCGAATAAAGTGATGAGGAGACCGAACGCCCTAGAGCGCTCCCGCCAACCGCCTACTAAAAACCCTCCCAATCGGCATGATCCGACACGCAAAATTAAGCTTGCCCAGGAGCGACTGAAGCTCCCGCAGCCTAATCTTAGGCATCCGCCTCGCTCTAGCCACCTCCCCCTTCAAATCCTCCAACTTATCGGACGGCAGCCGACACTCCATCCGTTCAGAATCAATCACGATCCCCAGGAAACACAGTTCCGTCGTAGGCCCCACCGTCTTCTCCCCGGCCAACAGGACCCCGAACGCCTCAAACAACCCCCGTAACGTATTCAACAAAACTGAACAAACAAACGAACCCCCCGGACCAACACAAAGAAAGTCGTCCAAATAGTGGATGACGGAGTCCCAACCCGCCGCATCCCGGACCGCCCACTCCCAAAAACGTACTAAAAGTCTCAAAGTACGCGCACAGCAGGGAACAGCCCATCGGCAGACAACGGTCCACGAAAAACCCCCCATCCCAGAAACAACCCAACAAGTGTAAACTCTCCGGATGAACGGGCAAAAGACGAAACGCCGCCTCTATATCCACCTTCGCCATCAACGCCCCCTTACCGAAACGCTTCACCAATGTCACTGCCGCGTCGAACGATGTATAAACCACGGAACACAAAGCCGAGTCGATACCGTCGTTGACCGACGTTCCCTTAGGGAAGGACAAGTGGTGAATTAAGCGAAACTTATTAGGCTCCTTCTTAGGAACCACCCCCAGCGGCGAAACCCGTAACCCCGCTAACGGCGGCTCCGCAAAAGGGCCCGCCATCCTGCCCAACGCGACCTCCTTACCCAACTTCTCCGAAACAACCCCCGGATGTACCAAGGCGGAATGCAAATTCTTTTTAACAACCCGAGCCTCCGATGGAACAAACGGAATCCGAAAACCGACCGAAAAACCCTCCCTCAACAACAACGCCGCCCGTCTATCAGGGTACCTATCGAGATACGGCCCCATCCTTCCCAGCCGAATTGGCGTCTCCCCTTTTCAGGCCCATCTCCCCTTTCTGCTTACCCCCCCTAAAACAACGTGACGCTCCATGAGCCCCCCCGCAAGTGGAGCATTCATGCTTAAATTTGCATTTCGCCCCGAATTTGCAGGTTCCCTCATTAAAGGGGAAGCACAGTCCCTTCGCGGATGCCACTGCAAAAGCGGACTGACCCCCTCCCCCACCTCCACTCGACTCCCCCCGAAAGGACTGCCCCGCTCTAACCGGGGCCGTTACCTTCAACCACAAGGCAATATCCTTATGGTCCCACCTAATCCTGGGGCGCACTGCCTTCCGCTGCCGAAACTGCTCATCGTAGCGCAGCCACGCCACGCGTCCAAGTAACAGAACAGCGCCGAGCAACACCCCGGTTCCTTCTCCCCAATGACACTGGCCAAAATGGCGAACGCCTGCAACCAGTTCGCAAACGTCCGCGGGATTAACCTGTATCTCCATTTTTCTTCCTCCTCCTTCTTCCCGTCCTCCTTCCTCGCCCGGTCCAAATTAAAGCTCTCCAAAGGGAGCAGCGAAAAAATTTCGACATACTCCCCTTTCCAAATCTTTTCCTTCACGTCCTGTTTCAAATGGGCCCCCAACGGCCCCTCAAAACAGACGTGCACCTCCCCCTTCGCCTTATCATCTAGAGCCGGCGTCTCCTCCCCCGCGCCCCCAGCCTGCGTCTGCACAGACGCCGTGCTCGCGCGCGCCTCGGACCCCGCCGCACCAACAATCCCAATCCCCCTGAGACCCCCTACACCCCACGCCGGCAACGGCGACTGCGCCCCCGAACCCAAACCCGCCACCAAACCGGCCAACCCCCCCAACAACTGACCCAAACCCCTACCCCAATCCCCCTGGGGGCCCCCCCGCCCCCGCCAACTGGACCCCTAACTGCCCTAAAAGACCCCAAGGCGTCTCACCTGGCTGCGTGGGTGCTGTGTCCCCACCAGCCGCTGCTCCTGGCTCCAGACGACTAGGTCGGCTCCCTCCAGCCGGTCCACTCGGTCCCCTGACAGGCCTGGGGTCAGGGACGCAGACGCTCTCCAGCACGTGGGTGTCTTCAGGGGAGGCAGAGCCCTCCCCCCTTTCCAACGGCTCCAGGCAAGCAGAGGGCCCGCTGTCACGTGGCCTCCGGTGACCAGCAGCTCCGTTCCCCTCCTCCACCGATCCAGCCGCTGAGGGCCTGCCACCACGAGCCTCCGGGTAAGTGGCAGCCCCGCTTCTCACTTCCAACCTGAGCCGGGGGCCCCCAGCCACCGCTCCTGACGCTGGGGCCGCCGATCCTGGTCCCGCCTCCTCCCGTCGCGCTCTCAGCCGGGCAGACCTGGCACGGCCTGCAGGAGGGCTCCGCCTGCATGTCGGATTCCTCCCCCGCCCGGGCGTGCGGGAAGGCACAGAGCCCGCAGCCACCAGGCGGGGAGGGTCCCTAGAGGGGCTCCTGCGTCGGCGCTGAGCCCGGGGGGAAGCCATGTCCGGGCTAAGGCGCGCCGGCGGCCTGGACCGCCGCGGCCGGGACGCCTGTGGCGGGGGCTCAGCCGACACCCCCACCTCCCCCTGCAGCAGCGACTGGACCCGCTCCTGCAGCCAGTCGTCCCCACGCTCCGCTGCTGCCCGCCTCAACTCTGCAAACAGGGCTTCCATCATCAAGCGTGGACCAGGTAAGCGTGCTCCCGTTCTGGTTCCACAAAATGGCCCTGACCCTTGCTGACCAGCCCTTATAACCTCCCCTGGACTCCACCCACACCACTAGCCCTGACCAATCCCTTTTCCCAGGGTCTCCCATAACCACCCCCCGTCATGGGCGCCTCCCCTCCATGCTTCTCCTCCGGTCCGGCTTAACTATACCACTCGTGTCTCTGCACTTCCATAGGATTCAAAAACACCTTCTCCGGTATTCTTTGATTTGAAAATGAGATGGGGTATGAATACTAGCAACCTCACCACCACCAGCATGATCCGCCACATGGCATCTAAGCACCCTAATAAGTGGGCCAAACACCGTGGTCCATAATCTGGGTCTGCGGGTCCCACCACTGCCTCCTCCTTCCCTGTGTTACCCACTGCTGGCCAATCCCCTGTCGAAGGCGCAGTCCCGGTTGCCCCTCGCCCTGCACCTGGACCTTCGCATGAACCATCAGCAACAACATCCATTTCCCTGTCCTAGCGCAGCATCCAAATGTCGATATTAAAGGCATTTGAACACAAGCGCAAATACCCACCCACAGGCCATAGCACTAAGTGCTCAACTTTCGAAATTACTGTCCCTTGAAATGTTGCCATTTAGGCTTGTGGACACTGAGGCCTTCCGCAGCCTGATGTCGGCGGCTGTCTCTCGGTACGCAGTCCCCAGCCGCCACTATGTTTCAGGGTGTGCTATGCCCGCCTTACAGTGATGGGCTACAGCATGTGTCCCAGAACATCACCCGTGCCATGAACAACGCACTTACTGGGAAGGTCCACCTCACCACGGACACATGGACATTTCCCTGACCGCACACTGGGTGAATGTTGTGGAGGCCGGGAGTGAGTCGAACCCTGGGGTAGCACAGGTGCTACCCACACCCAGGATTGCGGGCCCTACGTCCATCAGGGTCTCCGCCATCAGCTATGTTACTGGCTACAACCCCCACTTCTCCTCCTCTGCCGCCTCCTCCTCCACTTCAACCTCCAACAGCAGTCAGCCATCAGGCTAGCTGGAAGCAGTGTAGCACTGCCGTGGGTCAGCGTCAACAGGCCGTGCTGAAGCTTATCTGTTTAGGGAACAAACAGCACACTGCCGCAGAGCTGTGGCAGGGTATAAGGAACCAGGCCGAGCTGTGGCTCTCGCCAACAGGCATGGTTGTGTCTGACAATGACCATAACTTGGTGGAGGCTTTGGAGCTCAGAAACCTGATACACATTCCATGCCTAGCCCACGTCTTAAACTTAGTGATTCAGTGGTTTATCAAAACCTCAAAACCTACCCCAATTAGCAGGAGCTACTAGTGAAGGTGCTCCGCTCGTGTGCTCATTTCTGCAAGTCGTCCACAGCTTCAGCCGGTCTGTCAACGCTGCAGCAGCGCTTGTGGCTTCCAGCTCACCTACTGTTGTGCGATGTGAGCCCACGATGGAACTCTACGTTCTACATGTTGGCCAGGCTTTGTGAGCAGCAGAGGGCAGTGGTGGAATACCAACTGCAACATGGTAGTCACCTTTCCATTCAACTGCCACTATTCAGAAGCGAGGAGTGGGCATTGATGTCAGACCTATGTACGGTTTAAAAAAACTTTGATGAATCCACACAGATGGTTAGTAGCGATAACGCTATTATCAGTATAACCATCCCACTGTTGTGTCTGCTCAAACAATTGCTTCTCACAATTCAGGAGGATTCTTTGAATGTGGCAGATGAGGTAATGGGGGAGGAGATGACACAGGGTGATAGCCAGACCTCCACCAGTTCGTCTTCTCAGTGCGAATTGGGCCATGAAGAGGAGCAGGAGGAGGAGCTGGAGACACTTGCCTCTGCTTTCTAGTACCCATGGAACTTTAATTCCATTTGTTCAGCGTGGATGGGCAGAAGAGTAGAAGTAGGAGGAGGATGAGGGTATGCAGAGTCATCCTGAAGTTGACATTGGCGTCTTGCCTGTTGGTACTCTGGCACACATGGCTGACTTCATGCTAGGCTGCCTTTCCCATGATCCTCGCGTCATACTCATTTCAGGTAACACAGATTACTGGGTGTTCACCGTTCTTGGCCCCCGCTACAAAGAGAACTTCTCATCTCTAATTCCTGTGGTTGGGAGGACGAGTAAAACCGTGCAATACCAGAAGGTACTTGATGACAGATTGCTCCAAAATTTTCCATCGGACAATGTGGCCACAAGAGTTTGTACTTCCTTAGGCAACTGAGGAAGGGAGACAAGGGGAACACACAGTAGTTCTAACAGGCAGGGTAACACTTTCCAAGGCATGGGACACTAATAACACCCCACCAGCAACCTCGCCCTGAATCGCGGCCTAGTGCCACAAGGAGGAAAACGTTTTTGAAGATGGTGAAGGAAGACTTTGCAGACCGTGTCAGCATCCTAAATGATACCTCAGTGCCTTACAACTACTGTGTGTCCAAGTTGGACATGTTGCATGAACTTGTGCTCTACGCCTTGGAGGTGCTGGCCTGCCCTGCCGCCAGCGTATTGTCTGAGTGTGTATTTAGTGCTGCTGGTGGAATTATAACAGATAAGGATATCTGCTTGTCCACTGACAATGCTGACAGGTTGACTCAGATAAAAATGAACAAGGCCTGGATTGCCCCTGACTTCTCCACTCAGCCAGAGGAAAGCTGAGCTAATGAGAAACAAAAACGAAATTTAAATGTATGCTTCACAATGTACTCAAACCACAAAATTCAGATGCACCCTTTTCACCGCAAAAAAAAGGGTATATGTTTGAATCCTTTTTTCTCATCTGCCTACAGATGTTTTGTAGGGATCCCTCGGCTTCAGGTCCTCACCTCCAATGCGTTATAAGTACTGCTCACCTGTAGCCAATCACTGCAATGTTTTATGGGGCTCAATAGGCTTCAGGCCCTCACCTCTAATGCTTTATACCATCTGCTCATCTGTAGCCCATCACTGCAATGTTTTATGGGGCTCAATAGGCTTCAGGCCCTCACCTCCAATGCTTTATACCGTCTGCTCACCTGTAGCCCGTCACTGCAATGTTTTGGGGTTCTTTAGGCTTCAGGCCCTCATCTGCAATGCTTTATAAGGTCTGCTTACCTGTAGGCCATCACTACAATGTTTTATGGGGTTCTCTAGGCTTCAGGCCCTCACCTACAATGCTTTATATGGTCTGCTCACCTGTAGGCCATCACTGCAATGTTTTATGGGGTTCACTAAGCTTCAGGCCCTCACCTCCAATGCTCTTTACCGTCTGCTCACCTGTAGGCCATCACTGGCATGTTTTATGGGGTTCACTAGGCTTCAGGCCCTCACCTTCAATGCTATATACCGTCTGCTCACCTGTAGGCCATCACTGCAATGTTTTATGGGGTTCGCTCACCTTCAGTCCCTCACCTCCAATGCTTTATACGGTCTGCTCACCTGTAGGCCATCCCTGCAATGTTTTATGTGGTTCGCTCACCTTCAGGCCCTCACTACAATTTTTTTATTGGGTCCGCTCACCTTCAGGCCCTCAACTATAATGTTTTAGAAGGTAACCAGCACGCTCTTGCTCCAAATGTTTGTGAGGGTCGCCAGTAGGCCATCATTGATAATTTTTCAAGGGTGTGTATGATGCCCTCCTTAGGTATAATAAAGGGTGTATTGGAGTGCTGGTTCCTTGTAATTTTTGGCAGCCCTTTCACTTAGTGCATAGGCTTTATGAGTGCTGCACTGTACCTGAACAATTGTAGAACTGTATGAATGAGGCCCTCCTTTATGTGATAAACCGGCTGTATCGAAGTGCTTCTTCCTTGTAATTTTTGGCAGCATTTGCACTGTGTATACAATTAAATATACAGGAAAGAATGTAAGATAAGAACTGAGCTATTACGAGTGTTTAAAATGTCAGATATCAGAGATAAGGAGCCGTCAGCTCCCCAATTGACGGAAAAGAGAGGCAATCCAGAGACTGCTACCAGAGCTTCTCAGCTATATACAGAAAAAAGGATTCCATATTTGTAATAAACACCAATTTAAAAATGTTTTTTAGTAGAGTTGAGCGGACACCTGGATGTTCGGGTACTACGAGTTCGGCCGAACTTCACTGAAATGTTCTGATTCGGGATCTGAACTTAACCCGAACTTGACCCCGAACCCGAATCCCATTGAATTTACTGGGGACCCAAACTTTTGGGCACTAAAATGGCTGTAAAGTAACCCTGGAAAAGGCTAGATGGCTGCAAAAGGCAGCAAAATGTAGGTAAATCCCCTGCAAACAAATGTGGATAGGGACTTAAAATAAAATTAAATAAATAAAAATTAAACCTTATTAATTGGCAACTCGGAGGAGGAGGTGGAATAGTAGATTGGGGAGGAGTCAGGTGGGAATTAGAGATGTTGCATTCATAAAATTTTCCGTTCGCGATCTTCCGCAAATGTTCGCGAAAGGGCGAACCGCCATAGACTTCAATAGACAGGCGAATTTTAAAATTCACAGGGACTCTTTATGGCCACAATAGTGATGAAAACGTTGTTTCAAGGGGACTAACACCTGGACTGTGGCATGTCGGAGGGGGATCCATGGCAAAACTCCCATGGAAAATTACGTAGTTGACGCAGAGTCGGCTTTTAATCCATAAAGGGCATAAATCACCTAACATTCCTAAATTGTTTGGAATAACGTGCTTTAAAACATCCAGTGTGTGTATACGATCAGGTATGATGTTGTATCGATCAGGTAGTGTAAGGGTTACTCCCGCTTCACAGTGACAGACCAAACTCTGACAGACCAAAGTCCCCGTTTAACGAACCGCAAACAACCGCAAACAGTCCATTTGCACAACCGCAAACTCCCTATTTGCACAAGGTTGGATACCAAGCTAGCCATGTCCCATTCCTTGTCCACACTGACGTCATTGAGGGTCTCTCCCTCCACCCAGCTACGTACAACACAAGGGTCCCCGAAAAGTGACAACAAGCCCCCTGGGACACCTGCTGTGGTTGGTCTTCCACCTCCTCAAAGCCACCTTCCTCCTTTGACTCCTCATCTTCAGACTCCTCTCTCTGTGTTGCCGCAGGTCCTGCAATCGACGACAACAAGGCTGCTTTTGGTGATGATGGTGACCACAACTCTTCCTCTTCATGCTAATCGACGGCCTGATCCAGCACTCTTCGCAAGGCACGCTCCAGAAAAAACTCATATGGGATAAGGTCGATGTTGCCTTGCGTTTGACTGACGAGGTTTGTCACCTCTGCAAAAGGACGCATGAGCCTACAGCCATTGTGCATGAGCGTTCAGTAACGTGGCCAAAAAATACCCAGCTCCGCAGAGGCTGTCCTCTTTTTTTTAAATTAAAAAAATCTGTTCTTACCAGTTTAATCTCTGTTTTGTCCCCTATCAGGGGACGGTGTATGGATTAGATTTTAGGAATTGGGAGATGGAAAAAGATGGTTGTTCGGTCCTCTTCCTTCCAATTTGGGGCACTGCGCGTGCGCCGTGCAATGTACTGTGCCACCCTATATGAGTGGCACAGTGGTGCGTTAAGTAGTACTATTCCTATCAGGGGACGTGTATGGAATAGATTTTAGGAACCGGGAGATGGAAAAAGATGATTGGTCGGTCCTCTTACTTCCAAATTGGGGCATTGCGCGTGTGCCGCACAATGAACTGTGACACTACTATGTGAACTACTATTTTTACCATTTTAATAGTGCAACTAGTGTTAACTACGTACTATTCCTATCAGTTTAATCTCTGTTTTGTCCCTTATCAGGGCCAGGGCCGGTGTAGCAAATAGATTTTTGGAACCGGGAGATGGAAAAAGACCCATGCTCGGTCCTCTTCGTTTGAATTTTAGGTCACTGCGCTTGCGCCGTGCAATGTACTTTGACACCCCATATGAGCGGTGGGCAGTGGACCCAGTACAGTCTGTGGGCCTGACACACACTGGCAGGCAAATGCAATTATGTTAAAGGTTAAAAATGAAATTACTTTTTTATCTGCAAGGTACTGTGCCACCCAATATGAGTGGTGGGCAGTGGACACAGTACAGTCTTAGGGCCTGACACACACTGGCAGGCAAATGCAATTATATTAAAGGTTAAAAATCTAATTACTTTTTTATCTGCAAGGTACTGTGCCACTCGATATTATTGGTGGGCAGTGGGCACAGTACAGTCAGTGGGCCTGACACACACTGGCAGGCAAATGCAATTATATTAAAGGGTAAAAATTAAATGGCTTTTTTATCTGAAAGGTACTGTGCCACCCTATATGAGTGGTGGGCAGTGGGCACAGTACAGTCTGTGGGCCTGACACACACTGGCAGGCAAATGCAATTATATTAAAGGGTAACAAATAAATTACTTTTTTATCTGCAAGGTACTGTGCCACCCTCAATTAGTGGTGTGCACACAGTACAGTCTGTTGTCCTGTGGCCTCTCACACACGGGCAGGCAACTGCAATATACATATAGAAAAAATAAATAAATGCAGACTGATTTATAAGCCCTAAAAAGGGCTTTTTGGGGTGCTGTCAGGACGCTGTCCTTACAGCTGATGAGTCTTTGAGGACTTGAGTGGACACAGAACACTAGTAGCTAACGCTTTCCCTAGAATCCCTATATTAATTCAGCAGCAGCAGCACTCTCCCTGCTCTAACTAACACTGCAGCTTCAGAATGAATCTAAGATGGATGCTGTCCTTGCTTTTTGATGGGAGGTTCTGCGAGGGTTGGTATGCTGATTGGCTTCAATGTGTCTGCTGACTCTGAGGTACAGGGTCAAAGTTTGCTCAATGATGATGTATAGGGGCCGGACCGAACATCACATATGTTCGCCCGCTGTGGCATGGTGAACAAGCGATGTTCGCCGGGAACTGTTCGCCAGCGAATAGTTCGGGACATTTCTAGTGCGAATGCCATAAGCAGTGCGTCTACCAGCAAGCATTTGTAGTCACGCATCTTTTGATCAGTAACAGACGTTTTTTCAAAATTTGGTTTCCTGCCAGCAATGCACAGCTGTGGCTTATCACTGGCAAAACTGGGTTAATGTCACCTACTAATAGAACAGGTGATATTCAGAAATGTTAGGCCCCTGGCACCCAAACAGAGGAGACGTCAATTCACGGCAACAAGAGGTTAATGTAAGGAGCCCTTATAACCCAAATGAGTAGCTCCGCTCCATGCTGTCCCAAGATCCTGCGATTTGGACATCCAGAACCATGCAATCCTAATGTCCCCTTTTCCTCAGAAGACACCGTACACTTCTGTTTCATGTGAGCTCAGAACATAAACTTATTTATTGAGGTAAAACAACAGTTTTCCTATCCCACTCCCCAAAATGAGGGATAACAACAGTTTTTAATCCCCTCTCTCTCATGGCAGGTCACATGACATTATCACTTTCCATTGCCCTTATAATGCTTTACAGGTAAACAACATTAAGTATAGCTGTTAATCTGTTGTTGCCAGAAGAGTCTCCTAAGGGGATGGTGGACACAGTTACAGCCTTCATTCTGCATAGGGGAAGAGATGATAGGATTTCTGCACAGTTCATGACACACAGTCATGGCACTTGCTCTCTTGATGTAACAAATGTCACCCACCAATGCAACAGGCGATTATCAGAAATGTAGTCCCCTGGCACCCGGACAGAGGAGAGGTCAATTCACGGCAAAACAGGCTTCATGTCACCCACCAATGCAACAGGCCACTATCAGAAATGTAGGCCCCTGGCACCCAGACAGAGGAGCGGTCAATTCACGGCAAAACAGGCTTCATGTCACCCAACAATGCAACAGGCCACTATCAGAAATGTAGGCCCCTGGCACCCAGACAGAAGAGAGGCTAATTCATGGCAAAACAGGTTTCATGTCACCCACCAATGCAACAGGCCACTATCAGAAATGTAGGCCCCTGGCACCCAGACAGAGAAGAGGTTTTTTCAAATTGGGGTAGCCACCAAAATAATGGTACAAATAAAAAAATGGATTAAATTAATAAGTGCACTGGAGTACAAGAATGTATGGTTGAGGCGGTTATTAATGTTTTTTCTGCACAAGGTACGGACAAGAACTGTGGGATCCATACCTGGTTAAATTTTAATGAACGTGAGCTGGTCCAGGTTGGCTGTGGACAGGCTGCTGCGTTTGTCTGTAATGACGCCCCATGCTGTGCTAAATACACGTTCAGACAATACACTGGCTGCACGGCAGGCCAGCACCTCCAAGGCATAAAGGGCAAGATCAGGCAATGTGGACAATTTGGAGACCCAGAAGTTGAATGGGGCAGAACCATCAGTCAGTACGTGGAGGCGTGTGCAGATGTACTATTCCACCATGTTGTTCAAATGCTGCCTCCTGCTAAGATGTTCCATATACGCTGGTGGTGCAGGTTGCTGTGGCGCGGTGACAGAGTTTTTCCACATGTCGGCCATGCTAACCCTGCCTTCTGAGGAGCTGGCTGTGACACAGCTGTGTTGGCGACCTCTTCTTCCTCCTCCTCTGACTTCGCCTTGTGCTTCCACTTGTCCCACTGTGTCAGTTGGGAATGCCCTCAGAAGTGTGTCTACCAGCGTGTGCTTGTAGTCGCGCATCTTCCTATCATGCTCCAGTGCGGGAATTAAGGTGGGCACGTTGTCCTTGTATCGGGGATCCAGCAGGGTGGCAACCCAGTAGTCAGCACAAGTTAAAATGTGGGCAACTCTGCTGTCGTTGCTCAGGCACTGCAGCATGTAGTCGCTCATATGTTCCAGGCTGCCCAGAAGTAAGGATAAGCTGTTCTCTGTAGGTGGTGTATCGTCTGTGTCCTCTGTATCCCCCCAGCTACGCTCCAGTGATGGCCCTGAGCTGCGTTGGGTGCCACCCTGCAGTGAACCCGGTTCCTCCTCCTTCTCTACCTCATCCTCCTCGTCCTCCAGAACTGTGCCCTGGCTGGCCACATGTGTACCTGGCCTCTGCTGGTGCAGGAACCCAACCTCTGAGCGACTTCTGAATGACCGGCCTGTGAAATGCCCCCTCTTCCTCCTCCTCCTGTGCCACATCCTCTCCCATCATCACCATAATTGTTTTTTCAAGGAGACATGGAATTGGTATTGTACTGCTAATAATGGCATCATCAGCACTGGCCATGTTGGTTGAGTACTCAAAAGACTGCAACAAGGTACACAGGTCTCGCATGGAGGCCCAGTCACTGTTGGTGAAGTGATGCTGTTCTGCAGAGCCACTGACCCATGTGTGCTGCAGCTGAAACTCCACTATAGCCTGCTGCTGCTCTCACAGTCTGTCCAGCATATGCATGGTGGAGTTCCACCTGGTGGGCACGTCGCATATGAGGCAGTGAGCAGGAAGGCCGAAGTTACATTGTATCGCAGACAGGCGAGCAGCAGCAGGGTGAGAACGTCGAAAGTGTGCACAGTGGACCGCACTTTGTGCAGCAGCTCTGACAGGTCTGGGTGGTTTTTAAGGAATTTCTTCACCACCAAATTCAGCACATGCACCAGGCAAGGGATGTGCGTCAAACCGGCTAGTCTCAGAGCTGCTACGAGATTTCGTCCATTATCGCACACCACCAGGCCGGGCCTAAGGCTCACTGGCAGCAACCACTAATCAGTCTGTTCTTCTATGCCCCTCTACAGCTCCTGTGCGGTGTGGGGTTTGTCCCTCAAACACACCAGTTTTAAAACCGCCTGCTGACATTTACCCCTGGCTGTGCTGAAGTGGGTGGAGAAGGTCTTTTGCTGATCGGATGAGGAGGTGGTAGAAGAGGAGGAAACAAAGTAGGAGGAGGAGGCAACAGGAGGCAAAGAATAATGTCCTGCGATCCTCGGTGATGGAAGGACATGCGCCAAACCGCTACCCGCCTCTGGCCCAGCCACTACTACATTTACCCAGTGTGCAGTTAGGGAGATATAGCCTCCCTGCCCGTGCTTAATGGTTCATGTATCTGTGGCTATGTGGACCTTGCCACAGATGGCGTTGCGCAGTGCACACTTGATTTTATCCTTCACTTAGTTGTGCAGGGAAGGGACGGCTCGCCTGGAAAAGTAGTGGCGGCTTGGAACGACGTACTGTGGGACAGCCACTGCCATCAGCTGTTTAAAACAGTCCATCTCCACTAGACATAATGACAGCATTTTAAAGGCCAGTAATTTTGAAATGCTGGCATTCGGGTGGGTAGGTGGATATTTTCTCTTTCTCTCGAGTGTTTGGGAGATGGACAGTTGAACGCTTGCATGTGACATGGTGGAGATGCTTGGTGATGATATGACGGAGGTGGTGGTGTTGGTGAAACATCCTCTTTTTGCTGGGTGGCAGGTGTCACTGTGACTCCAGAGGTGGAGGAAAAGGCAGAGACAGCCGCAGAAGAGGAAGCACGAGGAGCCTGAGACCTTTCGTGGTTTTTAAGTTGTTTACTCCACTGCAGTTCGTGCTTTGCATGTAGATGCCTGGTCATGCAGGTTGTGCTAATGTTTAGAACATTTATTCAGGCTCTTATGGCATAACGTGCAAACCACTTGTGTCTTGTCGTCAGGACATTGGCTGAAGAACTGCCACGCCAATGAACTCCTTGGAGTTGGCTTTGGTGTGCTAGGTTCATGGGTGCGGTGGGCAGTAGCAGACGTACTGTCTCGGGGACGGCCGCTCTGCTTTTGCAGCCTTTTCTCTCTTTGCTGTGCTGTTGCCTCTGTGCAACCACCGCCTCTTCCTCAGAACTGCACATGTCACTAGCATGAACTTGAGTCCAGTCGGGGTCTAGGACCTCATCGTCCTCCACATCATCTTCCACCCATTCTTGACCCCTGCCCACCTCGTCAATCTGCACACTGCAGAAAGCCGCAGCAGTTGGCTCCTGGGTTTCGTCATCATCAGAGACGTGATGACGGTGGTCCTCCCATGTCCTCATCCTGCAAAATAAGTGGTTGGGCATCAGTGCATTCAATGTCTTCCACTTCTGGTGTAGGGATATGTGGATGGACCGGTAAAACCCTGCCAGCAGAGTCATCAAAAAGCATAAAAGACTGGTGCATGACTTGGAGCTCAGACTGCTTGGTTGCTTTGCAAGGGGGTGAGGTGAAAGGCTGAAGGGCATGGGCTCCAGGTGCCAACTCTGAGCTTTCTGCAGAGGACTGGGTGGGAGATACTATGAAGGAACTGGCGCCACTGTCAGCCACCCAATCTACTATTGCCTGTACTTGTTCTGGCCTCACCATCCATAGAGCGGCATTTGGGCCTACCAAATAACGCTGCAGGTTCTGTCGCCTACTCGCATCTGAGGAAGGTGTTTCACTTGGACATGTAGTTGGCGCTGAATGGCCACATCCTCTCCAAGCAACAGGAGCTCCACCAACACCACCATGACCATGTCCACATCCCTTATCTGATGTTCTCCTCATTATTTGCGTTCACCCACCAAGCTGACAGATGGTTTAACTCTGGTGTCAATTTAACTGCCAATAGTCAACAATTAAGTTCACTAACACTAAAGCAGTGCCGGTGTCATAAAAATGCTCTGTGGACCAATACGCTGTATGCACAACTGCTTTTTGAAGCAAGAATACGTTTTTTTTTTTAACAAAAATACACTAATGCACTAATTTGACAGCATAAATGTAAAATTGGTATTTGTACGCTGTATGCACAACTGCTTTGTGGACCCAGAACACATCTTTTTTCACTAAAACACACAAATGCAGTATTTAACTGCTGGAAATTAAACGTAGGTATTTATACTCTTTATGCACAACTGTTTTGTGGGCCTAGAATACAGCTTTTCTTAGGTAAAACACACTAAAGCACTATTTCCATGCTGCAATTAAAAATTGGTATTTGTACGCTGCATGCACAACTGCTTTAGGAACCCAGAACACAGCTTTTTTCACCAAAATTCACAAATGCAGTATCTAAAGGCTGGAAATTTAACGTAACTATTTCTACGCTTTATGCAAAACAGTTTTGTGGGCCTAGAACATGTATTTTTCCCCCCTAAAACACACTGATGCACTATTTCCCTGCAGAAATATAAAATATGTATTTGTACGCTGTATGCACAACTGTTTTGTGGACCAGGAACACAGCTTTTTTTCCCAAAAATACACTGATTCTCTATTTCACTGCAGAAATGTCTAATATGTATTTGGGCGGTGTATTTAAAACTGCTTTGTGGATCAGGAGTACCGCTTTTTTTCACAAAAAATACACTGATGCACTATTTGACTGCTGAAATTGAATATACGGTTTTGTGTGTTGCATGCACACATTTCTTCCCTAATCTCTCCCTGGGAGCAGAGGCAGCAACCTTTCCCTAGACTAACATCAGCAGAGTGACGTTCGGCACTACGTGACTCCAGCTTATAAAGAGGCTGGGTGACATGCTGTACTCAGCCAATCACAGCCATGCCATTAGTAGGCATAGCTGTGATTGCTTCTTAGGGCAAAGATGTAAAACACTTGCTGATGAGCGTAAAGAATCGCCGAACAACGGACCTGAACCCGAATCTTTATAAAAATTTCGGGTTCGGGTCTGTGTCCCGAACACCCCAAAATTCGTTACGAACCCGAACTATATAGTTCGTGTTCGCTCAACCCTAGTTTTAGCTCAAAATGAGTACAATGCAATCATAAAATACCTCCAAAGGTGTACATAGCTTTTAAGCCTCAACAGTGACATAATCCCATTGATAAATCTCCCCAATGAGTCTTTAGAATATATTTTAGCTATTATTATTATTATTTAATTTTTTTTTTTTACTTTTATTATGTGAGTTTATATATTACAACTGGCACTAATACAGCCACACTATCACCATGATGTATGTTACTAATATGTCATAGTAAATTGAAGGATTAAATGCCACCTTAAACACTATGGACACCTTTGATAAGAAATTTTATTTGTATATGTTAGTTGTTGCCTTGAGTACAAAAGTTGCAGTCTACAGTTTTTAATCCTTCATTTCTTTTCAGACCTCCTGATTTTCAGTTTGTAACCTGCTCCTAATTTTCCTTTCCCAGTAGTACATTCTGGAAAGGATATCTTTATGTCCAGGATGATGCTGTCTTCCCCCAGCAAACAGCCTTGAGTGTGCTTTCCTCTCTACAGTGTGTGTAAGATGCATCTCTTTAATTTTTTCCGCTTCACACTATGATCTGCTTCCTCCAAATTCCTGTTGTTTCCTCTAACACTAGAGAAGGGAGGGAGAGTTTAGAGAGAGCAGTCAGAAATACGAGTAGTAGTCTAACAGATTTAGGCCTCTTTCAGACGGGCGTTGCGGGTGCACTCCGTCAAACAGTGCGGGTGCGTTGCGGGAATTGCCGCGATTTTTCCCTGCGAGTGCAAAGCGCTGTCATGCGTTTTGCACGCGCGGGAGAAAAATCGGCACTTTTGGTACCCAGACCCGAACCTGCACTTCTTCACAGAAGTGCATGTTTGGGTCAGAAATTGTCCCGCTGGTATTATTTCACATTATAACATAGTTATAATGTAAAATAATACCCTTGGCCATCTCCCTAATGTTGAACCCGGTGCAGAATGGGTTAAAAATAATAAACTAATCTTAACTTACCTGGTCCATTTGATCGCGAAGCCCGGCCTCCTCTCCGTTAGCTTGAAAGATGTAAAGGACCTGTAATGATGTCACAGCATCACATGGCTCAATCACCTGCTCCATCACTATGGTGATGGAGCATGTGATTGGTCCATGTGACCACGTGACATCATCCAAGGTCCTAAGCACTATCCACAGCCTGAGGATAGTGATTATGACCTTGGATGATGTCACATGGTCACATGGACCAATCACATGCTCCATCACCATAGTGATGGAGCAGGTGATTGGGCCATGTGATGTGACGTCATCACAGGTCCTTTAGATCATCGATGCTGCAGGGAAAGAGAGGACAGATCGCGACTCACGCGATCAAGTGGCTAAGGTAAGTTAACTTTTATTATTTTTAACCCCTTCCTCATCATTTAACAATGGATTCTTTATTAAGAATGCTATTATTTCCCTTATAACCATGTTATAAGGGGAAATAATAGAGATTGGGTCCCGTTGCTAGCAACAATGCGGGAAAATCGCAACGCATCCGCACTTGGTTGCGGATGCTTGCGATTTTCCCGCATCCCCATTCACTTCTATGGGGCCTGCGTTGCGTGAAAAACGCAGAATATAGAACATGCTGCGATTTTCACGCAACGCAGAAGTGATGCGTGAAAATCACCGCTCATGTGCACAGCCCCATAGAAATGAATGGGTCCGGATTCAGTGCGGGTGCAATGCGTCCTCCTCACGCATTGCACCCGCGCGGAAAACTCGCCCGTGTGAAAGGGGCCTTAATGTCAGCTCCGCCAGCCAGATAAGAAACTGACACATAGACACACAGAAGCAAAGCAGTGCAGAATGTTTGAGCACTTGAAAGTTAATTTCACATTTAACCATTTAGTGACCCCCAATATGTTTTTTTTTTTTTTTTTCAGTAGTCGCTAAGACGCTGTCACGACCCGCGGTGGGGTCGTGACTCGTGATTGCGGCATGCGGTTGCCGTTGGCAACCAGTGCGCCACGACCGAGGTTGCGGTCGTGTTTCTTGTGCCGCATGCACTTGTCGGCGGCGAGGTTTTCTTGCCGCATGTGAGGGCTGTGTGTTTGTTGCCTCACATGTGGTTGCCGCTGGTACTTGTGGTGCATATGTGTCTTTCCCCCTTTCCTGTGCACGATGCCCTTGTTTAGTGTCTTCTGTGTATGTGTGGCGTGCACGGGGTTAAGGTGTGGCTAAGGTGTGGCTGCATTGTGGGTGTGACCTCAGGCCTCCTTATTACCTTGTGTGTGGAACCTGAGGTCAGTTTGTTTGTCCAGCCATGGTGTGAGCATGGCTGGAGTGTGTTTGGATCCCACCTTTATGTCTGCATGAGCCACCCTTATTTGTTATATTGTTTTCTCTGTTTGATTGTATTCCCCTCCTGTGTGCTTCTGCTTACCCTTTCCCTCACTTGGTTATGTCTTTGTTGTGGGTTTGTATGTTGCAGTTTGTTGGTATGTCTGCTCCGAAAGGGGCTTGCTTACCCGGAGGGGTATAGCATAAACCGGATGGTGTGTTGCCCGGCCAGGTCTCCCCCCAGGCATCTGGTTTCCGCTTGGGGGTCCGGGAGGTCCTAGCGCTGCTTCTCAGTCTTCAGCACGGCAGGTGAGTGTGGGTTCCTTGTACATGTTTCCTATGTAACTTGCCTGCCGTGCGGGCACACACTGTTCGGGTCCCGGCTGCAGAGGGGCCTCGGGAGACTTCTGCTCCTCCGTGTCCCTGGGGGAGCAGGTGGTCTCTGCCCTGTTAGTTCCAGGGTCGAGCAGGGCTGTCCAGGGCTTTAGGTTCCTGTCGTATGGGCCCTCCCACCCTTGGGGTTGGCCCATACTCGTAGGAGACCAGGGCCAGCTTTAGGGACATGCTAGATTAGCGGTTCCCTTGTCCCTGCTTTTAGCCCTTGTTTGGCCCAGCGGCCGCGGACATTGCACGGCGGGGGTTTTTCCCCACCTCCCGTCGTGACAGACGCATTAAGCTGGGCCACCACATTTCTACAGCAGCCTAGTGCAACAGAGAGAGGGGGCTAACATAAGATCCGTGCTCCTGCTCTAATGCCCTTGATGGCAGAAGCATCCCTTTATCTCTCATTGGCAACGCATGAATGAGATGCGGGGGATGCCGAAGTCTATGCATGCAAACCAAGGCCTAGTGAAGGCCCCAGGCCTGCCTCCAGTGTGTCCCACGAGGCTACGCCTCTCTGATGTCTTACATCCACGGAAAAATAAAAAAAGTTATGGCTCTTGGAAGTTGACGAAAAAAAAATCTATAAAAAAAATTGCTTGGTTATTAAGCCCCAAATCAAGCTGGTCACTAAAGGGTTAGGATGCAAAATAAAAATAAAAATCTGTCTATAGCCTTTAAAGAAGACCTGTCACAACCCCTGACATGTCTGTTTTATTAACTATTTGCATTCTCCATGTAATTACAATACTTAATCATTTACAATTTGCTTTGTAAATGATGTGACCCTTCAGATATGATATTAAGGCAAATTTCACATTTTGTGCTTGGCATTTTGATCATAGAAAAAACTACCCCAGAAGCCAGGAATAGGACACATTCAGATGTGTGCTCTAAAATATCATGCTATCTCTATTTTTACATTATACTGCTCAATACAATGCAACCCAATTTTCTTGAAATGCCATTTATAAAATTATCACTGTTACCCTTTGTGACACAAAACACATAATTATGTTGATTTTCCTACCTAAGCTAATTGACAACCACATAAATTGCTTAATTGATCTTTTTAATGTTTTGTCATGTTTTAACCCTATTGTGTGTTTAAAAGCTACAATACTGCAAACATGAACATTCTCCAGCTGTTCTTATTATTTCATTTTAGCAATAAAGTGTTCACTAAATTATTTCATAATATGTCACAGCTTGAGTAGAGCACTTATCTTTATGTGCCAGCCATTAACTTTTCTTCTTTGAAAACTAGGTATTTTGCCGTGTAAATTACAAATGATTTTTCAAGTTTCTGAAATTTTAGAACTCAGACATAGGGATGGGCAAACCCGACCTGTACATTTGCGTAAAAGTTCGGGTTCAGGTTTGTTGTTAGGTGATTTCTATGGCGCATTTTGAAAGCCTGCAAAGCAGCCAATCAACAAGCGTCATACTACTTGCACCAAGAGGCCATCACAGCCATGCCTACTATTGGCATGACTGTGGTTGGCCAAGTGCAGCATGTGAACAAGACTCTATTTAAGCTGTAGTCACGTCGCGCCACACGTCACTCTCCTCTGATTAGTGTAGGGATAGGATGCAGCTGCTGTTAGGGCGAGATTAGGCAGGGATTAACTCAGCAAAAACACTTAATGAAGTGATCGATCTACAGCTCTGAGTCATTCAACTTCTTCTAGTTAATAGTGATGAGCGGCAGGTGCCATATTCGATTTCGACGAAATTCGTTTCATATTCGATAAAATATTCGTTTCATATTCGTCAAAATCGAATATTCGTCATTATTCTAGTTATCGCGATTAATATGCGATTTAAATAATCGCGTATTGCGATTTTAGCTTAAGGCTACTTTCCTATTGGTTTGATATCTAGAATTATAGCGAAGATGACGAATATGACGAATGTATTCGTCATATTCCTCAAAACGAAGATAACGAAGTATTCTCCATCTTCGTTTTAGCTACCTATTTGTCAACTTCGCTAATTCTAGCAATCAAATAGGAGGGTTGACTATAGAGACAGCTGTGTTTAATTCGCTACGCGAATATATTACTTTGCTTTTTTTTAAAATAAATAGAATAATTATAAAACTTGATAGTTATTATAATGATTCTATTTATAAAAAAAAAAAAAATATATATATATATATATATATATATATAATCGCATAGCGAATTAAACACAGCTGTCTCTATAGTCAACCTTCCTATTTGATTGCTAGATTTAGCGAAGTTGACGAATAGGTAGCTAAAACGAAGATGGAGAATACTTTGTTATCTTCGTTTTGAGGAATATGACGAATACATTTGTCATATTCGCTAATTCTACCAAGCCAAACATACATGGGAACGTCTCCATACTAAAATGTACTGTCGGATTTGAGAATTACGTTGAGTAAACCATGTCTGTTGAAATCGCAATGCGATTACTTCAAGTTATATTAATCGCATTGCGATTTCAACTTCGAGCTCGGTTTGTAACGGGTTAGCTTGCTAGAATTAACGAAGTTAACGAATATGGAATATAGCAGTGCTAATTGAAATCGCAATGCGATTATTATAACTTGGAGAAATCGCATTGCGATTTCTACTTACCACTGCTGCTATATTCTATATTCGTTAATTCTAGCCTAATATGTAAGATAGCAGTGCACTGCTAAGTTGTAATCGCAATGCGATTAATATAACTTGAATTAATCGCATTGTGATTTCAACGTAATTCTCAAATCCGATAGTACATTTTAGTATATGGAGACGTTCCCATGGTGATGGGGACGCTCCATGAGCACGGAAGTCGGCAGAAGCGGCTACGGGCACTGACTGGAGCAGCCAGGAAGCCAGGAATCCTCAGGACAGGTAAGAACTACTTTTGGGAAGTGGGAAAGAAAAAAAATAAAACAAAAAAAAGAAAAGAATATTCGAAATAGCGAATTTATAGCGCTATATTCGAAATATTCGCGAATTAGCGAAGTGCCGATATTCACTAAAAAAATTTGCTATTCGAATATTCGCGCTCAACACTACTAGTTAATTGCTCACTGTTTTCAGGCTGCCCAGAGCGTTTTTCTGTCACTTTTTTCTTGGGTGATCGGTGGCCATTTTGTGTCTTGTGGTGCGCCAACACAAGCTGCCACCAAGTCCATTGATCCATCAATAGTAGGCTTTCATTTTTTTTGCTATATCCTACATCAGGGGCTTGGCTGTACTTATTGTCGCTAGTGTTGAGCAAACAGTTCGAGAATAGTTTGGGTTCGTACCGAATTTTGGGGTGTTCGGGACCCGGGCCCGGACTCGAACATTTTCAAAAAAGTTCGGGTTCGGGTTTGTTGTTCGGCGATTTCTTCCCGCTTTCTGAAGGGCTGCACAGCAGCCAATAAGCTAGCATTTTACTTCTTGCCCTAAGTGCCCATCACAGCCATGCCTACTAATGGCATGGCTGTGATTGGCCAAGTGCAGCATGTGACCCAGCCTCTATTTAAGCTGGAGTCACGTAGCGCCGCACGTCACACTGCTCTGGTTAGTGTAGGGAGAGGACGCAGCTGCTGTGAGGGCGAGATTAGCCAGGGAAAAGTCTGCAAAAGCACCTAATGAAGTGATCGATCTACAGCTGTGAATGATTGAACTTCTGCTAGTTACTTGCTCACTGGTTTTTAGGCTGCACAGAGCGTTTTTCTGTCACTTATTTTCTGGGGTGATCGGCGGCCATTTTGTGACTTGTGGTGCACCAGAACAAGCTGTCACCAAGTCCATCTATCCATCAATACTAGTTTTTTTTTTGCTATATCCTACATCAGGAGCTTGGCTGTGCTAATTGTCATACCTAGAAACTCAGGATAGCAATTTCTATATTTTATTAAGGGGTTAAATACAATTGCCAAAATACCAATCCCCTAAATCTGGTGTTCCAGCTTTGGCTAGCCAAGTATAATACTGTCTGCTGTTTGGCAAAGGATAGATTATTTTCCGTGGTGAAATTCAATTGTCAAAATAGCAATCCTCTAAATCTGGTTTCCCAGCACTGGCTAGCAAAATATAATAGTGTCCGCCGAAACATATATTTTGTTCTGGGGTGAAATTCAATTGCCAAAATAGCAATACCATAAATCTGGTGTCACAGCTGTGGCTGGCAAACTATAATAGTGTCCGCAAAAACATATATTTTGTTCTGGGGTGAAATTCAATTGCCAAAATAGCAATACCATAAATCAGTGGTTTAAGCTGTGGCTGGCCAAGTTTCATAGTGTCCTGCAAAGAATATATTTTGTTCTGGGGTGAAATTCAATTGCCAAAATAGCAATACCATAAATCTGGTGTCACAGCTGTGGCTGGCAAACTATAATAGTGTCCGCAAAAACATATATTTTGTTCTGGGGTGAAATTCAATTGCCAAAATAGCAATATCATAAATCAGTGGTTTCAGCTGTGGCTGGCCAAGTTTCATAGTGTCCTGCAAAGGATATATTTTGTTCTGGGGTGAAATTCAATTGCCAAAATAGCAATACCCTTAATCTGGTGTTCCAGCTGTTGCAGGCCTAGTTTAAATCTGTCCAAAACAGGGTATATTTTGTTCTGGGGTGAAATTCAACTGGCAAAATAGCAATCCCCTAAATCTGGTGTCCCGTCACTGGCTGGCAAACTATAATAGTGTCCGCAAAAACATAAATTTTGTTCTGGGGTAAAATTCAACTGCCAAAATAGCAATCCCCTAAATCTAGTGTCCCAGCACTGGCTGGCAAACTATAATAGTGTCCGCCAAAAAATATATTTTGTTCTGGGGTGAAATTCAATTGCCAAAATAGCAATCCCCTAAATCTGGTGTCCCAGCACTGGCTGGCAAACTATAATAGTGTCCGCCAAAACATATATTTTGTTCTGGGGTGAAATTCAATTGCCAAAATAGCAATACCATAAATCAGTGGTTTCAGCTGTGGCTGGCCAAGTTTCATAGTGTCCTGCAATGGATATATTTTGTTCTGGGGTGAAATTCAATTGCCAAAATAGCAATACCCTGAATCTGGTGTTCCAGCTGTTGCAGGCCTAGTTTAAATCTGTCCGTAACAGGGTATATTTTGTTCTGGGGTGAAATTCAATTGCCAAAATAGCAATACCAAAAATCAGTGGTTTCAGCTGTGGCTGGCAAACTATAATAGTGTCTGCCAAAACATATATTTTGTTCTGGGGTGAAATTCAACTGCCAAAATAGCAATCCCCTAAATCTGGTGTCCCAGTTCTGGCTGGAAAACTATAATAGTGTCCGCCAAAACATATATTTTGTTCTGGGGTGAAATTCAATTGCCAAAATAGCAATACCATTAATCAGAAGTTTCAGCTGTGGCTGGCCAAGTTTCATAGTGTCCTGCAAATGTATATATTTTGTTCTGGGGTGAAATTCAATTGCCAAAATAGTAATACCCTGAATCTTGTGTTCCAGCTGTTGCAGGCCTAGTTTACATCTGTCCATTAAAGGATACCTTTCATCCAGGGCCTAAATACTAGCCCTAAAAGAGATATTCCCCTAAATCAGTGGTTACTGCTGTGCCTGGATTAGTGTAATATGCTACATAAATAAATAGGCAGATAGTGTTAGGTGCCTGAAAAAAAAGGCCTGAATTTAAAATCAATACATTGGGCCAAATATTTTTTTCTTATTGTGGTGCTTGGTGAACTGTAACAATGAGGAAAACATCTAGTAAGCGACGAGAAAGCGGTCGTGGTGGTGTTAGTGTACCCTCTGGTGCTTGGAGAGGACGTGGCCATTCTGCCACAGCCACACATCCTAGTGAACCAACTACCTCAGGTTCCAGTACCCGCCAGAATTGACAGCGATATTTGGTGGGGCCCAATGCCTTTCTAATTGATGGTAAGGCCTGAGCAAGTACAGGCGCTAGTCAATTGGGTGGCCGACATTGGATCCAGCACGTTCACAACATTATCTCCCACAGAGTCTTCTGCAGAAAGCGCACAGGTGGCGCCTGAAAACCAAGCCCATCAGTCTGTCACATAACCCGCATGCATATCAGGGAAACTGTCTGAGCCTCAAGTTATGCAGCAGTCTCTTATGCTGTTTGAAGACTCTGCTGGCAGGGTTTCCCAAGGGAATCCAACTAGCCCTTCCCCAGTGGTGGAAGACATAGAATACACTGATGCACAACCACTGATGTTTCCTGAAGATGAGGACATGGGAATACCATCTCATCGGAGTCCGCACGTCTCTGATGATGACGAAACACAAGTGCCAAGTGCTGCTTCTTTCTGCAGTGTGCAGACCGAACAGGAGGTCAGGGAGGAAGACTGTGTGGAAGACGATGCAGGGGACGATGAGGTCCTAGACCCCACATTGAATGAAGGTCGTGCCACTGACTTTCATAGTTCAGAGGAAGAGGCAGTGGTGAGACCGAGCCAACAGCGTAGCAAAAGAGGGAGCAGGGGGCAAAAGCAGAACAGCCGCCTCCAAGAGAGTTCGCCTGCTACTGGCCAATGCCACCAGGGACCGAGCACCCCAAAGGCAGCTTCAAGGAGTTCCCTGGCATGGCACTTCTTTAAACAATGTGCTGACGACAAGACCCTAGTGGTTTGCACTCTGTGCCATCAGAGCCTGAAGCGAGGCATTGACGTTCTGAACCTTAGCACAACCTGCATGACCAGGCATCTACATGCAAAGCACGAACTGCAGTGGAGTAAACACCTTAACAGCAAGGAACTCACTCTGGCTCCCCCTTATGCTGCTGCCTCGGCCTCTTCCTCCACCTCGGGAGGAACGTTGGCACCTGCCGCCCACCAAACAGAGGATGTGCCACCGACACCACCACCTACTTCACCAAGCATCTCCACAATGTCACACGGCAGAGTTCAGCTCTCCATCTCCCAAACCTTGGAGAGAAAGCGTAAATTCCCACCTAGCCACGCTCGAGCCCTGGGCCTGAATGCCAGCATTTCTAAACTACTGGCCTTTGAAATGCTGTCATTCAGGCTGGTGGACACAGACAGCTTCAAACAGCTGATGTCCATGGCTGTCCCACAGTATGTTGTTCCCAGCCACCACTACTTCCCTCCCCTGCACAACCAAGTATCCAATAAAATCAAGTGTGCACTGCGCAACGCCATCTGTGGCAAGGTCCACCTAACCAGTAAGGACCAGTAAGCACGGCCAGGGACGCTATATCTCCCTAACTGCACACTGGGTAAATGTAGTGGCGGCTGGGCCACAGGCGGAGAGTTCCTTGGTGCACGTCCTTCCGCCGCCAAGGATCGTAAGACATCATTCTTTGCCTCCTGTAGCCTCCTCCTCCTACTCAGCTTCCTCCTCCTCTGCTTCCACCAGCTTATCCAGTCAGCCACAGACCTTCACCACCAACTTCAGCACAGCCCGGAGTAAACGTCAGCAGGCCATTCTGAAACTCATATGTTTGGGGGACAGGCCCCACACCATGCAGGAGTTGTGGCGGGGTATTGAACAACAGACCGACGAGTGGTGTCTGCCGCTGGGCCTCAAGCCCGGCCCGGTGGTGTGCGATAATGGGCGAAATCTCGTCGCAGCTCTGGGACTAGACAGTTTGACGCACATCCCTTGCCTGGCGCATGTGCTGAATTTGGTGGTGCAGAAGTTCATTCACAACTACCCCGACATGTCAGAGCTGCTGCATAAAGTGAGGGCCGTCTGTGCGCGCTTCCGGCGTTCACATCCTGCCGCTGCTCGCCTGTCTGCGCTACAGGGAACTTCGGCCTTCCCACTCACCGCCTCATATGCGACGTGCCCACCAGGTGGAACTCCACCTTGCACATGCTGGAGAGACTGTGCGAGCAGCAGCAGGCCATAGTGGAGTTTCAGCTGCAGCACGCACACGTCAGTCGCACTGCGGAACAGCACCACTTCACCACCAATGATTGGGCCTCCATGCGAGACTTGTGTGCCCTGTTGCCCAGTTTGGAGTACTACACCAACATGGCCAGTGGTGATGACACCGTTATCAGCATTACAATACCACTTCTATGATTCCTTGAGAAAACGCTTAGGGCGATGATGGAACAGGAGGTGGCCCAGGAGGAGGAGGATGAGGGGTCAGTTTTATCACTTTCAGGCCAGTCTGTTAGTAGTGGCTCAGAGGGAGGTTTTTTGCAACAGCAGAGGCCAGGTACAAATGTGGCCAGCCAGGGCCCACTACTGGAGGACAAGGAGGATGAGGAGGAGGTGGAGGAGGATGAGGATGAAACAGGTTCACAGCGGGGTGGCACCCGACACAGCTCAGGCCCACTGGGTTGCCACCCTGCTGGATCCCCGGTACAAAGACAATGTGCCCACCTTACTTCCTGCACTGGAGAGTGATAGAAAGATGCGCGAGTACAAGCGCACGCTGGTAGACGCGCTCCTGAGAGCATTCCCAAATGTCACAGGAGAACAGGTCGAAGCCCAAGGCGAAGGCAGAGGAGGAGCAAGAGGTCGCCAACGCAGAAGTGTCACGGCCAGCTCCTCTGAGGGCAGGATTAGCATGGCAGAAATGTGGAAAAGTTTTGTCTCCATGCCACAGCTAACTGCACCACCACCTAATACGGAACGTGTTAGCAGGAGGCAGCATTTCACTAACATGGTTGAACAGTACTTCTGCACACCCCTCCACGTACTGACTGATGGTTCGGCCCCATTAAAATTCTAGGTCTTCAAATTGTCCACGTGGCCAGAGTTAGCATTTTATGCCTTGGAGGTGCTGGCCTGCCCGGCGGCCAGTGTTTTGTCTGAACGTGTATTCAGCACGGCAGGGGGCGTCATTACTGACAAACGCAGCTGCCTGTCCACAGCCAACGTGGACAAGCTGACGTTCATAAAAATGAACCAGGCATGGATCCCACAGGACCTGTGCCTCCCTTGTGCAGAATAGACATTTATAATTGCCTCCCCCTCAACCATGTATTCTTGTACTCCGGGGCACTTCTTTATTGAATCCTCATTTTTTTAACTTTACCATGATCTTGCGGTGCAACCCAAAGTTGAATAAACCTCTCCTCTGTCTGGGTGCTGGGCTGAAATAACTGAAAGTGGTCTTCTCCAGTGGTGGGTGATATGACGCATGATTCCTTGCTGTGGGACCTCTCTCCTCTGTCTGGGTGCTGGGGCCAAAATAACTGAAAGTGGCCTTCTCCAGTGGTGGGTGATATGATGCCTTATTCCTTGCTGTAGGACCTCTCTCTTCTGTCTGGGTGCTGGGCCGAAATAACAGAGTGGCCATCTCCAGTGGTGGGTGATATGACGCATGATTCTCTGGTATGGGACCTTTCTCCAATTGATATTGGTTAATTTTTATTTATTTTATTTTATTTTAATTCATTTCCCTATCCACATTTGTTTGCAGGGCATTTACCTACATTTTGCTGCCTTTTGCAGCCCTCTAGCCCTTTCCTGGACTATTTTACAGCCTTTTTAGTGCCCAAAAGTTTGGGTCCCCATTGACTTCAATGGGGTTCGGGTTCGGGATAAAGTTCGGGTCGAGTTCGGATCCCGAACCCGAACATTTTCGGGAAGTTCGGCCGAACGTCTTGAACCCGAACATTTAGGTGTTTGCTCATCTCTAATTGTAACCCCTAGAAACTCAGGATCGAATTTTCTATATTTTATTGAGAGGTGAAATTCACTTTAAAAAAAATAGCAATCCCCTAAATCTGGTGTTCCAGCTGTGGCTAGCCAAGTGTAATACTGTCTGGCAAAGAATATATATTTTTTTCTGGTGTGAAATTCAATTTCCAAAATAGCAATACCCTAAATCAGTGGTTTCTGCTGTGGCAGGACAAGTTTTATAGTGTCCGTCAAAGGATAGCTTTTGTTCTGGGTTGAAATTCAATTAACAAAATAGCAATACCGTAAATCTGGTGTTCCAGCTGTGACTGGACACGTTTCATAGTGTTCGTCAAAGGATATATTATTTTCTGGGGTGAAATTCAATTGCCAAAATAGCAATACCGTAAATCTGGTGCTCCAGCTGTGACTGGACAAGTTTCATAGTGTCTTTAAAAGTATAGCTTTTGTTCTGGGTTGAAATTCAATTACCAAAATAGCAATACCGTAAATCTGGTGTTCCAGCTGTGACTGGCCAAGTTTCAAAGTGTCCGTCAAAGGATATATTATTTTCTGGGGTGAAATTTAGTTGCAGAAATAGCAATACCGTAAATCTGGTGTTCCAGCTGTGGCTAGCCAAGTGTAATACTGTCTGGCAAAGACGGGGAGGAAGACTGTGTTGAAGACGATGCAGGGGACGAAAAGGTCCTAGACCCCACATGGAATGAAGGTTGTGTCACTGACTCTCATAGTTCAGAGGAAGAGGTAGTGGTGAGACCTAGCCAACAGCGTAGCAAAAGAGGGAGCAGGGGGCAAAAGCAGAACAGCCGCCGCCAAGAGAGTTCGCCTGCTACTGGCCACCGCCACCAGGGACCGAGCACCCCAAAGGCAGCTTCAAGGAGTTCCCTGGCATGGCTCTTCTTCAAACAATGTGCTGACAACAAGACCCGAGTGGTTTGCACGCTGTGCCCTCAGAGCCTGAAGCGAGGCATTAACGTTCTGAACCTTAGCACAACCTGCATGACCAGGCATCTACATGCAAAGCATGAACTGCAGTGGAGTAAACACCTTAAATACAAGGAACTCACTCATGCTCATCCTGTTCCCTCTTCTGCTGCTGCCTTGGCCTCTTCCTCCGCCTCGGGAGGAACGTTGGCACCTGCCGCCCACCAAACAGAGGATGTGCCACAGACACCACCACCTGCGTCACCAAGCATCTCCACCATGTCACACGGCAGCGTTCAGCTCTCCATCTAACAAACCTTGGAGAGAAAGGTTTCCCACCCACCCTCGAGCCCTGGGCCTGAATGCCAGCATTTCTAAACTACTGACCTTTGAAATGCTGTCATTAAGGCTTGTGGACACAGACAGTTTCAAACAGCTGATGGCGATGGCTGTCCCACAGTATGTTGTTCCCAGCCACCACTACTTCTCCAAGACAGCTGTGCCATTCCTGCACAACCAAGTATCCAATAAAATCAAGTGTGCACTGCGCAACGCCATCTGTGGCAAGGTCCACCTAACCACAGATACGTGGAACAGCAAGCACGGCCAGGGACGCTATGTCTCCCTAACTGCACACTGGGTAAATGTAGTGGCGGCTGGGCCCCAGGCGGAGAGTACTTTGGTGCATGTCCTTCCGCCGCCATGGATCGCAGGGCATCATTCTTTGCCTCCTGTAGACTCCTCCTCCTACTCGGCTTCCTCCTCTTTTTCTTCCACCTTCTTATCCAGTCAGCCACACACCTTCACCACAAACTTCAGCACAGCCCGGGGTAAACGTCAGCAGGCCGTTCTGAAACTCATATGTTTGGGGGACAGGCCCCATACTGCGCAGGAGTTGCGGCGGGGTATTGAACAACAGACCGACGAGTGGTTTCTGCCGGTGGGCCTCAAGCCCGGCCCGGTGGTGTGCGATAATGGGCGAAATCTCATCGGAGCTCTGGGACTAGCCGGTTTGACGCACATCCCTTGCCTGGTGCATGTGCTGAATTTGGTGGTGCAGAAGTTCATTCACAACTACCCCGACATGTCAGAGCTTCTGCATAAAGTTCGGGCCGTCTGTGCTCGCTTCCGGCGTTCACATCCTGCCGCTGCTCGCCTGTCTGCGCTACAGTGTAACTTCGGCCTTCCCGTTCACCGCCTCATATGCGACGTGCCTACCAGGTGGAACTCCACCTTGCACATGCTCTGCAAGCAGCAGCAGGCCATAGTGTAGTTTCAGCTGCAGCACGCACGGGTCAGTTGCACTGCGGAACGGCACCACTTCACCACCAATGACTGGGTCTCCATGCGAGACCTGTGTGCCCTGTTGTGCTTTTTCAAGTACTCTACCAACATGGCGAGTGGCGATGACACCGTTATCAGCGTTACAATACCACTTATATGTCTCCTTGAGAAAACACTTAGGGCGATGATGGAAGAGGAGGTGGCCCAGGAGGAGGAAGAAGAGTGGTCAATTTTATCACTTTCAGGCCAGTCTTAGAAGTGGCTCAGAGGTAGGTTTTTTGCAAAAGCAGAGGCCAGGTACAAATGTGGCCAGCCAGGGCCCACTACTGGAGGACGAGGAGGATGAGGAGGAGGTGGAGGAGGATGAGGATGAAGCAGGTTCACAGTGGGATGGCACCCAATGCAGCTCGGGCCCATCACTGGTGCGTGGCTGGGGGGAAACAGAGGACGATCACGATACGCCTCCCACAGAGGACAGCGTGTCCTTACCTCTGGGCAGCCTGGCACACATGAGCGACTACATGCTGCAGTGCCTGCGCAACGACAGCAGAGTTGCCCACATTTTAACATGTGCGGACTACTGGGTTGCTACCCTGCTGGATCCCCGGAACAAAAACAATATGTCCACCTTACTTCCTGCACAGGAGCGTCATAGGAAGATGCGCGAGTACAAGTGCACGTTGGTAGATGTGCTACTGAGAGCATTCCCAAATGTCACAAGGGAACAAGTGGAAGCTCAAGGTGAAGGCAGAGGAGGAGCAACTGGTCGCTAACGCAGCTGTGTCACCGCCAGCTACTCTGCGGGCAGGGTTAGCATGGCAGAGATGTGGAAAAGTTTTGTCACCACACCACAGCTAACTGCACCACCACCTGATATGGAACGTGTTAGCAGAAGGCAGCATTTCACATGGTGGAACAGTACATGTGCACACCCCTCCACGTACTGACTGATGGTTCGGCCCCATTCAACTTCTGGGTCTCCAAATTGTCCACGTGGCCTTTTATGCCTTGGAGGTGCTGGACTGCCCGGTGGCCAGCGTTTTGTCTGAAAGTGTATTCAGCACGGCAGGTGGCGTCATTACTGAAAAACGTAGCCGCCTGTCCACAGCCAACGTGGACAAGCTGACGTTCATAAAAATGAACCAGCCATAGATCCCACAGGACCTGTCCATCCCTTGTGAAGGATAGACATTTATAATTACCTCCCCTTAACCACATATTCTTGTACTCCAGTTCACATTTTGCGGGGCAACCGAAAGTTCAATGAACTTCTCCTCCATCTGGGTGCCAGGGGCCTAAATATCTGAAAGTGTCATTCTCCATTGGTGGGTGACATGAAGCCTGATTCTCTGCTTTAGGACCTCTCTCCTCTGTCTGGGTGCTGGGGCCTAACTAACTAAAAGTGGCCTTCTCCGTTGGTGGGTGACATGATGCCTCTTTTGCTGCTATGGGACCTCTCTCCTCTGTCTGGGTGTCAGGGGCCTAACTTTCACGTACTTGCTTGCTGTCTTGGTGGCAGACATTTAACTCTTTTTACTGTTTAATGACCGCCCCATCGTCTGGGTGTCAGGGGCCTATTTGTCGTTTAATCATTTGTTGTCTTGGTGGGAGATATTAAACTCTTTTTACTGTCATGACCGCCCCATTGTCTGGGTGTCATGGGCCTAAATTTCACGTACTTGCTTGCTGTCTTGGTGGCAGACATTTAACACTTTTTACTGTCTAATCACCGCCCCATTGTCTGGGTGTCAGGGGCCTATATGTCGTTTAATCATTTGTTGTCTTGGTGGGAGATATTAAACTATTTTTACTGTCTAATGACCGTCCCATTGTCTGGGTGTCAGTGGCCTATTTTTTGTTTAATTGCTTGCTGTCTGGGTGAGAGACATTAAACTCTTTTTACTGTCAAATGACCTCTCCTCTGTCTGGGTGTCAGTGGCCTACATAAATGATAATAGACTGTTCCATTGCTGGTTGACCTGAGGCCTGTGTTGCTGTTACGGGACCGCTCTCCTCTTTGTGGGTGCCATGGCCCTGAATCTGTGGATGAGGCCTGTGGCACTGCAGGCCAACATTAATCCTTTTTGGCTGTGATGAGAACATCAACTCCCATAGCATTCCCACCTGATGCCACCCCAACCTCCTATTTCACCTCCTTCTCTTCCAAGTCAATTGATATTGGTTAATTTTTATTTATTTTATTTTAGGTCATTTCCCTATCCACATTTGTTTGTAGGGGATTTACCTACATTTTGCTGCCTTTTGCAGCCCTCTAGCCCTTTCCTGGGCTAATTTACAGCCTTTTTAGTGCCCAAAAGTTTGGGTCCCCATTGACTTCTATGGGGTTGGGGTTCAGGGTGAAGTTCGGGTCGAGTTCGGAAACCGAACATTTTCGGGAAGTTCGGCCGAACTTCTCGAACCCGAACATCCAGGTGTTCGCTCAACTCTACTCAGACATTTGTGTACAATCTTCATTTTAAAATCCTCTTTTAACTCCCTGTTTGAGTCCAGTTTTACCTAATCTTTATTAGAGGACATTTTATTAGTTAAAGCACCCATTAAAGAAAGGCAGCTGGTGGTCGTATTATATCCTTGGTGGCCCAAATTCACAAAAAAAAAGGATCATAAATAGAGTTGAGCTAATGCATGGATGTTCGGGTTCGAGAAGTTCAGTCGAACTTCATGAACATTTTCTGGTTCGGAATCCGAACTTGACCCGAACTTCACCCCGAACCCTATTAAAGTCAATGGGGACCCGAACTTTTGGGCACTTAAATGGCTGTAAAATAGCCCTGGAAAGGGCTAGAGGGCTGCAAAAGGCAGCAAAATGTCGGTAAATGCCCTGCAAACATACAAATACAAATAAAATACAGAAAAATAATAAATAAACATTCTAAACTTGAGCCCAAGTGAGTGACAGTGGCACCTGTCACCCAGCAAACAGAGGATGTGGCAGCAACTCCACCACATCTGCCATTGTCACCAAGCATCTCCACCAAATCCCATGGAAGTGTTCAGCTATCAGCTGTCTATCTCCCAATCACTGGAGAGAAAAAGAAATAGAAAGAGGAAGTACCCCCTACCCATGGCTCTGAATGCCTTATTTCAAACTTCCTGGTCCTTTGAAATGCTGTCATTCTGTCTGGTGGACAGTTTTAAAAACCTTATGGCGGTGGCTATCCCACAGTATTTGTATCCCAGCTGCCGCTACTTTTGCAGGTGAGCCATCCCTTCCCTGCACAACCAAGTGGCAGACAAAATCAAGTGTGCACTGCGCAACGCTATTTGTGGCAACGTCCACATAACCAACAACACAGTGGGTAAATGTAGCGGCTGGCCCAAAGGCGGATAGCATTTTTGCGAATGTCCTTCCGCCCCCGAGGATTACTGGGCATTTCTCTTTGTATGCTGTTACCTCCTCCTCCTACTCGGCTTCCTCTTCTCCTACCTCCTCCTCATCCACTCAGCGTAACACCTTCACCACTCACAGCAGCACAGCCAGGGGGAAACTACAGCAGGTTGTTTTAAAACTTGTGTGTTTGTTGGACAAACCCCGCGCCGCACAGGAGCTGTGGACAGGCATGGAACAACAGACCGACCATTGGTTGGTGCCACTGAGCCTCCAGCCCGGCCTGGTGTTGTGCGCTAATGGGCGAAATATACTAGCAGGTCTGGGCCTAGCCGTTTGACACACATCCCCTGCCTGCCACATGTGCTGAATTTGGGGTGCAGAAATTCTTAAACACCAGACAGTGAAAATCAATTCAGTTAATCGAAAACACACACCACCCCCACCCCCCTTTCACTCAAACCATTAACAAACTATTTACAAATTTTCTTAAAAACATATTAAAATAACTATAATGCAGCTAAACTTACTATATAAACAAACAAAACTATATACACGCCTTATCCTTAACTTAAGGCCAGTGACATCCAAGTGTCTCGAAGGGTGGGTTCCTGCACCAACATAGTCCCTGGCCTGCAACACAATTGTCCAGCCAGGGCACAGTTCTGAAGGATGAAGAGGATAAGTAGGATGAGGAGGAGTAGGAGGAACCGTTCTCTCAGCAGGGTGGCACCCAAGCCAGCTCACGGGCAGCTGGGTTACCATCAGCACCTCAGGAGGCTGGGTTAGCATTGGCGAAATGTGGGAAAGCTTTGTCATCATCACGCCAAAACAACCTGCACCACCAGCAGATCTGGAACGTCTTAGCAGGAGGCAGCATTTCAGCAACATGGTGGAAAAGTACACGTACTAACTGATGGGTTTGCCCAGGGGCGTAGCTACAGGGAAGCATAAGAAGCTATTGCTTTGGGTCCCTGACCTAGAAGGGGCCCATCCAGGAGGAGGAAGAGGACTTAACTCCTTTAGGACACATGACGTACCGGTACGGCATGTTTCCCGAGTCCTTAAGGACACATGACGTACCGGTACGTCATAAGTAGTTCCGATCACTGCTGCTCAGTCAGCAGTGATCGGAAGAAGGTACCTGCTGAAATCATTCAGCAGGTACCTTGTTACAATGCCCAGGTCCTGTGACCCCCCCATATGGGCGATCGCTGCAAACCGCAGGTCAATGCAGACCTGCGGTTTGCAGCTCTTTTCGCTATCTCTGATCCCCGCGGTCTGTGACCGCAGGGATCAAAGAGTTAATGCCCCCAAAGTGTTAAATTTTAACCACCCCTGCAGCCCCCAATCATATTATGGCGGCGGGGGGGTGGTTGCGGTGGCGGGAGGCGGTGCGGGAGGCGGGCCTCTGTCCTCTTTCTATTCCCTGGTGTCTAGTGGATCTATCAGAGTGTCAGCACATTGCTGACACTCTGATAGAAACGGCTATCATCTGTGCTTGATCAGATGCCAGCCGTTTAACCCCTTCTATCCCGCGGTCCGTACGGACCGCAGTATGGAAGGGTTAACAGGGAGGGAGCTCCCTCCCTCTCCCATCGGGGGGCTGCTGTGCCTTTGCAGCCCCCCAACAGGATGGGATCAAAATGGGAGGGAGCCCCACTCCCTCTCCATCCATCACCCGCTGCTTTCTTATGCTCTCCTGCTCTCCATGGTGCTGAAAGTCTGAATAGACCTGCTAAAGGTCTATTCAGACTTTGTAAAGTACAAAATACAGCACAGTGCACTATATAGTGTACTGTACTGTATTATACAGACACCAGATCCACTAGATCTTTCAGAAACAAGTGGGTCTGGGTCAAAAAAAAATGTAAAAAAGTTTAAAAAAAAGTAAAAATGAAAAAAACACATATCAGTGAATAAAAAAAAAAAAAAAAAAAATACACTACACATATTGGGTATTGCCGCTTCAGTATAAACCTGCTCTATAAAAATATCACATGACTGAACTCCTCAGGTGAACGCCATAAAAAAAAAGCAATTTTTTGATACCTTACATCACTAAAAGTGCAATACAAAGCGATCAAAAAGGAGTATGCCTCCCAAAATAGTACTAATCAAACCGCCATCTTATCACGCAAAAAATGAGCGCCTACCTAAAACAATTGGCCAAAAATAAAAAAAAAACTATGCCTCTCAGAGTAAAACATGATTTTTTTTGTTTCAAAAATGCTTTTTAGTGTTAAATGTAAAAAAAAAACTAAAAAGTAGACATATTGTTTATCTCCACGTCCGTAAGAATCTGCTCTATAAAAATATCACATGACCTAACCCCTCAAGTAAACACTGTAAAAAAAAAAAAAAACGTTGTCAAAAGCCATTTTTTGTCACCTTACATCACAAAAAGTGTAATAGCAAGCGATCAAAAAGTCATATGACCCCCAAATATGTGCCAAGTGCCAATCTAACTGTCACCTCATCCCGCAAAAATTATACCCAACCTGGAGACAATTGCCTAAAAACTGAAAAATATATGGCTCTCAGACTATGGAGACACTAAAACATGTTTTTTTAATTCAAAAGGATATTATTGTGTAAAACCAAAATAAATAAAAAGGCATACATATTTGTATCGCCGAGTCCGTAAGGACCTACTCTATAAAAATATAACATGACCTAACCCCTCAGATAAACGCTGTAAACATAAAAAATAAAAACATTGTCAAAAAAGCCATTTTTTGTCACCTTACATCACAAACAGTGTAATAGTAAGCGATCAAAAAGTCATATGCACCCCAAGATAGTACCATTCGAACCGCCATCTCATCCCGCAAAAAATGAGCCCCTACATAGGACAATCGCCCAAAAAAAAAAATATGGCTCTCAAACTATGGAGACACTAAAACATGATTTTTTTTTTGTTTTAAAAAATTATATTATTGTGTAAAACTTATATAAATAAATAAAAAGTATACATATTATGTATCGCCGCATCCGTCACAACCTGATCTATAAAAATAACACATGACCTAACCCCTCAGCTGAACACAGCAAAATAAAATATAAATATGGTGTCAAAAGCCATTTTTGTCACCTTACATCACAAAAAGTGTAATAGCAAGCGACCAAAATGTCATATGCACCCCAAGATAGTGCCATTCAAACCGCCATCTCATCCCCCAAAAAATGAGCCCCTACATAAGACAGTCGCCCAAAAAATAAAAAATAAACTATGGCTTTCAGAATGTGGAGACACTAAAAAATAATTTTTTCAAAATGCTTTATTATGTAAAACTGAAACAAAAAACCCCAAAAAGGTATGCCTCCCAAAATAGTACTAATCAAACCGCCATCTTATCACGCAAAAAATGAGCGCCTACCTAAAACAATTGGCCAAAAATAAAAAAAAAACTATGCCTCTCAGAGTAAAACATGATTTTTTTTGTTTCAAAAATGCTTTTTAGTGTTAAATGTAAAAAAAAAACTAAAAAGTAGACATATTGTTTATCTCCACGTCCGTAAGAATCTGCTCTATAAAAATATCACATGACCTAACCCCTCAAGTAAACACTGTAAAAAAAAAAAAAAAAAAAAAACGTTGTCAAAAAGCCATTTTTTTGTCACCTTACATCACAAAAAGTGTAATAGCAAGCGATCAAAAAGTCATATGACCCCCCAAATATGTGCCAAGTGCCAATCTAACTGTCACCTCATCCCGCAAAAATTATACCCAACCTGAGACAATTGCCTAAAAACTGAAAAATATATGGCTCTCAGACTATGGAGACACTAAAACATGTTTTTTTTTTAATTCAAAAAGGATATTATTGTGTAAAACCAAAATAAATAAAAAAGGCATACATATTTGTATCGCCGAGTCCGTAAGGACCTACTCTATAAAAATATAACATGACCTAACCCCTCAGATAAACGCTGTAAACATAAAAAATAAAAACATTGTCAAAAAAGCCATTTTTTGTCACCTTACATCACAAACAGTGTAATAGTAAGCGATCAAAAGTCATATGCACCCCAAGATAGTACCATTCGAACCGCCATCTCATCCCGCAAAAAATGAGCCCCTACATAGGACAATCGCCCAAAAAAAAAAATATGGCTCTCAAACTATGGAGACACTAAAACATGATTTTTTTTGTTTTAAAAAATTATATTATTGTGTAAAACTTATATAAATAAATAAAAAGTATACATATTATGTATCGCCGCATCCGTCACAACCTGATCTATAAAAATAACACATGACCTAACCCCTCAGCTGAACACAGCAAAATAAAATATAAATATGGTGTCAAAAGCCATTTTTGTCACCTTACATCACAAAAAGTGTAATAGCAAGCGACCAAAATGTCATATGCACCCCAAGATAGTGCCATTCAAACCGCCATCTCATCCCCCAAAAATGAGCCCCTACATAAGACAGTCGCCCAAAAATAAAAAATAAACTATGGCTTTCAGAATGTGGAGACACTAAAAATAATTTTTTCAAAAATGCTTTATTATGTAAAACTGAAACAAAAAACCCCAAAAAGTAGTCATATTTGGTATTGTCGCGTCCGTAACAACCTGCTCTATAGAAATAGCACACAATCTAACCTGTCAGTTCAACGATGTAAATAACAAAAAATAAAAACGGTCCCAAAACAGCTATTTTTTTGCAAATTTTCCATTTTAATCCATTTTTCCAGTAACAAAGCAAGGGTTAACAGCCAAACAAAACTCAATATTTATTGCCCTGATTCTCTTGTTTGCACAAACACCCTATATGTGGTCGTAAACTGCTGTATGGCCAAACGGCAGGGCACAGAAGGAAGGGAACGCCATATGGTTTTTGGAAGGCAGATTTTTCTGGACTGGATTTTTGACACTATGTCTCATTTGAATCCCCCCTGATGCACCCCTACAGTAGAAACTCCAAAAAATTGACCCCATTTTGGAAACTATGGGATAAGGTGTCAGTTTTGTTGGTACTATTTTAGGGTAAATATGTTTTTTGGTTGCTCTATATTACACTTTTTTTGAGACAAGGTAACAAAAAATAGAAATTCTGAAATTTCATCTCCATTTGCCAATAACTCTTGTGGAACACCTAAAGTGTTAACAAAGTTTGTAAAACTGGTTTTGAATACCTTGAGGGGTGTAGTTTCTTATATGGAGTCACTTTTATGGAGTTTCTACTCTAGGGGTGCATTAGGGGGCTTCAAAAGGGACATGGTGTCAAAAAAACCAGTCCAGCAAAATCTGCCTTCCAAAAACAATATGGCGTTCCTTTCCTTCTGCACCCTGCAGTTTGGCCATACAGCAGTTTACGACCACATATTGGGTGTTCGTGCAAACTGCAGAATCGGGGGAATAAATATTAAGTTTTGTTTGGCTATTAACCCTTGCTTTGTTACTGGAAAAAATAGATTAAAATTTTACAAAAAATTTAAATTCTGAAATTTTATCTCCATTTGCCATTAACTCTTGTGGAAAACCTAAAGGGTTAATTACGTTTGTAAAATCAGTTTTGAATACCTTGAGGGGTGTAGTTTATAGAATGGGGTTATTTTTGGGTGGTTTTATTATGTAAGCCTCACAAAGTGACTTCAGACCTGAACTGGTCCCTAAAAAGTGGGTTTTTGAAAATTTCAGAAAAATTTCAAGATTTGCTTCTAAACTTCTAAGCCTTGTAACGTCCCCAAAAAATAAAATGGCATTCCCAAAATGATTGATACATGAAGTAGACATATGGGAAATGTAAATCAATAACTTATTTTGGCGGTATTACTATGTATTATAGAAGTAGAGAAATTAAAACTTGGAAATTTGCAAATTTTTCAAAATTTTTGGTAAATTTGGTATTTTTTTTATAAATAAAAATGACATTTTTCGACTTCATTTTACCAGTGTCATGAAGTACAATATGTGATGAAAAAACAATCTCAGAATGGCCTGGATAAGAAAAAGCGTTTTAAAGTTATTACCACATAAAGTGACACTGGTCAGATTTTGAAAAAATGGCCTGGTCCTTATGGTGAAATAGGGCCGTGTCCTTAAGGGGTTAAAGACTTTGTCAGGGCCCCATCAACAGTATTATACAATGAAATTAGATACAGTGGCAGTATAGACAGTGTAGAAAGCGGATGGAAAATAAACCCAAACAGCCTCACACCCTACACACTCAACACCCCCCCCCCCCTTTCACTCAAACCAGTAACAAACTATTTACAAATTTACTTAAAAACATATTAAAATAACTATAAGGCAGCTAAACTAACCATATAAAGAAACAAAACTATATACACGCCTTAACCTTAACTTAAGGCATACCAAATACAAGTGGCTCAGAGGGTGGGTATCTGCACCAACATAGGCCCTGGCCTGGAACACAATTGTCCAACCAGGGCACAGTTCTGGAGGATGAGGGAGAGGAGTAGGAGGCTGGGGATACAGAGGACACAGACGATATACCTCCCTCAAAGAGGATAGCTTGTCCTTGCCTCTCGGCAGCCTGGCAGATATGAGCGACTACATGCTGCAGTGCCTGCATAACGACCGCCCAGTTACTGCCACATTCTAACTTTTGCTGATTACTGGGTGGCTACCCTGCTGCATCCCTGTTACAAGGACAACATGTTGTCCTTAATTCCCTTACTGGAGTGTAATAGGAAGATGAGCCCGCTAGTAGACACGCTGCTGATGGCATTCACACCTGACACCGGGGACTCGGTGGAAGCACAAGGTGAAGGCAGAAGAGGAGGAGGAAGAATTTGCCAATGCAACAGGGTCACCAGCAACACCTCAGAAGGCAGGGTTAGCATGGGCAAAATGTGGAAAAGCTTTGTCATCACGCCACAACAACCTGCACCTCCAGCAGATCTGGAACATCTAAGCAGGAGGCAGCATTTCAGCAACATGGTGGAACAGTACACGTACTGACTGCCTAGGGGAATAGCTACAGGGGAAGCAGGGAGAGCATCTGCTTTGGGGCCGTGACCTACAAAGGGCCCATCCACGAGGAGGAGGAGGACTAACAGTATTATACAATGAAATTATATACAGTTTAGACAGTGTAGAAAGCGAATGGAACAGCTGCTGGGCCTGGTCTGAGAGACCGATCTTTAGTAGCCACAGGCATGGCGGCATGAAAGGAAGGGGTTTGCACAAAAATTACTGGGGGAGGGGGGCCCCATTAAAAAATTTGCTGTGGTGCCCAATCATTTCTAGCTACGCCACTGGGTCTGCCCCATTCAACTTCTGGGTCATCAAATTGGGCACATGTCCTGAGGTTGCCCTTTACGCCTTGAAGGTGCTGGCCTACACTGCAGCCACTGTATTGTCTGAAAGTGTGTTTAGCATGGCTGGTGGCATTATCACAGACAAGCGCAGCCGCCTGTCCGCAGACAATGAGGGCAAGCTTTCGTTTATTAACCACTCCCGGACCGCCGTACGCAGGATTGCGTCCTGCGGGCGGCCGGGATCTTCTGAGTGGACGCATCGGCGCGTCCTCTTGCGAGACCCGTGAGTTCCTGTGAACGCGCGCGCAGGCGCGCGCGCGTTCACAGGAGCGCGCGTCTGGAGAGTTATACTGCAGCCTGCTAGCGATGATCAATCGCTGGCAGGCTGTAGATGCGATATAAATCGCATCAAACATGTATACCAGACGCTGTTTTGTGAACAGCGTCTGGTATACCTGCTACCTGGTCCTCTGGTGGTCCCATTTGCTGGGATCGACCACCAGAGGACCAGGTAACTACAGTAAAGTTGCACCAAACACTACACTAACCCCCACCCCACCCTCACCTATTAACCCCTTGATCACCCCATCTAGACCCCTGATCACCCCCTGTCATTGATCACACCCTTTATGTGTCCATATGTGTTTTGCGGATCCGTGGATTCACGGATCCGTGGATCCGATCCGCAGATCCTCAAAACACGGACACCGGCAATGTGCTTTCCGCATTTTGCAGATCCGCACATTGCCAGAACTATATAGAAAATGCTTTTTCTTGTCGCAATTGCGGACAAGAATAGGACATGTTCTATATTTTTGCGGAACGGAAGTGCAGACCCGGAATCGCGGATCCGTAATTCCGGATCCGAGCGGGACAAAGTCTGTCCCCATAGAAATTAATGGGTCCGCAATTCCGTTCCGCAAACAGAATTGCGGACGTGTGAATGGGGCATAAGGGTCCCTTATCACCGCCAGTTAGTTAGCTACTTGTTAGGTAGCTAGCGCCCAGCCCACCGCACCGCAGTCACTGATTTTGGCAGAGATTTTTTCATCCACATTGACCGATGCGAATGAAAAAATCTGTGCCGTTCATTTTTTTTTTTTTTCAGCGCAGGGGCTGAACGGAAAAAAAAAATCTCAACTCCTAATGCTGGCCATACGTGTAATGATTGCGGAGACCCTCAAATGCCAGGGCAGTACAAAAACCCCACATGTGACCCCATTTTAGAAAGAAGACACCCCAAGGTATTCCGTGAGGGGTATGGTGAGTTCATGCAAAATTTTATTTTTTGTCACAAGTTAGTGGAATATGAGACTTTGTAAAAAAAAAAAAAAAAAAAATCTATTTCCGCTAACTTGTGCCAAATTTTTTTCTGTGAACTCGCCATGCCCCTCACAGAATACCTTGGGGTGTCTTCTTCACAATGGGGTCACATGTGGGTATTATACTGCCCTGGCATTTTAGGAGTCCTAAAGCGTGAGAATCCAAATGCGTAAAAATGGCCTGTGAAATCCTAAAGGTACTCATTGGTTTTAGGGCCCCTTTGCGCATCTTGGCTGCAAAAAGTGTCACTCATGTGGTATCGCCGTACTCAGGAGAGTAGGGCAATGTGTTTTGGGGTGTATTTTTACATATACCCATGCTGGAGTGTGAAATATCGCTGTAAGCTGACAACTTTTTAAATTTTTTATTCAAAGTTGTCAATTTACAGAGATATTTCTCTCACCCAGCATGGGTATATGTAAAAATACACCCTAAACACATCGCCCTACTTCTCCTGAGTACAGCGATGCCACATGTGTGACACTTTTGCAGCCAAGATGCAAAGGCTCAAATTCCAACGAGTACCTTTAGGAGAGCATTTTACGCATTTTCTTCTCACGCTTTAGGGCCCCTAAATGCCAGGGCAGTAGAAATACCCCACATGTGACCCCATTTTGGAAAGAAGACACCCCAAGGTATTCGCTGAGGGGCATAATGAGTCCATGAAAAATTAAACTTTTTGTCAAAAGTTAGCGGAAAAGGAGACTTTGTGAGAAAAACAATAAAAATCAATTTCCACTAACTTGTGCCAAAAAAATCTTCTATGAACTCGCCATGCCCCTAATGGAATACCTTAGGGTGTCTTCTTTCCAAAATGAGGTCACATGTGGGTATTTCACTGCCCTGGCATTTAGAGGCCCTAAAGCGTGAGAAGAAAAATGCGTAAAAATGCCCTCCTAAAAGGTACTCATTGGAATTTGGGCCCCTTCGCATCTTGGCTGCAAAAAGTGTCACACATGTGGTATCACCGTACTCAGAAGAAGTAGGGCAATGTGTTTTGGGGTGTATTTTTACATATACCCATGCTGGGTGAGAGAAATATCTCTGTAAATTGACAACTTTGAATAAAAAATTTAAAAAGTTGTCGTTTACAGCGATATTTCTCACACGCAGCATGGGTATATGTAAAAATACACCCCAAACACATTGCCCTACTCTCCTGAGTACGGCGATACCACATGAGTGACACTTTCTGCAGCCTGGTGCGCAAAGGGGCCCTAAAACCAATGAGTACCTTTAGGATTTCACAGGCCATTTTTATGCATTTGGATTCTCACACTTTAGGGGCCCCTAACATGCCAGGTGAGTATAAATACCCCACATGTGACCCCATTTTGGAAAGAAGACACCCCAAGGTATTCCGTGAGGGGCATGGTGAGTCCACAGAATTTTTATTTTTGGCACAAGTCAGCGGAAATTGTTTTTTTTTTTTTTTTATTTTGTTTTTACAAAGTCTCATATTCCACTAACTTGTGACAAAAATAAAATTTTACATGAACTCACCATACCCCTCACAGAATACCTTGGGGTGTCTTCTTTCCAAAATGGGGTCACATGTGGGTATTTATACTGTCCTGGCATTTTAGGGGCCCCTAAAGCGTGAGAAGAAGTCTGGAATCCAAATGCGTAAAAATGCCCTGTGAAATCCTAAAGGTACTCATTGGTTTAGGGCCTCTTGCGACCCAGGCTGCAAAAAGTGGCACACATGTGGTATCGCCGTACTCAGGAGAAGTAGGGCAATGTGTTTTAGGGTGTATTTTTACATATACCCATACTGTGTGTGAGAAATATCTCTGTAAACGACAACTTTTAATTTTTTTATACAAAGTTGACAATTTACAGAGATATTTCTCTCACTCAACATGGGTATATGTAAAAATACACCCCAAAACACATTGCCCTACTTCTCCTGAGTACGGCGATACCACATGAGTGACACTTTTTGCAGCCTAGGTGCACAAAGGGCCCAAATTCCAACGAGTACCTTTAGGTTTTACATGGCGGCTCACAATTAGCCCCGCCCAAAATGCCAGAACAGTAAACACACCCCACAAATGACCCCATTTCGGAAAGTAGACACCTCAAGGTATTCACTGAGGGGCATAGTGAGTCCGTCTGAGATTTTATTTTTTTGCTAGAAGTTATCAGAAATTGAAACTTTTTTTTTCTCAGAAAGTGTCATTTTCCGCTAACTTGTGAAAAAATGAAATGATACATGAACTCACCATGCCCCTCCGCGAATACTTTGGGGTGTCTTCTTTCTAAAATGGTGTGATTTGGGGGTATTTATACTATCCTGGCATTCTAGCACCTGAAGAAACATGACAGGTGCTCAGAAAGTCAGAGCTGCTTCAAAATGCCGAAATTCACTTTTTTGCACCATAGTTTGTAAACGCTATAACTTTTACCCAAACCAATAAATATACACTTATTGGACTTTTTTTTATCAAAGACATGTAGAACAATAAATTTAGAGAAAAAATTATATAGAAATGTAGTTTTTTTAAAAAAATTTTACAACAGAAAGTGAAAAATGTCATTTTTTTGCAAAAATTTCGGTCATTTTTGATTAATAGCAAAAAAAGTAAAAATGTCAGCAGTAATGAAATAGCACCAAATGAAAGCTCTATTAGTGATAAGAAAAGAAGGTAAAATTCATTTGGGTGGTAAGTTGTATGACGGAGCAATAAACGGTGAAAGTAGTGTAGTGCGGAATTGTAAAAAGTGGCCTGGTCATTAAGGGTGTTTAAGCTAGGGGGGCTGAAGTGGTTAAAAAGAACCAGGCAAGGATCCCACAGGACTTGTTTGTACCTTATGCAGAATAGACATTTATACCGGCCTCACCCAACCACTGTTATACTACCGTGGACTTACACTTTGTTTTATTTTTTATATTTTCCCAATGTTTTGAGGTCTACACTAATTTATTTTAAAAAAAATTTAAAATAAAAAAACAGTTATTGGCGACTACCTTTGGCTTCACAGCCCAAAAAGGCTTTATTTCATGCAAGAATGTAACCGCCAATTGTAAGTTCCCTGTCAGTTATGCAGTGCAGGGGTTTGTACCTGGCAAAAATTGCAATATTTCACCCAACAATTTTAAATCTGGGACACCAGATTCAGGGTATTGCTATTTTAGCAATTGAATTTCACCCCACAACAAAATATATGTTTTTGTGGACACTATGAATCTTGGCCGGCCAAAGCTGGAACTACTGATTAATGGTATTGCTATTTTGGCAATTGAATTTCACGCCAGAACAAAATATATCCTTTGACGGATACTATAAAACTTGTCCAGTCACAGCTGGAACACCAGATTTACGGTATTTCTATTTTTGCAACTGAATTTCACCCCAGAAAATAATATATCCTTTGACGGACACTATGAAACTTGTCCAGTCACAGCTGGAACACCAGATTTACGGTACTTTTATTTTTGCAACTGAATTTCACCCAAGAAAATAATATATCATTTGAAGGACACTATTAAACTTGGCCAGCCACTGCTGGGACACCAGATTTACGGTATTGCTATTTTGGCAATCGAATTTCACCCCAGAAAAAAATATATCCTTTGACAGACACTATAACACTTGTCCAGCCACTGCTGGGACACCAGATTAAAGGTATTGCTATTTTGGCAATTGAATTTCACCCCAGAAAAAGAATATATCCTTTGCCAGACAGCAGACAGTATAACACTTGGCTAGCCACAGCTGAAAAACAAGATTTAGGGGATTGCTATTTTGACAATTGAATTTAACCCCTTAATAAAATATAGAAATTTCTATCCTGAGTTTCTAGTGGTGACAATAAGCACAGCAAAGCCCCTGATGTAGGATATAGCAAAAACAAAAAGCCTAGTATTGATGGATTGATGGTCTTGGTGGCAGCTTGTGCTAGTGCACCACAAGACACAAAATGGCCACCGATCACCCCAGAAAAAAGTGACAGAAAAACGCTCTGTGCAGTCTAAAAACCAGTGAGCAATTAACTAGCAGAAGTTGAAAAATTCACAGCTGTAGATCGATCACTTCATTAGGTGTTTTTGCTGAGTTTTCTCTGCCTAATCTCCCCCTCACAGCAGCTGCGTCCTATCCCTACACTAATCAGAGCAGAGTGAAGTGCGGCGCTACGTGACTTCAGCCTAAATAGAGGCTGGGTCAAATGCTGCACTTGGCCAATCACAGCCATGCCATTAATAGGCATGGCTGTGATGGCTTCTTAGGGCAAGAAGTAAAACACTAGCTGATTGGCTGCTGTGCAGCCCTTCAGAAAGTGGGAAGAAATCGTCGAACAACGAACCCGAACATTTTTGAAAATATCCGTGTCCCGAACACCCCAAAATGAGGTACGAACCCGAACTGTACAGTTCGGGTTCGCTCATCCCTAATCATAAACAGTCCCCCGCTGCTGAACATCCCTCAACTCTTACCCCTCATAGGAACGATCTCAAAAATTTGCTTAACCGCTTCAGGACCGCCGTACGCAGGATTGCGTCCTGCGGGCGGTCCTGTTCTTCTGATCGGACGCGCCGGGGCGTCATCTCGCGAGACGCGAGACTTCCTGTGAACGCGCGCGCGTTCACAGCGTCTGGCGTCTGAAGAGTTGTACTACAGCCTGCCAGCGATGATCAATCGCTGGCAGGCTGTAGATGCGATATAAATCGCATCAAACAGCTATATCAGACGCTGTTTTATGAACAGCGTCTGATATAGCTGCTACCTGGTCCTCTGGTGGTCCCATTTTCTGGGATCGACCACCAGAGGACCAGGTAACTACAGTAAAGTTGCACCAAACACTACACTAACCCCCCCACCCCCTCACCTATTAACCCCTTGATCACCCCATCTAGACCCCCTGATCACCCCCCTATCATTGATCACACCCCTTGTAAGGCTCCATTCAGACGTCCATATGTGTTTTGCGGATCCGTGGATTCACGGATCCGTGGATTCACGGATCCGCGGATCCGATCCGCGGATTCGATCCGCGGATCCGATACGCAGATCCTCAAAACACGGACACCGGCAATGTGCTTTCCGCATTTTGCAGATCCGCACATTGCCAGAACTACATAGAAAATGCTTTTTCTTGTCCGCAATTGCGGACAAGAATAGGACATGTTCTATATTTTTGCGGAACGGAAGTGCAGACCCGGAAGCGCGGATCCGTAATTCCGGATCCGAGCGGGACAAAGTCTGTCCCCATAGAAATGAATGGGTCCGCAATTCCGTTCCGCAAACAGAATTGCGGACGTGTGAATGGGGCATAAGGGTCCCCTATCACCACCAGTTAGTTAGCTACTTGTTAGGTAGTTAGCACCCAGCCCACCGCACCGCAGTCACTGATTTTGGCAGAGATTTATTCATCCACATTGATCGATGCGAATGAAGAAATCTGTGCCGTTCATTTTTTTTTTTTTTCAGCGCAGAGGCTGAACGGAAAAAAAAAATCTCATTACCCGTATGCTCAATATAAGGAGAATCGCAGAAACTCCTAATGCTGGCCATACGTGTAATGATTGCGGAGACCCTCAAATGCCAGAGCAGTACAAAAACCCCACATGTGACCCCATTTTAGAAAGAAGACACCCCAAGGTATTCTGTGATGGGTATGGTGAGTTCATGCAAAATTTTATTTTTTGTCACAAGTTAGTGGAATATGAGACTGTAAAAAAAAAAAAAAAAACAATTTCCGCTAACTTGTGCCAATTTTTTTTTTTCTGTGAACTCGCCATGCCCCTCACGGAATACCTTGGGGTGTCTTCTTTCCACAATGGGGTCACTTGTGGGTATTTATACTGCCCTGGCATTTTAGGAGTGCTAAAGCGTGAGAATCCAAATGCGTAAAAATGGCCTGTAAAATCCTAAAGGTACTCATTGGTTTTAGGGCCCTTTGCATCTTGGCTGCAAAAAGTGTCACTCATGTGGTATCGCCGTACTCAGGAGAAGTAGGGCGATGTGTTTTGGGTGTATTTTTACATATACCCATGCTGGGTGTGAGAAATATCGCTGTAAACGACAACTTTTTACATTTTTTATTCAAAGTTGTCAATATACAGAGATATTTCTCTCACCCAGCATGGGTATATGTAAAAATACACTCTAAACACATCGCCATACTCTGAGTACGGCGATACCACATGAGTGACACTTTTGCAGCCAAGATGCGCAAAGGCCCGAATTCCAACGAGTACCTTTTAGGAGGGTATTTTTACGCATTTTTCTTCTCACGCTTTAGGGCCCCTAAAATGCCAGGGCAGTATAAATACCCACATGTGACCCCATTTTGGAAAGAAGACACCCCAAGGTATTCGCTGAGGTGCATAATGAGTTCATGAAAAATTAAACTTTTTGTCAAAAGTTAGCGGAAAGGGAGACTTTGTGAGAAAAACAATAAAAATCAATTTCCACTAACTTGTGCCAAAAAAAAATATTCTATGAACTCGCCATGCCCTCATGGAATACCTTGGGGTGTCTTCTTTCAAAATGAGGTCACATGTGGGTATTTATACTGCCCTGGCATTTTAGGGGCCCTAAAGCGTGAGAAGAAAATTCGTAAAAATGCCCTCCTAAAAGGTACTCATTGGAATTTGGGCCTTTAGCATCTTGGCTGCAAAAAGTGTCACACATGTGGTATCGCTGTACTCAGGAGAAGTAGGGCAATGTGTTTTGGGGTGTATTTTTACATATACCCATACTGGAGTGAGAGAAATATCTCTGTAAATTGACAACTTTGAATAAAAAATGTAAAAGTGGTCGTTTACAGCGATATTTCTCACACGCAGCATGGGTATATGTAAAATACACCCTAAAACACATTGCCCTACTTCTCCTGAGTACGGCGATACCACATGAGTGACACTTTTTTGCAGCCAAGATGCGCAAAGGGGCCCTAAAACCAATGAGTACCTTTAGGATTTCACAGGGCATTTTTATGCATTTGGATTCTCACCCTAAAATGCCAGGTGAGTATAAATACCCCACATGTGACCCCATTTTGGAAAGAAGACACCCCAAGGTATTCCGTGAGGGGCATGGTGAGTCCACAGAATTTTTATTTTTGCCACAAGTCAGCGGAAATAGTTTATTTATTTATTTTTTTATTTTGTTTTTTACAAAGTCTCATATTCCACTAACTTGTGACAAAAATAAAATTTTACATGAACTCACCATACCCCTCACAGAATACCTTGGGGTGTCTTCTTTCCAAAATGGGGTCACATGTGGGTATTTATACTGTCCTGGCATTTTAGGGGCCCCTAAAGCGTGAGAAGAAGTCTGGAATCCAAATGCGTAAAAATGGCCTGTGAAATCCTAAAGGTACTCATTGGTTTTAGGGCCCCTTTGCGCACCCAGGCTGCAAAAAAGTGGCACACATGTGGTATCGCCGTACTCAGGAGAAGTAGGGCAATGTGTTTTGGGGTGTATTTTTATATATACCTATACTGTGTGTGAAAAATATCTCTGTAAACGACAACTTTTAAAAAAGTTTATACAAAGTTGTCAGTTTACAGAGATATTTCTCTCACCCAACATGGGTATATGTAAAAATACACCCCAAAACACATTGCCCTACTTCTCCTGAGTACGGCGATACCCATGTGTGACACTTTTGCAGCCTGAGTGCAAAGGCCCAAATTCCAACGAGTACCTTTAGATTTTACATGGCGACTCACAATTAGCCCCGCCCAAAATGCCAGAACAGTAAACACACCCCACAAATGACCCCTTTTCGGAAAGTAAACACCTGAGGTATTCACTGAGGGGCATAGTGAGTCCGTCTGAGATTTCTTTTTTTTTGCCAGAAGTTAGCAGAAATTGAAACTTTTTATTTATTTTTTTCTCAGAAAGTGTCATTTTCCGCTAACTTGTGAAAAAAAATGAAATGATACATGAACTCACCATGCCCCCCCGCGAATACTTTGGGGTGTCTTCTTTCTAAAATGGTGTGATTTGGGGAATATTTATACCATTCTGACATTCTAGCACCTGAGGAAACATGACAGGCGCTCAGAAAGTCAGAGCTGCTTCAAAATGCCGAAATTCACTTTTTTGCACCATAGTTTGTAAACGCTATAACTTTTACCCAAACCAATAAATATACACTTATTGGACTTTTTTTTATCAAAGACATGTAGAACAATAAATTTAGAGAAAAATTTATATAGAAATGTAGTTTTTTTTAAAAAAATTTACAACAGAAAGTGAAAAATGTCATTTTTTTGTAAAAATTTCGGTAATTTTTGATTAATAGCAAAAAAAGTAAAAATGTCAGCAGCAATGAAATACCACCAAATGAAAGCTCTATTAGTGAGAAGAAAAGGAGGTAAAATTCATTTGGGTGGTAAGTTGCATGACGGAGCAATAAACGGGTAAAGTAGTGTAGTGCGGAATTGTAAAAAGTGGCCTGGTCTTTAAGGATGTTTAAGCTAGGGGGGCTGAAGTGGTTAATAAACAATCAGCCAAATACTATCTATCATCCAAGCACACGTTTTTTACTAATGGTAATAAGGCTTCTAAATTTATGGTATGATGTCCCGGATTAAACAGAGAAATAAATCCCGATATGTACTCTCTTATTAAGACCCCACAAGGACAACATCTGTTTTAAGCGGGAATATGCCGATGATGAGAACATAGTACTACCACTTTACAAATCACTAGTCAGACCTCACATGAAGCACTGTGTTTTGTTCTGGGCTCCTGTGAACAAGGCAGACATAGCAGAGCTGGAGAGAGTTCAGATGAGGGCTACTAAAGTAATAACTGGAATGAACTACAGTACCCTGAAAGATTATCAAAATTAGGGTTATTCTTTTTAGAAAAAAGACTGGGAGGAGATCTAATACCGATGTATAAATATATCAGGGGCCAGTACAGAGATCTCTCCCATCATCTATTTATCCCCAGGACTGTGACTGTGACAAGGGGACATCATCTGCGTCTGGAGGAAAGAAGGTTCATACACAAACATAGAAGAGGATTCTTTAAGAGCAGTGAGACTATGGAACTCTCTGCCTGAGGAGGTGGTGATAGTAAGTTCACTAAAAGAGTTCAAGAGGAGACTGGATCTATTTCTGGAGTGTAATAATATTACAGGTAGGGTTAAGCGAACTTGTATTTTAAGTTCTGTGTCCAAATTTCGGGTTATCTTAGAATCCCATTATGGATTCCGCTACCACGGACCATAACGGAATTTGGAAGTTCATTGTTCGGGTTTGTTAAGGGGGAATATTAATTATTAATATTTATGCAAATATCAATAATTAATATTCCTAAATTTGCGGGGCATCTGTATATGACTCCGCCTATTTATACCTTAAATAAGGATCTATTTTACCTCCTTTTGCCTTACACTATTCACTGAACTCAACTACGTACGACTTACACTGCTACTATATAATGTGGCGCCTACGATAACAAAAGACTACACGCTGTGCTTAAATAATAAAAGGTATTTATTAACACAATACACGTCTATAGTCTATAATTATATATATCCATATAAAAGGGAATATGAATATATATATTTATAGCCACACAGTAATACAGTCAGTCAATTACAACACTACAACACTACTACACATACAATATTCCTAACTATTCTACATACAATCCCAATTCCACCCCACAAACTAGCTATACAATTACACTAACATACATTGCAGCAGTAACCCACCCACCTGGCTATACACACTGTCCCTACTGCAATAAAGGGTTAATACAAATCACAATGCAGTCCAGGGGTAATGGCACTGCAAAGGTTAGCACAAAATGGGCTGCAGGGGTCACTCTGCACACAGAAGCCTTAAAGGGGTTAAGGGTTACAGGGCTGCTGGGCACTGCAAGGGTCCTGGGCTGGGGTACTGCGGGGCTGGATAAGGGTTGCAGCTTAAGGGGTACACAGCAGCAGGAGTTGATGCTGCTGGGCAGGGAAGGGGTACATGGGAATGTAGGGATCTGGGAAATCAGGGCAGGGGTTGAATGTACTCAGCCATCTTCAGGTCCCATCTGTGTGTGTCCTTCTCAGTAAGGAGCCGAGTTCAGAAGACCTCTCCTCTGTCGTCGCATGCCTTCATAAGAGGTTTTGGAATATGACCTCACTCCACTGAAGACGAATCTACCTAGTGAGCCCTCCCTCCAAGTAGTTTGGCCATGGGGAAGAAGGAAACAGGTTTAGCATGTAAGCCATGTGCTGATCAAAAGGTGCCATAAAGTCTGCAATCTCCTGTCCTGGACCCACATCCTAGTTAGCATCTCTATGCTAACTACCTCCCAGGGACAGTTGGGCGATTTAACAGATAACAATGCAAGCCATGGCCTACAGGCTAAACACTGGCCTGTATCAAGTTGAAAAGGGGCCATGGAAAGAGGGGGCATATATGGGATATATTTATGAAAGGGGACATATTCTATAAGGGGACATATATATATATATATATATATATATATATATATATTGTGGGGGGTTAGCTCTGGTCTCGAGGATCGTTCACATACAGATAGTCGTCCACCGCAGCTTTAGGGGCCAAAACATCGCTTTATTGTCCCAGCATCAACATAAATAAATGAAATTCAAAACAAACACCTGCCCGGCTGGGCTCTAACTTAACACAGTGTGTCCCTGACTCACCTAAGACACTGTTCACACACACGGCACCCATGCGGCTTTCCCAGCCCAATGTCCATCAGCCTCCTGGCTGTTACCTCACCGGTGTCTTTTGGGGGATTGTGGTCCAGTCGTCCGCCCGACGCTGACCATGCGACCCTTATCCCTAGGCGTCGCGGGACCCCCCAAACTTCAGGCTACTCCCAGCCTTGTGGTGTCTCAGCGCTCCCAGATCAAACCACACACAGAACCACTCCAGGCTTCTGTACCTCACAGGACACACCCATCTCACTGTGAGGACAGCTTTATGCTCTCTTGATTGTGGCACCTGTTGCTGCCTCAGATCTGCCCACTGATGGGAAAGAGATGGATAATCCTGCCATTCCTCTCTTCTATCAGCCATGAGGCCTGTCACTGCCTCACAATATATATTTCAACCCTTCCTCAACAGGGTTCATCGAAGAATCCCCTTATGGATTCCAAATTCTGTTATGGTCCGTGGTAGCCGAATCCATAAAGGGATGCTAAGATAACCCGAACCCGAACTTTGGACGCCAAATTTAAAATTCAAGTTCTCTCAACCCTAATTACAGGCTATAGCTACTAGAGATGGGTCGTTGATCCAGGGAGTTAGTTATTCTGATTGCAACATAGTAAATGTCCAGCTCACCTGCATTGCTGACCTGGCTAATTTTTCTCTGGTGCACAGTCAAAGGCAAGACCTTGAACTCAGGTTAGCAGCAAAAGGAGGAAAAATCCAGCACCTTCAGATCTTGAGTGCAAGTTGCTTTTATTCCAATGTGCAAAATAACAGCGGTAAAAAATCCTTTAAAATCTCCAGTCTACGCGTTTTGAACAAAAGAGTGCTTACTCATGACAGTCATGAGTGGAGATTTTAAAGGATTTTTACCACTGTTATTTTGCACATTGGAATAAAAGCAACTTGCACTCAAAATCTAAAGGTGCTGGATTTTTCCTCCTTTTGCTGCTGACCTGAGTTATTCTGATAGCCTGATTGGATTCGGTAAGGAATTTTTTTCCCCTTAAGTGGGGAAAATTGGGTTCTACCTCACAGTTGTTTTTTTTATCTTCCTCTGGATCAACTTGCTGGATAACAGGCTGAATTGGATGGACAGATAATTATTTTTTTGGCTTTATATACTATGATACTATAAACTGGCTGCTTTTGCAGATTATCTCCTGATCTTCACAACTAGAGATGAGCGAATTTTTCAAAAATTCGGTTCGCCAGTTTGTCAATTTCTTTTTTAGAAAAAATTTGGTCTGATCCGAATTTATTCACAGCGAATCAAGTTAAGAAAAATGGCTATTTTCTGGCTACAGAGAGCCTTTATAGTGGTGTAGAACACTGTACCTTGCAGTAAAATGCATAGGGAGTCTGCTGTGGTAGTGAAATAACACTGTGAGTCAGTATGACATGCAGATGACAGGTGTCGCTCTTAGAATCCCTGCACACTTCAATTATTTGGGCAGTCACGGGACCAAAACTGAACAAATAACTCAAGTATGAACTCAGCCTTACAGGTCGAGGTTAACGCCAAAAAGAAGCACTCTCCTTTTACACTGTCGTCAGCTGAATCCACATAGATGTCTACAGAACCTGTTCTATTAAACGCTTATACAAGTAGAGCCCCCTGGCAGAGTGGAGAGGTTGTCAGCAGTAAAGTTTGTGTTGACATCACTTATTATTTTACCCTTCCTCTGATCTGTCAGAACAATAACCCACAAAAAATTGATCCTGTCTGTTGAGCATCTGCCTTCCCTCGATCAGCATTTGGTCAGTAGTCCATCAGTATTGATAGATCAAAAAAAAAAAAAAAAGAAAAACCAGGAGTGGATCCAAAACAGAGATGACACGTGAATGAGGAGACCACAGAGTAGCTTAATAACAGAGTCTGGAGGTTGCGGCAGCATTAAGAGAAGGCCACACAGTGGCACAATGACAGTGTGGAGGTGGCACCAGCATCATCAGCAGACCACAGAGTGGCAAGGTGACATAGTGTGGAGGTGGCAGCAGCATCAGGAGACTACAGAGTGGCATGTTGACATAGTGTGGAGGTGAAAGCAGGATCAGGAGAATCCAGAGTGGAAAGGTGACATAGTGTGGAAGTGGCAGCAGCATAGGGAGACCACAGAGTGGCAGGGTAAAATAGTGTGGAGGTGACAGCAGCATCAGGAGACCACAGAGTAGCATGGTGACATAGTTTGGAAGTCACAGCAGCATCAGGAGACTACACAGTGGCTAGGTGACATAGTGTGGAGGTGGCAGCAGCATTAGTAGAAAACAAAGTGACAAGGTGACAAAGTGTGGAGGTGGCAGCAGCATCAGGAGACCACAGAGTGACCCGTTGACAGAGTACGGAGGTGAGTGGCAATACCAGTACCAGCTGAAGATGGTAGGTAAAAGAAGGAGCACTTGATATACGATGTGTGGCATCAGGTGGGTGACAGCATCAGAATAGCAGCTGAGGCAGATAGCCAGAAGAAACCGCTCTCGTTTGTCAAAGTATTGGTGTGGCACCATGGATGATCTAGTCTGATGCATCAGGCATTGGTGGGTGAAAATCCTGGCTAATCCACGCTTAATTTATCTTGACAAAGGTCAGTCTCTCCACATTTTTGGTGAACCGGCGAGTTCTTATTGGGGTAACTATGGCCCCCGCCGCACTAAACACTCGTTCTGATGCCACACTACTGGCTGAGCAGGACAGCTTTTCCAGGGCAAACTCTGCCAGTTGCGGCCACAAATCTAGTTTGGTAGTCCAGCGCATCTTTAATGTGGGGTGGTAGGGTGCTGTCCAAGTATGCCACCACCTGCTGGTTCAGGTCCTTCTTTAGGTCTACTTGCTGCTTCTGGTGAGTAGTTTATTCACTAGGTGGGTGAAGAAAGCTACTCATCAGCAACTCTAGACTCAAGTTTCTGCTGATGGAGCTGGAACTGCTCCTACCCCCCCCCCACCCTGCCACAGCAGCCATGGCAGAGGAACGTAAGCGCAGACAACCCCCCGGTCAGACCTGCGAGAAGATGGACGATGGCGCAGATAGGCAGCGGCCAACTGACTACATAGGATGTCTCTATAGTAGTTCAGTTTGTCCTCTCTCTCAGCGGGTGTAAAAAAGGCCCCCATTTTGAACCAGTAGCGAGGGTCCAACAAGCTGGAGAGCCAGAAGTCACCCCTCTGCCAAATGGTGACAATTCAGCTGTCGCTACACAAGCAAGTGAGCATGCATCAGGCCATTTGTGCATGTGACTCGGAGAAACTCCCTGCCTTCATCTCCACTGTCTGGGTCTGGGTCCTCTGCCTCCTTTTCCTCATTGCCCTGTAGCTCACCTGGCTGCTCCTGCTCCTGTGTGTAAAAAAACACCCATTTCATTACACATTGCTTGTGCTCCAATGTCCTCCTCCCCCTCCAGTTCAGCCCCCACAGGGCTCATGTGGCCATAAGATCTAGGAGCCACGTCTCCAGTCCCCTGAACAGCCATATTTACCAGCATCTGTTCCAGGACATGAAGCAGTGGAATGACGATGTTCATTGCGTAGTCCCCGCAAGTGACAAATAACGTGGCCTCCTCAAAGGGCCTGAGCAAAAGGCAGGTATCATGCATAAACTGCCACTGGCTGACATTGAAGTTATACAGGGGAGTACTCCTGTCCGCTTGGATCATCAAGAAATCATTTATGGCCTTTCTCTGTTCGTATAGTCGGTCCAACATATGGAGGGTGGAATTCCAACGGGTGGAAAAGTTGCATATCAGCCTATGTTGGGGGATGCCGTTCTGCCGCTGCAGCTCAGGGAGGGTGTGCTTTGCGGTGTACGAGTAGCTGAAGTGCAGGCAAAGTTTTCTGGACATTTTTAGGATATCTTGCAGATGGGTGGAAGACTTCAGGAAGCGCTTGACAACCAGATTGAACGCTTGTGCCATGTAGTGGGCATGCCTCAGCCCTCCTTTACGCATCGCCAACACTATGTTCTTCCCATTGTCGGTCACCATGGTTTCGATTTTGAGTTGTCCCAGAGAAAGCAGGGATTTGATTTCTTGATGAAGGAAATGGAGCAGTTCCTCCACTGTGTGACTCTGTTCGCCTAGTCCAACAAGGTGCAGAACAGCGTGGCACCTCTGTGCCCTGCACATGTGGTATGCTGGAGGGGCACTGTAAATTGTCCCTGCAGTGGAGGCTGAGGACATGGTGGAGGATGAGAAGGCAGAGGCAGACATTGTCACAGGACCAACGGCATGAGAACGTGGAGGCAGAAGCGGCGTCACCTGGCTAAGTTGCTGGTGTGATGGTGCAGGAACCACATTCACCCAGGACATGTTTTGTCCCTGACAGTAGTTACAGCTTCACAAGTTGGTGCTGCTGTGCACTTTGGCAGACACCGACATGCTCAAGGACTGGTTCATCCTCTGTTCAACATACGTGTGCAGGGCTGGTACTGCCTTTTTGCCAAGAAATGACGGCTTGGGACTCTCCACCTCGGCTCAGCACAAGCCATCAGTTCTCTAAAAGGTGCAGAGTCCACCACTTGGAAAGGCAGGGACTGCAGCACCAGCAACTTGGTCAGGAGCACATTCAGCTTCTGCGCTGTTGGATGAGTGCACGCATACTGTTGTCTCTTTGCATTCGCTTTGGTGATCGATTGCTGATGGAATGACTGACGAGGAGTAGGAGGAGGAGCAGGAGCATCAGGACCAGCAGATGATGGGAAGGACAAACAGCTCCCTTCTGCTGAGGTGGTGGAGCCTTGACTGCCTGATACCGGCTGCATGCCACTGGATGATGCAGCGGTTGCTGCGGCAGGCTGGACCACCACATCGGAGCCACGTTTCTCCTAGGCCATGTTTCTCCTTCTGCCCACAGATTCCACTGAGGTGGGAGAGAGGCTCCACCTTTTTATTCTGCAGGTTTCCTGTCCTTGGAGGCAGATCCTCTCTCTCTGTGGTGCTGTCGTGGGGTCTAAAAAATCCGATTACCAGTGGATGTAATCATCATTTTTGTCACTTATATACGCCAAAAAGGGCTTTAGAACATATAACTGCCCAGCTGAACGGCAAATATTATATATTTTTGTGCCACTAATACACGCCAAAAAGGGCTGTAATTTTTTTCACTTCATCATACAACGACTAATAAGCCCTTTTCTCCCACTAATACAGGTCAAAAAATATTTAGAACACATAACTGCACCGCACAAGTGCAAATAAGACATAGAAATATTTCCTTGGAATAAACCCTGTTAATTCTGTGCTGTGTCAAACAGCACTTGCATAACAAGAACAGTTTGCTGAAATTACAGAGCTATATAATGGCAATTTGGATACACAGTCAGCAAGGTATAATATAGATTGTTCCTGTTACCCAGGCTGTAAACTCCCCTACTGAACTCTGTTCTACTTCAATACTGTGGGATGATTCCTCCCTATCCTTTCCCTGAACTTTTATACAGCAAAATAAAAGTTTTAAAGTCTTTTCTACCATTGTTCTTAGTGCCTGCACTAAGTACACTGGAAAATAACTGAATCCAAGATGGCTGAGGCTTTTTTTTAGGGCTGTGACATTACAGGGCTGGCTGGCTGCTGATTGGCTGCATGCATGGCATTGTGAGTGATCACTCTTTCCCAGAGTTCCTTGCTCCATGTCCATATATGTGCAGCAGCCATTTTAGGAAAAAATGTGACTCGTTACCATGAAGCCTGAGGAAATTGGTAAGAATCTCTTTTTTTCTTGAAATTCGGATCAAATTCCACTTCATCAACTTCAATTCGCTCATTTCTAGTCTTAGCTATAAAGAAAAATTAATAGAATTAAATTTATTTGGTCTTGAGAAGAGACGTCTAAGGGTTAGGGTTAGGGTTTCACACGGGTGTCATGTTTGACACCCGGAAAGGATGCGGGTGCGTTTTGGGAATATGCGCGATTTTTCCGCGTGTGTGCAAACGTTTTTAATGCGTTTTGCACGCGCGTTGGAAAAATCGCCATGTTTGGTACCCAGACCCGAAGCCGGACTTCATCACTGTCATCATGTGATTGGACCATATGATGTGATGTCATCATAGGTCCTTTAGAATACAGCTAAAGCTTGATGTGAGAAGAGAGATCGCTAACTACGCGATCAAGTGGCTAATGTAAGTTAAGTTTTTTATTTTTAACCCCTTCTTCCTCATTTTACAAAACATTCTTTATTAAGAATGCTATTATTTTCCCTTATAAACATGTTATAAGGGAAAATAATGAAGATCGGGTCCCATTGCTAAGCAACCATGCGGGAAAATCGCACTGCATCCGCACTTGCTTGCTATGGGGCCTGCATTGCGTGAAAAACGCAAAATATAGAGCATGCTCCGGTTTTCACGCAACGCAGAAGTGATGCGTGAAAATCACAGCTCATGTGCACGGCCCCATAGAAATGAATGGGTCTGGATTCAGTGCAGGTGCAATGCGTTCACCTCACGCATTGCACCCGCGCGGATAACTCACCCGTGTGAAAGGGGCCTTAGGGGGGACATGATTAAGCTATACAAATATATAAATAGGTCATACAAAAAATATGTTAAAAAGCTGTTCCATGTAAAATGCCCTCAAAGGACTGCGTCCAACTGGAAGAGAAAAAGTTCAGTCTCTGCAAGCATCAAAGTTTCTTTACTGTAAGAACTGTGATTCTGTGGAATAGACTACCTCCGAATGTGAACACAGCAGGAACAGTGGGCAGTTTTAAAAAGGTTTTAGATGAATTTTTCATAAGTAAATTACTTTAATGCTATGTAACTAGAGTTGAGCGAACACCTGGATATTCGGGTTCGAGAAGTTATGCCGAACTTACCGAAAATGTTTGGGTTCAGGATCTGAACTCGACCCAAACTTCATCCCAAACTCGAACCCCATTGAAGTCAATGGGGACCCGAACTTTTGGGCAATAAAAAGGCTGTAAAATAGTCCAGGAAAGGGCTAGAGGGCTGCAAAAGGCAGCAAAATGTAGGTAAAAGCCCTGCAAACAAATGTCGATAGGGAAATGAATTAATATAAAATAAAATAAATAAATATTAACCAATATCAATTGGAGAGAGGTCCCATAGCAGAGAATCATGCGTCATATCACCCACCACTGGAGAAGGCCACTTTCAGTTATTTCGGCCCCAGCACCCAGACAGAGGAGAGAGGTCCCACAGCAAGGAATCATGCGTCATATAACCCACCACTGGAGAAGGCCACTTTCAGTTATTTCGGCCCAGCACCCAGACAGAGGAGAGAGGTCCTACAGCAAGGAATCATGCGTCATTTCAACCACCACTAGAGATAGAAACTTTCAGTTATTTGGGCCCCAGCACCCAGACAGAGGAGAGAGGTCCCACAGCAAGGAATCATGCGTCATATCACCCACCACTGGAGAAGGCCACTTTCAGTTTTTTCGGCCCCAGCACCCAGACAGAGGAGAGAGGTCCCACAGCAAGGAATAAGGCGTCATATCACCCACCACTGGAGAAGGCCACTTTCAGTTATTTCGGCCCCAGCACCAAGACAGAGGAGAGAGGTCCCACAGCAAGGAATAAGGCATCATATCAACCACCACTAGAGAAGGCCACTTCCAGATATTTAACCGACGGTACCCAAACAGAGGAGAGAGGTCGCATGGCAGAGGTTCAGACTTCATGTCAACCACCATTGTAACAGGCCACTTTCAGTTATTTAAGCCCCGGCGCCAAGATTGAGGAGAGGTTCATTCAACTTTGGGTTGTACCACAAAATCATGGTAAAGTAAAAAAATATATGGATTCAATAAAGAAGTGCCCCGGAGTACAAGAATACATGGTTGAGGGGGAGGCAGTTATAAATTTCTATTCTGCACAAGGGAAGCACAGGTACTGTGGGATCCATGCCTGGATCATTTTTATGAACGTCAGCTTGTCCACGTTGGCGGTGGACAAGCGGCTGCGTTTGTCAGTAATGACGTTTCCTGCCGTGCTGAATACACGTTCAGACAAAACGCTGGCCGCCGGGCAGGCCAGCACCTCCAAGGCATAAGATGCTAACTCTAGCCACGTGGACAATTTGGAGACCCAGAAGTTGAATGGGGCCGAACCATCATTCAGTACAAGGAGGGGTGTGCAGATGTGCTGTTTAACCATGTTAGTGAAATGCTGCCTCCTGCTAACACGTTCCGTATCAGGTGGTGATGGAGTTAGCTGTGGCATGAAGACAAAACTTTTCCACATTTCTGCCATGCTAACCCTGCCCTCAGAGGAGCTGGCCGTGACACAGCTGCGTTCGCGACCTCTTGCTCCACCTCTGCCTTCGCCTTGGGCTTCCATCTGTTCCCCTGTGACATTTGGGAATGCTCTCAGGAGCGCGACTACCAGCGTGCGCTTGTACACGCGCATGTTCCTATCACGCTCCAGTGCAAGAAGTAAGGTGGGCACATTGTCATTGTACTGGGGATCCAGCAGGGTGGCAACTCAGTAGTCCGCACACGTTAAAATGTGGGCAACTATGCTGTCGTTGCGCAGGCATTGCAGCATGTAGTCGCTCATGTGTGCCAGGCTCCCCAGAGGTAAGGATAAGCTGTCCTCTGTGGGAGGCGTATCGACATAGCCCTCCGTATCCCCCCAGCCACGCACCAGTGGTGGGCCTGAGCTGTGTCGGGTGCCACCCCGCTGTGAACCTGCTTCATCCTTATTCTCCTCCACCTCCTCATCATCCTCCTAGTCCTCCTACCTGGCCTCTGCTGTTGCAAAAAACCTCCCTCTGAGCCACTTCTAACAGTCCTTATCCTTCTCCTCCTGGGCCACCTCCTCTTCAATCATCGCTCTAAGTGTTTTCTCAAGGAGACATAGAAGTGGTATTTTAATGCTGATAACCGGTGATAACGGTGTCATAAACACTGGCCATGTTTTTGGAGTACTCGAAACAGTGCAACAGGGCACACAGGTCTCGCATGGAGGCCCAATCATTGGTGGTGAAGTGGTGCTGTTCCACAGTGCGACTGACGCCTGCGTGCTGCCGCTGAAACTCCACTATGGCCTGCTGCTGCTCGCACAGTCTCTCCAGCATGTGCAAGGTGGAGTTCCACCTGGTGGGCACGTCGCATATGAGGCGGTGAGCGGGAAGGCCGAAGTTACGCTGTAGCTCAGACAGGCGAGCAGCAGCATGAGGTAAACGGCGGAAGCATGCACAGACGGCCCGCACTTTATGCAGCAGCTCTGACATGTCGGGGTAGTTGTGAATGAACTTCTGCACCACCAAATTCAGCACATGCGCCAGGCAAGGGATGTGCGTCAAACCAGCTAGTCCCAGAGCTGTGACAAAATTTCGCCCATCATCGCACAACACCAAGGAGCTTGAGGCCCACCGGCAGAAACCACTCGTCGATCTGTTGTTCAATACCCCGCCACAACTCCTGCGCGGTGTGGGGCCTATCCCCCAAATGTATGAGTTTAAGAATGGCCTGCTGACGTTTTACCACGGGCTGTGCTGAAGTTGGTGTTGAAAATGTGTGGCTGACTGGATAAGCTGGTGGAAGCAGAGGACAAGGAAGCTATGTTAGGAGGAGGAGGATACAGGAGGCAAAGAACGATGCCCTGCGATCCTTGGCGGCTTAAGGACATGCACCAAGGAACTCTCCGCCTGTGGCCCAGCCGCCTCTACATTTACCCAGTGTGCAGTTAGGGAGATATAGCGTCCCTGGCCGTGCTTACTGGTCCACGTATCTGTGGTTAGGTGGACCTTGCCACAGATGGCGTTGCGCAGTGCACACTTGATTTTATTGGATACTTGGTTGTGCACGGAAGGCACGGCTCTCTTTGAGAAGTAGTGGCGGCTGGGAACAACATACTGTGGGACAGCCAGTGCCATCAGCTGTTTGAAGCTGTCTGTGTCTACCAGCCTGAATGACAGCATTTCAAATGTCAGTAGTTTAGAAATGCTGGCATTCAGGCCCAGGGCTCGAGGGTGGGTAGGTGGGAATTTACGCTTTCTCTCCAAGGTTAGTGAGAAGGAGAGCTAAACGCTGCCGTGTGACATGGTGGAGATGCTTGGTGACAGAGGTGGTGGTGTTGGCGGCACATCCTCTGTTTGGTGGGCGGCAGGTGCCAACATTCCTCCCGAGGCGGAGGAAGAGGCCGAGGCAGCAGCAGAAGAGGGAGCAGGGGGAGCCTTAGTCAGTTCCTTGTTTTTAAGGTGTTCACTCCACTGCAGTTCATGCTTTGCATGTAGATGCCTGGTCATGCAGGTTGTGCTAAGGTTCAGAACGTTAATGCCTCGCTTCAGGCTCTGATGGCACAGCGTGCAAACCACTCGGGTCTTGTCGTCAGCACATTGTTTAAAGAAGTGCCATGTCAGGGAACTCCTTGAAGCTTCCTTTGGGGTACTCGTTCCCTGGTGGTGGTGGCCAGTAGCAGGCGAACTCTCTTGGCAGCGGCTGTTCTGCTTTTTCCCCCTGCTCCCTCTTTTGCTACGCTGTTGGCTCGGTCTCACCACTGCCTCTTCCTATGAACTATGAAAGTCGGTGGCACGACCTTCATTCCATGTGGGGTCAAGGACCTCATCATCCCCTCCATCATCTTCCACACAGTCTTCCTCCCTGACCTCCTGTTCGGTCTGCACACTGCAAAAAGATGCAGTAGTTGGCACCTGTGTTTCGTCATCATCAGAGACGTGCGGACTCCGATGAGGTGGTATTCCCATGTCCTCATCATCAGGAAACATAAGTGGGCTAGGTGGATTCCCTTGGGAAACTCTGCCAGTATAGTCTTCAAACAGCATAAGAGACTGCTGCATAACTTGAGGCTCAGACAGTTTCCCTGATATGCATGTGGGTGATGTGACAGACTGATGGGCTTGGTTTCCAGGCACTACCTGTGCGCTTTCTGCAGAAGACGGGGTGGGAGATAATGTTGTGAACGTGCTGGATCCACTGTCGCCACCCAATTGACTAGCGCCTGTACTTGCTCAGGCCTTACCATCCTTAGAACGGCATTGGGCCCGACCAAATATCGCTGTAAATTCTGGCGGGTACTGGAACCTGAGGTAGTTGGTTCACTAGGATGTGTGGCTGTGGCAGAAAGGCCACGTCCTCTCCCAGCACCAGAGGGTACACTAACACCACCACGACCGCGTCCCTTGCTAGATGTTTTCCTCATTGTTACCGTTCACCAAGCACCACAATAAGAAGAAAAATATTTGGCCCAATGTATTGATTTCAAATTCAGGCCTTTTTTTTTTACAGGCACTTAACACTATCTGCCTATTTATTTATGTACCTTATTACACTAATCCAGGCACATCAGTAACCACTGATTTAGGGGAATCTCAATTGTAGATCTAGTATTTAGGCCCTGGATGAAAGGTATCCTTTTATGGACATATTTATACTTGGAGATGCACAGTAGCGTGTGAAAAAATATGTAGGGTTATGCCTACAGCAATTGTATTTTAACACTTTGTGTAATATACCCTTTAACGGAAAGAAATACAATGGGAGATGCACGTTAGCGTGTGAAGTTATCGAGGATGACCCTCTCAGCACTTGTATATACACCTTGAGTGTAATATACCCATTTACGGACAGATTAATATATCCTATGACGGATACTATGAAACTTGCCCAGTCACAGCTGGAACACCAGATTTACTGTATTTCTATTTTGGCAACTGAATTTCACCCCAGAAAAAATATTCTTTTTTACGGACAGATTTAAACTAGGCCTGCAACAGCTGAAACACCAGATTCAGGGTATTGCTACTTTGGCAATTAAATTTCACCCCCCCAAAAAATAGACCACTTTACGGACAGATTTAAACTAGGCCTGCAACAGCTGAAACACCAGATTCAGGGTATTGCTACTTTAGCAATTAAATTTCACCCCCCCAAAAAATAGACCACTTTACGGACAGATTAAAACTAGGCCTGCAACAGCTGGAACACCACATTCAGGGTATTGCTATTTTGGCAATTGAATTTCACCCCAGAAAAAAATATATCCTTTGCCGTACACTATTAAACTTGGCCAGCCACAGTTGAAACCACTGATTTATGGTATTGCTATTTTGGCAATTGAATTTCACCCCAGAAAAAAAAAAATATCCTATGTCGTACACTATTAAACTTGGCTAGCCACAGCTGAAACCACTGATTCATTGTATTACTATTTTGGCAATTAAATTTCTCCCCTGAATAAAATATATATTTTGCTGGACACTATTAAACTTGGCCAGCCACAGCTGAAACCACTGATTTATGGTATTGCTATTTTGGCAACTGAATTTTACCCCAGAAAATAATAAATCATTTGCTGGACACTATTAAACTTGTCCAGTCACAGCTGGAACACCAGATTTACGGTGTTTCAATTTTTGAAACTGAATTTCACCGCAGAAAATAATATATCCTATGACGGACACTATGAAACTTGTTCAGTCACAGCTGGAACACCAGATTTACGATATTTCGATTTTTCAACTGAATTTCACCGCAGAGAATAATATATCCTATGACGGACACTTTGAAACTTGTACAGTCACAGCTGGATCACCAGATTTACGGTATTGCTATTTGGCAATTGAATTTCACCCCAGAAAAAAATATATCCTTTGCCATACACTATTAAACTTGGCCAGCCACAGCTGCAACCACTGATTTATGGTATTGCTATTTTGGCAACTGAATTTCACCCCAGAAAATAATATATCCTATGACGGACACTATAAAACTTGTCCCGTCACAGCTGGAACACCAGATTTACGGTATTTTTATTTTTGCAACTGAATTTCACCGCAGAGAATAATATATCCTATGACCGACACTATGAAACTTTTCCAGTCACAGCTGGAACACCAGATTTACGGTATTGCTATTTTGGCAATTGAATTTTATCCCAGAAAATTATCTATCCTTTGCCGGACACTATTAAACTTGGCCAGTTACAGCTGCAACCACTGATTTACGGTATTGCTAATTTGGCTATTGAATTTCACCCCAGAACAAAATATATTCTTTGCCGGACACTATTGTACTTTGCCAGCAACTGCTGGGACAAAATATATCCTTTGACGGATACTATAAAACTTGTCCAGTCACAGCTGGAACACCAGATTTACGGTATTTCTATTTTTGCAACTGAATTTCACCCCAGAAAATAATATATCCTTTGACGGACACTATGAAACTTGTCCAGTCACAGCTGGAACACCAGATTTACGGTACTTTTATTTTTGCAACTGAATTTCACCCAAGAAAATAATATATCATTTGAAGGACACTATTAAACTTGGCCAGCCACTGCTGGGACACCAGATTTACGGTATTGCTATTTTGGCAATTGAATTTCACCCCAGAAAAAAATATATCCTTTGACAGACACTATAACACTTGTCCAGCCACTGCTGGGACACCAGATTAAAGGTATTGCTATTTTGGCAATTGAATTTCACCCCAGAAAAAGAATATATCCTTTGCCAGACAGCAGACAGTATAACACTTGGCTAGCCACAGCTGAAAAACAAGATTTAGGGGATTGCTATTTTGGCAATTAAATTTCACCACTGCAAAAAATCTATCCTTTGCCAGACAGCAGACAGTATTCCACTTGGCTAGCCACAGCTGGAACAGCAGATTTAGGGGATTGCAATTTTGGCAATTGAATTTAACCCCTTAATAAAATATAGAAATTTCTATCCTGAGTTTCTAGGGGTGACAATAAGCACAGCAAAGCCCCTGATGTAGGATATAGCAAAAAAAACAACTAGTATTAATGGATTGATGGACTTATTGGCAGCTTGTGCTGGTGCACCACAAGACACAAAATGTCCGCCGATCACCCCAGAAAAAAAAGTGACAGAAAAACGCTTTGTGCAGCCTAAAAACCAGTGAGCAATTAACTAGCAGAAGTTGAATGATTCACAGCTGTAGATCAATCACTTCATTAGGTGTTTTTGCTGAGTTTTCCCTGCCTAATCTCACCCTCACAGCAGCTGCATCCTATCCCTACACTAATCAGAGCAGAGTGAAGTGCGGCGCTACGTGACTCAAGCTTAAATAGAGGCTGGGTCACATGCTGCTCTTGGCCAATCACAGCCATGCCATTAGTAGGCATGGCTGTGATGGCTTCTTAGCGCAAGAAGTAAAATGCTAGCTGATTGGCTGCAGCCCTTCAGAAAGCGGGAAGAAATCGCCGAACAACGGACCCGAACCAGAACTTTTTTTAAAAGGTTCGGATTCGGGTCCGTGTCCAAAAACCCCAAAATTTGGTACGAACCCGAACTATGCTCTAACTGTTCGCTCAACACTTTATGTAACGTAACTTGTCCTCCATTTTGGCGGGATGCAAACTTTCCCCCATTTTGCTTTGATAGTGAGGGTTTTAAAAGCATGGCTATCCACTAATCATCAGTAGAGATGGCCTTGCAGTTCGCCTGGCGGTCGTTTCCTATCGAACTCAACCGAACATGTGAACATATAACATATGCATTGCGCCGAACATTGACCCATGGCACATCCATCAGGTGAGACAGGACAGCTGATTGAGACGTTTCAGCACATGGACACACTCCTCACCATATAAATGAATCAGATCTGGCAGCCATTTTACATTCTGTGTTTTGCCAGCGTAGGGAGAGGTTGCTTTGTGGAGCAGGGACAGACTGTTAGGGACACCAAATGCTAGCTAATATGGCCACAAAAGTCCTTTTAAGGACTGGAATAGAAGTGATATCGATAGGTGTGACACACTGAGGGGTGTGATATACCTGTAATAAACTTTCTAACCTAGAAAGTATATAGTGCATTTGCATTGAGCAGCAGTTGTGTGCGGTTCTGCTGCGATACTGCATGTATATAGAGGGACAAGCGCTATTGGAACAACTATTTGCAATGGGTGTGATATACTTGTTGCCCCCAAAAAAAAACTGATTGAGGGGTGCGATATACCTGCTTTCACAAAATACTGATTGACGGCTGCGATATACCTGTAACTTGCTGTCCCAAATAAACAGGGTTGTGTGATCTAACTGTTGTAGCAAAAATAAATAATTGAGGGGTGTGATATACCTGCTTCTACAAAATGCTGATTAAGGAGATTAATATACCTGCTTCCACAAAATACTGATTAAGGGGTTTGATATACCTGCTTCCACCAAATACTGATTGAGGCCTGCGATACATCTGATTCCGCAAAATACTGATTAAAGGGATTGATATACCTGTTTCCACCAAATATTGATTGAGGCCTGCAAGATACCTGCTTTTATAAAATACTGATTAAGGGATTTGATACACCTACTTCCACCAAATACTGATTGAGTCCTGCAATATACCTACTTCCACAAAATACTGATTGACTGTGATATATCTGTATCCTGTTGCTCCAAATAAACAGGGTGGTGTGATATGACTGTTGTGGCAAAAAAAAATATTGAGGGTGTGATATACCTGCTGTCACAAAATTCTGATTAAGGGGATTGATATACCTGCTTCCACCAAATACTGATTAAGGGGTTTGATATACCTGCTTTAACAAAATACTGATTAAGGGCTGCGATATACCTGCTTCCACAAATACTGCTCTTCTCTAGGGACTTAGACACAGGGTCATTTTGAAAATGACAGGCAGAGGAAGAGGCAGGCAATTCCGCAGAGATGGTAGGGGTGGGGCAGGTGCACCTGGCCAGAGCCTAAGTGGGATATTGGAGAAGGTGCGTGCGATAACTTCAAAGGACGCACCAGAGTTGGTTAAGTTGCTCATTCAGCCTTCCGCTTCTGCACCCTCCTCATCCGCTGTATCTGCACCCTCCTCACTCTCTGCTGTGTGCACCTCCAAAGACACCCCCACCACCATAGCCTCTCCACTCGAGTCAGAGGAATTATTTTCCCATCCATTCCCAGACCTTACAGATGCACAACCATTCTTGGCATTGGATGAGGAAGAGGAGGTAGCAAGGGCAGCCACCCAGTGGTCTGACAATAGTACCCAGATTAGCCCAAGGAGGGATGCCCCGCTGTTGCTGCCAACTCTGAGATCTTAATTGTCAGTGGTGGTGAAGGTGACAATAATGACGTGTCTATAGGTGTCACGTGGGTGCCCACAAGAGAGGAAGAGGAGAGGAGTTCAGAGGGAAAGACAGAGCAAAAGAGAGGGAGGAGAAAGAGGAGAAGCAGGCACAGCTTGCAGGGCATAGGAGGCAAAAGGCAGACTACAAATGTATCCGGAGTTAACCATCCACCATGAACAGTCACAGCTGTCTCTCCTAGGATGCCGGCACATGGCTTCGCAATGTGTGGGCTTTTTTTAACGAGTCAGCTGCTAACAATAGTGTTGCCACCTACAGCCTGTGCTATCAGTGCATAAGTCGCCGTAAGCCCAACGCCCACCTAGGGACGAATGCCTTGAGGAGGCACCTGGCCTCCCATTATCTAGCCCAGTGGGAGCAATGCCGTCAGAACTGACAAAGCCACACTCCCGGCGCTCCATGTCCTGCCTCTTCTCTTTCTACACTCTCCTCCCATTTGTCCTCCACCTTCCACCGTACCGTCGTCGCGTTCATCTGGCACAAGGCAGGCTTCCGTGGCCCAAATGTTTGAGCGTAAAAAGTTGATGGCGCAGAATAAGCCTCTTGCCCAACGGCTGACCAATGGCTTGTCGGAACTGCTAGCCAGCCAACTACTGCCATATAAACTGGTGGACCCGGAGGCCTTTAGAAAATTTGTGGCCATAGGTACACCGCAATGGAAGGTCCGCGGAAGGAAATATTTCTCCCAGAAGGGCATCCCAGAGCTATAAGGCCACGTTCAGTGGCAAGTGAATATATCTCAGGCACCCAGTGTCAGTGACAAGATTCATCTGACCACAGACACATGGTCTAGCAAACACGGGCAGGAAAGGTACATCACTTTTACTGCCCATTGGTTAAACCTTCTGAAGGCCGTCAAGCATGTAACCAGTGGTTCCCGTGTGGATTTGGTGTTACTGCTACGGATTGCATGCAGGCCTGCCTCTTCTTCTCCTCGTCCTACTCCATCCCCTGTCTCCTCTTCAGCTGACTCCTCCTGTTCCACCCCCAAAGCTCCCCAGAACCTATTTGACGTGCCAGATGAGATGTTGCCATGCTGTGCTGCAGCTGTTGTGCCTGAAAGCAAAGAGCCACATCGGTCTAGCACTCCTTTCAGCTCTGCGGTCACAGGCCTATCAGTGGCTAACCCTGCTCCATTTGACAGTTGGTAAAGTGGCGTGCGACAACGGTGCCAATCTGCAGAGCGCACTGAAACATGGCAAAATGACACACGTGCCGTGCATGGCACACATACTGAACTTAGTCGTGCAGGGATTTGTTGCCAAATACCCTGGGGTCCAGGATGTCTTGCGGAAGGCCAGGAAAATCTCTGGCCATTTTAGAAGATCTTACACGGCCATGGATCGCCTTGCTGACGTTCAACGGCGACACCACCTGCCCGTCAGACGTCTGATTTGTGACAACCCGACATGCTGGAACTTCACCTGGTATATGCTTGATAGGCTGCTCCAGCAGCAACGTGCCGTTAACGACTACCTGAATAAACTCTGCAGCAGGACAGGTTCTGTGGAGCTTGGTTTCTTTTCACTGCGCCAGTGGCGGCTCATGCGCGACGCATGCAGACTTGTGTGGCTATTTGATGAGATCAATAAACTGGTCAGTCACAGCCAGGGCGCCGTCATTGACATCATACCTTACAACTTTTTCCTGGAGTGTGCATTGCGTCGTGTCATTGAACAAGCCGTCGAGGAGCAGGGGCTTGAAGATATGGAAGTCGCAATGCTGAATGAAATTCCAGGGGGGCTACTCCATTTGAGACAAGTCAGCAGGAGTCTGAAGAGGAGTCAGAGGAGGATGGTGGCTGGGGGAAGGAGGAGCAGGAGCAAGAAGTGCAGGCTTTGAGGGGGACTTTAAACTTTTTGGGGATCCCTGGTGTTGTCTGTGGCTGGGGGGAGGAGACCCAGGATGACATTCTCCTGGGTGTTGAGCAGGAGCCAGGGCGCTCCACTGCTTCCAATTTAGTGAAAATGGGGGCCTTCATGCTCCAGTGTTTTAAGAGGGACCCCGTATAAAAAGCATAAAGGGCAAGGACCAGTACTGGGTGGCAACGTACTTAGACCCCCGGTACAAACACACAATGGCGGACATGTTACCAGCATCACAGAGGGCTGGCAGAATGCAGCATTTCCAGGCCTTGCTGCAAGAAATGCTAAATTCTGCTGTTGCGGGCGCTGGCAGAGGATTTTCCACCCACAGCTAAACAGGTGCGGGTACCATTTCTACTGCGCCTGCAAGAAGAGGGCGGTTTGATGATGTGTTGGTCACTTTAGATATAAGATCATTCTAGCAGCCAACCCATTGACAACCGCCCTCCTGATCCAACCTCAGGGAATGCCTAGATCGACAGCTGTCCGACTACAGCGGGTTAACGGCCGATGTGGACGCTCTGAGAAGCGAGAAACCCCTGGACTACTGGGTGTGCAGGCTTGACCTGTGGCCAGAGCTGGCACAATTTTCCATGGAACTCTTGGCTTGCCCCTAGTCGAGTGTCCGAAAGGACGTTCAGTGCAGCATGGGGGATCGTGACCGATAAGCGCAGTCGCCAGCTCACGACAGTGTGGACTACCTCACATTTCTAAAAATGAATGGGGCATGGATCTCAGAGGAATTCAACACCTGTGATGACCAAGTTTAATAGAATTTCCTCATGCCAGTCCACACATAAACACCACCACCCGGAACAAAGAATGGCCCTTGTCTTATTATGTATATACAGCGATATAAATGGCCTTTTCTGTCAGGTGAATGCCTAATGTTCGGGGCCTTTACTCCAGTGGCCTACAGTAAAATCATTATCCACTGACCGCCTAATATACCTACAGCCACATAATCACTTATTCTTATCTGTCCAGATAAGCCTAATTTTTGGGGCCTGTACTCCCGTGGCCTAAAATAAATTTTTGAGAGTTTCCCTTTAAGATGCATAAAAATGGCCCCTGATTAAAATACATATTTTTTGTCTGAATTTTTGCCATTGATCCCTCTCTGGTATGACACTGTCCATGTTGTGGGACTATTTGTGCACTTCTAGTAACTATTTGGTGGCTGCAAATATGACCTAAAGGTTTTTTAGGTTTGCTTCCCATTAAAGTGAATGGGGCCTGCCATGAATGAGTGGTTTGCCAACATTTGATCACAAACACGTATTCGTGAAACGTCCCGGCTAATGTTCATCCATCACTAATCAGACTGATTGATGTCAATAATAATACTGTAACTACGTAATCAAGCAAGTATACAGATATTCAAATATCTCACTCTGGCCAACGTTCCTGAGGAGTCAGTTCTTTCTGGCTGCGCTCCCCCAACCTCCCCCCCCCCCCCCACTACCATCCTCTACCCTTTCCCTTCCCTGCCCACTTTTTTAGACCTGGTGTGAGCAGGGAAAAGTCACAGGTTAGTGAATGTGTTATAATAACTGAGGTGGCTCACTCCCAATTAGCTCTGATGTGGTGCTTGAAGCCCAAAAAAGAGGGAACACCCAACCCTCTGGTTTGTGGGTAAGAAATACATAGCTAGGATGGGCGAGCACTCATACATTCGGCATCAAATTGGAGTATATAAAAAAATTATTCTGATAAAATTACACATAAAATGTTCACATATATAGTATAAAAATGCTGTAAACACAATAAACACTATCGGTGGCTATAGTTTGAAGCCCACAATTTTCACAGACCACTCTGTATATAGATGTTCCTGCATGTTAATAACTTAAACAATTTCAATCTGCAACCATGTCATTACGGAGAGTGCATAAATGAATATGTAGATATTCTGTATGCTAATGTTCCTATATACTGGAGTTGCGATAACAACGTGCTGGTGTGATTTTTCAACATATAATGTTTTGCCTGTAAATGATCTATATCACAGGAAAGTCTCATTTGAATAATTTCCCAATAAGTCATATCACATTGCCCATATATACTGTGCCTGTAGAGTCTTCCTTTACTTTCCAATTTCGCTGATGTAGAGAGAGTTTTTTTTTTTTTTTATACAAATCTTTAGGATTGTTTTCTTACCTCCTCCCTTAGATGTAGTTTGAATGTTTTTCGGTGGCTTGGCGAGGGGCGAGCAGAGCGGATGGTTGTCGGCGTCTCGCGTCACACTCCTCAAGCCTAACAGCCCTGGTCTCGCAAGAATACACGTGCGATGTTACCTTAGTTGCTGTATATTCGGATATTAGGAACGGAGGTCTTGCGATTATCTCCTACTTGCACAATCCCTTCCTTAGTGGTAAGGTGTTGACCGCCATGCCTCCCTCTTTAATATTGTCTCTAATTGGATCCCAATCACAAGCACCTGATTCTTCAGATTTCCCTCAACTCAAAAAGGGATTAAAATGTCCATGCGTTTCTTATGCAATACTTATTGTGATTTTTCTGGTATACATGCGTTTTTTTGGAAAAGTGATCCTCTTAATGCGGTATACTCTTGTATGTAATAGGATTTAGATCTGCGGTTGCTTTTGGTCAAAAATATGAATACACTATTCATTACATTAATAGTATGTATAAAAAATGTATATATAAAAAATACAAACATAGATATACGCAAAATACATATGTGTATATAAACACACAACCATATATATAATTTATAAATGACAAGACGATCCAGATGTCATATCCTAGTATCTTATAGCATTATTCATTATTCAATCATATGGGAATTGATAGAGTAGATCGGATGGGTATCTCGAAACAAAGGAGACGTCGCAGCGCCAATAAACGGCCAGGCATGTGACATCTCATCGATTCCGAGACACTCAGCCTATAGGAATCCAAAGATCTCCAAATCTGAATTTAGTTCTTTTGGTAATAGTGACCCGAATTTATATTTACGCCGGGATTCTATCCTAATAAGGAGGCATGGGATCTGCACACCAAATGTGGGGTGGGTGCTCATAGAGAATAAAACAATGATAGGTAGAGATCTATGGCACACCACACAATGTAGAATTTAACGTTGGATATACAACTTTAAATTCTACATTGTGTGGTGTGCCATAGATCTCTACCTATCAGGATTCTATCCTAGACATCTGTTTTATGTAATCGCCTCCTCTCCAGTGCTTTTTCCACCCTCTCCAGTGCCACGACCATAAGGTTTGATGGATCCTGGTTGTGTACGTCTTTGAAATGCTTTGATAAAGAATGTTTATCATAACCTTTCTTTATATTGGCTATGTGTTCTGCCAATCTTCTTTTCAATTATCTTTTTGTCCGTCCTATATACTGTCGATTCATTCTGAGTCGAGTCGAGGAGACAGTAGTTGTTTTGCAGGGTTTGTTATTAAATTTACAACTTATACATCTCCCACATTTGTAGAAGCCCTTTAGATTTGGCCAGCTTCCCGACATCTTCTTATAGTTCTCATTAAATGGAAGAATAACCCTTATATTATCTTCTTTAGTTGACTGTTCGTTTTCATTTTTCTGTTCTTTTTTTCTCAAAAAAATCTCTCCTCTCTAACTTCCTAATTTTACTGAGTGATTCCTCCACAATTTTTTCTGGGTATTCCTTTTCTACAAATTGTTTTTTCATCTCAATCGCTTCCTCCTCAAATGTGTGTTTCTCTGTGCAGTTCCGCTTGATTCTGTGGAACTGACTAGAGGGAATATTATTCAGCCATCTTGGCAGATGACAGCTAGAGAATTGAATATAACTATTTCTAGTTGTGGGTGTGCAGAATGTCCTAGATATATCTTTATTCTCTTGTTTTGTGATCTAGAAATTCTTGTGATCAGTTTTGTGATCTAGAAAGTCTAGAAATTCAATGTTTTCTTGTATTTTGAGCTATAAACCAGATTCAGTTGGTTGTGGTTAATCTCTTTTAGAAATGTTTCCAACCTAGAGTAAAAGCACTTATTCTTTTCAAACCTCTCAACTCAGGAGGCCTTAATGTCCCCTCTATAAAACATTACTATATCTCTTCCATACTTTATCAAATGAGATATCTGATTAAAGAAGACACTTCCAAAAAATGGGTTCACTTAGAAAAACACTTACTGGGATCCCATGATTTACTTCTACGTCTTTCTGCTGTTGCTGCCTTTGGCACTCAAACTTCCTCGTCATTCTCAACTCTATCAGTAATTATTAGACTTGGTTCTCCCTAGCTAGAACAGAAAAATTAGTTCCCCTTTCTATATCCTTAGCTTCACAAAAAATTTGCGAAATAGCCCTTCCTGATCTACATATTGACAATTGGGTGACCTTAGGTGTTACCGGAATTAAGCAGCTACGGAAGGAAGGTAATATGGTTGAGTTTACACAAATCCATAAGGATCATGGCATTCCTAATAGGGATTTCTATAAATACCTAAGAATAAGGCATCTATTACAATCCTGTAAAACTTTTATATCCCTTTCTCATAATTCTCACCTTCTAGATTGGATACATATATCCAAAACTGCAGACAAAGGCATTACAAAAGGTTACCAATTACTAAAGGAAACTCTCCTCAATCCTCTAAAACGCATCCTTGACCTGTGGAATTCTGAGTTAAACTCTAATATCTCAGATGTTGAATGGACTGAAGCTTACACATGTGTATCGAAATTATCCAGATGTTCTAATCATCTTGAAGGGGCTAGAAAAATCATATATAGGTGGTACAGAACCCCCCTTTATCTAAATAAAATCTTTCCAGACATATCCCCACAATGCTGGAGATGCAGAAATGCCCTGGGCTCATATATTCATCTTTGGTGGGATTGCCCTCCAGTCAAAAGATTATGGTCCTCGGTCTTTGCTTTTATTTCCTCAATTTCTCCTAGCCCCATTAAATCTTTATCTAAGATGGCTCTCTTGTCTATTGGGTTCGGTGACCTTCCCTTACATATAAGGTCGATAGCTAGCCACACTATATTTGCTTCTCGCTTGAAAATTGCTTCTGGTTGGAAAAACGACAATCTTTCTAATATCAAAAGAATTTACAGAACCTTAGACAATAGTTGTTTATATGAAGGTCTATGGGCCTCATCCCAAAACGCTAAAGCCTCTTTCACTAGGAAATGGCAAGTTTGGCTGCATCATAATGAGTGTAAAATACCTCCCAATGCATCCATTAGATTGTAATGCCTTTTATGTCAGCATACATTATTTTCCTTTGCTTTTATGTACCCGGCTTGCCTAATCTGACGATTAATTCGTCACTTCGCATATGGACTGGTTGTACTCATCTTTCTTAATTTTTTACATATTTGTCACTTGTAACTGTCTGCATTAATTTGGTAAAATTATGTATACCTTGTATAACGTACAAACGTACTGTAACCTTTTTCTTTATAATATTAATAAAAATTATTGTTAAAAAAAAAAAAAAAAAAATGTTTCCAAACCTTCCCTGTCATGTTTCCAAATAAAGATGACGTCATCAATGTAGCGTCGCCATAGAGCCAGATCTGCCCCCAGTCTTGGATCTATATGATTGTATTCCTATTCCGCCAAGAACAAGTTGGCGTAACTGGGGCGAATCTAGTCCCCATGGCGGTGCTCCATTTTTGTAGGAAGTAACTCCCCTCAAAGAAAAAATATTTGTGGTTCAAAATATACTCTATCCCATCTGTAATGAAGTTTCTCTTAGTTGTTCCTAATGACCCTTCCTTTACTAATTGTTGTTTTACAGCATTTATTCCTTGACGATAGTCAATCACAGTATATAGCGATTGGACATCGAATGTACCCATGATCCATCTGGGTTGTACCTCCAAATTCTTGAGGGTGTGTATAATGTGGGTCGTATCTTTAATGAAGGAATTGATTTTTTTGACCACAGGTTGAAGTTGGACATCTATATACCTACACAGGTTGGACGTAATAAATCCAATTCCTGAGACAATTGGGCGTCCAGGGGGGTTTTCTAGACTCTTATGGACTTTGGGCAGACAGTAAAAGCATGGTAGCCTTCTCTGTTTGCCCAAAATGAAATCAAATTCCTGTCTTGATATTGTCCCTCCTTCCACACCCTTCAAACAATATTCTTTAAGTTCTAATTCAAATCTCTCGAGGGGGTCACTTCTTAATTTGGAATAGGTATCCTCATATGAGAGTTGCTGCAAAATTCTTTATTATAGTCCATGGTGTCCATTTTGTACAACTGTTTCACTGCTTCAAACTCACTTTTTTTAGATTACTAGTACCGCGAGATCTGGTTTTAATCTTTTGTATATCTTCCTCCACACATTTTTGAAAGGTTGTAAACTTAATAACAAAACCCGCAAAACAACTACTGTCTCCTCGACTCAGAATGATTTTAAGTGGGAGGACTGTCTTACATATAATACCTCCGGTGTTATCTACCTTCTCCAGTGCCCGTGTAATCGACAGTATATAGGACGGACAAAAAGACCATTGAAAAGAAGATTGGCAGAACACATAGACAATATAAAGACAGGTTCTGATAAACTTTTTTATCAAAGCATTTCAAAGATGTACACAACCAGGATCCATCAAACCTTATGGTCGTGGCACTGGAGAGGGTGTAAAAGCACTGTAGAGGAGGCGATTACATAAAACAGATGTCTAGGATACAATCCCGACGTATATATGAATTCGGGTCACTATTACCAAAAGGACTAAATTCAGATTTGGAGATCTTTGGATTCCTATAGGCTGGGTGTCTCGAAATAGATGAGACGTCACATGCCTGGCCATTTATCGGCTGCGACGTCTCCTGTGTTTTGAGATACCCATCCGATCTACTCTATCAATTCCCATATTATTGAATAATGAATAATTCTATAAGATACTAGGATATGACATCTGGATCGTCTTGTCATTTATAAATTATATATATGGTTGTGTGTGTATACACATATTTATTTTGTGTATACTGTAGCTATGTTTGTATTTTTTATATATACATTTTTTATACATACTATTAATGTAATGAATAGTGTATTCATGTTTTTGACTCACACTGTGCGTAGCCCTGCACAGCAAACAGCCGAGAACCAGGGAGCGGTGAGTACAGGTCCTAGTACTTCATGTTATCACTCAGATATAATTCTCTGCTACCCTGCATATTGTAAGACACGTATATGCTTTTTTCCCAATCTTCAACACCCAACAAAAATACCCAAACAATAAATTTCAACTGTGTGCAGACTGACACGGATTTCGGTCTAGTATTTCACTTATCACTCAATCACAATAATCGTCTGCTACTCTGTGTATTATAAAACACATGTTTGCTATTCTCCTAAATTTAAGCAAAAAAAAAAAAAGAACTGTGTGGAGATTTTGTTGCACAGAGTTTGGACTAGTATTGTAGGTGTTTTGCAAAAAAGAACATGGGATAGAATCAGCTCTCCTCTATAGGTGGTGCAGTGCATGAACACAGGGCTGGGTCCCAGGATAAACACATTGTCTGAGGTGTAGCCTGCTCAGCACTCGCAGGATAAGTATAAAATGTCATTATTTCATCTCAGGACATAAACAAGTTTCATACATAGCACAGACCGGTTTCGGGCAGAGGAGCCCTTAGTCATGGCATAATACATGAACAATAAAATGAATTTAAATACAGAAAAGCAAGGCATGAATGGAGAACAATACTTTGGAAAGTCTGGCATAGAACAGTGGACTGTACCTATAGAGAATATGCAAAAAGGCACAAGAATACATGGAAAACACTAATGGTTTTCAGTAACATAATGTGAACAGACACCAATAAAAAAAAGAAAAAAAAAAAGAATAATGACATAATTATTAAGAATTAGTGATGTCGCGAACATAAAATTTTCAGTTCGCGAACAGCGAAAGCGAACTTCCGCAAATGTTCGCGAACGGGCGAACCGGGCGAACCGCCATAGACTTCAATTGGCAGGCGAATTTTAAAACCCACAGGGACTCTTTCTGGCCACAATAGTGATGAGAAAGTTGTTTCAAGGGGTCTAACACCTGGACTGTGGCATGGTGGCCGGTGGGGGATCTATGGCAAAACTCCCATGGAAAATTACGTAGTGGACGCAGAGTCGGGTTTTAATCCATAAAGGGCATAAATCAACTAACATTCCTAAATTGTTTGGAATAACGTGCTTTAAAACATCCAGTGTGTGTATACGATCAGGTATGATGTTGTATCGATCAGGTAGTGTAAGGGTTACGCCCGCTTCACTGACATTGACAGACCAAACTCCCCTTTTAATGTACCGCAAACAGTTCATTTGCACAACCGCAAACTCCCCATTTGCACAAGGTTGGATACCAAGCTAGCCACGTCCCGGTGATGTTATTGAAGGTTTCTTCCTCCACCCAGCCACGTACAACACCAAGGGTCCCCAAAAGATGAATTGAATTGATTTTTCGAACGGTGAGATGGTTAAAAACGCTGGCTCCCTCCCCTTTGTTTTTATCCACGGTGACTGCGTCTGCGCCGTGCAATTTACTGTCACACCCGATATGAGTTGTATTTTCTGTAGTACTATTCTCATCAGTTTAATCCCTCTAACGTCCCCAATCTGGGGGCCATTTATTGAATAGATTTTTCGAACGGGAGATGGTTAAAAACGCTGGCTCCCTCCACTCTGTTTTAAACCACGGTGACTGCGTCTGCGCCGTGCAATTTACTGTCACACCCGATATGAGTTGTATTTTCTGTAGTACTATTCTCATCAGTTTAATCCCTCTAACGTCCCCAATCTGGGTGCCATTTATTAAATAGATTTTTCGAACGGGGAGATGGTTAAAAAAACGCTGGCTCCCTCCACTCTGTTTTAATCCACGGTCACTGCGTCTGCGCTGTGCAATTTACTGTCACACCCGATATGAGTGGTATTTTCTGTAGTACTATTCTCATCAGTTTAATCCCTCTAACGTCCCCAATCTGGGGGCCATTTATTGAATAGATTTTTAGAACGGGGAGATGGTTAAAAAAACGCTGGCTACCTCCATTCTGTTTTAAACCACGGTGACTGCGTCTGCGCCGTGCAATTTACTGTCACACCCGATATGAGTGGTATTTTCTGTAGTACTATTCTCATCAGTTTAATCCCTCTAACGTCCCCGACTCCCCAATCTGGGGGCCATTTATTAAATAGATTTTTCGAACGGGGAGATGGTTAAAAACGCTGGCTCCCTCCACTCTGTTTTAAACCACGGTCACTGCGTCTGCGCCGTGCAATTTACTGTCACACCCGATATGAGTGGTATTTTCTGTAGTATTATTCTCATCAGTTTAATCCCTGTTACGTCCCATATCAGGGATTGCCTTTTGTGAAAAAAAATTTAGGCCGGGTACCTTCGACTGCCTTCACAGTGACAGACCAAACTCTCATACACCAAACTGAATTGATTTCAGGAACCGGGAGATGGAAAAAGCAGCTTGGTCGGTCCTCTTACTCCCAAATTGGGGCACTACACGTGCACAGAGCAATGTGCTGTGACACCCTATATGAGTGGTGTCTTAACTAGTACTATTCCTATCAGTTTAATCCCTGTTGCGGACCCTATCCGGTCGAATTGATTAACCATTGTCGAATTAGCAAACCATTACGACATCATGAAATAATTTAGTTCTGAGCTCTTTACTTGATTTGTATTGGAATTGATGGGGATTTTTTTAATTGCCTGCATCATTTCTAATAAACTATTAAGAGACTTTATTATGATTTTTTATTTTATGTATTAAAAACCCATACAACATATAAAAAAAATGTAAATTAATGTTTTTTCTATGAAATATTATCCAGCCGTCCGATCGCTTTTGGTCGGACCATAATGAAGCAACGGCCTTATCATCTGGGGTGTGGCAACATTGCCAACACACTTATAGAGGTGATGATTGCTTCATTTTGATACGCAAGCCCCTTCACCACAACAAGGTAACGATCACGAAGGGGAATTGACACTTGTATATGCCTTTTTTTTTTGGTTTGTTTCTGGAGCCACAGTGCTGCACCATAGGACAGAAAAATTAGGCATGTACACATGCCTGAAAAATAATGGCACTGTTGCAGCCGCTATTGTAGCAGCGGCCGGAAAAATTTATGTTTTCCAGGCAGAAAAGTGACTAAAACATTGCGGCTTGAACCCTAGTTGGTGGTGGAGAATTCACGAAAGTCATCCGGTATGCAGACATTAAATACAGCAGTGTGGGGACCATTTTGAGGCCAAGGCATGTCATCAGGCCTTTTGTTAGTCAAACGTATCCCCCACTGTCAGTCCCTTCGGGATCCATGCCTCATTCATCTTTATGAAGGTGAGGTAATCAACACTTTTTTGACCGAGGCGACTTCTCTTGTCAGTGACAATGCCTCCTGCTGCACTGAAGGTCCTTTCTGACAGGACACTTGAAGCAGGGCAGGCCAGAAGTTCTATCGCGAACTGGGATAGCTCAGGCCACAGGTCAAGCCTGCACACCCAGTAGTGAAGGGGTTCATTGCTCCTCAGAGTGTCGATATCTGCTGTTAAGGCGAGGTAGTCTGCTACCTGTCGGTCGAGTCGTTCTCTAAGGCTGGATCCCGAAGGGCTGTGGCGATGAATAGGACTGAAAAAGCTCTGCATGTCCTCCATCAACAACACATCTGTAAATCGTCCAGTCCTTGCCGCCGTGGTAGGAGGAGGATTACACTCACCTCTTCCCCTGTTAGATTCCCGTTGTGCTGTGACATCCCCCTTATAAGCTGTGTAAAGCATATTTTTTAGTTTGGTTTTGAACTGCTGCATCCTTTCCGACTTTCTGTAATTTGGTAACATTTCTGCCACTTTCTGCTTATACCGGGGGTCTAGTAGCGTGGCCACCCAGTACAGATCGTTCTCCTTTATCCTTTTTATACGTGGGTCCCTCAACAGACATGACAGCATGAAAGACCCCATTTGAACAAGGTTGGATGCAGAGCTACTCATTTCCCGTTCCTCCTCCTCACTGATGTCATTGACGGTCTGTTCTTCCCCCCCAGCCACGTACAACACCATGGGTCCCAGATAGGTGACAACAACGAGCACCCTGGGGTGCCTGCTGTGGTTGGTCTTCTTCCTCCTCAAAGCCGCCACATTCCTCCTCTGACTCCTCTTCCTCATACTCCTCTTCCAGCGTTGCTGCAGGTCCGGCAAGCGATGATGACAAGGCTGTTTCTGGTGGTGATGGTGACCACAACTCTTCCTCTTCCTCTTCACGGTCATCTACAGCCTGATCCAGAACTCTTCGCAGGGCACGCTCCAGGAAGAAAACAAATGGGATGAGGTCGCTGATGGTGCCTTCGGTGCGACTGACTAGGTTTGTCACCTCCTCAAAAGGACGCATGAGCCTACAGGCATTGCGCATGAGTGTCCAGTAACGTGGCAAAAAGATTCCCAGCTCCGCAGAGGCTGTCCTAGCACCGCAGTCATACAAATACTCGTTGACGGCTTTTTCTTGTTGGAGCAGGCGGTCGAACATTAGGAGTGCTGAATTCCAACGTGTCGGGCTGTCGCATATCAAGCGCCTCACTGGTATGTTGTTTCGCCGCTGAATATCGGAAAAGTGCGCCATGGCCGTGTAGGAACGCCTGAAATGGCCACACACCTTCCTGGCCTGCTTGAGGACATCCTGTAAGCCTGGGTACTTAGACACAAAACGTTGTACGATGAGATTCAACACATGTGCCATGTACGGCACATGTGACAACTTGCCCAAATTTAATGCCGCCAACAGATTGCTTCCATTGTCACACACCACTTTGCCGATCTCCAGTTGGTGCGGGGTCAGCCACTGATCCACCTGTGCGTTCAGGGCGGACAGGAGTGCTGGTCCTGTGTGGCTCTCTGCTTTCAGGCAAGTCAACCCCAAGATAGCGTGACACTGTCGTATCCAGGATGTGGAATAGCCCCTGGGGAGCTGGGGGGAATCAGTTGATGTGCAGCCAGAGGACTCAGCCGAGGAGGATATTGAAGAGGATGGAGTAGGAGTAGAGGAGGTGGCAGTAGGTCTGCCTGCAAGTCGTGGTGGTGTCACCAACTCCACTGCGGAGCCACGCATTCCATGCTTGTCAGCCGTCAGCAGGTTGACCCAATGCACAGTATACGTGATATACCTGCCCTGACCGTGCTTTTGGAGGTTTGGGATTGCCTTTTTTGAAAAAAAAATTCTTCCGGGTACCTTCCACTGTGGTGTCCCAATAGCGACAAATTTTTTGAAGGCCTCAGACTCCACCAGCTGGTATGGTAAAAGCTGGCGGGCTACGAGTTCCGTCAAGCCAGCTGTCAGTCGCCGGGCAAGGGGGTGACTTTGTGACATTGGCTTCTTATGCTCAAACATGTCCTTGACAGACACCTGACTGTGGGCAGATGAGCAGGAACTGCTGAAGGTGAGAGATGGAGTGGCGGGTGGTTGAGAGGGGGCAGGGAGGACAGCAGTGGTTGACGTGGCTGAAGATGCTGGACCAGGAGGAACATGGTGGCTTTGAGTTTGTGTGCTGCTTGTACTCATGTGTTGATCCCATAGGCGTTTGTGATGTGAGATCATGTGCCTTCGCAAAGCAGTTGTACCAAGGTGGGTGTTGGACTTCCACGACTCAGTTTCTTTTGGCACAGGTTGCAAATGGCATTGCTTTTATCAGAGGCAGACACACAAAAAAATGCCACACTGCTGAGCTTTGCAATGACGGCATTCTAGTGGTGGCAACAGCATGCGTTGACTGGCGTGCTGCCTGGCTGACCCCAGGTGCCGATACATGCTGTCTGACTGTGCCACTAACTCCTTGCGACGACCTCCCCTGCTTCCAACTCGTCTCCTCATTCTCTCTGTCTCCCCTTCAGAACTTTCCCTCTTCTTCTCTTCGAGCAGGCACCCACGTGGCATCCGTGGACACATCGTCATCATCAACCGCTTCACTTGTATCTGACACCTCAGCAAAGGAAGCAGCAGCGGGTACAACATCATCATCATCATCATCACACTGTACGTCCATGTGTGTAATCCTGCCTGACTGAGACATATCCCCGCAATCTACATCATCTGGCAATAATGGTTGCGCATCACTAATTGCATCCAACTGATGTGTAAATAACTCCTCTGACGGATCAAGTGAAGCGGCTGTGGTGGCTGTGGTGGTAGTGGTGGTGGTGGCGACGGGCGGGTGCGTGGTAACTTGAGAGCAGGTGACCGAAGCCGAGCTGGAGGAGGATGGTGCGTCAAGGTTCTTAGCGGAAGCTGTTGAAGATTGGGTGTCCTGTCTAAGCCAGTCAACTACGTCCTCTGAATTTTTCGGGTTCAGGGTACGTGGCCTCTGAAAACTGGGCATTATTCCAGTGGAAATCACAGCACCACGACCACGACGGCCCCTGCGCGGTGGCCTGCCTCTGCCTGTCATTTTTTTTTTAGATAAGTGGTACTACGCGTGCTAGGTACTGTGCCACCCGGTATGAGTGGTTGGCACTGGCAGTGGGCACACTACAGTCAGTGGAAGAAGCGGGCCTGACACACACTGGCAGCAGGCAAGCAACTGAATTTAGACTACTGTCTAAAAATTAAATGCCTTATTTATCGGCAAGCTACTGTGCCACCTGGTATCAGTGGTTGGCACTGGCAGTGGGCACACTACAGTCAGCGGAAGAGGGCCCGACACACACTGGCAGCAGGCAAGCAACTGAATTTAGACTACTGTCTAAAAATTAAATGCCTTATTTATCGGCAAGCTACTGTGCCACCCGGTATGAGTGGTTGGCACTGGCAGTGGGCACACTACAGTCAGTGGAAGCGGGCCTGACACACACTGGCAGCAGGCAAGCAACTGAATTTAGACTACTGTCTAAAAATTAAATGCCTTATTTATCGGCAAGCTACTGTGCCACCCGGTATCAGTGGTTGGCACTGGCAGTGGGCACACTACAGTCAGTGGAAGAGGGCCCGACACACACTGGCAGCAGGCAAGCAACTGAATTTAGACTACTGTCTAAAAATTAAATGCCTTATTTATCGGCAAGCTACTGTGCCACCCGGTATGAGTGGTTGGCACTGGCAGTGGGCACACTGCAGTCAGTGGAAGAAGCGGGCCTGACACACACTGGCAGCAGGCAAGCAACTGAATTTAGACTACTGTCTAAAAATTAAATGCCTTATTTATCGGCAAGCTACTGTGCCACCCGGTATCAGTGGTTGGCACTGGCAGTGGGCACACTACAGTCAGTGGAAGCGGGCCTGACACACACTGGCAGCAGGCAAGCGACTGAATTTAGACTACTGTCTAAAAATTAAATGCCTTATTTATCGGCAAGCTACTGTGCCACCCGGTATGAGTGGTTGGCACTGGCAGTGGGCACACTACAGTCAGTGGAAGCGGCCTGACACACACTGGCAGCAGGCAAGCAACTGAATTTAGACTACTGTCTAAAAATTAAATGCCTTATTTATCGGCAAGCTACTGTGCCACCCGGTATCAGTGGTTGGCACTGGCAGTGGGCACACTACAGTCAGTGGAAGTGGGCCTGACACACACTAGCAGCAGGCAATAACTGAAATTACACTAAAGTGTAAAAATTAAATGCCTTTTTTTGATGCAAAGTACTGTGCCACACGGGATGACAGGGGTGGGCACTGGCAGTGGGAACACTACAGTCAGTTGAAGTCGGCCTGACACACACTAGCAGCAGGCAAGCAGCTGAAATTATACTAAAGTGTAAAAATTAAATGCCTTTTTTATGCAAAGTCCTGTGCCAGCCGGTATGAGTGGTGGGCACTGGCAGTGGGCACACTACAGTCAGTGGAAGTCAACCTGACACACACTGGCAGGCAACTAACCTTAGATTAAAATGTAAAAATTAAGTGCCTTTTTTTTTAAGCAATGTCCTGTGCCACACAGGATGACAGGGGTGGGCACTGGCAGTGGGCACACTACAGTCAGTTGAAGTCGGCCTGACACACACTAGCAGCAGGCAAGCAGCTGAAATTACACTAAAGTGTAAAAATTAAATGCCTTTTTTATGCAAAGTCCTGTGCCAGCCGGTATGAGTGGTGGGCACTGGCAGTGGGCACACTACAGTCAGTGGAAGTCAGCCTGACACACACTGGCAGGCAACTAACCTTAGATTAAAGTGTAAAAATTAAGCGCCTTTTTTTTAAGCAAAGTCCTGTGCCACACCGGGTTGACAGGGGTGGGCACTGGCAGTGGGCACACTACAGTCAGTTGAAGTCGGCCTGACACACACTAGCAGCAGGCAAGCAGCTGAAATTAGACTAAAGTGTAAAAATTAAATGCTTTATTTATCAGCAAGCTACTGTGCCAGCCGGTATGAGTGGTGGGCACTGGCAGTGGGCACACTACAGTCAGTGGAAGTCTATCTGACACACACTGGCAGCAGGAAAGCAACTGAAATTCGACTAAAGTGTAAAAATTAAATGCCTTATTTATCGGCAAGCTACTGTGCCACCCGGTATGAGTGGTGGGCACTGGCAGTGGGCACAGTACAGTCAGTGGAAGTCGGCCTGACACACACTAGCAGGCAAGCAACTGAAATTAGACTAAAGTGTAAAAATTAAATGCTTTATTTATCAGCAAGCTACTGTGCCACCCGGTATGAGTGGTGGGCACTGGCAGTGGGCACACTACAGTCAGTGGAAGTAAGCCTTACACACACTGGCAGGCAACTAACCTTAGATTAAAGTGTAAAAATTAATTGCCTTTTTTTGATGCAAAGTCCTGTGCCACACGGGATGACAGGGGTGGGCACTGGCAGTGGGCACACTACAGTCAGTTGAAGTCGGCCTGACACACACTAGCAGCAGGCAAGCAGCTGAAATTACACTAAAGTGTAAAAATTAAATGCTTTTTTTATGCAAATTTCTGTGCCAGCCGGTATGAGTGGTGGGCACTGGCAGTGGGCACACTACAGTCAGTGGAAGTCAGCCTGACACACACTGGCAGGCAACTAACCTTAGATTAAAGTGTAAAAATTAAATGCCTTTTTTGATGCAAAGTCCTGTGCCACACGGAATGACAGGGGTGGGCACTGGCAGTGGGCACACTACAGTCTGTGGGCCTGCAGCTCCTCACACACAGGCAGGCCAGGCAACTGCAATATGTATATAAAGGGGAAAAAAAAGCAGACTAATGTTGCAGCCCTAAAAAGGGCTTTTTGGGGTTCTGTCAGGACGCTGTCCTTACAGCAGAGATCAGATGAGTCTTTCAGGACTGGAGTGGACACTGAATTCACTAGCCTAGCTATCGATTTCCCAATTAAATCAGCAGCAACTACACTCTCCCTCCTCTCACTAAGACTGCAGCTTCAGAATGAATCTAAAATGGATGCTGTGCAGGAGGTGGGAGGGTCTGGGAGGGAGGGTATGCTGCTGATTGGCTGGAATGTGTCTGCTGACTGTGAGGTACAGGGTCAAAGTTTGCTCAATGATGATGTATAGGGGGCGGACCGAACATCGCATATGTTCGCCCGGCAGAGGCGAACGCGAACAAGCTATGTTCGCCGGGAACTGTTCGCCGGCGGATAGTTCGGGCCATCTCTATTAAGAATAAGCCAAATCCGTTTTGAGGTTTAAGCCATATGGATAACGGCTGCCTATAGTCAGTATCCAAAAGGCTTCACGTCTGAGGAGAATCCTCCAATCCCTTTCTCCTTTGGGTCAGTGCACTTTTTCGATTACTTTCACCTGGAGTTATCTGGTATCTTTTACGAATCCTAGAGAAAGGGCTATCTATGGGAGCTATTAGCAATAAGGAAAGTAATCTCCATATGTTGCCAAACCATGCATTCCGATAATGTATGGTCTTCCTAAAATTCATAAAAATGACCCTGTACTGTTATACCACCCCATTGTATCCTGTTCACGGTCGTTAGCCAACTGCTGGACAGTTCACCTTAGCTTTTGGCTGCACTGTTTCCCAGCTTTTTGAAGGACAGTAAAGACATTTTGAATGTCAGGAACGAAATCCATTGGGATTTTTGCTTGTGGGTTATCTGTGACATCCAGGCTTTGTATCGCTCCATTCCCCGCTCAGCTGCTCTCTCTGTGTTATCATCCCATCTCAATAAATATAGTCATTATCGTGAGACTTTGAAAAATATTATCTTGCAGTCACTCATTTTCTGCTTGCTAATAATTATTTTTCTTTTAATGATATGTTTTTACTTTAGACAAAGGGCAGCAACATGTCATCCCAAGCACACTATCTGCAGCATACCTGTAGATGAATTTATCAGGGCACACCGCGTCTGTTCACTTACCATGAACGTACCATGAATATCGGCCAAATCAAAAATAGGACTTTTTTTGCTAAGCAACAAATATCAGGCAATGAATGTATTGCATTCTCCACTGATTTTTCCTTTGATTATAATCAGATTATTTGCTTGTCATCAAATACTTACCTATATTAGATGATGACCCCGCTAATGAAAGATATATTATATAATGGGTGTAGGTTTTGGGTGAGATGGGGTGTAACCCTAGGCAACCTGGTGGCACCCTCTATGTTTTCCTCTCGGACCAATAAACCCACTAACAGGCTTTCCTGTAAAAGTTTTTTTCAAATGCGGCTTGGATAGATGCCGTTTGTGTAAATGTGTTGTACTCACCAAACAGGTGACATCTACCTACAACAATTAGAAGCATACGTTGGCCTCATTTGTAAATTGTAATAGCACTTACATTTTATTTATAATTATCAACAAATATCTTTAGTATATAGGTCACACTACACATGGTTTGAAAACTAGAATTGGTAAACATTTGAACAGTATAGCCAATCCTGAACACAAAGGCCTGTCTGGTGCTACAATGCACTTTGTGAATATGCACCAAGGAGATACAAGCTCACTCCAGGTGAAAAGAATCGAAAAAGTGCACTGACCCAAACAAAGAGGGGATTGGAGTAGGGTTCTCCCCAGAAATGAAGTCTTTTGGATACTGACTATGGGCAGTCGTTATCCAAATGGCTTAAACCTCAAAACGCATTTGGCTTAATTTTATTAATTATGTAATTATTCTTTATAATTTTTTATTGGTGTCTGTTCACAGGGCCGGACTGGCCTACCGGGATACCGGGAAAATTCCCGGTAGGCCGGTAGCCCTGACTGCCGCACGGCCGGCCGGCGGCCGCAGGCACACTGGGCTCCAGTGGCGACGGAGATGAGCGCTTGCATTGCGCTCATCTCCGTGCGGAGCAGCAGCAGAGGAGGGAGAGGCGTGACCTCTCCTGTTCCTCTGATAGGCTGCCAGCACTAGGCTGGCAGCCTATCAGAAGCCGGCTCAGCGGCGCGATGACATCATCGCGCCGCCGAGCCGCACAGCTTCGAGACACAGGCCGGAAGAGGCCTGCATCGCATCGCTGGAGGTAAGTATAAGTTTTTTGTTTTTTTTTTCTTGGGGCTACTGGCAGCACTAAAGGGGCTACTGGCAGCACTAAAGGGGGCTACTGGCAGCACTAAAGGGGGCTACTGGCAGCACTAAAGGGGGCTACTGGCAGCACTAAAGGGGGCTACTGGCAGCACTAAAGGGGGCTACTGGCAGCACTAAAGGGGGCTACTGGCAGCACTAAAGGGGGCTACTGGCAGATAAAGGGGGCTACTGGCAGATAAAGGGGGCTACTGCCACTTAAAGCGGGCTACTGCCAAGGGGGCTACTGGCACCAAACGGGGGCTACTGGCACATAAAGGGGGCTACTGGCACATAAAGGGGGCTACTGGCACATAAAGGGGCTACTGGCACATAAAGGGGCTACTGGCACATAAAGGGGGCTACTGGCACTAAAGGGGCTACTGGCACTAAAGGGGGCTACTGGCACATAAAGGGGGCTACTGGCACATAAAGGGGCTACTGGCACTAAAGGGGGCTACTGGCACTAAAGGGGGCTACTGGCACTAAAGGGACGGCTACTGGCACATAAAGGGGCTACTGGCACATAAAGGGACGGCTACTGGCACATAAAGGGACGGCTACTGGCACATAAAGGGACGGCTACTGGCACATAAAGGGACGGCTACTGACACATAAAGGGGGCTACTGGCACTAAAGGGGACGGCTACTGGCACATAAAGGGGCGGCTACTGGCACATAAAGGGGCGGCTACTGGCACATAAAGGGACGGCTACTGGTACTAAAGGGGCGGCTACTGGCACATAAAGGGGCGGCTACTGGCACATAAAGGGGACGGCTACTGGTACTAAAGGGGCTACTGGCACATAAAGGGGGCTACTGGCACTAAAGGGGACGGCTACTGGCACACTGTTATGGGGGCACTGTGGATGTCACTGTTATGGGGGATCTGTGGATGACACTGTTATGGCGGAATCTATGGATGACACTGTTATGGGGGAATCTGTGGATGACACTGTTATGGGGAATCTGTGGATGATACACTGCTATGGGGATCTGTGGATGACACACTGTTATGGGGATCTGTGGATGACACACTGTTGTGGGGATCTGTGGATGACACACTTTTATGGGGATCTGTGGATGACACACTGTTATGGGGATCTGTGGATGACACTGTTATGGGGATCTGTGGATGACACACTGTTATGGGGATCTGTGGATGACACACTTATGGGGATCTGTGGATGACACACTTATGGGGATCTGTGGATGACACACTTATGGGGATCTGTGGATGACACTGTTATGGCGGAATCTATGGATGACACTGTTATGGCGGAATCTGTGGATGACATACTGTTATGGGGTACTTTACACCTGCGGCATGGCTATCCGACCTATCCGGGCTGTTCACCCTCCTGATCCGCCATGCCGCAAGTACCCGTGCACTGCCGTGCTGCTGCTCTGTCCCCATTGACTATAATAGGGGCAGGGGCGGAGCTATGGTGCAGCATGGCAGAGATCGCCGGACTAAAAAGTCGGACATGCAGTACTTTTTAGTCCGGCGATCTCTGCCGTGCTGTGCCATAGCTCCGTCACCTGCCCCTATTATAGTCAATGGGGACAGAGCAGCAGCACGGCAGTGCACGGGTACTTGCGGCATGGCGGATCAGGAGGGTGAACAGCCCGGATAGGTCGGATAGCCATGCCGCAGGTGTAAAAGTACCCCATAACAGTATGTCATCCACAGATTCCGCCATAACAGTGTCATCCATAGATTCCGCCATAACAGTGTCATCCACAGATCCCCATAAGTGTGTCATCCACAGATCCCCATAAGTGTGTCATCCACAGATCCCCATAAGTGTGTCATCCACAGATCCCCCATAACAGTGTGTCATCCACAGATCCCCCATAACAGTGTCATCCACAGATCCCCATAACAGTGTGTCATCCACAGATCCCCATAAAAGTGTGTCATCCACAGATCCCCATAAGTGTGTCATCCACAGATCCCCATAACAGTGTGTCATCCACAGATCCCCATAACAGTGTCATCCACAGATCCCCATAACAGTGTGTCATCCACAGATCCCCATAAGTGTGTCATCCACAGATCCCCATAAGTGTGTCATCCACAGATCCCCCATAACAGTGTGTCATCCACAGATCCCCATAACAGTGTGTCATCCACAGATCCCCATAACAGTGTCATCCACAGATCCCCATAACAGTGTGTCATCCACAGATCCCCCATAAAAGTGTGTCATCCACAGATCCCCCATAAAAGTGTGTCATCCACAGATCCCCATAGCAGTGTATCATCCACAGATCCCCCATAACAGTGTGTCATCCACAGATCCCCCATAACAGTGTGTCATCCACAGATCCCCATAGCAGTGTGCCTGCCCTGCGCACTGAGGACAGATTGAAAAGAGGGAAGATCCGTGGAAGCAAGCAGAGGACAGCACAGCAGAAGATGGAATAGGTTCTTTTGTAAGTAAATTATTTTATTATAAATGTATCCCTGCATACCGCAATACTCTCGTATTTTGAATTTATATATACTTATTTCGTTTTTTTCAGTTGTATGAATTTAAGTGGGGAAAATTATTAGTGCCCCCCATTTTGACTGTGGTATCTTATGTGCCTCCCATATATTGTTCCTAGAGTTGCCACTGCGCAGAGGCCAAGTCACGGCAACGCTAGGGTAAGGCCCGGCCTGTGTGTGTGTATATAATTATATATATATATATATATATATATATATATATATACACATACATACACACGCTCGCGGCGTGTGTGTTTGGGGCTGGTATGCAACTTTTTCCAGGGCTGGTTTTTATCCCCAGTCCAGCCCTGTCTGTTCACATTACGTTACTGAAAACCATTTTCATGTTTTCCATGTAATCTTGTGCTTTCTTACATATTCTCGATAGGTAAAGCCCACTGTTCCATGCCGGATTTTCCAAAGTGTTGTTCTCCATGCATGCCTTGCTTTTCTGCACTTAAACTCATTTTAGCTTTTATGTATTATGTTATGATTCCTCTGCCCGAAAGTGGTCGGCGCTATGTTTTTAACTTTTTATGCCCTGAGATGAAATAAAGACATTTTGGGGGTCATTTATTTCATAATATACTGAAATACACCTAAAGTAGGTATATTTCAGGTGCAGTTGCTATCTGCAACTTTTCACTGCTCACGCCAAGTCTCATTTACCATTTTCTACACCTGTTTTAGGTCGCAGAAAATGGTCTAAACGTAAGACATCATGTAAGCTGTGTTAGGGTACTTTTACACTAGCGTTAAAGTTTTCCGGTATTGAGTTCCGTCCTAGGGGCTCAATACCGGAAAAAAACTAATCCTTTCAGTATGCATCAGGTTGTCTACAGTTCAGTCACTTTTACGGTATTTGGACAGAGAAAATAACGCAGCATCGGTATTTTCTCCTGCCAAAATTCCAGAACACTGAATGCCGGATCCGGCATTAATTTTCATTGAAATATATTAATGCCGGATTCAGTATCAAGTCTTTCGGTAAAACAGATCCGGTTTCCCGGTCTGCGCAGAAGCAGACCTTTAAAAATGTGAAAAAAATAAATACCAGATCCATTTTTCTAGATGACACCGGAAAAACGGATCCGGTATTGCAAAGCATTTGTCAGACTGATCAGGATCCTGATCAGTCTGCAAATGACATGCGTTTGCCAGAATCAAACAACGCAAGTGTGAAAGTACCCTTACATTTAGAACTCGCGCTGAAGCTATGGAGAGGATTATGCCTCTGCATAACTTTGGCAGATCCACCGCCAGCTATGGGTCTTTAGTAAGACCGGCGTCTAAAATGCCAGTCTTAATAAATGTGCCTCTTTATGCTTATCCTGTGAGTGCTGAGCAGACTACACTTCGGACAACATTTCAGGTATTTTCACTGAGATTTCAAGTACTACATCTATCCTCTGGATGGTAAAACAACAGTTTTGAGCTATCATCCTTACTAGTGTTGTGTGAGCATGCTCAGCCAAAACCACATGTGCTCGAGTCAGTGTATTTAAATCTGATTTAGCCTCTATTTCTGAAAAGTTTTGTCTGGGATTTGAACTCACAACCTTGTACATTAGAGACAAGGACCTTAGTCACTCAGCTATAAAGCACTAAACTGTGTCAGAAAAAGCTCATAGTAGTTTCTCTTTCTGATGTAGTCAGTTGCTGAGAAAGAGAAACTACTATGAGGCTTTTCTGACTGTTTAGCATTCAGCTTTAGGTGGATAAGGTCCTTGCCTCTAATGTACAAGGTTGCGAGTACAAACCCTGGCTGTTGGGTACACCCGATCACTTCAGCCCAAATGAAAAGAGGTCCATTTAAAGTTCTTTTTCCCAAACTGCGAAATTATCCTGACAAGTTTATTAACTATCTACGGATCTGCGGTTCCAGTTTTGATGATCTACAACAAACGGTACCTCATTGAATAGAAAGACAGGACACCATTTTCCATCAAAGTATTTTACCTGCAGAACGGTTAATACTTATTAGTGTTGAGCGCGAATATTCGCAAAGCGAATTTTAATTGCGAATATCGTTATTTCAAGATTTTGCGAATATGTCAAATACATGACCCCATATTCGCAATTACGAATATTCGCTCTTAAGATGGATAGTGATAGGGAAACTGAGTTGAAAATAAAAGATTCTGACATAATTCCCCCAACCTTAGTTGCTTTCTATAACAATTTCCACTATTCCTGTCAGAGTGAAGACTTAATAGGTAAAAACTGTCCTGTGAGTGTTCGTCACTTGAATATTCGCATTAATCAATTCGCGGTTTGTATTCCCTTTCCTCCCAAGCGTTAACAGGTTGTGTCAGACTCCAGTACGCTGCATGTATTGTGAAAATTCGTATGTCTTTTTCACACCTTTCTATTAGCACAAATGACTCCTTTCAATACATGTAAAGCTGTTTAAACGTTATTAATAACGAATAGATTCTATGCGCACGCGAATATAACTTTAAAAATTAATCACAAGTCATATTGAATGCGAAATAACGAATATTGCGAAATCGCAAATATATGACGAATATGATGCGAATTATTCGTTAAATATCGCGAAATCGAATATGGGTCTTTGCGCTTATCACTAATACTTATCATAATGTAATTTCACATATTTAGCAATTTTCTATTTTGCTAGTAAATTTTATTTGTGCATACATTATTATTAAATATTTAGTTGAACCAGAAATATCTCCCTACCCCTTCGGTATGAAAATTTGCAGTATTTGAAACTGTACTCTTGATTGCACATGCCAAGGGCCTTTGAGGCTTTGTAGTAGGATTTTTCACAGTGACATCACTGGCTCCTATAGACAGGCTTTACCTCTATCTCGTCCACCAGAGACGTTGACTTTGCTGTGAACAATGAAGCTAGCCAGAAGCGTACGCCTACTGTTCTCCATGGACAGCCCATTCCATCACTGAATCTTTCAAAAATGTCCTTTGCTCTGTGAGATTCACCCCATATCAAAGGAGAGCATTAGAGTATTTAATGTCAAGTCTGGCAACAGTAGAGAGTTTGACATTCCTGCATTATGCGTTTCGGCTCGGAATTTTAATAGTTTCCATGATTGTTAAAGATATCTGCCGTGGTTTGTGGGAGCTGTTGCATGAAGAGTTTATACCTCACCCAAGTAGGCAACAGTGGATCTAAATTTCAGAAACATTTTTGGAAGTGTGCCAGTTTCCTAAATGTCTTAGGGCTGTGGACAGGAAACATATCTGTATTATGAAGCCCCAAGGCAGTGGTTCGGAGTACTTTATTACAAAAAATATTTTTTCATTATATTAATGGCCATTGCTGATGCCCAGTAGTGTTGGGTGCGGATATTCGAATCGCAAATTTTAATCGCGAATATCGCCACTTTGAGAATTCGCGAATATTTAGAATATAGTGCTATATATTCGTATTCGCAAATATTCTATATTTTTTTTCCTCTGAACCCATGTTCCCTCCCTGCTTCTTGCTTGTGGGCCAATGAGAAGGATGAAATGTCTTTGTCTGAGCTTAGCAACATCCCTAGCAACCAATAGGAAAGTTGCCTACCCCTTTAGTATATAAAAACCTCCCCAGCAGCCATTTTGTGCAGTTTTTTGCAGTTGTTAGACAGCAGTGTTATTGCTATGCTCTCTGCTTTCCCGTGTCATTACATTAGATAGTTAGTGTATATATATAATACAGATAGTTATTTGGAGATAGTCAGTGTAGATTAGATGGTGATATAGTGTAGATAATTCTGCTGTCCAATACATACATGCTACATACATAGTGCTGTATGTATGTATGTATGTATATATGCTACATACATACATATTGCTGTGATGTCACATGTTCACAGCAATACTTAGTGCACCAATCACTAATATGTAGTCAGACCTGCTAAAATGTGAAGTTGCATGCCAAAATATTTTCATCATTAGTGCCAATTTGCACAATAGACTATTTGATTTTCCACCTGCTCAACCTCTACCAGGTACTGATGCTCCCCCATGCCCTTCGTATTGGTTGGTGACAAAGCGTTTCAGATGAGTGACAACCTATTTAAACCTTATTGCAGCCATTGATTAAACTGGAGCAAATGCACATTTAATTACTGCATGACTAGGTCCAGAAGAATGGTGGAATGAGCATTCGTCATTCTCGTGGCTAAATAGTGTATTTTCACCAAACCCATTAAACTAAAAATGGAAACAGCTGATGAGGTAGTAAAGGCATCTGTCGTGTTACACAACTACCTCCTCATAAACGAACCACTCTATGTCAAACAGATCCCCGAAGACAGACTCCTTTGCAGAATATTTCAGCTCTGCCGTCGGAAGAGTGGACTGGCAGGACCAAATGGTTTAAATTATCAGTGTATTTTTTTTCTTTTACTTGAAAAATTATTGTAATTTCATGATATTCTACATTGACAGTGTGGGTGCGTGGTTATGTGGGTGAGAGGTTACAGTTGAGTTTGTTTCTCTATTTTGAAAACCTGTTTTGTAAAATTAGTTTCATTTCACTTTATGCATGGATTGATCTTCCCACGCAGGAGGAGTGACAAATACTTGTGTCGCTCCGACAGCATAGGCAGAATATGTGAGCACTAAAGCGCTCTACTCTCCTCATGCTGTGGGAGCCACAAATACTTAAGTCACTCTGCCAGCGTAGGGAGATTGTGTGAGCCCTTTCTTCTCCCCACTAGTGTTCTCTTGACTACATACTCTACCCATGCAGGAAGAGCAACAAATACTTGTGTCTCTCCGCCAGCGCAGGCAGAATATGTGAGAACTAGTCCGCTCTACTCTCCCATGCTGGAGGAGCTACAAATACTTGTCGGAATGGTGCGGCTGGCATGTAGGATAGGTGTGGGATAAGTGTGGGATGGGGGATATGTCTGGGATGGGGTATAGGTGTGGGATGGGGGACACGTGTGGGGTTGGGGATAGGGCTGGGATGGGGGATAGGGCTGGGAAGAAGGAAAGGATGTGGGGCGGTGTTTTACCTGCCACAAGGCACAATCCACTTGTCTTCAGGCCTCAAACAACTGGTCGGGCATGAACTGTTCCATCACGAGGACAAGAGAGTTCAAATAGAGTTGCACCGGACTAATTTGCAATGCCAGCACCGCCCCATCCTGTAGATGCCGCAAATTATCCTCCAACCTGGCAACCCTATTTGAAAATCCCATCAAGGACACATAAACAAACCTTTTGAGATCCTTATAGTCTGCCTAATGGCTCATACCTGCCCTCTGGTGACCCATGATGGCCTCAAATAGTTGAGCTAATTGGGCCATCGTTGGGTTGCCAGGGGGTGGAGGTAGGGGAACATCAGAGTCCTGACCACTTGCTTGAAAAAGACAAGAGGGGCCCGTGGTGGCTGGCTCATCAGGGACTGCCTCCTAAAGAACTTCAGGTCCCTGAGTACTGCTTGCTGTTCTGGAAAGCAAAGAAAAAAAATTTGGTTGGAATTACAGTGTAGAACCTCTTGAATAGAGATGAGCAAAGCGACTTCTGATGCTACATATACAGTGTGTCTCATACATTCTAATAATGTACGGAGAAGTATCTATGCACAGTATTATAACAATTTTTTTTTCAAAGCAAATTCAGATGTAGCACCCGAAGCTCACTTCGCTCATCCTTAGGGCTCATTCACACTGCCGTTTTGCGGCCATGGCCGTATTGCAGCCTGCATACGCAATACATTGGGCACCGACCATGTGCACCCCGCATCACAAATGCGGACCCATTCACTGGAACATATTCTATTTTTTGTGGTGCGGACCGATCACTGACCCATTCAAGTTGAATGCGGCCACCGCACGGACATTGCCTGTGCATTGGGGACTGCAAATTGCGGTCATCAATGCAAAGAACAGCTGCATAATGGCAGTGTGCATGAGTATTAAGATACTCATTAGGTTCTATGTGGATGTCCAAGACAGAGTGCCAAATGACTGTGTGTCTGGGTCATACACATAGATTGGATAGTAAAATTCTGAATCACTCTATACATAATCTCTTACCTTCGCAGCTCTAAGGTTCTACATAGGAACCCCAAGGCGGCATGATATCTATATTTCAGCCTTGAGGTTTCTCCCAAACCACTTAGGGCCCCAAGTTCCTCATTGTAATCCTTCTTATAACGGTCCCCGAACCGCGATCGTCGCCCCAGGAAAACAAAGAAAAAAAGAAAAAAAAAGATATTCTTAAACTCTATGGTTTTTATTATTCAAAAATTGTTTACTTTTGAAGTAATGGAGCCATAGCAACAAGGAAAATAATTTTGGTGTGAAACTATTAGTGACAGTGACCCACATCAACTCTATAGAAAACCACTTTTGAGCATTTAAAATACGTGTATGCAATCTACAAACAAAATATTGTAACTTATGGCACTGATTGGAGGTCCTCCCAATTAGGAACGATTGCCTCGCAGATCTCATGCCTGACGAGCTGGATCACACTGTGGTCTGGGTGTCGGAGGTCGGTGTGGTCCCACAACGCTGGGCGTGCCTCCACCATCTGGATGAGGAGGTTATAGTCAATGTAAAAGCTGACCTCCTTCTCATCCATCCTGGTGGAGACTCTGGAACCCTACAACTCCCCCCAAAAAATGTATAATACTGTTTAATAGTGTGGAGCGTGAATATTCGCAAAGCGAATTTTAATCTCGAATATCGTGACTTTGAGATTTCGCGAATATGTCGAATACATGATCCCATATTCGCAATTACGAATATTCGCTCTTAAGATGGATAGTGATAGGGAAACTGTATTGAAAATAAAAGATTCAGACATAATTCCCCCAACCTTAATTGCTTTCTATAACAATTTCCACTATTCCTGTCAGAGTAAAAACTTAATAAGTAAAAACAGTCCTGCGAATGTTCCTCACTTGAATATTCGCATTAATCTATTCGCGGTTTGTACTCCCTTTCCTACCAAGCATTAACAGGTTGTGCCAGACTCCAGTACGCTGCATGTATTGCGAAAATTCGTATATGTCTTTTTCGCACCTTTCCATTCGCATAAATGACTTCGCTCGTTTCAAGCTTTCAATACATGTAAAGCTGTTTAAATGTTATTAATAACGAATAGATTCTATGCGCACCCGAATATAACTTGAAGAATTAATCGCAAGTCATGATATTGAATGCGAAATAACGAATATTGCGAAATCGCGAATATATGACGAATATGATGCAAATTATTCACCAAATATCGCGAAATCGAATATGGGTCTTTGCACTCATCACTACTGTTTAAAACTTTATTAAATTATAAGATTTTAATTGAAAATATTCACACGACTTCGACCGCCACAAGCTCCCCGACTTCATCTGGCGGAGGCTTGAGGACCTCTCTGCGAGGCAACTGGACAGGTTGGCTGTAAAATAAAAAAAAATATTTGATTAGAGAACATAGAATAAAATGCATTTTTGAGCAAAAAAAAAGCAAAACACCTACCATTTGCTGCACTCCACCCCCACTTTAATTCTCAATCCTTTCTTCTAGGCCGGGATTTTCCTCCTCTGCAGATGATGACTGCGAGAAAAAATACAATGCATAATTATAACCATGACAAAATAGTACAGTGGGGCTTTCTATAATCCAACTCAACATACAATAACATTTCACCGACATTGATGAGGAGGAGGGCTCCCGACCTCACTTAAAGAACATATGTCTATAAAAAAAATAAAAAAAAATTTGAATAAATTTGAATAGTTGAACTTTACACAAGACAAGCAGACCCAAAGAAATTTTACTTACTTTCCATTTCTGGAAGAGCTGGCTCGCTGGCTTGATGGCTGGCTGTGTAGCTGGCTAGCTGGCTGCCCCGCAAGCTGGTTGGCAGGCTGGCTGGCTAGCTGTCTGGCTGGCTCGCTGGCTGGCTGGCATGTCAATTTTCAACAATTGTTTTTGGACTGCTAAAAAATCAGAACACTGATTATATTCTTGTACATAGGAGCATATAAGTGTTAACTGCTTGTACATACATAGTAGGAGTCGTTATAATATTTTTGGACATGGGAGTAGTCATTACATTGTGTTTATAGCAGGAGTAGTAGCTATTTTTTAAGTAACAGTTGTACCAAAGTCATTATATTGTTTTATATAAGAGGAGGAGCAGTTATATTCTTGTATGTTGGAGCTATAGCACAGTTGTTATATTCTTGAACATACACATTTTCAGTTTTCCAATTGTCCTAATATTATATTCAATAACCTTTCTACACTGTTTTGTCATGTAAACTCATTTGCATAAACTTGAATATGCGAAAATCATGCAAATAGTGTTTCAGCTGAAAAAACAAGGCAGATTCTGCTAATTTGCATGTCTTCCCCATATTCAAGTTTATGCAAATGAGTTTACATGACAAAACAGTGTAGAAAGGTTATTAAGTATAATATTAGGACAATTAGAAATCTGAACATTTTCATGCAGCCCTCCTAAGCAGTGAGAGAAGAGTTGCCATCCCCCAAAAAATTCCAATTTTTGTCAGCCTAATAATAATGATCTAAGTATGCAGGTCCCCCCAAGCCATCCAACTTAAATCAAGCAACTTTGAGGCTTACTGGCTCTTAGTCAGATGAGAGCTGGTTTTGAATGTCTCATAGTGCACAAGGCTGCCATTGTAAGGTATCCTGACTGTACCTGTCTCGTGGATAGGTTGTTGGCTTGAACATACCCAACTTTTGGCATACAGCCTTTGTGTGATTGTCTGTTTATTACAAGTTATAGGTAATGAAATTATGTGTGTCCAATATGCTTATATTACATTACTGATTTTTGCAATCGTGAATATTTGGCCCAAAATGTGTGAAATATCGCAAATTTGAATATTTCCTATGCCGCTCATCACTAGCTGGTAGTATAAGTACATAAGAGATGCTATGAGTTGTAGTCAAAGCTACTACTACTTCTAGTATCTCCTATGTACTTATACTACCAGCTGTCCCTATGTACAGTACATTCAAACCAAAAGTAAGGTTTACTCTCCTAACAAAATTAATCATGTTTTGCTAGTTTCATACACCCATGATACTGTATAATGTGTAATTTGATGGAGCATTCCAAAACTGGAATGAGTATCCATCTAAAAACTACTGGTAATTAAAAAGTATAAAAAAGGCACAATTCTGCATACAGTAAACTATAAATGGCAAAATAAGTTAAATAGATGAAACTTTTAAGTCGTTGAGAAAAGGTAATATGTTAATATTCTATGTATTGCTAATAAGAGTTTATTTTTTATAAAAATGAAAATTATATTTGTCTTACACTTATAAAATTTAATTATCAAACTGAGAAATCGCATCAACTTCAGTGAGACACTTAATTGCTATTTGTCAAAATGCCAGTTATAATTAGAGTTACAGATATCCAAAAAGCTACCTTGCTCTTTACAATCAGCAAAACATGACTCAGGAGAAGAAGCAATTTGAATATTTACTTTTTTTATTACTTATATTGAAGAACATGAAGTTTTTTGTACATTAAGTAAACTAATGAATACTGTTCCTCCAAGGAATTATTTAGGTTGCTGTAAGAACATTTTTACCTTTATAAGTCAAATAAATAATTTTGCATTGCAACAAATTTTAATGAGCTGCTTAAGGTGTTCACAAAACTGAGAATGACATCTACAGTATAAAGCTCTTTGTAGGCGATATCTCCTTCTTCAGTCTAAATTTATAATAAACTGTTACCTGTTGCTAATACTTAAACAGATAAGATATTTAGTACAATACATTTCTCCATGCAGCATGACATCTACTTAAATTGTTTACTCTGCAGTTTAAGAAGGTGACACAAATAAGTTATATATCTTGCAGATGTCATATTATGATGATATACCCCTATTACAAGTAACAACTTAGAAACCTGCACGTTTCCTCTTTTGCAATATAATAATATTTTAACCTCCTAACAGTCATGTTAAAATTGGAAAAAAACTCTCAAAAGTTTTTTAGTGTAGATTTTTAATGTGTGTCTGCAGAAAATCTTGTTGGCGGACAATATTGCATTGTTAATAGAGTTGATCAAACACCTGAATGTTCGGGTTCGAGAAGTTCGGCCGAACTTCCCGAAAATGTTCGTGTTTGGGATCCGAACTCGACCCGAACTTCACCCCGAACCTGAACCCCATTGAAGTCAATGGGGACCCGAACTTTTGGGCACTAAAAAGGCTGTAAAATAGCCCAGGAAAGGGCTAGAGGGCTGCAAAAGGCAGCAAAATGTAGGTAAATCCACTGCAAACAAATATGGATAGGGAATTGACTTAAAATAAAATAAATAAAAATTAACCAATATCAATTAGCAACTTGGAGGAGGAGGTGGTAGAATAGGAGGTTGGGGTGGCATCAGGTGGGAATGCTATGGGAGTTGATGTTCTCATCACAACCAAAAAGGATTTATGTCTGCCTGCAGTGCCACAGGCCTTATTCACAGACTCAGGGCCATGGCACCCGCAAAGAGGAGAGCGGTCCAGAAACAGCAAACCAGGCCTCAGATCAACCTGCAATGGAACAGGCCATTATCATTTATGTAGGACCCTGACACCCAGACAGAGGAGAGGCAATTTGACAGTAAAAAGAGTTTAATGTCTCTCACCCAGACAGCAAGCAATGAAATGAAATATAGGCCACTGACACCCAGACAATGGGGCGGTCATTAGACAGTAAAAAGAGTTTAATATCTCCCACCAAGACAACAAATGATTAAATGACATATAGGCCCCTGACACCCAGACAATGGGGCGGTCATTAGACAGTAAAAAGTGTTAAATGTCTGCCACCAAGACAGAAAGCAAGTACGTGAAAGTTAGGCCCCTGACAACTAGACAGAGGAGAGAGTTCCCATAGCAGCAAAAGAGGCATCATGTCACCCACCAACGGAGAAGGCCACTTTTAGTTATTTCGGCACCAGGACACAGACAGAGGAGAGAGGTCACAAAGCAGAGAATCAGGCTTCATATCACCCACCAATGGAGAAGGCCACTTTCAGATATTTAGGCCCCTGGCACCCAGACGGATGAGAGGTTTATTGAACTTCGGGTTGCCCCGCAAAATAATGGTAAAATTAAAAAAAGAGGATTTAATAAAGAAGTGCCCTGGAGTACAAGAATATATGGTTAAGGGGAGGTAGTTATAAATGTCTATTCTGCACAAGGGATGGACAGGTCCTGTGGGATCCATGCCTGGTTCATTTTTATGAACGTCAGCTTGTCCACGTTGGCTGTGGACAAGCGGCTGCGTTTGTCAGTAATGACGCCAGCTGCCATGCAGAATACATGTTCAGACAAAACGCTGACCACCAGGCAGGCCAGCACCTCCAAGGCATAAAAGGCAAGCTCTGGCCACGAAGACAATTTGGAGACCCAGAAGTTGAATGGGCCGAACCATCAGTCAGTACGTGGAGGGGTGTGCACACGTACTGTTCCACCATGTTAGTAAAATGCTGCCTCCGGCTAACACGTTCCGTATCTTGTGGTGGTGCAGTCAGCTGTGGCGTGGTGACAAAACTTTTCCAAATCTCTGACATGCTAACTCTGCCCTCAGAGGAGCTGGCCATGACACAGCTGCGTTGGCGACCTCTCGCTCCTCCTCTGCCTTCGCCTTGGGTTTCCACTTGTTACCCTGTGACATTTGGGAATGCTTTCAGGAGCGCGTCTACCAGCGTGCACTTGTACTCGCGCATCTTCCTATCACGCTCCAGTGCAGGAAGTAAGGTGGGCACATTGTCTTTGTACCGGGGATCCAGCAGGGTGGCAACCCAGTAGTCCGCACACGTTAAAATGTGGGCAACTCTGCTGTCATTGCGCAGGCAGTGCAGTATGTAGTCGCTCATGTGTGCCAGGCTGCCCAGAGGTAAGGACAAGCTGTCCTCTGTGGGAGGCATATTATCATCCCCCATTTCCCACAAGCCACAAACCCCACCAACGAGCTGCATTGGGTGCCATCCCGCTGTGAACATGCTTCATAATTATCCTTTTCCACCTCCTCCTCATCCTCCTCCTCCTCAAGTAGTGGGCCCTTGCTGGCCACATTTGTACATGGCCTCTGCTTTTGCAAAAAAACTCCCTCTGAGCCACTTCTAAGAGAGTGGCCTGAAAGTGCCAAAAATCACCCCTCTTTCTCCTCCTCCTCCTCCTGGGCCACCTCCTCTTCGATCATTGCCCTAATTGTTTTCTCAAGGAGACATAGAAGTGGTATTGTAACGCTGATAACGGTGTCATCGCCACTGGCCATGTTGGTGGCGTACTCAAAACAGCGCAACAGGGCACACAGGTCTCGCATGGATGCACAGTCATTGGTGGTGATGTGGTGCTGTTCCGCAGTGCGACTGACCCGTGCATGCTGCAGCTAAAACTTCACTATGGCCTGCTGCTGCTCGCACGGTCTCTCCAGCATGTGCAAGGTGGAGTTCCACCTGGTGGGCACGTGGCATATGAGGCAGTGAGCGGGAAGGCCGAACTTCCGCTGTAGCGCAGACAGGCGAGCAGGGGCAGGATGTGAACGACGGAAGCACGCACAAGCAGCCCGCACTTTATGCAGCAGCTCTGACATGTCAGGGTAGTTGTGAATGAGCTTCTGCACCACCAAATTCAGCACATGCGCCAGGCAAGGGATGTACGTCAAACCGGCTAGACCCAGAGCTGCGACGAGATTTCGCCCATTATCGCACACCACCAGGCCGGGCTTGAGGCCCACTGGCAGCAACCACTAGTCGGTCTGTTGTTCAATACCCCGCCACAACTCCTGCACGGTGTGGGGCCTGTCCCCCAAACATATGAGTTTCAGGATGGCCTGCTGACGTTTACCAACCTGCTGACGGCTGTGCTGAAGTTGATGGTGAAGGTGTGTGGCTGACTGGATGAGCAGGTGGAAGAAGAGGAGGAGGAAGCCGAGTAGGAGGAGGAGGCTACAGGAGGCAAAGAATGATGCCCTGCGATCCTTGGTGGAACTCTCCGCCTGGGGCCCAGCCGCCACTACATTTACCTAGTATGCAGTTAGGGAGATATAGCGTAACTGGCCGTGCTTACTGGTCCACGTATCTGTGGTTAGGTGGACCTTGCCACAGATGGTGTTGCGGATACTTGGTTGTGCAGGGAAGGCATGGCTCTCTTGGAGATGTAGTGGCGGCTGGGAACAACATACTGTGGGACAGCCATCGTCATCAGCTGTTTGAAGCTGTCTGTGTCCACCAGCCTGAATGACAGCATTTCAAAGGCCAGTAGTTTAGAAAGGCTGGCATTCAGGCCCAGGGCTCTAGGGTGGGTAGGTGGGAATATACACTTTCTCTCCAATGTTTGTGAGATGGAGAGCGGAACTCTGCCGTGTGACATGGTGGAGATGCTTTGTGACGGAGGTGGTGGTGTTGGTGGCACATCCTCTGGTGGGCGGCAGGTGCCAACATTCCTCCTGAGGCGGAGGAAGAGGCCGAGGCAGCAGTAGAAGAGGGAGCAGGGGGAGCCTGAGTGAGTTCCTTGTTTGTAAGGTGTTTACTCCACTGCAGTTCCTGCTTTGCATGTAGATTCCTGGTCATGCAGGTTTTGCTAAGGTTCAGAACATTAATGCCTCACTTCAGGCTCTGATGGCACAGCGTGCAAACCACTCGGGTCTTGCCATCAGCACATTTTTTGAAGAAGTGCCATTACATGGAACTCCTTAAAGCTACCTTTGGGGTGCTCAGTCCCTGGTGGTGGTGGCCAGTAGCAGGCGAACTCTCTTGGCGGCGGCTGTTCTGCTTCTGCCCCCTGCTCCCTCTTTTGCTACGCTGTTGGCTCAGTCTCACCACTGCCTCTTCCTCTGAACTATGAAAATCAGTGGCACGACGTTCAATCCATGTGGGGTCTAGGACCTCATCGTCCCCTGCATCGTCTTCCTGTTCGGTCTGTACACTGCAAAAAGACGCAGCAGTTGGCACCTTTGTTTCATCATCATCAGAGACGTGCAAACACTGATGAGGTGGTATTCCCAAGTCCTCATCATCAGGAAACATAAGTCATTGTGCGTCAGTGCATTCTATGTCTTCCACCACTGGGGAAGGGCTAGGTGGATTCCCTTGGGAAACCCTGCCAGCAGAGTATTCCAACAGCATAAGAGACTGCTGCATAAATTGGGGCTCAGACAGTTTCCCTGATATGCATGTGGGTGATGTGACAGACTGATGGGCTTGGTTTTCAGGCACCACCTGTGCGCGTTCTATAGAAGACTGGGTGGGAGATAATGTTGTGAACGTGCTGGATTGACTGTCGGCCACCCAATTGACTAGCACCTGTACTTGCTCAGGCCTTACCATCCTTAGAACGGCATTGGGCCCCACCAAATATCACTGTAAATTCTGGCGGGTACTGGAACTTGAGGTAGTTGGTTCACTAGGACATGTGGCTGTGGCAGAATGGCTCCAAGCACCAGAGGGTCCACTAATACCACCATGACCATGTCCGCGTCTCTTACTAGATGTTTTCCTCATTTTTTCAGTTCACCACAAAAAAAAAAATAATATTTGGCCCAATATATTGAATTCAAATTCAGGCCTTTTTTAACAGGCACCTAACACTATCTAGCTATCTATTTAGGTACCGTATTACATTAAACCAGGCACAGCAGTAACCACAGATTTAAGGGAATATTAATTGTAGGCCTTGTATTTAGGCCCTGGATGAAAGGTATCTTTTTATGGACAGATTTAAACTTTGAGATGCACAGTAGCGTGTGAAAAAATATATAGGATTATGCTTTCAGCACATGTATTTTAACACTTTGTGTAATATACCCTTTAACGAAAAGAAATACACTTAGAGATGTAAAACAGTGTGTGAAAATGTAGAGGATTATGCTGTATTTTAACCCCTACTGTAATATACCCTTTAAAGGAAAGAAATACACTCGTAGATGCACGCTGAGTGTAATATACCCTTTTACGGACAGATTTACACTTGGCCTGCAACAGCTGGAACACCAGATTTTGGGTATTGCTATTTTGCCAATTGAATTTCACCCCAGAAAATAATATATCCTTTGACGGACACTATGAAACTTGTCTAGTCACAGCTGGAACACCAGATTTGCGGTATTTCTATTTTGGCAACTGAATGTCACCCAAGAAAATTATCTATCCTTTGCCGGACACTATGAAACTTGTCCCGTCACAACTGGAACCACTGATTTACGGTATTGCTATTTTTGCAACTGAATTTCACCCCAGAAAATTATCTATCCTTTGCCAGACACTATTAAACTTGGCCAGCCACAGCTGAAACCACTGATTTACGGTATTGCTATTTTGGCAATTGAATTTCACCCCAGAACAAAATCTATCCTTTTTCGTATTAAACTTGGCCAGCCACAGCTGAAACCACTAATTCACGGTATTGCTATTTTGGCAATTGAATTTCACCCCAGAACAAAATCTATCCTTTTTCGTATTAAACTTTTCCAGCCACTGCTGGGACACCAGATTTAGGGGATTGCTATTTTTGCAATTGAACTTCACCCCAGAACAAAATATATACTTTGCCGGACACTATTAAACTTGGCCAGCCAATGCTGGGACACCAGATTTAGGGGATTGCTATTTTGGCAATTGAATTTAACCCCAGAATAAAATATATACTTTTCGGACACTATTAAACTTGGCCAGCCACAGCTGAAACCATTGATTTATGGTATTGCTATTTTGGCAATTGAATTTAATCCCAAAACAAAATATATCCTTTGCCGGACATTATTAAACTTGGCCAGCCACAGCTGAAAACACTGATTTACGGTATTGCTATTTTGGCAATTGAATTTCACCCCAGAACAAAATATATCCTTTGCCAGACACTATTAAACTTGGCCAGCAACTGCTGGGACACCAGATTTAGGGGATTGCTATTTTGGCAATTGAATTTCACCCCAGAACAAAATATATCCTTTGCCGGACACTATTAAAATTGGCCAGCCACTGCTGGGACACCAGATTTAGGGGATTGCTATTTTGGCAATTGAATTTAACCCCAGAACAAAATATATCCTTTGCCGGACACTATTAAACTTGGCCAGCCACAGCCGAAACCACTGATTTATGGTATTGCTATTTTGGCAATTGAATTTCACCCCAGAAAATGATCTATCCTTTGCCGGACACTATTAAACTTGGCCAGCCACTGCTGGGACACCAGATTTAGGGGATTGCTATTTTGGCAATAGCAATTGAATTGGGTTGACTCACAGACAGCTTACCAGTAACCTCCAGAATGTAGCCATGCCTGCAATGGGAGGTGGGAAGTGCCTGTGAGCACCACCCAAGAATAGCTGATAGAGCCCAGGGCCTAAACAGGTGCACCTGAATGTAGCGAGTAGATGAAAAACAAGCACATTTAAATAGGAGTTTATACACCTCCATACATAAGACTATACAAACCATTAGAAAACGTGGTGTTAAACAGGCAGGATATGCTCAAACCCACATGCGGTTGTGCATATATATAGGGGAGCATATCCTGCACTTGTAGTCCGTTGCTTATGGCAATCAACAGCAAAAAAAATGCATACAATGGAAGATGCCAGCAACGGACTACATGTACATGAAACAAAATATAGGCCCCTGACAACCAGATAAGGTAGAGGTCATTTGACAGTATAAAGAGAATAATGTCACCCACCAAAGCAACAGGTGATTACCTGAAATGTAAGCCCCTGGGACCCAGACAGGCCACTTTCAGTTATTTTGGCCCCAGCAGCCAGACAGAGGAGAGAGGTCCCATAGCAGAAAATCAGGCTTGATGTCACCTGCCAAACTCCAAAGACCGCAACAAGGTACACAGTACACAGGTCTCGCATGTAGGCCCAGTTACTGGTGATGATGTGGTGCTGATCCGCAGAGCAACTGACCCGTGCATACTGAATCTGAAACTCCACCATCGCCCACTGCTGCTCGCACAGTATCTCCAGCATATGTAAGGTGGAGTTCCACCTTGTGGGCATGTCGCATATGAGGCGGTGAGCAGGAAGGCCAAAGTTACGCTGTAGTACAGTCAGGCGAGCAGCAGCAGGGTGAGAACTTAGAAAGTGTGCACATACGTACCGCACTTTCAGCAGCAGCTCTGACATGTCTGGGTAGTTTTCAAGAAACTTCTGCACCACCAGATTAAGCACATGCGCTAGGCAAGGGATGTGCGTCAAACCGGCCCAGATTTCACCCATTATCGCACACCGCCAGGCCGGGCTTAGGGGCTCACCGGCAGAAATCACTCATCAGTCTGCTGTTCTATGCCCCTCCAAAGCTCCTGTGCGGTGTGGGGTTTGTCACCCAAACACATAAGTTTTAAAATCGCCTGTTGACGTTTACCCCGGGCTGTGCTGAAGTTGGGGGTGAGGATCTTTCGACGACTGGATGTGGGGGTGGTAGAAGAGGAGTAGGAGGAGGAGGAGGAGGATGCGGAGTAAGAGGAGGAAACAACGAATAATGCCCTGTGATCCTCAGTGGTGGAAGTTCATGCGCCAAACCACTATCCGCCTCTGGCCCAGCCGCCACTATGTTTACCCAGTGTGCAGTTAGGGAGATATAGCGACCCTGGCCATGCTTACTGGTCCATGTATTAGTGGTTATGTGGACAGCCACCACCATCAGCTCTTTGAAACAGTGCATCTCTCCAGACGAAAGGACCGCAGTTAAAAGGCCAGTAATTTTGAAATGCAGGCATTCAGGACCAGGGCTTGAGGGCGGGTGGGTGATTATTTCCTCCTTCTCTCCAATGTTTGGGAGATGGACAGCTGAATGTTGCCGTGTGACATGGTGGAGATGCTTGGTGATGGTGTCGTATGTGGTGGTGTTGGTAAAACATCCTCTCGCCAGGTGCCACGGTGACGCCAAGAGTGGAGGGAGAGGCCGAGCCAGCAGCAGAAGAGTGAGCAGGAGGAGCATGAGAGAGTTCCTTATTTTTAAGGTATTTACTCCACTGCAGTTCATGCTTTGCATGTAGATGCCTGGTCATGCAGGTTGTGCTCAGGTTAAAAATAGTGTTGAGCGCGAATATTTGAATTGCAAATTTTTATCGCAAATATCGCAACTTCAATAATTCGCGAATATTTAGAATATGATACTATATATTCGCTAATTCGAATATTTGCCATTTTCCAATATCTGAAAAGCGAAAACAGGACTTGTCCCTGCTTACTTCTTGTGGGCCAATGAGTCATTAGGCCACAAGCAAGTTAAGCAGGAAGGAATCATGTTTTTATTGTAAATGGGAATCCATCAACCCAACTCTGACGTTAATTCTCAATGCGAGTATATGTTCGCATCGCGAATTAAACTTAGATCTGGGTTCCTCATGGTTGTTGCTAGAAGATGATTGAGAATATAGTGCTATATCCTCAATCTTCGTCAATTGTAGCAATGCAACCGTTAGGAGCTCAACTCAAAGTTTAATTCGCGATCCGAAAATATACTCGCATCGCGAATTAAACTTTGAGCTGAGCTCTTAATGGTTGGTTGAACTTGCTACTTGCTGGAATATAACGAAGATTGGGAATATAGTGCTATATTCGTGAATTCGTTATAATCGTAATATTCTAGCAAGCCATTGCCAACCTTTAGGAACCCAGCTAGCTCTAAGTTGAATTCGCTATGCGAGTATTACAGGTTATATTAATCGCAATGCGAATTCAACTTAGATCTTATGAGTATGACCTAGACGACCAAGACAACCCATGAAATGAACCTAATAGTATATTTCCCTTATGCACTGCGATTCACGCGCATATGTAATTGCCAATTTTTCGCATGACATAAACTATCTTACATACAGAGGACAATTATAAATCAGTAATGAGAATTGTTACTGTGATGTATAATCTGCCTCTTTATGTAGGAAACTGTATTTTACGTCATGCGAAAAAAAAATCGACAATTGCATATGCGCGTGAATCGGATCGCATAATGCCAGTATATTATTAGGTTGGCTTGCTGGGTCGAATAGACGAAGATAAAAAAAATAGCGAATGTAGTGCTATATTCGCAATATTCGTCTATTCGAGTAGACCAACCAAGACAACCCAACCAAGACAACCAATATAATACTGCCCTTATGCGGTGCGATTCACACGCATAGGTGATTGCCGATTTTTCGCATGATGTAAAATACAGTTTACTACAAGAAGAGGCAGATTATACATCACAGTAACAATTCTCATTACTGATTTATAATTGTCCTCTGTATGTAAGATAGTTTGTGTAGTGTATGTGTAGAGTATGATATTGTGTTCATTCAATGGGTTATCTTGGTCTACTCGAATAGACGAATATTGCGAATATAGCAGTATATTCGCTATCTTCTCTATATTCGACCCAACAAGCCAACCTAATAGTATACTGCCCTTATGTGGTGCGATTCACGCGCATATGTAATTGCCGATTTTTCGCACTACACAAACTATCTTACATACAGAGGACAATTATAAATCAGTAATGAGAATTGTTACTGTGATGTATAATCTGCCTTTTCTTGTAGTAAACTGTATTTTACATCATGCGAAAAATCGGCAATCACCTATGCGCGTGAATCGCACCACATAAGGGCAGTATTATATTGGGTTCATTCAATGGGTTGTCTTGGTTGGTCTACTCGAATAGACGAATATTGCACTACATTCGCTATTTTCTTTATCTAGAAACATAGAAACATAGAAACATAGAATGTGTCGGCAGATAAGAACCATTTGGCCCATCTAGTCTGCCCAATATGCTGAATACTATGGATAGCCCCAGGCCCTATCTTAAATGAAGGATGGCCTTATGCCTATCCCATGCATGCTTAAACTCCTTCACTGTATTTGCAGCAACCACTTCTGCAGGAAGGCTATTCCATGCGTCCACTACTCTCTCAGTAAAGTAATTCTTACTGATATTACTTTTAAACCTTTGCCCCTCTAATTTAAAACTATGTCCTCTTGTAGCAGTTTGTCTTCTTTTAAATATTCTCTCCTCTTTTACCGTGATGATTCCCTTTATGTATTTAAAAGTTTCTATCATATCCCCTCTGTCTCTTCTTACTTCCAAGCTATACATGTTAAGGTCCTTTAACCTTTCCTGGTAAGTTTTGTCCTGCAATCCATGTACTAATTTAGTAGCTCTTCTCTGAACTCTCTCCAAAGTTTCAATATCCTTCTGCAGATATGGTCTCCAGTACTGCACACAATACTCCAAATGAGGTCTCACTAGTGCTCTGTAGAGCGGCACGAGCACCTCCCTCTTTCTACTGTTAATGCCTCTCCCTATACACCCAAGCATTCTGCTGGCATTACCTGCTGCTCTATGACATTGTCTGCCCACCTTTAGGTCGTCTGATATAATGACCCCTAAATCCCTTTCCTCAGATACTGAGGTTAGTACTGTATCACTGATTTTATATTCTGCTCTTGGGTTTTACGCCCCAGGTGCATTATCTTGCACTTATCGACATTAAATTTTAGTTGCCAGATTTTTGACCATTCCTCTAGTTTTCCTAAATCCTTTTCCATTTGGTGTATCCCTCCAGGAACATCAACCCTGTTACAAATCTTTGTGTCATCAGCAAAAAGACACACCTTACCATTGAGGCCTTCTGCAATTTCGCTGATAAAGATATTAAACAATATGGGTCCCAGAACAGATCCCTGAGGTACCCCACTGGTAACAATACTATGGTCTGAATATACCCATTGACTACAACCCTCTGTTTTCTGTCCTTCAGCCACTGCCTAATCCATTCAACAATATGTGAGCTCAAGCTCAAAGACTGCAGTTTATTGATAAGCCTTCTATGTGGGACAGTATCAAATGCCTTACTAAAGTCCAGATAAGCGATGTCTACTGCACCTCCGCCATCTATTATTTTAGTCACCCAATCAAAAAGTCAATAAGATTAGTTTGACATGATCTCCTGAAGTAAACCCATGCTGTTTTTTATCAATCAACCCATGGGTTTTTAGATGTTCCACAATCCTCTCCTTGAGTATGGTTTCCATTAATTTCCCCACTATTGATGTCAGGCTTACTGGCCTATAGTTGCCTGATTCCTCTCTACTACCTTTCTTGTGAATTGGCACAACGTTTGCTAATTTCCAATCTTCTGGGACGACACCTGTTACCAGTGATTGGCTAAATAAATCTGTTAATGGATTTGCTAGTACACCTCTAAGCTCTTTTAATAGCTTTGGGTGTATCCCATCAGGCCCCTGTGATTTATTTGTATTAATTTTGGACAGCTGACTTAGAACCTCTTCCTCTGTAAAGACACATGCATCAAAGGATTCATTAGTCTTCCTCCCTAACTGAGGTCCTTCTCCTTCATTTTCCTTTGTAAAAACTGAACAGAAGTATTCATTGAGGCAGTCAGCTAGTTCTTTATCCTCTTCCATATACCTTCCTTCTTTTGTTTTTAATTTGGTAATTCCTTGTTTTAATTTCCTTTTTTCATTTATGTATCTGAAGAATGTCTTATCACCTTTTTTCACTGACTGAGCTAATTTCTCTTCTGCCTGAGCTTTAGAAGCTCTTATAACTTGCTTGGCCTCTCTCTGCCTCATCTTATAGATTTCCGGTCATCCTCGTTTTTGGGTGTTTTTATACTTGCTAAATGCCATCTTTTTGTTTTTAATGATTTTGGCCACTTCTGCTGAGTACCACAGTGGTCTCTTCCTTTTTTGCCTTTACTGACAAGCCTAATGCACTTTTCTGTTGCCTTCAGTAGTGCCAATTTTAAGTAGTTCCATTTCTCTTGGACTCCATTGAAATTGTTCCAGTCTGATAGGGACTCGTATACCACTGATCTCATTTTAGAAAAGTCTGTTTTCCGAAAATCTAAAACTTTTGTTTTTGTGTGGAGTGACTCAGTCACTGTACTTATAGTAAACCTCACTGACTGGTGATCACTGGATCCTAAGCTTTCCCCTACAGTGATATCAGATACCAAATTGCCATTTGTGAACACCAAATCTAAAATGGCCTCCTTCCGGGTTGGCTCCTCAACTACTTGCTGTAGAGATAATCCCAGTAGGGAATTTAGAATGTCTGTACTCCTGGCAGAACTAGCTATTTTGGTTTTCCAGTTTATATCAGGAAGATTAAAGTCTCCCATAATGACAACTTCACCTTTCAATGTCATTTTAGCCATTTCCTCAACTAGTAGATCATCCAATTCTTTGACTTGGCTTGGTGGTCTGTATATGACACCTACACGAGTTACCTTATGATTACCAAGCTGCAACGTAACCCAAACTGACTCTAAATTGGTTTCGCTGGCTTCTATTATCTTCGTCTATTCGACCCAGCAAGCCAACCTAATAGTATACTGGCATTGTGCGATCCAATTCACGCGCATATGTAATTGCCGATTTTTCACATGACGTAAAATACAGTTTCCTACATAAAGAGGCAAATTATACATCACAGTAACAATTTTCATTACTTATTTATAATTGTCCTCTGTATGTAAGATAGTTTGTGTCATGCGAAAATTCGGCAATTACATATGCGCGTGAATCGCACCGCACAAGGGCTGTATGATATTGTGTTCATTCAATGGGTTATCTTGGTTGGTCTACTCGAATAGACGAATATTGCGAATATAGCAGTATATTCGCTATCTTCTCTATATTCGACCCAACAAGCCAACCTAATAGTATACTGCCCTTATGCGATCCGATTCACGCGCATATGTAATTGCCGAATTTTCGCATGACATAAAATACAGTAAAGAGGAAAATTATACATCAGTATTCAGTAATTAGAATCATTTAGAATGCAATATTTGCATTGTTGTAACTGCGTAGGGGCATCAAGCTATTTTCATACAGGTTTTGTTTGTTAGAATTTTCGAATATGTAGAACATAGTGATACATTCTTCATGCGAATATTTTTATTTTTTTTCTCTACAATGTATGAGGTGACTCATCATTATCATTTTCCCTCCCTTCTCCTAGCTTGAATAGCCAATGAGAAGGCTATGTCACAACTTAGCAACATCCCTAGCAACCAATAGGAAACTAGACTACCCTTTCACTATATAAGTGACGACATCACCCAGCAGCCATTTTGTGGTGTTGGATTTGTTGGAGCTTGGAGCTGTGCTATTTTGTCTGCTGTGCGTTTTATATAATCTCGATTTAATTTATAATATTCTAGTTAGTTAGTTTCAGGTAGTAATTAGGGAATAGTGTAGTTTAGTTTTATAGCTGATAGGGTCGAAATGATTTGAGATACTTTAGTAGTTTAGTAGAGTTAGGCGAAAAATATAGTTAGTGTTAGGGCCTAGTGTAGCAGATAGGGTTCAGTGCAGGGTTAAGTGTAGGGCATTGAGTTAGGTAGGTAGCTGTTAGGTAGGTAGATAGATAGATAGATAGATAGATAGATAGATAGATAGATAGATAGATAGTGCTTGATAGTTTAGGTTAGGTATTAGGGCTACAGTTAGGGAATAGTAAAGTTTAGATTTTTCAGGGCAGTGTGTAGTTTAGGTTAGTTACTGATATAGTATAGTGTAGGGTCTATCTGTCTGTTTTTGTCTGTCAGTTAGTGTCCGTCCAGTTAGTGTATTATTTTTTGTTTTTTTTTCCATTATTTGTTAATTTTAAAAAGTGTTTTAGTCTAAGTTAGTGTCTGTGTTAAGTTTAAGAAAAAAAAAAAAATTGAAGTTTTATATGTTCTTTGTTTAGTCTAGTTCTGTCTGTCCTCTGTTAAAAAAAAACTTTTTTTTTTGTCTGTGTGTCAGTGTCTGTCTTAGGTTTAAAAACAATAAAAACTACAAAAAAAAGTTTATAGGTTTACGTGTTTAGTGTAGTTTTTTCTGTCTTACGTTAAAAAAAAACCGTCTTGTAGTCTCTGTGTGTCAGTTACTGTTTGTGTTAGGTTAAATAAAGAGTGTACGTTTTAAGTGTTTGGCATTTAGTGTAGTTTTGTTAGTCGTCCGTTAAGAAAAAAACGTTTTTTAGTCTCTGTGTCAGTTAGTGTCTGTCTTAGGTAAAAAAAAAAAAAAGTTTTAAAGTTTTACGTTTTTTGTGTTTAGTGTAGTTTTGTCAGTCCTCCGTTAAAAAAAAAAAGTTTTTTTGTGTCTGTTAGTTTAGTCTTAGGTTTGATAGCTTTACGTGTTTAGTGTCGTGTGTTACAGTTTTCGTCCTTTCATTTTTCACCCATCGTCCCCACCCCAATAAAGTTTTCCCCTAATCCCCAGTATGAGTGTACCGAGCCGTGCAGGCAGTCGTGGGCGTGGTCAGGGTAACAGGGGAGTTGGTTCCCGCGCTGGACCACTCCCAGCACGGGGCCGCTCATCAAGCCACGGACAGGCAGGTGCAGGTGGCAGGGGTGTCCGCCTGATACGTGACATTTTCATAAGTGGCAGCCGGCCCATTACTTCCCAGGATGCAGAGGCTGTCTTGGCTCTCATGGCCGATTCGAGTGCCACGGAGTCCTCTGCCCCGGCTGCTAGCAACTGCAGCACACCGCCTCCTGTAGAACCAACCCCCAGCTCCCAAGAATTGTCCCCTCTCATGTTTGAAGACTTTGAGACTGAGAGGGACATCTTGGGGGAGGCAATGCAGGAGGCGGAAATACTGTTGGAAGGGATTGGTGATGAGGAGGAGGAGGGGCCTATAAATCCCCCTATGAAATCCCTTCCAACTGGTGCAGGTGGTGTTAGCCACACAACCCCTGCACCTATTCAGACCCAGGCGCCAGCAAGGGGACAGCGGAGCCCGGTCAGGGGCTCCATGTCAGCTGTTCCCGTCAGTCCACCACAGGTTGGCCTTGGGTCTGACATATCAGGGAGTGAAAAGGAGGGTGACCCCAAATGGGTGCCACCTCCTTTGTCAGGTGACGGCAGCACCGATGAAGGTAGGCACCCGAGGCAAATGGTGCGCCAGGTCACCAAGGAGCCCAGTGTCAGGGGCTCCACTGGTAATGGCAGCAGGAGTAGGCAGCAGCAGCCAGCTCCACCTGTGCGCACCGAGCCCGAACAGGCGCAAGCCAGCACCACTCCATCTGACAGGAGGTCTGTGCGGAAGTCGCCTGTTTGGGCTTACTTCACCCTAGCAGCAGATGATGTCACAGTTGGCATTTGTAAGCTGTGCAATGCCAGGGTGAGGAGAGGGAGATCTATGGCTCGGCTGGGTACCACGGCCCTCAACCAGCACATCCGAGTCAACCACTGGCGGGAGTGGGAACAGATGCGGGGTGGTCAAAGCAGCAGCGCCACCAGTAGTGTGCGGGAGACAGCAGCTCCTGCCACTGTACTGCAGCCACCCCAACCCGTTCCACCAACTCATTCCCACTCCCCCACTCCCTCTAATAGAGGTACTGGTACCGGCAGCCATACCTCTGCCTCCACTGCACCCTCCTCTGCCGTCTGGCGCCAGCCATCTATTGCAGATGCTTTTGAATGCACCGCGCCCTACGCCCCTGGGGACCGTCACGTGCGTTCACTCAATGGGCTCCTGGCAAGGGTTATCGCCCAACATCTGCTGCCTTACAATCTGGTGGATAGCAATCCATTTAGGCAGATGTTGGAGCAGTCCCAACCCAGATGGCGTGTCCCCAGCCGCCATCACTTTGCCAGGACCGGCGTCCCTGCCCTTCACCAGCACATTGTGCGGAATGTATCCCTGTCGCTGGTTCATGCTGTCAGCGACAGGGTGCATCTCACAATGGATGCCTGTACCAGCAGGCATGGGCAGGGACGCTATATAAGCTTCACAGCCCATTGGGTGTCCCTCTGAGGCGCTGGGGAGGGATTGGCGGCATCTGATTTTGTGGTGCCGCCCCGGGGTGTCCAGGGGAGAACTGCTGATCTCCCGCAAGCCACTGTCTCCACAGCTGCTGAGCCCCCCAGCAAGTGTCCCCGTTGCTACGCAAGTGTGGGGCACGTCCGCTGCCAGGCCGTGCTCCAGCTTGTGAGCTTAGGGGACCGGAGACACACTGGACCTGATGTTCTGTCCGCACTACAGGCTCAGCTTCATAAGTGGCTGACACCCCGAAGGCTCCAAGCAGGTAGGGTTGTCTGTGACAACGGTAGCAACCTACTCGCCGCCCTTCATGCTGGCAGACTGACCCACGTGCCCTGCATGGCACATGTCCTCAACCTAGTGGTACAGAAGTTCCTTCGTACGTACCCAGGGTTGAGTGACATTGTGCTGAGGGTACGTAGGATTGCCAGCCACTTCAGACGCTCCCCAACTGCCGCCGCGTCCCTGTCCAAACTACAGAGGGACAACAGCCTGCCCCACCACAGACTGATTGTGGACAGTGTGACGCGGTGGAACTCCACCCTCCACATGCTGGAGAGGTTGTGGGAGCAGCGACGGGCGGTGAGGGAATACCTGCTGGACCTAGGCACTTCAGGGCCATCACACCCACTCCCCTACATCACCAATGCGGAGTGGGGGCAGATACAGCAGGTCTGCCACGTGCTGGCCCCATTCGAGCAGGTGACAAAGATGGTCAGTGGGGAGCATGTCGGTCTGAATGACCTGCTCCCCCTAGTGTTCCTGCTGGACAGGACAATGGATCGCCTGCTCGAAGCTGAGGAGAGTGCCTTGGTGGAGCAAGATGAGGCGGCCTTGCTCCACCAGGACCAGGCCCAGGACGTGGAGGAAGAGGAGGAGGAATCAGTGTACGTCCAGGAGTCTGGGCCTGGTCAGGAGGGAGAGCCGGTGCTGGGGGCACCGTTAGTCCGGGGGTTGGGCATCTCCGACCGGGAGCAGCAGCATGAGCAGCAGGAGGACCAAGAGGTCATGGTCCCGGGCAGTCGTGAAGAGTCACAGCGGGCTGTGCTCTTCCCCATGGCTGCCCATATGCTGCGATGCCTCCGGAGGGACCCCCGGATCAAAAATTTAAGGAGAGGGCAGACATTTGGTTGGCCACCCTTTTTGACCCTCGCTGCAAGGGGAAACTGGAGCAGTTCATCCCAGCCAGCCGGAGTCAGGCCCGTCTCGAAAAATTGCGTGGACTCCGTGGACAGACTCACATTCATGAAGATGAATGAGTCCTGGATCGGCAGTGACTTCATGGCCCCTGCTGTCGGTTCAGGGCGCTGAAGGGTCCCTTGTCCATCCCTCTCCTTTGCTCTCCCTCCCAAATTCCGTTGTTTTTTAATTGTTCCCTCTGTTTTTAACTTTATATGAATTACTTTTTTTATTTATTTATTGATATTTATTTGATCGATATTTGTCTAGTTTGTAGCATGTATATATTAATTTAATGTTTTAATTATGAATTTGTTTAGAACATGTTGAGTTACATTTAGGCCTGTAAACATAATGTCTGTTGTTGCCTGTGCTGCTGAATTTGGCCAAGCTACATGTGGCCATGATAATAGACCACTTCTGAAATCCTGGTTGGGAACTGAGAACATGACCAAGCAGACAATCCTTTACAGCTTTACAGTTTAAACACTCCCCTACGGAATTCTCCCCTCTGCCTGTGATACAATTACCTTACACAATGGGTTGATGTAATTATCCACAGGCAGGAGAATACATAGTTTTAAACAATGTCTTCTGTCCTGGAGACAACCAAGGAGTCATTCAATTATCTCTCAGGACAAAGGGAGATCGCCAATACACATGTGGGGACAATAGGACAGACATCACTATTTAATACACAATGTCCCACCCTTTACAGTACACACAGACATTAAACATATCCCCAGATGGCTTGGATCTGAGCGCTCAATATATCCAAACAGCGCTCAGATGCCACAAACACAGTCAAATCACCATGTGGTTTAATTTTAGCATGGGCTGATGAGAGGGGCCATAATCCTGGGTCAAGATCAAGAAGCTGGCAACAAGGCTTCTCAAGCACCCATTGGCCAGGTTGGTTCCGCCACACTGCCGTTGATCCCACTGCCGTTGATGCTGCTGCATGTCATGAAAATTTTGACTTACATTTGATCCTTTTAACATAACGTCTGCTGCTGCCTGTGAAGCCGAATAGGGCCTAGCTACATGTTGCCCTGATAATACACCACTCCCTAAATCCTGCCGTTGATGCTGCTGCATGTCATGAAAATTTTGACTTACATTTGATCCTTTTAACATAACGTCTGCTGCTGCCTGTGAAGCCGAATCGGGCCTAGCTACATGTTGCCCTGATAATACACCACTCCCTAAATCCTGCCGTTGATGCTGCTGCATGTCATGAAAATTTTGATTTACATTTGATCCTTTTAACATAACGTCTGCTGCTGCCTGTGAAGCCGAATCGGGCCAAGCTAGATGTTGCCCTGATAATACACCACTCCCTAAATCCTGCCGTTGATGCTGCTGCATGTCATGAAAATTTTGACTTACATTTGATCCTTTAAACATAACGTATGCTGCTGCCTGTAAAGCCGAATCAGGCCTAGCTACATGTTGCCCTGATAATACACCACTCCCTAAATCCTGCCGTTGATGCTGCTGCATGTCATGAAAATTTTGACTTACATTTGATCCTTTAAACATAACGTATGCTGCTGCCTGTAAAGCCGAATCGGGCCTAGCTACATGTTGCCCTGATAATACACCACTCCCTAAATCCTGCCGTTGATGCTGATGCATGTCATGAAAATTTTGACTTACATTTGATCGCACAAGGAATAATCATAGAGTCCAGACCTTAACACTTTTTTTAAAGTAAAATTTCGATTGGGTTATTTAATTTTGTATTATAAACTGGAAGTGTACTTACCTGCCAGTGCCTGGCGTTATTCTGCCTAGTTACAAATGGAAACTTATGAGTCAGCATTCTAGTACTGTGTTAACTCTAGATGCTGTATGTCCTGATCATGCGTAGACAACCATCATGGACCTGATTTTATCTTTTGCACTTTAAGTATAGAATTATGAATTCTCTTAACCTGGTTTGCATGTTTCGTATTCTCGCATGTGCTCAGCTTCTTTATGTATTGTCAATATTTCGACATAAAAAATATTAATTTAAATAATCTTTTTAAAAAGACATTTTATCTAGCGTTGTTTGGCTTCATTCACAAAATGAAATGATTTCACTTTATTTTATTATTTTAAATTAAGTGTGGTTTGGGGTGGCTATGTTGTGGTTCACGCTGTAGCACGGTGTGGACCGCATGTGGCTTTCCCTTGTCAAAAGGTCTTGTGCAGTTGGCATTGTACAGGACTGATTGATGAACCTACGAAAATTTATATATTTTATTTTTATTTAATTTTTTTTGTTGTCACACGGATTTAGGATCCAACACGGTGTTGTCTGTCGTTCTGGGAGGGATGGCTGACTTCCGTGTTGACCTCTCTACATGTTTGGGTGTGACTGGCGTTATACTCATCCGTGTGGAAATCCGGTTTTGTGAATGGAGCTGTGTAGCAACATGTAAATATGTATAGGTACTTTTCTTGTTTATGTCACTTATTGGCAATTATGTAATGATGATTTGCACATGCTAATTATATATAACCACTGCTTTAAGATTTTAAGTATAAACTGTGTACTATATGATGTTCTTGGAGACATGTCATCGGTTATAGAATTCATATAATCATAGTCATGTAATCAATCATATGTTTCTATGTGTACAGCGGAAGCAATGCTACAACATGCAAATTATAAAAAAATTGGACGCTATCGAAGAACCATGCTGGTTAGTTCTTACCCCTACAATTTTATTCTTCCAATATTGTTCCTTCTTTTTGTTTTATAGTTCTGATAGCAAGATTTGATTGTAAAGAAATTTTTTGAATTTGTAAAAGTTTATAATTTTGCTAATTTGATAAATAAAACAAGGTTTTTTTGTAGTTATTATTACTCTGTTGAAGTTTTGTATTTTAGTAGTTAATTGTTTGATGAAAAAATACATTTATTATTCACGATAATTTGACATTTATGTTACTACATAAAATAATTTAGTTACTAGGAAAATTAACCCAAAAATTTATTTTGAATGTAACTCTGGACTATTAGAATGCTTTGTACTTAATATTTAATACACAACCATTACCAATGACTACTACTATCGTGATCCATTTGAGTTATGTGTAGGCCTCATACTACCCCATTTCTATATACCTGCGGATGCTGTCTGTCGATACTGATTAGTTTGGGAATGTACTCTAGGGGCCTTTACTAAAAAATAAATGTTTAACCATTATAGTGAAAACTTTAAAGTTTTTTAATTAAAAAAAAAATAAAATAAACAATATAATTACAAAAAAATAAAATAAAACTATTGCAAAAATGTTATTAGGGCAATGCCCTCATAGCTTTAACCATATTTTTTAAATCGCCCACGTCCTTGGCATGCTTCTCCTCCATTTCTCTCATGCCATTTGAGAACTGGAGCTTCATCTCCCGCATCTTCCGGAGATGATGCTCCCGGAAGGCCTTCATTCCAGCCTGGTGCTCCCTCTCCATCTTCTTTATTTTTAAGTCCATTTGTTTTAATACTGTAAAAAAATAAAAACAATAAATAAAATAGACGGTGTCGTTTTTGAAGAAACCACATGATGTTGGCTTAAAATCTGATTGGCTGTTGGTGGCTCCACCCACTTTTTTGAATTTTAATCCCAGTCCTCCAGTGACCAACTTTGCAAAGTTTGAAGACTGTGACAATAAAAGTCTAAGAGCAGCGGCAGTTTGATTTCCCACCTTTAAACAAATGCCTGAAATTTGATTGGGCAGTGTAGACTCCACCCACTTTTTTATAAATTTTAATCCCAGTCACCTAGTAACCCACAGTGCCAAGTTTGGGGACCCTGGCTTAAATACCGTGGGAATGACAGATTTTAAACGTTTTCACACTGAAGTCAACAGTGAAAATTTGTTTGGTTGTTTGTGGCTCTGCCCACTTTTTAATGTCCCCCAAATTTGACACAAATTTTCAGGGTGACCCCATGAATAAGTGACACAAGTTTGGTGACTTTAACTTGAAAGCTGAAGGAGTGACAAAACTTAATAGTTTTCCTATGAAAGTCGATTGGACAAAATGGGGTCTCCGGGGGGGCGCTCCAGGGGCCCGGACGGGGGGATCGGTTAACAAAGCACAAGCAAAGTTTGTTAATTGTACTCCTAAAACTGTGGGAGGAGTAGCGTATAGAAAATTGCTAAATTTTCATTGGCCAATGGTATCTCTGCCCACTTTGGGGTGCCCCCCCCCCAAATATACCCGTTTATTTGGGTTGACAACAACAATATCTGTCCTCTATATCTCAAAAATACGGATGGCACAAAGTTCCATTAAAATAAATAGTTTATTGATAACATTATTAAAAACATACACTACAAATCATTATGCATGGGAAACCATTCATAAAAGCGCCACAACACATCCTGCAAATAAGTTGTACCCAGGGTAAATACGCCCAGTATAACTACTCCACGATAGTCTTAACTATGTCCTAACTAAGATAGTCCTCCTACTTTCTATAGTACAGCCATTAAACATTGGTATAAGATAAATCACAGGTATGGCACCATTAGGCATCAACATACATAAACTGCTGTATCCTTATCTTCAGTAAATGAACCTGGCTGACCCATATAGCATTAATAAATAGATCGAGATAGCATACCCTTGAAAACTGCTCCTGTGCAGGAATGGCGCCCCCTCTACGCGCGTTTCACGTGTTTGCTTCGTCAGGAAGCAACAACAATATCTGGTCCGAGTTTGGGGAATAATCATGGCTGCTCGGTATGTTTCAATGGGAATGTGGGAAGGTATGCCTCGGTGAATCAGTATGGCTGTAACAATAGGTTTCAGGGAGGTTTTCTTTAGAAATTATTTGGGGCCTGGGTTTTAATAGTCAGAGACATTGGGTGGGACAGGTCACACCCGTACTACATCTTGCGGTTTTCATAACATTGTGGTTAAAAAGGCTGGTAAAGTACAGTTTGGCTAGGCGATTGGAACGCAGAACAATCATAGAGGGGAACCAGCTTTAACAAGCCTATTGTTTGCTCCAAAAAAGTGTGTCTATGGTGAAGACTAAACTGACACGTGGGTGTGTGAACAGTGAGTGAGTGAAAACAGCCACAGCACATACTTACTCTCCTTGTGGGGGGTGGTGATGAGCTCCTCCTTTTCTTCTTTCTCCTCCTCCTCCTCGTCCCCGTTATTAGCCACTGGAGGGGGTGAGGCGGGTTGGGGTGAGGTTAACCAACAATGATTCCCACTGGTACAAGACCCAATATCTGAAACATAGAGATCCAAAAGAATGATATCAGAGTCAAAAAATGAAGGAATATAAATAACAATGCGTCTTTATTAGAACAATTTATGAAACATGATTGGTACAAAAAGTGTTAAAAAACAAGTAAAAACAATTACACAAAGAGCGACACACCACATAGTATAATCAGAGTATAACTGGTGAAAATTGATAACAACTATGCGCAAATATCCTCAGTCAGTGCACACACCAAATAGATAATGGGACCCAATAAAACAAACAGTTGCTAGTTTGGGCTAAATAGCCGGTCACCATAGATGTTTTAACCACAGTAAACACGAGGATAGTCGCACAAGATAAACAACATAGTAATATACACACCAGCAATGGGTCACAGCAGTGTCGCCAAACAAACGCGCCCCGACGCGCGTTTCGCCGTCAGCTTTCTCAAGGGGCGATACAATGTTTATCTTGTGCGAAATGAATGGGTCCGCAATTCCGTTCCGCAAACAGAATTGCGGACGTGTGAATGGGGCATAAGGGTCCCTTATCACCGCCAGTTAGTTAGCTACTTGTTAGGTAGCTAGCGCCCAGCCCACCGCACCGCACCGCAGTCACTGATTTTGGCAGAGATTTTTTCATCCACATTGATCGATGCGAATGAAAAAATCTGTGCCGTTCATTTTATTTTTTTTTTCAGCGCAGAGGCTGAACGGAAAAAAAAAATCTCATTACCCGTATGCTCAATATAAGGAGAATCGCAGAAACTCCTAATGCTGGCCATACGTGTAATGACTGCGGAGACCCTCAAATGCCAGGGCAGTACAAACACCTCACATGTGACCCCATTTTAGAAAGAAGACACCCCAAGGTATTCCGTGAGGGGTATGGCGAGTTCATGGAAAATTTTATTTTTTGTCACAAGTTAGTGGAATATGAGACTGTAAAAAAAAAAAAAAAAACAATTTCCGCTAACTTGTGCCAAATTTTTTTTTTCTGTGAACTCGCCATACCCCTCACAGAATACCTTGGGGTGTCTTCTTTCCACAATGGGGTCACATGTGGGGTATTTATACTGCCCTGGCATTTTAGGGGTCCTAAAGCGTGAGAATCCAAATGCGTAAACATGGCCTGTGAAATCCTAAAGGTATGTGTGACACTTTTTTGCAGCCAAGATGCGCAAAGGGGCCCAAATTCCAACAAGTACCTTTTAGGAGGGTATTTTTACGCATTTTTCTTCTCACGCTTTAGGGCCCCTAAAATGCCAGGGCAGTATAAATACCCCACATGTGACCCCATTTTGGAAGAAGACACCCCAAGGTATTCGCTGAGGGCATAATGAGTTCATGAAAATTAAACTTTTGTCAAAAGTTAGCGGAAAGGGAGACTTTGTGAGAAAAACAATAAAAATCAATTTCCACTAACTTGTGCCAAAAAAAATATTTTATGAACTCGCCATGCCCCTCATGGAATACCTTGGGGTGTCTTCTTTCAAAAATGGGGTCACACGTGGGTATTTCTACTGCCCTGGCATTTTAGGGGCCCTAAAGCGTGAGAAGAAAAATGCGTAAAAATGCCCTCCTAAAAGGTACTCATTGGAATTTGGGCCTTTGCGCATCTTGCCTGCAAAAAGTGTCACACATGTGGTATCGCCGTACTCAGGAGAAGTAGGGCGATGTGTTTTAGGGTGTATTTTTACATATACCCATGCTGGGTGAGAGAAATATCTCTGTATATTGACAACTTTGAATAAAAAATGTAAAAGTTGTCGTTTACAGCGATATTTCTCACATGCAGCATGGGTATATGTAAAAATACACCCCAAACACATTGCCCTACTTCTCCTGAGTTCGGCGATACCACATAAGTGACACTTTTTGCAGCCAAGATGCGCAAAGGGCCCTAAAACCAATGAGTACCTTTAGGATTTCACAGGCCATTTTTATGCATTTGGATTCTCACACTTTAGGGCCCCTAAAATGCCAGGTGAGTATAAATACCCCACATGTGACCCCATTTTGGAAAGAAGACACCCCAAGGTATTCCGTGAGGGGCATGGTGAGTCCACAGAATTTTTATTTTTGGCACAAGTCAGCGGAAATTGTTTTTTTTTTTTTTTTTTTTTTTACAAAGTCTCATATTCCACTAACTTGTGACAAAAATAAAATTTTACATGAACTCACCATACCCCTCAGAGAATACCTTGGGGTGTCTTCTTTCCAAAATGGGGTCACATGTGGGGTATTTATACTGTCCTGGCATTTTAGGGGCCCCTAAAGGGTGAGAAGAAGTCTGGAATCCAAATGCGTAAAAATGCCCTGTGAAATCCTAAAGGTACTCTTTGGTTTAAGGGCCTCTTGCACCCAGGCTGCAAAAAAGTGGCACACATGTGGTATCGCCGTACTCAGGAGAAGTAGGGCAATGTGTTTTGGGGTGTATTTTTATATATACCCATACTTTGTGTGAAAAATATCTCTGTAAACAACAACTATTATACAAAGTTGACAATTTACAGAGATATTTCTCTCACCCAACATGGGTATATGTAAAAATACACCCCAAAACACATTGCCCTACTTCTCCTGAGTACGGCGATACCACATAAGTGCCGCTTTTGCAGCCTGAGCTAAAGAGCCCAAATTCCAACGAGTACCTTTAGGTTTTACATGGCGGCTCACAATTTAGCCCCGCCCAAAATGCCAGAACAGTAAACACACCCCACAAATGACTCCATTTCGGAAAGTAGACACCCCAAGGTATTCACTGAGGGGCATAGTGAGTCCGTCTGATATTTATTTATTTTTTTTGCCAGAAGTTATCAGAAATTGAAAATTTTTTATTTTTTTTTTCTCAGAAAGTATAATTTTCCGCTAACTTGTGAAAAAAAATGAAATGATACATGAACTCACCAAGCCCCTTCGCGAATACTTTGGGGTGTCTTCTTTCTAAAATGGTGTAATTTGGGGGATATTTATACTATCCTGGCATTCTAGCACCTGAAGAAACATGACAGGTGCTCAGAAAGTCAGAGCTGCTTCAAAATGCCGAAATTCACTTTTTTGCACCATAGTTTGTAAACGCTATAACTTTTACCCAAACCAATAAATATACACTTATTGGATTTTTTTTTATCAAAGACATGTAGACCAATAAATTTAGAGAAAAATTTATATAGAAATGTAGTTTTTTTGAAAAATTTTACAACAGAAAGTGAAAAATGTCATTTTTTTGCAAAAATTTCGGTAATTTTTGATTAATAGCAAAAAAAGTAAAAATGTCAGCAGCAATGAAATACCACCAAATGAAAGCTCTATTAGTGAGAAGAAAAGGAGGTAAAATTCATTTGGGTGGTAAGTTGTATGACGGAGCAATAAACGGTGAAAGTAGTGTAGTGCGGAATTGTAAAAAGTGGCCTGGTCATTAAGGGTGTTTAAGCTAGGGGGGCTGAAGTGGTTAAATCTGACCATTTTTTTAAAATGGCCAGACGCTTGTGCTGTGTGTCGTAGTCCGTCCACAGCTCATATGCGAGCCTGCTCACAATGGCGTTTTTCTCTGCATGGGAGCGGGTCAGGTCATAGTCCTTCTCCAACATGCGCTGCAGTATAAAAAAAAAAAAAGCATATAATCAGATTTTATAACGGTAACTTTAAATCTAATATTTCACTTTCAAACACTAATAATTTTTGGTTTGGTGGTTGAGATGATGAATAAATGTTGGTGACTATGGCTAAGGCAGCGCATGGCGAGAGGTTCCCCGGGCTTAAACTATGACATGCAGATCTTTCAGTTAGACTGTCTCTCGCCGTGCGCTGCCTTGCTGCTGCCATACCGCCGCCCCCGCCACCATTATAGTCAATAGGGACGAAGCGTGGGAGAACTAGCGGCAGTACACATCCGACAGGCTGTTCATCCCTCTGGAATAGTCAGACGTACTCCCCTGCCGCTAATGTGAAAGTCGCCTAATCTTATTTTTTTTTTATTTGGGATTGTGTTGAAATTGTTTGTGTGTGTAGTATGAGATATTGGATATTGGCCATCTGGGGAGAGATGTACCCGTCTAGTGAAGTGATGGTACGGGGTGTAAGGCTGGTTCGCCTCCCCATGGTGCACCCTGGGTAACGCTAAATGAACCAGCAAATACTGAATGTCAAACATTACTTCTCCTGGCCAACGGGACACTTATTAGAATCTATATACTAGGCATCCTCAAACTACGGCCCTCCAGGAAACTGCGGCCCTCCAGCAAACTGCGGCCCTCCTGCAAACTTCGGCCCTCCTGCTTTTTCCAAACTAAAAATCACATCATTCCATGACATCCTACAGCTATCATCCTATAGAGGGGCATCATGGGAGTTGTAGTTTTACAACAGCTGGAGGGCCGCAGTTTGAGAATGCCTGCTATAGACTGTGTATGTGTGTGTGTGTTGGGGGTGGGGGGTGGTCAAAGGTGGTGTGGGTTTGAGGGGGGGTCTGGTGGTATGTAGTGGTGGGTATATAGTGTGGGTATATTGTGTGAGGCGGAAGATTAGATGTGCAATGTGAATCATATATAGATTTATCTGCTATCCTTTTTATTTTTAACCATTAGAAAACGTGGTGTTGTGTTTAACAAGCAGGATATGCTCGAACCCACATGCGGTTGTGCATATATATATATATATATATAGGGGAGCACATCCTGCACTTGTAGCCCGTTGCTGATGGCGATCAACAGCAAAAAATGCATACAATGGAAGATGCCAGGAACGGACTACAAGTACCACAATAACCATCCTACATACGATAACGATAATGTGGAGAACAATCAAAAACATAACCATAGCAAAGACTGGCATCTTCCGCTGTATGTATTTTTTTGCTGTTGCTTGCCATCAGCAACGGATTTCCGGCATCAGGATCCCCTGGGCACCCGTAGAAGGCAGGTCCCGATGCCATGCAAGGCATTGGGCAGCCTCTGCACGGCATCAGTCTGCCTTCTCACACATCGCGTCCCTGTCACAGCAGCATGGGGACCCGATGCGCTCGTTCACTAACCGCAAAACACTTCTATGTTGCGGTCAGCGCTGACCGCGACATAGAAGGGTTTTATCCGCCAGCATCGCTGTAAACAGTGATGCCGGCGGATACAGAAGGGGCCTGGCTATCAGGGACTGCCGTACCCCTGCAGTGATTGGTCAGGTGTAGCTCCTGCACCCGCCCGATCATCTAGCCGTGCATGCACAGCGTTTTGCGTTAAGGGGTTAATGACAGTGAACTCCACAATGCCTGCCCCTTTAATAGTGGCCCCTGCCCCCCATGCATGTAGCAGTGTAGTTTTGTCGTCATACATGATATAAATGAACATTTAAGGAACTTAAAACTATTGAAACCCGTGATCACTTGTTATAGCAACCTGGGGACATGCCAGCTTTTATTGGCTGATAAGGGACATGTGACGTGTGGATGGCAGTTGGGGGCTTGTTTTTGCTAATGCAGGTCATTTTTGGGGGAATATCTCAGAAATAATACGTCCCAGAGAGCTGAGCCCCGGTCTAAAACCTTCCCAGACACCTGATGTACCCGTCTGCCAAACTTAGTGAAGAGCGGTCCAGTTGTTTGGTCGGCCATAAATAACAGACCGACAGAAACTCATTTTTATATATATAAGAGATTAGTAGATATTAATGATTTGGGGCAATAAGTATTGTTTTTAAATGCCAACAATACTTGTTTCCACAAATCAATTCTATGTAAGCACTGCAGTAAGCAAACTATGTGAAATGAGATTTTATATGTATTGCAAAAATGTGAGAATGTTTTATCTCCACAAACATACATTTGAATGTTACAAGCGTCACATGTACTTATAGCTGTAATGTAATGTTCAATAACTTACTGTGATCAGGATATCTTCCTCCTCTCTTGTGAAGTTGTTGCCCACCATCTTTATTCGCATGGATCGCATGCACAACAAGAAAACGTGTTGGAACTGCTCCCAGGAAGAAGCCACGCCTGTATGTGCGCGTGCGCATGCGCACGAACACGCGCACAAACACGCGCACAAAAACGCGCACGAGCACATACGAATAAGTTGTTATTGCCACCTAACTTGAACAATAACATCTGTATGCACACGAATGTTTATATGGAAATTATTCGCATTAAAGTCGCGTTGTACAGCTACAGAATTACGAATACAATTGGCTTGTTCGAATTAGCGAATATGGTGAATGCGAATATATCGCTATATTCTATTCGCTAATTCAAAAAATGCATTTGCAATAGGAAAGTTGCCAATATTGACACTCAGCTCCAAGTTGGATGTGCAATGCGAAAAAAATTTTTTTCCCCCAATGAACAGAATATGAAGTTGAACACTTCTAAGTAAGTATTCTGATTGTTGAAAAAAAATAATGGTAATTTTTTTTCGCAATGCCCATACAACTTACAGTATTCGTTCATGTTTGCAAGCCAGTAGGAGATATGCCTTTATATAAGAAGTTCAATTCGCGTTATGCAAATAAAATATTCGCATATCAGCGCGATTAGGTTAATAATGGCGAATATTCGATTTCGGCGAATATATTATGAATATACATACGAATATTCGCGATATATCGCGAATTCGAATATGGCACCTCCCGCTCATCACTAGTTAAGAACGGTTATGCCTCGCTTTAGGCTCTGATGGCACAACATGCAAACCACTTGTGTCTTGTAGTTAGGACATTGTGTGAAAAACTGCCACGCCAATAAACTCCTTGGAGCAGGCCTTGGTGTGCTCGTGCCTGGGTGCGGTGGACAGTTGCAGGCGTACTGTCTCCGGAACGGCCACTGCCCTTTTGCACCCCGCTTCCTCTTTTGCTCTGCTGTTGCCTCTGTGCAACCACCGCCTCTTCCTCAGAACTGTACACCTCACTAGCACGACCTTCAGTCCAGTCTGAGTCTAGGACTTCATCATCCTCCACATCATCTTCCACCCATTCATGAACCCTGCCCTCCTCATAGGTCTGCACATTGCAGAAAGCCACAGCAGTTGGCACCTGTGTTTTGTCATCAGAGACGTTTTGTGGCAGTATTCCCATGTCCTTATCCTGCAACAAAAGTGGTTGAGCATCAGTGTATTCAAGGTCTTCCTCTTCTGGTGCAGGGCTAGGTGGATGGGCTGGGAATACCCTGCCAACAGAGTCATCAAAAAGCATGAGACTTTCCTGCATGATTTGGGGCTCTGACTGCTTGGCTGATTTGCAAGGGGGTGAGTAGAAAGACTGATGGGCATGGGCTGCAGATGCCAACTCTGAGCTTTCTGCAGAGGATTGGGTGTTAGACACTGTAAAGGAACTGGAGGCAATGTCAGCCACCCAATCTACTATCGCCTGTACATGTTCTGGCTTCACCATCCGTAGAGCGGCATTTGGGCCTAACAAATAACGCTGCAGATTCTGTTGCCTACTCGGACCAGAGGAAGGCGTTTGACTTGGAGCGGTAGTCGGCACTGAATGGCCACGTCCTCTCCCAGCAACAGGAACTCCACTAACACCACCACGACCATGCTCACGTCCCTTATTTGATGTTTCCTCATTATTTGTGTTCACCCACCAAGCTGAAAGATTAGTCTCTCTGGTGTCAATTTACCCGCCACTAGTCGACAATTACATTAGCTAAGGCAGTGCCTGTGTCATAAAAATGCTTTGTGGACTGTGGGGAGTCGCTCTGGTAGATAGCAGTGCGGGTGCAGTATAGAGGCAAAACGGAGTCCAGAAAGTGTAGCAAACAGTGTTTAATTCACACTTGTAGCAAATACACAGCAAACAGTCACTTGGTGTTAATTCACACCCATCAGAAAACGTGCAGCAAAACGAAATAGTCCAAAACAGGTTCCAGTCACCTGGGAGGCTTTAGGTGCAGGTTCGCACCTGGCTGTCAGTCCAGCCGCAAGGCGATCGACCTCCGGCTTCCAGGCCGTCTGCACTCCTCCTTGCTTGGGGTCTTGCTTCCAGCCCAGAGAACTCCACACAGCACAGCATGGATCAGCACTCCCAAACTCAAGTGATTACACAGCCTAACAGCAGCTCCAGGACAATCACACTCAGCTGCTGAGGAGGCTGCCTTTTAAAGGCCCGGATAAAGTCCGGCCTGGACCGTGGGGAATAGGCACCCACCCAACTCTTTGCCTACTCCCAGTAATAGCCGGCCCGGATTGGCTTTGCAGCCAAACTAAAAACAAGGTGTCAAACAACACTAGCTGCTGCTGACACACGAAAACCCTGCTCTTACCTCACCGAGGCCAGGAACCTCGGTGACACGTACCTGCCATCGACCACGGTACCTTGCACCCTCTTACACACCCCCCCCCTTTGTTCAACCCTGAGGGGGTGAACACATGTGAGGCAGTGGACGCGGGACAGGGCATCTGCGTTACCCTGCAAGCGGCCTGCCCTGTGTTCTACAGAGAACTTAAAGTTCTGCAGGGATAGGAACCACCTGGTGACCCGAGCATTCCTCTCCTTTGCCTGGCTCATCCACTTGAGAGGGGAATGGTCGGTCACCAGACGGAACCTTCTCCCTAACAGGTAGTAGCGGAGAGATTCGAGTGCCCACTTGATAGCCAGGCACTCCCTCTCCACTATACTATACCTGGACTCGGCGGGACTGAGCTTACGGCTCAGGAAGACAACGGGATGTTCTTCCCCGTTGACCTCCTGAGACAGTACCGCACCGAGGCCTACCTCCGAGGCGTCGGTCTGTACGACAAACTCCCTGTTGAAGTCGGGTGTCACCAAAACCGGGGACCCACACAGGGCCGACTTCAACGCGGAGAAAGCCTCCTCCGCCTTCTCACTCCAGCTAACCTTCCCAGACTTTCGCCCCTTCAACAGGTCTGTCAATGGCGCTGCTATTGTGGCAAAGTGGGGCACAAACCGCATGTAGTACCCTACCATTCCCAGGAAGGACTTTACCTGCCTGGTGGTGACCGGTCAGGGCCAGTTACGTATGGCTTCTACCTTAGTTACCTGCGGCTTGATGACTCCCCGCCCAATAACATATCCCAGATATTTAGTCTCTTCCAACCCAATCGCACACTTCTTTGGATTGGCGGTTAGACAAGCTTTCCTCAGGGCATCCACTACCGCCTGCACTTTGGGCAAATGGCTTTCCCAGTCAGTGCTGTGGATGATTACATAATCTAAGTAGGCCGAGGCGTACCGACGATGAGGTCGCAGCACTATGTCCATTAACCTTTGGAAGGTGGCGGGGGCGCCATGCAGGCCAAAGGGTAACACCTTGTAGTGATACAGGCCCTGCGGGGTAACAAAAGCGTTTTTTTCCTTGGCCGACTCCGTTAAGGGTACCTGCCAGTACCCTTTAGTGAGGTCTAGCACAGAAAAATACCGGGCTTGTCCTAAATTCTCAACAAGCTCGTCTACCCGGGGCATGGGATAGGCATCAAACTTGGACACTTCATTTAACTTGCGAAAATCGTTGCAGAACCGCAACGTCCCTTCCGTCTTGGGTATTAGAACTATGGGACTGGCCCACTCACTTTTCGACTCCTCAATGACATCAAGCTTCAACATTAATTGCACTTCCTCCACGATGGCCCGTCGCCGAGCCTCGGGTACCCGGTATGGTTTTAACCGGATCTTGGCCTGAGGCTCAGTGACGATGTCATGTTGGATGAGAGACGTGCGGCCAGGGAGGTCCGAGAACACATCCGTGTTCCGACTGATGAACTCCCTGACTTCCTGAACTTGTTTGGAAGACAGGCTGTCTGCAATTTTTACCGTGGCTACCGCTTCGCAGGCCTCGAACTGTGGGGCTGGACCCTTCTCACCCAGAAGCCCTGGCCGGGGCCTGTTGTCGTCGGTCGCGTTCCTATCCTTCCACGGCTTTAGTAAATTCACGTGGTACACCTGCTCCGGCTTGCGCCGCCTGGCTGGTGTACCTTGTAATTTACTTCCCTACCTTCTCAATCACCTCATAGGGGCCCTGCCACCTAGCTAGGAACTTGCTGTCAAGGGTGGGTACCAGAACCAAAACCCGATCTCCCGGATTGAAGCCCGTACCCGAGCCTGACGATTATACACCCTACTCTGGGCTTGTTGCGCTGCCTCCATATGCTCCCGGACCAGCGGCAACACCCTTTCCATCCGGTCTTGCATCTGGGTGACATACTCAATGACACTTTTGTGGGGACAGGCTGCTGTTCCCACGCTTCCTTGGCGATATCCAACAGGCCCCGAGGGTGTCTGCCATAAAGCAGTTCGAAGGCGAGAACCCAGTAGAGGACTGGGGCACCTCTCGCACTGCGAACATGAGATAGGGCAGAAGCAGGTCCCAGTCCTTCCCATCTCTAGACACCACCCTTTTTAACATATTTTTTAGAGTTTGGTTAAACCTTTCGACAAGACCGTCCGTTTGCGGATGGTAAACGGACGTCCGCAATTGCTTTATACGCAATTATTTACACAGTTCCCTCATAACTTAAGACATAAAAGGGGTCCCTTGGTCTGTCAGAATCTCTTTTGGCAGGCCCACACGGGAAAACATTTCCATTAACTCTTTGGCAATGAGCTTAGCCGAGGTATGTCGCAGAGGCACCGCCTCCGGATACCGAGTGGCGTAGTCGAGAACTACCAGAATGTGTTGGTGGCCCCTGGCAGACTTCGGTACAGGCCCGACTAGATCCATAGCGATACACTCAAACGGGACCTCAATGATTGGAAGAGGCACAAGGGGACTACGGAAATGTGGCTGGGGGCTATTTACCTGACAGGTTGGACAAGATTTACAATATTCTTCTACCTTCTTAAACACACCAGGCCAATAAAACCGCTGCAGTATGCGGTCCTGCGTTTTCTGCCACCCCAGGTGTCCCCCAAGAACATGTTGGTGGGCAAGCTCCATGACCAGCTTGCGATACGCTGTGGGCACCACCAACTGTTCAACAGGTTCACCCCGGATTTTGTTCACCCGATATAACATTTCTTGGTGAACGACAAAGCGGGGAAATATTAACTCAGCCCCTGGCTTCTGGGGTTTACGACCAATTTCCACCACATTCTCCCAGGCCCTAGTTAAGGTTTGGTCCCGGTGTTGGGCGGTCCCAAAATTGTCTCCGGAGACATGGAGGTCTGCCAACTCAGGTCCTGGTGGCAAGTCCTCCATGTCTCCCACCATTACACTCAGTGGGGGTGTCTCCCCCTCTATCACAGCAGTGGTGGTCACCCCTACCGCAGGCCCTTCGGACTCGGGCTCCCAGGGCTCTGGCCCCCCACTGGAACCAGGCCACTCTGCTAGGGTTGCCCCTGTCTCAGGGCTATTAGTCACTTTCATCTCAGGCCATAGTGACGGAAAACCAGGGAAGTCTCTCCCAATTATTAGTTCATACGGTAGCTTTGTGGAGATCGCCACTTCACAAGTCCATGTGCCGGCCGCCGTGGATAGAGACATTACAGCAGTGGGATAGTCCTTTAAGTCTCCATGTATGCACACCACACCAACTTTCCGGCCCGTATACTGGGTGGGCTGTACCAGGGCAGCACTTACCAGGGTTACTAGGCTCCCTGAGTCCAACAGTGCCACTGACAGGTTATCACCCACTTGCACCTGGCACAGGTGACGATTGTCTACTGTCTCAAGGGTGCCTGTTGCACACAGTCTCCGGGCATACATGGAAGCCCGGTACCCATAATTAATCTCCATGGGTTCTCCCCACTGTGGACAGTCGGCCCTTACGTGGCCAGGCTCGTGACACCGCCAGCAGACTATCGGGGCCGGGTCTACAGGGGGTACACCCCGAGCAGGTTTCTCGGGTACCAGTCGTCGGGACTGGATGGGAGTCCTCCGGGGTTTGACCGGCCCCCTCCCAACAACACCCCCTTTCAAGTTTTGGGTGGCCTCATAGCGCTCCACCAGGTCGACCATTTCAAGGGCATTGGTGGGTGATACCTGGCCGATCCAGTGCTGAAGGGGGTAAGGCAAGGCCCTCCAGAACATGTCAGCCAGCAGTCGGTCCAGCATAGCAGTCGGACTTAGAATATCAGGCTGCAGCCATTTTTGCAACCTGTGCAGCAACTCATAGTACTGCGGCCGGGCGGGTTCAGCCGCTTTAAAGTCCCACTGGTGGACCCGTTGAGCCCGGACTAACACGTTTACCCCCAGCCTGGCCAGGATCTCCACCTTCACCGTGGGGTAATCAGCAGCCTGGTCATCTGCTAAGTCAAAAAAAACTTGTTGGGATCCGGATGCCAGGAACGGAGCGACCACCTCAGCCCACTGGTCACGGGGTAACTTCTCCCTCACGGCCACCTTTTCAAAGACCGCCAGATACGTCTCCACGTCGTCCGAGGGGGTCATCTTTGGGATCGCCGCACGGACCGCTTTCCGGGCATCATGGTCGTGGTGGGAAGCTCTTGCAGCTTGTAACGCCATCACGTGCTGTAAAAGTAGTTGGTTGGTCTCCCGCTGCTGCACGTTAGCCTCCATGAGGCTAACGTGCAGCAAAACGAAATAGTCCAAAACAGGTTCCAGTCACCTGGGAGGCTTTAGGTGCAGGTTCGCACCTGGCTGTCAGTCCAGCCGCAAGGCGATCGACCTCCGGCTTCCAGGCCGTCTGCACTCCTCCTTGCTTGGGGTCTTGCTTCCAGCCCAGAGAACTCCACACAGCACAGCATGGATCAGCACTCCCAAACTCAAGTGATTACACAGCCTAACAGCAGCTCCAGGACAATCACACTCAGCTCCTGAGGAGGCTGCCTTTTAAAGGCCCGGATAAAGTCCGGCCTGGACCGTGGGGAATAGGCACCCACCCAACTCTTTGCCTACTCCCAGTAAGAGCCGGCCCGGATTGGCTTTGCAGCCAAACTAAAAACAAGGTGTCAAACAGCAATAGCTGCTGCTGACACACGAAAACCCGGCTCTTACCTCACCGAGGCCAGGAACCTCGGTGACACATACCTGCCATCGACCACGGTACCTTGCACCCTCTTACAGGACCCAGAATAATGTTTTTTTTGTGCCCAAAATACACAGATTCTCAATTTCTATGCGGAAATGTAAAAAAAAATTTGGTACGCTGTATGCACAAGTGGTTTGTGGAACAAGAACAAGTATTTTTGTAATAAAATACAGAAAATTAGTATTTCACTGCTGTATTTATACGCCGGATGCACAACTGTTTTTTGGGCCTAAAACACGGCTTTTTTCAATAAAACCCTAAAATGCAGTTTTTAACTGCTGTACATTAACAGTAGATATTTTTACTATGTATGGACACCAGATTTGGGGATCAGAACACAGATTTGGTCACAAAAATTTACAAATGCAGTATTTAACTGCTATATATTGGAAATACTTATTTAAACAACGAATGCACAACAGTTTTTTCGGCCTAAAGCACGGCTTTTTTCAATAAAACCAAAAATGCCGTTTTTAACTGCTGTATATTAAAAGTAGATATTTATACTATGTATGTACACCAGATTTGGGGACCCCAAACATGAATTTGGTCACCAAAATTCACAAATGCAGTATTTAACTGCTATAAATTCTAAATAATTATTTAAACGACGGATGCACAACTGTTTTTTTCGGCCTAAAACACAGCTTTTTTCAATAAAACCTCATAAATTCGATATTTATACCATGTAAGTACAAATGCTTTGTGAAGCAAGAATATTCCCTTTTCCCCCTAAAAAAAGAATAATGCACTATTTCTCAGCTGTAATGTGAAATCGGTATTTAGGCGGTGTATTTCAAAATGCTTTGTGGATCAGGATTTCCACTTTTTTGTCCAAAAAATACACTTATGCTGTATTTCACAGCAGCAATGTAAAATAGGTGGTTGGAATGGGTATTTCAGACTGTTTAGTGGACCTTGAATAAGGTTTTTTTTTTCTATAAAAAATAAAGAAGCACTATTTCCCTGCAGAAATATAAAATATGTTGTTTTGAACTGTTTTGTGGACAAGGAATACGGTTTTTCCCCCAAAATTACACGGATTCTCTATTTCACTGCAAAAAAGTCAAATAAATATTTTGGCAGTTCAAAATAGGCTTGGTGGATCAGGATGACTACTTTTTTTTTAACTAAAATGAACTATTTGATAGCTGAAATGGAATATACGGTTTAGTGCATTGTATACACAAGTGCTCTGTGGCACCACAGATCCTAGGCTAGACAAATGGACTATGTTACCCCTTAAACATACAAAAGGCAATAAAGGGGACTTGAGCAGCCAGAAAAAAAAAGTTTTTTTTTCCTTCACTAAGCTGTAAAATAGGATTAGGCTGATGACCCTGGCTGGCTGGCACAAATGCACTACACTGCAGTGGCTAATATGGCAGCTGAGCACCACCTCAGTAACAGATGGATTACAAAAAAAGATTTCCCTTGCAGTGGCTAGGTACAGAAATGTTGGAATGCTGAGGCTCCCTCCCTCTCTATTTGCTGTATCTTGTGGATTAAAGTAGCACAGGTTCTTCTGATTTCTGCCTTATTCTGTCCCTGATTGCAGCACCAACATCCTCTCCCTAAGCTCAAATCAGCAGAGTGACGTGCGGCAGTACGTGACTCCAGCTTATTAAGAGGCTGGGTCACAGCTTCTTAGGGCAAGAAGTAAAACGCTTGCTTATTGGCTGCTGTGGAGCCCTTCAGAAAGCGGGAAGAAATCACCGGACAAAGGACCCGAACCCGAACTTTTTTGAAAATGCTCGGGTTCGGGCCCATGTCCCGAACACCCCAAAATTCGGTACGAACCCGAACTATATAGTTCGGGTTCGCACAACTCTACTCCCTCCCATAGCCGCCATCAACCTACAGTACCATGTAAATAACATTACCCTGCCCCAGCCCCTCCAACATTCAGTCCCATATAAATAACATCACTCCCTACCAAAGCCGTCATCAACCAACAGTCCCATGTAAATAACATCACTTCCTTCCCCAGGCCCCTCCAACATAGTCCCATATAAATTACATCACTCCCTCCTACAGCCACTATCAACATACAGTCCCAGCTAAATACTATGACCCCCTCCCCAGCCACCTCAACACACAGTTACATGTAAATCCCTCCCCTCTCCACTTTCTGCCCCAGTTTTTTCCTCACTGCTGAGCTCGGGCAGATAAGTAGGATGGTTAAATAAAAAAGTCCAAAAGCAGGGATTAACCTTAGGTACAAGTCCATATAAACATTTGTCTTTTTTGCTGGTTATATGTTTAACACAAAGTTTGCAAACCAAACTACACATTTATTAGAAAATAGAAAACAAAAAGGGAAAACAAGAACGTACTATAATCTCTGAAATAATTGGGAATTAAGGGTTCACATAACTTTTTTGTCATACATTTAACTTCCCCCAAAAAATATACGTTAACAGATGCCTTAGATTCCATAATGTGGCATTCTTCACCATAGAGTTCCATTGTAAAAAAAAAGCATACTGTATGTTAACGTATACATTTTTTCTGAACTTTGCAGGATGGAAAAGCGTGGTAAACTACGTGACTACCTGTGACTCCTCCAAAAAAAGTATACTTTAGAATATACGTTTTTTTACAATGGAACTTTATGGTGACGGATGCCACAGTATGGCATCTGTCATTAAAGTTATACGTTTTATTGTGTACGTTAAACATATGAAAAAACATGATGTAATCCCAGCCTAAGAGACTACTTAGAAGAAATGTTTACTATAATTTTTCTGTGAATTTCAACTCCATACCTCAGACTTAAAACTTAGAAACTGACAGCATATAAATAGCCTAAAAAAGGTGTGAATAATAAAGCAAAACGTACGGTAGGTTAAGACATAAAAAAATGTGCCAAATTTAACAAAGTAACAAAAAAACTTTGCTCAATTGAGCTCAATTCACCACTTTTACCCTTAATATTTAAATCAGTAAAACTTCACTTTTATTAGTAGTTCTCTAAAAATGTTTGTGAGTTTTGACACACTTGTTAAAACTACTGCTCGAATTTGCACACTGCTATCGCACAGGTTGCTAGTGGTAACGGAGGGTGTGCACTACCCTCCTAACCTTCCCACAAGTTTGCAATCAGTGTATAACTACCTGCCTGACTAATCCTGCAGGGTACTCGGTGCTGTGAACATACACCCTAAAGTAAATAACTGTTTCCTACTGTTTCCTACTCAGTGTTTAGCAACTCGAGCAGAGCTAAAACCAACAGATTCTGTCCCCCAACATGTTTCACCAGATAAACTGGCGTCTTCAGGGGAAAGGACAGTAATAGGGTCTCTAGTTTTTTTGTATTAAATTTAACAAAGTGTGACATTTGTTAATTTTGTAAAAAAGTAAGTCAACATGGACTCAGGCAAAACACGCTTCAAATATTACACTTATGATAAATTCCCCCCATTGTGTTTAGGAAGCAAAAGTCGCATTTCCATAGAAGAGCTAAGGAACCTATTAACTGTGCTGCTAGAAAGGTGACCAGAAAGGTCGAAAGGCACATGGCTCTGCAAAAATCATATAGATATAAGAAAAGCAATCTATAAGATCTATACCTCTAGTCTAGATAATTATATATTTTAATTAATACAATAGCCTCATTTATTTTACACAATGCAACGTCATAAGTTAAACATACAGTTTCAGACATGTACATGTTAAATAGCTTATTATATGTAATCTTTCTTTATCATAGACAAGAAAGTTAAAACATGGCTTACACCAAAACTATTTTTGCATTCAAAAGCATGGTTATATAATTCTGTTGCATAACACATTTCTATGCTTGTCACATAATTAATAAAAAAAATAACATTAAAAATGCAATTTTGAATTTATGAGGCTTTAGTCGCAACTTGTGAAGTTCTCTTATTTCAGGGTATTTTAAGGGAACATCAAATGTACTGTACATACATAAACATCTATGACATGTATTTCAGACAGAAAAAAATTCTCTCTTGAATCTAAAGTTTATTCATGATGTTCTGTAAATCTTCATTATGGCTTTATGGATTTTGGCAATATAATAACAGATTGAATTTTATGAGAGTTTGGATATAATCCATGACAACTGTTAAATATCATCAAGAACCAAAATCAAATTAAAATGTCAGGCAGATTTAGAAAGTATTGAAAAACTTTAAAATTGCTTTTCAAAGATGCCGTTAGTCAAATATTTATGGCAATGCATTAGAAGTAGCATGCCTAATGAAAGTAGGTTGAATATTTTCGTTCCTATGTTAATTCCGCCTCAAGGCAACGATGATGATGCGAAAGGGGAAATCATTTTTAATACAGTGTATGGCAACATTACTCTTCTACATTTGGATAAAACTAGAACTAAGAACTAAAGTTGCATTTGTTAAATAAATACATACATTTCACATATTTCTTTTAGCTCAGAGTTTGTCACATTTGTTTCCATCAACAGAATCTTTTCTCATGGTTTTGAAAATGTAGTGTACCTGTTATTGATGGTTATTGTATTCATATGACTTTCCTGTTTTTTAGTGAATCTTATGGGATTCATCCTGCACAAACAGCTCAAAATGATAACAGACATTTTATATATCAGAATACAGGGAAGATGAGAAATGGAGGAAGTATTGTCATATAACCCTGTCCAGGTGCATTTGCCCATTGTGCTTTGCAGTCAGCCTCAGCCAATCAAAAGGGACTGGTGTGCATCACAGTACGAAGAGTATATTACAGAGAACTCCAATTGCCCTTATTACAAAAAATATATACATTTATTTAAAAAATAAATAAGTTGACCTTTTCAGATTAGTGTATCTGATCTGACTGACTGGGGTCCATCACAGTTACTGACCATATATTGTAGTGGAGTCTCTCCAACTGCCATTAAAATTATATATTTAAATTGTTATTTTAAAAAGAAATCACAGACTACTAGTGTGCCTAACATATTCATCTTTACCAACCATATACTGTAATGGACTCCACTGAGCTAAGCATTTTTTAAAAATGTATAAAACAAATTCTGTTGATCACAGATTAGTGTACTATGGAGTCGCCAATAGCAGTTACCGATTGTATATTGCAGTTAACTGACTTTGTCTATTTGTTTTTATTATTCAAACTTCATTTTAAAAAAAAGTTGATCACAGACTACTGTACCAACCAAGCTAGACAAATGACCTTTTGTTTCTAAAAAAAATTGTTCAAATTTAAGAAAAAAAACAATCACAGACTAGTACACCAACCAACCTGATATATTGTTCTGCATCACAGTTACTGTATATTGTACTAGACTCTGTCCAATTGACTGTTTTCTTAATAGTTTTAAAATGTAATCTAATAAATTCAGTTGATCAGAGAATATTCTGTCTGTCTGATATATTGTTTTGCTTCACAGTTGTATTATATAGTTGTATTATATAGGACTATGACCAACTGATAAACAATCTTTAGAATTAAATTTAATAAATTCAACTGATTAGAGACTATTGAGTCTGACATATTGTTGTGCATCACAGTTATAGTGTACTGGACCCTGTTCAAATGACCATAAAAAAGAAAAAAAAAATCAACATTAATTAAATAAATTACATGAAATGGTTTTGATAGGCACTCAACATCTGAGACCACTCAGGTATATTTTTACCATAAAAACCTGATTTATTGGATGGCTTGTAGCAACATGGACATACCTAACAAAGCTGATTCATAAAAATAAAAAAGTAATAAATAATTAAAAAAAGAAAATAGGTGCAGATATTTAACCCCTTAAGGACCCATGACGTATGGGTACGTCATGGGTCCGATCCCCAAGTATGGCGCCCGCTCCTGCCCTCTGTGGGCGCGATCGCTGCGGGGGTCCGGCTGTTTCCTGTAGCTGACCCCCGCGGCTAATGATCGCGGCCGGCAGCGATGCCGATCGCAATCATTTAACCCCGCAGATGCCGTGGTCAATCCTGACCACGGCATCTGCGCAGCTAAACCGAAAGTAAAACTTCGGCAGCTCTCCGGCTCCCCTAGTGGTGATCGGGAGAATCGGAGCGCTGTAAGGGATAGCCTCAAGCCTTTCATTCAGCATGAGGCTATAACTTACTATTTCCTATGGAGCCCTTGTTAGCAATAGGGCTTCATAGGAAAGTAGTAAAATCTCATAAACTCCAATACAAGTGTATTGGAGTTTATGTTAGAAGCAATCAGATGACTGATTTATATAGGTCCCTATAGGACCTATATAACAGTGTAAAAGAAAAATAAAAGAAATAAAAAAATAAAAAATAAATAAAAAAACCTAAAAATTCAAATCACCCCCTTTCCCCAAAATTAAAATAAAATAATAATTTTTTTAAAAAATACACATCATGGGTGTCATAATGTGCGAAAACGCCCGTGGTATAAAAATATAAAAATATATTCCCCATACGGTAAACAGAAAAACGGAAAAAGCGCCCAAATGGCGGATTCGCCATTTTTGAACGCTTCATTTCCTCAAAAAATTAAATAAAAAGTGATCAAAAAGTCCTACACACCCCATAATGGTATCAACTAAAAGTTCAGATCGCCCCGCAAAAATAAGCCCCCATACAATGCCATACACTTAATTACAAATGAGTTATAGGGGTCAAAATATGGCGACAAAAATAAAAATAAAAATTTCCCACTTTTGAATTTTTTTCACTATCAAAACGCAAGAAAATCTATACATATTGGGTATCGCCGGATTCGTACTGACCTGTAGAATAAAACTAAATGGTCAGTTTTATCACACATCAAACGTCGTAATTTAAAAACCCGTAAAATTGTGGTAGAATTGTTTTTTTTTTGCAATTTCACCCCATTTGGAATTTTTTTCCCGCTTCCCACTACATCGTATGCAATATTAAATGGTGGCGTTGGAAAGTACAACTTGTCCCGCAAAAATAAAGCCCTCATATGGCCATGTGAACGTAAAAATAAAAAAGTTATGGCTCTCGGAAGGCATGGAGCGCAAAACGAAAATGCAAAAATGAAAAAACCCCGAGTCCTTAAAGGGTTAAAACCACTCTTGATAATGGATAATGTGTAATGAATGGGTGGCAGACCATCAGACAGTATGTACAATATCCAATTGTCCGTCAGCCATATAGTCCACAACATGAATATGATTACCACTGTGGTGGTGACAAAACCAACTAATATACAGTATTTCTTTAACTTTTATATATGTTGATTCATAGGTGTTACATATTCATAGTGATTCTCCTTAGTCCACTGTAATGGTTAGTAAGACAAAAGTCAATAACCACGTGGTTAAAACAACTAAGAAGTATTTGTAGTGAATGATCACCCCCAGAGTAATAGTATCATGTATTTCTGTGCGATATTCGTTCCTGGTTAGTTAGATGTTAACGTCATTTTTTACAGAGTTTCTACCTACCGCTACAACGTGGCGCCCCGCAAGTATCAAGATATGTTTTACCTCTTTTTTGCACAGAACGCTAAGTGCGGTACCTTTCCCTGACTGTGTAACCTTGGATCCTGGAGGTTCGTGCCCGGCGTACCACGTGGCTCGGAATTTAAGAGCCTGGAGTCTTGCATGTGCCGACTTTTCTCTTTGAGTCCCACTGTTCGTTGGTGAAACACTGGTAGGAGGATTATACGTTTAACACCACGCTTATCTCTCAGCTTGATAAAGCATAATTTTTAATCTAACCATGGATTGATAGAGTGGGTCTTCAGGTATAAAGGTATAGCATAAACCAGACGCTTTTCGTAGTATTAGCTTACTCCTTCATCAGTGGCTACCTGCTTCACCATACCCTACCTACTTTTAAAGTTAACTGATTGATCATCTGGGATAGTGGTTACCTCCAAAAGATGTACTGGATTCACAATTCATAAATAATCTTCATTAACCTATATGTAATCTGACATTTGAGTTATGGATACTATAAATCACAATCTTATATATCATATCTCAAGAAAACGCAATTGCGTTTTTATTACGTTTTTAATTAATTTTTTACAGTACTGGTGCATTTTTTACTAGTAAGTAGAGTTGAGCGAACACCTGGATGTTTGGGTTCGAGAAGTTTGGCCAAACTTCACGAAAATGGGGACCCGAACTTTTGGGCACTAAAAAGGCTGTAAAATAGCCCAGGAAAGGGCTAGAGGGCTGCAAAAGGCAGCAAAATGTATGTAAATCCCCTGCAAACAAATGTGGAAATGACTTAAAATCAAATCAAATAAATAAAAATCAACCAATATCAATTGCCAACTTGGAAGAGGAGGTGGAATTGGAGGTTGGGGTGGTGACAGGTGGGAATGCTATGGGAGTTGAAGTTCTTATCACAGCCAAAAAGTATTCATGTCTGTGTGCAGTGCCAAAGGCCTAATTCATAGACTCAGGTCCATGGCAACCATACATGGGAGTTGAAGTTCACATCACAGCCAAGAAGGATTCATGCCTGCCAGCAGTCTCACAGGCCTTACTCACAGACTCAGGCGCAAGACAACCATACATGGGAGTTGAAGTTGTCATCACAGCCAAGAAGAAATCATGTCTGCCTGCAGGGCCACAGGCCTTATTCAAACATTCAGGCCCATGGAACCAACAAAGAGGAGAGTTAAAATCACGCCAAGACAGTATTGATTTCACCCAGCAATGCCACAGGCCTCATTCACAGATTCAGACCCATGGCACCCACAAAGAGGAGAGTTACAATCATGCCAAATCAGTATTGATTTCACCCAGCAGTTCCACAGGCCTAGATTACTAATTTAGGAGGACCATGGCACCCACATAGAGGAGAGCAGTCCCGTAGCAGCAACACAGGCCTTAGGTCAACCTGCAATGGAACAGGCCATTATCATTTATGTAGGCCCCTGACACCCAGACAGAGGAGAGGTCATTTGACAATAAAGAGTTTAATGTCTCCCACCAAGACAGCAAGCAATTAAAAGAAATAAAGGCCCCTGACACCCACACAATTGGGCGGTCATTTGACATTAAAAAGAGTTTAATGTCTCCCACCAATGCAGCAAGCGATTAAATGAAATATAGGCCCCTGAAAACCAGACAATGTAGAGGTAATTTGACAGTATAACGAGTTTAATATCTCCCACCAATGCAGCAAGCGATGAAACGAAATATAGGCCCTTGACAACTAGACAATGTAGAGGCCATTTTACAGTACAAAGAGGATAATGTCACCCATTAAAGCAACAAATGATTAAACGACATATGGGTCCCTGACACCCACACAATGGGGCAGTCATTTGACAGTAAAAAGAGTAAAATGTCTCCCACCAAGACAACAAATGATTAAATGACATATAGGCCCCTGACACCCACACAATGGGGTAATCATTTGACAGTAAAAAGAGTTAAATGTCTTCTACCAAGACAGAAAGCAAGTAAACGAAATATAGGGCCCTGACACCCACACAATGGGGCGGTCATTTGACAGTAAAAAGAGTTTAATCTCTCCCTCCAAGACAACAAATGATTAAACGACATATAGGCCCCTGACACCCACACAATGGTGCGGTCATTTGACAGTAAAAAGAGTTTAATATCTCCCACCAAGACAACAAATGATTAAACGGCATATAGGCCCCTGACACCCAAACAATGGGGCAGTCATTTGACAGTAAAAAGAGTTTAATGTATCCCACCAAGACAGCAAGCAATTAAACAAAATATAGGCCCCTGACACCCACACAGAGTAGAGGTCATTTGACATCAAAAAGAAGATAGTGTCACCCACCAAAACAACAGATGATTATCTGAAATGTAGGCCCCAGCACCCAGAGAGAGGAGAGATGTCCTATCGCAGCAAAACAGGCATCATGTTACCCACCAATGGAACAGGCCACTTTCAGTTATTTAGGCCCCAGCACCCAGACAGAGGAGAGAGGTCCTATAGCAGCAAAACAGGCATCATGTTATCCACCAATGGAACAGGCCACTTTCAGTTATTTAGGCCCCGGACACCCAGACAGAGGGGAGTTCATTTGACAGCAAAAAGAGGTTAATGTCACGCACCAAAGCAGCAGGGGATTCGCTGAAATGTAGGCCCCTGGCACCCAGGCAGAGGAGAGGTTCTTTCAACTTGGTGTTGCCCCAAAAAATAATGATACAATTAAAAAAATAAGAGGATTCAATAAAGAAGTGCCCCGGAGTACAAGAATGTATGGTTGAGGGCGAGGCAGTTATAAATTCTGCACACGGGATGGACAGGTCCTGTGGGATCCATGCCTGCTTCATTTTTATAAACATCAGCTTGTCCACGTTGGCTGTGGACAGGCGGCTGTGTTTGTCAGTAATGACCCCCCCCTTCTGCGCTAAATACACATTCAGCCAGCACCTCCAAGGCATAAAAGGCTAGCTCTGGCCATGTGGACAATTTGGAGACCCAGAAGTTGAATGGGACCGAACCATAAGTCAGTACGTGGAGGTATGTGCACATGTACTGTTTCAGCATGTTGTTGAAATGCTGCCTCCTGCTAACACGTTCCCTATCAGCTGGTGGTGCAGTTAGCTGTGGTGCTGTGACAAAGCATTTCTACATCTCGGCCATGCTAACCTCTACCAACTTGTGCTTGTACTCGCGCATTTTCCTATCACGCTCCAGTACGGGAATTAAGGTGGGCAAGTTGTCTTTTTACCGGGGATCCAGCAGGGTGACCACCCAGTAGTCAGCACACATTAAAATATGGACAATTCTGGAGTCATTGGGTAGGCACTGCAGCATGTAGTCGTTCATGTGTGCCAGGCTGCCCAGAGGTAAGGAAAATCTGCCCTCTGTGAGAGGCATATCGTCATCGCATGGAGGCCCAGTCATTGGTTGTGAAGTGGTGCTGTTCCGCAGTGCGACTCACCCATGCGTGCTGCTGCTGAAACTACACTATGGACTGCTGCTGCTCAAACAGTCTATCCAGCATGTGCAAGGTGGAGTTCCACCTGGTGGGCACGTTCAATGGGAGGCGGTGAGAGGGAAGGCCGAAGTTATGCTGTAGCGCAGACAGGCGAGCAGCGGCAGGATGAGAACGCCGGAAACGCAAACAGACGGCCCGCATTTTATGCAGCAGCTCTGACATGTCCGGGTAGTTGTGAATGTATTTGGCACCACCAAATTCAGCACATGCGCCAAGCAAGGGATGTGCGTCAAACCGGCTAGTCCCAGAGCCACAACGAGATTTCGGCCATTATCGCACACCACCAGGCCGGGCTTGAGGCACTCCAACAGCAACCACTCGTCGGTCTGTTGTTCTATACCCCGTCTTAACTCCTGCGCGGTGTGGGGCCTGTCCCCCAAACACATGAGTTTCAGAACGGCCTGCTGACGTTTACCCCGGGCTGTGCTGAAGTTGGTGGTGAAGGTGTGTGGCTGACCGTATGAGCAGGTGGAAGAAGAGGAGGAGGAAGCCGAGTTAAAGGAGGAGGCAACAGGAAGCAAAGAATGATGCCCTGCGATCCTTGGCGGCAGAAGGACGTGCGCCAAACAGCTCTCCGCCTGGGGCCCAGCCTTCACTACAATTACCCAGGGTGCAGTTAGAGAGATATAGCATCCCTGGCCGTGCTTACTGGTCCACGTATCTGTGGTTAGGTGGAACTTGCCACAGATGGCGTTGCGCAGTGCACACTTGATTTTATCGGATACTTGTTTGTGCACGGAAGGCTCGGCTCTCTTGGAGAAGTAGCGGCGGCTGGGAACAAAGTACTGTGGGACAGCCATCGCCATCAGCTGTTTGAAGCTGTCTGTGTCCACGAGCCTGAATGACAGCATTTCAAAGGCCAGTAGTTTAGAAATGCTGGCATTCAGGGCCAGGGCTCGAGGGTGGCTATTTGGAAATTTACACTTTCTCTCCAAGGTTTGTGAGATGGAGAGCTGAACGCTGCCGTGTGACATGGTGGAGATGCTTGGTGACGGAGGTGGTGGTGTTGGTGGCACATCCTCTTTTTGCTGGGCGGCAGGTGCTGACGTTCCTCAAGAGGCGGAGGAAGAGGCGGAGGCAGCAGCACCAGATGGAGCAGGAGGAGCCATGCCTGCCAAATAACCCTTTTTTAGGTCGTGACCAAGGTCTGATTAAGACCGAAACGTTAACGTCGGCCAGTTCTACACATTTTGGATAAAAATTTAATGATAATCTAATAAAAGACTTCCGCTTATCTAAAGTTGGAGTGCCATGAATATCTCTTTATTTGAACTGGGGATACACTCCCGTCACTGAGCACCCACAATATTTGGATGGAAGTGCCGATCAATTTGTATATTTAAATAATTATATCAACCTACAATGGATAACATATACTTTATCTATTAGTCAACCTATCATTTTATTTTTTTTAAATTACTTATATTTACACTATATTCTCCATTGTGATCCATGGCTATCAATTTTTAGAGGTTGATGGGAGACAGTCAACTGGATCGCATGAAGGAAATTAAGGAAATGGTGGGGTACTCCCACCAAAGGGAGATTGGAGTATCGGTACTACAGCAAAAACTCTGATCTACTGTCAGTGGGGGGCACCAACCATAAACGCTACGGAAATTGTTCATTCCAATTCGTCGTTAAGACCACCTGGTAAACGTGTATTAAATTCATAATTATTATAAGAATGTCAAGACAAGAATACTGTTGATCGCGTATATTCTTATCGCAAATTTTCATAGCGAATATCGTAACTTCGGGAATTCACGAAAATCTAGAATATAGTGCTATATATTCGTAATTGCGAATATTTTAGTTTTTTTCCTTTCATCAGTACTACTGCCACTTGCTTGTAGACCCAATGAGAAGGCTGCAATATATTTGTCAGAGCTTAGCAACATCCCTAGCAACCAATAGCAAAGTTGCCTACCCCTTTACTATACAAGAAACTCCCCAGCAGCCATTTTCTGCTGTTTTTTGCAGTTCTGAGAGAGACAGCAGTGTTATTGATGTGCTCTGTGCTTAGTAGACTCATCTGAATCCTTATTTAATTACATTACATAGTTAGTTCGCTCATATATATAATACAGATAGTTAGTGGGAGATAGTCAGTGTAGGTTAGATAGTGATATAGTGTAGTTGATAGGTTCTAGTGCAGGGTGTTAGGTAGTGTGATAGGAATTACTGTGCTGTGAATAGGATTAGTGTCTCTGTTAGACATAGTGCACGTATTGCGGAAAAAAATGCTCATAAGTGCTGATTTGCACAATCTCAAAAATAATAACTGGAGATAGCGAATTCTAGAAGTCGCCAAATTATTGTGAATATTATGTGAAAAATTCGCAACATATTGTGAAAACGAATATTGCCTATGCCGCTCATCACTAGACAAGAATCGAGAAAAATCGAGAAGAGTTTTTGAATTTAATACACTTTTACCAGGTGGTCTTCATGCCGAATTGGAATTGTTCGGCTTTCTGTACAGTTTACTGTGGGTGCCCCCACTGACAGGAGATCACAGTTTTTGCTGTAGTACCAATACTCCGATCTCCCCTTGGTGAGAGGCCCCCACCATTTCCTTTGTTTCCTTCCTTTGATCCAGTTGACTGTCTCTTGGCCATGAATCACAATGGAGAAAATAGTGCAACTATCAGTATTTAAAAAAAAAAAAAGGATTGGTTGACTAAAAGATAAAGTATATGTTATCCATTGTAGGTTGATATAATTATTTTGACCCTAATTGTCGGATCCTCATCTGTATTTTTATTGTTATTTTTATTTAATTTTTATTTTCATTATTATTTTTAATTTGTTTGTATTTTATGCATTTTTATACAACAGAGTGCCCCCCCATTACTCTACTTAATATAAAAATGATGTGGAATACTTTTTTGAAATATAATTTCTCCTAATGTATATTCAATATATATCTTGGGTTAAAATTCTGCATATAGATTGAGTTATATGAAATAAGGATGAATATTATCCTTTAGCAGATTAGGAGAAGCTTGCTAGTAAAAAACGCACCAGTACTGTAAAAAACGCATTAAAAACGCAATAAAAATGCAATTGCGTTTTCTTGAAATATGATGTATAAGATTGCGATTTATGGTATCCATAACTCAAATTTCCGATTGCATATAGGTTAATGAAGAAGATATAAAAGATAATATTTATGAATTGTGAATCCAGTACGTCTTTTGGAGGTAACCACTATCCCAGATGATCAATCAGTTAACTATAAAAGTGGGTAGGGTATGGTGAAGCAGGTAGCTACTAATGAAGGAGTAAGCTAATACTCTGAAAAGTGTCTGGTTTATGCTATAACTGTATACCCGAAGACCCACCCTGTCAATCCATGGATAAAGATTAAAATTGAATTTTTATTAAGCTGAAAGATAAGCGTTGTGTTGAAATCCTCCTCCCAGTGTTTCAACAACAAGCAACGGGACTGAAAGAGAATAGCCGGCACATACAAGACTCCAGGCTCAGAAACACCAAGCCACGTGGTACGCTGGGTATGAATCTCCAGGATCCCAGGTTACACAGCCGGGGGAAGATACCGCACTTAGCGCTCTGTGCAAGAAAGAGGTAAAACAGGTCTTGAAACTCACCGCTACGTGGGACGACATGTTGTAGCGTTAGGTAGAAACTCTGTTCTAATGACACTAACATCTAACTAGGAACGGATATCGCACATAAATACATGATACTTACTATTTCAATGATGAATAAGAACTTATACAGTGTATATACAGTAGCTAAACCATTGACTGGACATTAAGTATTATTAACCCTTGTGGATAATAAGCATGATTAACTTTTGTGGATACTCTGGGGGTGATTATTAACTCCAAATACTTCTTAGTTGTTTTAACCACGTGGTTATTAACTTTTGTCTTACTAACTATTATAGTGGACTAAGGAGAATCGCTATGAATATGCAACACCTATGAATCATAATATATAAAAGTTAAAGAAATACTGTATATTAGTTGGTTTTGTCACCACCACAGTGGTTAGCATATTAGTGTTGTGGACTGTATGGCTGACGGACAATTTGATATTGTACATAATGTCTGATGGTCTGCCACCCATACATTACACATTATCCATTATTATTATTTTTTTAAGTTTTAAAAAGTTTTATTAAGCAACCATCAGATGGTACAAGCAGGTATCAATCAGTTACAGCAAGGATAGTACATCGAAATGGTATTGCAGTAAGAAGGTGTTACATTAAAGTAATATAGTAACATTAAACAATAACATTTACAAAAGATGTATCCGATCAAGTGTATTAACCCTTGAGCAAAGAAAGTCCAATTATGTTGGTGTAGTATAAAGTAACCCTTCCTGTGTATAACGTCTAAAACTGATCCAGTTCTTCCATTGTTTTTGAAATTTGGGATAGGAACGGTTTTCCGAGGCTGCAAGTTCTTCCATCCATCCTGTAAATTGAATCAATTTTATTGTACCATTGCTCACTAGAGGGAAGATCAGAGGATAATCAGTATCGTGGGATCAGGAGACGGGCAGCAATGAGTAGAATTTTATGGAGAAAGGGAAAGCCCCCTTTGACCGCTGTGAGAGGGAGGCCTAGCAGAGCTAGTTGGCCTGAAGGTGGGAATGAGGTATGACAAATTGAATTACTAATGGTGAAGATTTCCTTCCACCATTTTTGGATAGAAGGACAAGACCACCATATGCGGTAAATGTGCCCTTCTCCTATCCACACCTCCAGCATAAATCCGATTTAGTCACATCATATCTACATGTAATATCAGGTGTCCTATACCACCTGGTGAAAAGTTTATACCCGTTTTCCTGAATTCTCACACACCTAGATGAAGTGTGGGGAGTCAGAAAAAGTGTTGTCCAATCTGTTGAGGGGAAAGAGAGGTTAAGGTCCCTCTCCCAATGACTGATGAAGGCAGGCTTAGGTAAGATGGGGGGAGATATAAGCCATTTATACAGTTAAGATATAGGTTTGCGTGGAGGATTCTTTGAGTCAATTAGGCTTTCCAACCAGGTAAGTGGTCTAAGTAAGGAGTGGTAGGGGACGTGTTTAGTGAGGTAAGAGTGTAGAAAGGAGGTTAGAGAAGGGAAGGATGTAGAACCTGGTAGTAATGATTGGATTGATTCCATGTCACTAATTTTACCTTCCTCACTGAACAAGGAAAGCACAGGAGTAGTTGAGTACAGTATTTGTGTGGGAAGGCTCTGTTTAAGTGCGGTCGGAGCCAGGTCAATAACATCTCTGATTTGTATTAGAGGGGAGGGGAGATGAATACCCCATGCCGAGTCCTGAGTTTGTTTCCAGGCTGTTATTGTAGCTGTGATAGGCGGGTTAGCAAGTTTCAGGAGTGAAGGGATAGTCTGAGGACCAACCAGTAGAGACCTAAAAGAGGATTGGAAGGAAGAGGCCTCCATCCCCACCCATGTTTTATGAGATGTTTGCCTGAACCATTCAAGGACTCTAGACATTAATATAGCTCTGTTATAAAGGGAAGGGTCAGGAAGGCCCATTCCACCTAGTGATCTAGGGCGTTAGAGGGTCGAGAGAGCTATACAGGGATTTAGATTTGTTGCAAATAATGGAGCGGATACGTTTTTTGAGAGACAGGAAAAAGGATGAGGGGATAGGAATGGGTAGTGCTTGCATAAGGTAATTTAATCTAGGGATGACCAATGAGGCCATAAGGTTTTTGCGACCAATCCAGGACAGCATTGGGAGGTTATGGTGTTTAATTGTTCTTGAATAGAGTGGAGCATGGGGGTAAAATTTAAGTGAAATAGTGAGTGTGGGTCGGAACTGATTTTAATACCTAAATACGTTATGTAGGGGATGTCCCAATCAAAAGGAGATTGTGATCTTAGTTTAGATTTAAGAGTAGACGAGAGGCCTGTGGCTAAAACAAGCAACTTTTTTATGTTTATTTTAAAATTTGATAAGGGGCTATATCGGTCGAGGATGTCATATATGGGCTGTAGGGACACAGAAGGGTTAGTTGTAAGGATTAAAAGATCATCGGCGAAGGCCGCTACTTTGTGTTCCCTGTTGCCTAGTCGTATCCCTTTTATTCTGTTCTCTTGGCGAATGGTTTGAAGTAAAGGTTCCATGATTAAAACAAAAATGAGGGGTGAGAGCGGGCATCCCTGCCTTGTCCCATTAGTAATAGGAAAGGAAGGTGAGATTGCGTCATTCACCAGCACCGACGCCGAGGCTTTTTCATACATTGAAAAGAGAGCATGTATGAAGGCCGCTGGGAAATTCAGGTTAATCAGGGCCAATCGAATAAAATCCCAACTGACCCGATCAAATGCTTTTTCGGCGTCGGTGCTGATTAGGACCAAGGGGTATTTGTTCTTTTTAGCATGAAACATAGCATTAATGACTCTAGTAGAGTTGTCCTTGCCCTCCCTGCCCACCACAAATCCAGTTTGATCGCAGTGAATCAGAAAAGGCAAGTATGGGGAGACACGGTTGGCCAGCATTTTGGCTAGGAGTTTAAGATCTAGGTTCAGTAGGGATATAGGGCGGTAATTGTAGGTAATTGTACCAGTAGGTAACGTCCCTCAGGGTCTTGGACGTTGGAACAGTATTGGAAAGGGGTTAGCTTACTGAAACCAATGCTGACTCCTCTGGAGGCCGAGGAGTTAGAGCCATTATGGTACCACAATGGAAAATTGGAGCGAGAGAGATCTGGATATCTGTTAAATTTAAAATGTGTCTCCTGCAGGAGCAGAACTGAGCATTTCTCCTTTTTTAGGAGGGAGAAAATTTGACATCTCTTTGAAGGCACGTTAAAGCCTTTGACATTATAGGTGGCTATACTAATATCTGTCATCTCGCTTCAATTTGGGGGGAGGGGGCGAAGGAGAACCGTCCTGGGGCGTCGAAACATCCACAGGACTGCACATTAATATTCTGATAACATTTGGTCATAGAAGTTAATACACTGTCGGGAGACTTATTGGACATTTCAAGATAAAGCCGGGTACATCTCTTTAAATAAACCAAACCAAAAACAGAGAAAAAAGAAAGCACAACATATAGTGAGACATTGGTGGCACAGCAGTGCGCACAGTGAGTATAGGTAGGGGGGATATTTTAACATGTAAATACGCCCCTATATGAATGGGGTTCCAGGTAGGGACTCGGAGGGTCTGTGTTTTAAGAACCTTAATTGGTCATCAGGGTAATTCTAGGCCAAAAGGAGTGTGAAGAGGCTCGATTGGTCAGAGCTCTCAGGACTTTTAGAAGAAACAGAAAAGGGTGACAGAAAGTAATAGGAAGTGACAAAAGGTGACAAAAAGTCTCACTCTCCCATTGGAAGTCGTCTGGGGGTTGAATGAGCAGTGTTCCTCTTGTTCTTGTGAGGTTTTGGAGTACGCTGTCGTTCCCATGGTTCCAGTAGAGGCAGTTCTGGAAGGATCGTTAGGTCTTGGATAGGATCCCAGTTTGGTATGTCCAGCGGGGCGATATTTAAGTGTTCATAAACCTGAGGAAGATCCTTATATGAGAAAATGGTCAGTCGGTGTCCTGCATGCATGAAGAAGAGGCCGAATGGGAAGGCCCATCTGTATGGTGTATTATGGGATCTAAGCCAGTCCGTTAGCGGTTTCAAGGTTCTTCTTTACTTCAAAGTGGACTGGGCCAGATCCTGGAATATAAGAATTTGATAAGAATTTGGTGGCCATCCCATATAACTGTGTCTGACTGATGGGCTTTAGTAAGTACTGCTTTTTTTACTGGGAAGCTGAGAAACTTGCCAATTATGTCTCTCGGCCATGCGCTGGGTGCTGGTCTGGGCTTTAGGGCTCTATGAGCCCGTTCCAAAATTTACTTCATGAGCCGAGTCTGGTCCCAGAATTGAGAGACAGATCTGGGTGATGGGATGTCACTTGCGGGGACTGTTTCTGGCATACAGCGGAATCGCAAGTTATTGTGTCTACCGTGATTCTCTTGGTCCTCTACGGAACTGTATAAGGTGTTTTTACCACATCAGCCCCTCTAGCTTAAACACCCTTAATTAGAGATGAGCGAACACCTGGATGTTCGGGTTCGAGAGGTTCGGCCGAACTTCCGGAAAATGTCCGGGTTCGTGATCCGAACTCAACCCGAACTTTATCCCGAACCACATAGAAGTCAATGGGGACCCAAACTTTTGGGCACTAAAAAGGCTGTAAAAGACTCCCGGAAAGGGCTAGAGGGCTGCAAAAGGCAGCAAAATGTAGGTAAATCCCCTGCAAACAAATGTAGATAGGGAAATGATGACTTAACATAAAATAAAATAAAATAAAATTAACCAATATTAATTGGAGTTAGGTCCGATAGCACAGAATCAGGCTTCAAATCACCCACCAATGGAGAAGGTCAGCTACTATTATTTCGACCCCAGCATCCAGACAAAGGAGAGAGGTCCCATAGCAGAGAATCTGGCATCATATCAACCACCACAGGAGAAGGCCACTTTCAGTGACTTAGGCCTTAGCACCCAGACAGAGGAGACATGTCAGATAGCACAAGCATTACATTTATACCATCCAGCACAGGAGAAGGCCACTTTTAGTTACTTTGACCCCTGCACCCAGAAAGAGGAGAGAGGCCCCACAGCACATATTCAGGCATCATATCACCCACCACAGGAGTAGACCACCATTTAGTTAATTTGACCCTGCACCCATGTCACCTGGTACAAGCATCAGTTTCACATCACCCAGCACAAGAGAAGGCCACTTTGAGAGACTTTGACCCCTGCACCCAGACGGAGGAGGAGGTTTCACAGCAGAGAATCAGGCATTTAGATCACCCACCACAGGAGTAGGCCACCATTTAATGGGACCCCGGCAACCATGTCAGATGGCACAAGCATCAGTTTCACATCACCCAGCACAAGAGAAGGCCACTTTGAGAGACTTTGACCCCTGCACCCAGACGGAGGAAAGAGGTTTCACAGCAGAGAATCAGGCATTTAGATCACCCACCACAGGAGTAGGCCACCATTTAATGGGACCCCGGCAACCATGTCAGATGGCACAAGCATCAGTTTCACATCACCCAGCACAAGAGAAGGCCACTTTGAGAGACTTTGACCCCTGCACCCAGACGGAGGAGAGAGGTTTCACAGCAGAGAATCAGGCATTTAGATCACCCACCACAGGAGTAGGCCACCATTTAATGGGACCCCGGCAACCATGTCAGATGGCACAAGCATCAGTTTCACATCACCCAGCACAAGAGAAGGCCACTTTGAGAGACTTTGACCCCTGCACCCAGACGGAGGAGAGAGGTTTCACAGCAGAGAATCAGGCATTTAGATCACCCACCACAGGAGTAGGCCACCATTTAATGGGACCCCGGCAACCATGTCAGATGGCACAAGCATCATTTTCACATCACCTAGCACAAGAGAAGGCCACTTTGAGAGACTTTGACCCCTGCACCCAGACGGAGGAGAGAGGTTTCACAGCAGAGAATCAGGCAGCACAGGTAGGGGGGCACTTTAGAGACATGTAAATACGCCCTATATGAATGGGGTTCCAGGTAGGGACTCGGAGGGTCTGTGTTTAAGAACCTTAATTGGTCATCAGGGTAATTCTAGGCCAAAAGGAGTGTGAAGAGGCTCGATTGGTCAGAGCTCTCAGGACTTTTAGAAGAAACAGAAAAGGGTGACAGAAAGTAATAGGAAGTGACAAAAGGTGACAAAAAGTCTCACTCTCCCATTGGAAGTCGTCTGGGGGTTGAATGAGCAGTGTTCCTCTTGTTCTTGTGAGGTTTTGGAGTACGCTGTCGTTCCCATGGTTCCAGTAGAGGCAGTTCTGGAAGGATCGTTAGGTCTTGGATAGGATCCCAGTTTGGTATGTCCAGCGGGGCGATATTTAAGTGTTCATAAACCTGAGGAAGATCCTTATATGAGAAAATGGTCAGTCGAGTGTCCTGCATGCATGAAGAAGAGGCCGAATGGGAAGGCCCATCTGTATGGTGTATTATGGGATCTAAGCCAGTCCGTTAGCGGTTTCAAGGTTCTTCTTTACTTCAAAGTGGACTGGGCCAGATCCTGGAATATAAGAATTTGATAAGAATTTGGTGGCCATCCCATATAACTGTGTCTGACTGATGGGCTTTAGTAAGTACTGCTTTTTACTGGGAAGCTGAGAAACTTGCCAATTATGTCTCTCGGCCATGCGCTGGGTGCTGGTCTGGGCTTTAGGGCTCTATGAGCCCGTTCCAAAATTTACTTCATGAGCCGAGTCTGGTCCCAGGATTGAGAGACAGATCTGGGTGATGGGATGTCACTGCGGGGACTGTTTCTGGCATACAGCGGAATCGCAAGTTATTGTGTCTACCGTGATTCTCTTGGTCCTCTACGGAACTGTATAAGGTGTTTTTACCACATCAGCCCCTCTAGCTAAACACCCTTAATTAGAGATGAGCGAACACCTGGATGTTCGGGTTCGAGAGGTTCGGCCGAACTTCCGGAAAATGTCCGGGTTCGTGATCCGAACTCAACCCGAACTTTATCCCGAACCACATAGAAGTCAATGGGGACCCAAACTTTTGGGCACTAAAAGGCTGTAAAGACTCCCGGAAAGGGCTAGAGGGCTGCAAAAGGCAGCAAAATGTAGGTAAATCCCCTGCAAACAAATGTAGATAGGGAAATGATGACTTAACATAAAATAAAATAAAATAAAATTAACCAATATTAATTGGAGTTAGGTCCGATAGCACAGAATCAGGCTTCAAATCACCCACCAATGGAGAAGGTCGCTTACTATTATTTCGACCCCAGCATCCAGACAAAGGAGAGAGGTCCCATAGCAGAGAATCTGGCATCATATCAACCACCACAGGAGAAGGCCACTTTCAGTGACTTAGGCCTTAGCACCCAGACAGAGGAGACATGTCAGATAGCACAAGCATTACATTTATACCATCCAGCACAGGAGAAGGCCACTTTTAGTTACTTTGACCCCTGCACCCAGAAAGAGGAGAGAGGCCCCACAGCACATATTCAGGCATCATATCACCCACCACAGGAGTAGACCACCATTTAGTTAATTTGACCCCTGCACCCATGTCACCTGGTACAAGCATCAGTTTCACATCACCCAGCACAAGAGAAGGCCACTTTGAGAGACTTTGACCCCTGCACCCAGACGGAGGAGGAGGTTTCACAGCAGAGAATCAGGCATTTAGATCACCCACCACAGGAGTAGGCCACCATTTAATGGGACCCCGGCAACCATGTCAGATGGCACAAGCATCAGTTTCACATCACCCAGCACAAGAGAAGGCCACTTTGAGAGACTTTGACCCCTGCACCCAGACGGAGGAAAGAGGTTTCACAGCAGAGAATCAGGCATTTAGATCACCCACCACAGGAGTAGGCCACCATTTAATGGGACCCCGGCAACCATGTCAGATGGCACAAGCATCAGTTTCACATCACCCAGCACAAGAGAAGGCCACTTTGAGAGACTTTGACCCCTGCACCCAGACGGAGGAGAGAGGTTTCACAGCAGAGAATCAGGCATTTAGATCACCCACCACAGGAGTAGGCCACCATTTAATGGGACCCCGGCAACCATGTCAGATGGCACAAGCATCAGTTTCACATCACCCAGCACAAGAGAAGGCCACTTTGAGAGACTTTGACCCCTGCACCCAGACGGAGGAGAGAGGTTTCACAGCAGAGAATCAGGCATTTAGATCACCCACCACAGGAGTAGGCCACCATTTAATGGGACCCCGGCAACCATGTCAGATGGCACAAGCATCATTTTCACATCACCTAGCACAAGAGAAGGCCACTTTGAGAGACTTTGACCCCTGCACCCAGACGGAGGAGAGAGGTTTCACAGCAGAGAATCAGGCATTTAGATCACCCACCACAGGAGTAGGCCACCATTTAATGGGACCCCGGCAACCATGTCAGATGGCACAAGCATCAGTTTCACATCACCCAGCACAAGAGAAGGCCACTTTTAGAGACTTTGACCCCTGCAGCCACACGGAGGAGAGAGGTCCCACAGCAGAGATTCAGGCATTTATATCAGCCAGCACAGAAGAAGGCCCTTTCAGTGACTTAGGCCTTAGCACCGACACAGAGGAGACAGGTCAGATAGCACAAGCATCAGTTTTACATCAACCACCACAGGAGAAGGGCACTTTTAGAGACTTTGACCCCTGCAGCCACACGGAGGAGAGAGGTCCCACAGCAGAGATTCAGGCATTTATATCAGCCAGCACAGGAGAAGGCCGCTTTCAGTGACTTAGGCCTTAGCACCGACACAGAGGAGACAGGTCAGATAGCACAAGCATCAGTTTTACATCAACCACCACAGGAGAAGGGCACTTTTAGAGACTTTGACCCTGCAGCCACACGGAGAGAGAGGTCCCACAGCAGAGATTCAGGCATTTATATCAGCCAGCACAGGAGAAGGCCGCTTTCAGTGACTTAGGCCTTAGCACCGACACAGAGGAGACAGGTCAGATAGCACAAGCATCAGTTTTACATCAACCACCACAGGAGAAGGGAACTTTTAGAGACTTTGACCACTGCAGCCACACGGAGGAGAGAGGTCCCACAGCAGAGATTCAGGCATTTATATCAGCCAGCACAGGAGAAGGCCGCTTTCAGTGACTTAGGCCTTAGCACCGACACAGAGGAGACAGGTCAGATAGCACAAGCATCAGTTTTACATCAACCACCACAGGAGAAGGGCACTTTTAGAGACTTTGACCCCTGCAGCCACACGGAGGAGACATGTCAGACAGCACAAGTATAACATTCATATCGCCCAGCACAGGAGAAGGACACTTTCATGTACTTTGGCCCCGGCACCCAGACAGAGGGAAGGTTCATTCAACTCTGGGTTGCACCCCAAGATCCTACTTAGTTTCAAAAATTGATTTTTCAATGAAGAAGTGGCCAGGAGTACAAGACAACATGGTTTAAGGCAGTTATTAAGGACTACTCTGCACAAGGGAGGGTCAGGTCTTGTGGGATCCATGCCTGGTTCATTTTTTATAAACGTCAGCTTGTCCACGTTGGCTGCCGACAGGCGGCTGCGTTTGTCAGTAATGACGCCCCCTGCCGTGCTGAATACACGTTCAGATAAAACGCTGGCCGCCAGGCAGGCCAGCACCTCCAGGGCATAACATGCTAATTCTGGCCACGTGGACAATTTGGAAACCCAGAAGTTGAATGGGGCCGAACTATCCGTCAGTACGTGGAGTTGTGTGCAGAGGTACTGTTCAAACATGTTTGTGAAATGTTGCCTCCTGCTAACACGTTCCGTATCAGGTGGTGGGGCAGTTAGCTGTGGCGTGGAGACAAAACTTTTCCACATTTCTGCCATGCTAACCCTGCCCTCAGAGGAGCTGGCCGTGACACTGCTGCGTGGGCGACCTCTAGCTCCTCCTCTGCCTTGGCCTTCCACCTGTTCCCCTGTGACAGTTGGGAATGCTCTCAGGAGCGCGTCTACCAGTGTGCGCTTGTACTCGCGCATCTTCCTATCACGCTCCAGTGCAGGAAGTAAAGTGGGCACATTGTCTTTGTACCGTGGATCCAGCAGGGTGGCCACCCAGTAGTCAGCACACGTTAAAATGTGGGCAACTCTGCTGTCGTTGCGCAGGCACTGCAGCATGTAATCGCTCATGTGTGCAAGGCTCCCCAGAGGTAAGGACAAGCTGTCCTCTGTGGGAGGCGTATCGTCATCATCCTCTGTATCCCCCAGCCACGCACCAGGGATGTGCCTGCGCTGTGCTGGGTGCCACCCCGCTGTGAACCTGCTTCATCCTCATCCTCCTCCACCTCCTCCTCATCCTCCTCGTCCTCCAGTAGTGGTCCCTGGCTGGCCACATTTGTACCTGCCCTCTGCTGTTGCAAAAAACCTCCCTCTGAGCCACTTCTAACAGACTGGCCTGAAAGTGCTAAAAACGACCCGTCATCCTCCTCCTCCTCCTCCTGGCCCTGGCCCACCTCCTCTTCCATCATCGCCCTAAGCGTTTTCTCTAGGAGACATAGAATTGGTATTGTCACGCTGATAACAGTGGCATCGCCACTGGCCATGTTGGTGGCGTACTCGAAACAGCGCAACAGGGCACACAGATCTCGCATGAAGGCCCAATCATTGGTGGTGAAGTGGTTCTGTTCCGCAGTGCGACTGACCCGTGCGTGCTGCAGCTGAAACTCCACTATGGCCTGCTGCTGCTCGCACAGTCTCTCCAGCATGTGCAAGGTGGAGTTCCACTGGGTGGGCACGTCGTATATTAGGCTGTGAGCGGGAAGGCCGAAGTTCTGCTGTAGCGCTGACAGGCGAGCAGCGGCAGGATGTGAACGCCGGAAGCGCGCACAGACGGCCCGCACTTTATGCAGCAGCTCTGACATGTCTGGGTAGTTGTGAATGAACTTTTGCACCACCAAATTCAGCATATGCGCCAGGCAAGGGATGTGCATCAAACCGGCTAGTCCCAGAGCTGCGACGAGATTTCGCCCATTATCGCACACCACCAGGCCGGGCTTGAGGCCCACCGGCAGCAACCACTGGTCGGTCTGTTGTTCAATACCCCGCCACAACTCCTGCGCGGTGTGGGGCCTGTCCCCCAAACATATGAGTTTCAGAATGGCCTGCTGACGTTTACCCCGGGCTGTGCTAAAGTTGGTGGTGAAGGTGTGTGGCTGACTGGATGAGCTGGTGGAAGCAGAGGAGGAGGAGGAAGCCGAGTAGGAGGAGGAGGCTACAGGAGGCAAAGAATGATGCCCTGTGATCCTTGGCCGCGGAAGGACGTGCACCAAGGAACTCTCCGCCTGGGGCCCAGCCGCCACTACATTTACCCAGTGTGCAGTTAGGGAGATATAGCGTCCCTGGCCGTGCTTACTGGTCCACGTATCTGTGGTTAGGTGGACCTTGCCACAAATGGCGTTGCGAAGTGCACACTTGATTTTATCGGACACTTGCATGTGCAGGGAAGGCACGGCTGTCTTGGAGAAGTAGTGGCGGCTGGGAACCACATACTGGGGGTCAGTCATGGCCATCAGCTGTTTGAAGCTGTCTGTGTCCACCAGCCGGAATGACAGCATTTCAAAGGCCAGTAGTTTAGAAATGCTGGCATTCAGGCCAAGGGCTCGAGGGTGACTAGGTGGGAATTTGCGCTTCCTCTCAAAGGTTTGAGAGATGGAGAGCTGAACGCTGCTGTGTGAAATAGTGGAGACGCTAGGTGACGGTGGCGGTGGTGGTGTCGGTGGCACATCCTCTGTTTGCTGCTCGGCAGGTGGCAACATTCCTCTCGAGGCGGAAGCCGAGGCAGCAGCGGTAGAGGGAGCAGGGGGAGCCTGAGCGGGTTCCTTGTTTTTAAGGTGTGTACTCCACTGCAGTTCATGCTTTGCATGTAGATGCCTGATCATGCAGGTGGTGCTCAGGTTAAGAACGTTAATGCCTCGCCTCAGGGTCTGATGGAACAGCGTGCAAACCACTCTGGTCTTGTCGTCAGCACATTGTTTGAAGAAGTGCCATGCCAGGGAACTCATTGAAGATGCCTTTGGGGTGCTGGGTCCCTGTTGGCGCTGGCCAATAGCAGGCGAACTCTCTGGACGGCGGCTGTTCTGCTTTTGCCCCCTGCTCCCTCTTTGGCTTCGCTGTTGTCTTGGTCTCACCACTGCCTCTTCCTCTGAACTATTTAAGTCAGCGGCACGACCTTCAGTCCATGTGGGGTCTAAGACCTCATCGTCCTCTGCATCGTCTTCCACCCAGTCTTCCTCCCTGACCTCCTCCTGTTCAGTCTGCACACTGCAATAAGACGCGGCAGTGGGCACCTGTGTTTCGTCATCATCAGAGACTCGGTCACTCTGCTGTAGTGGTATTCCCATGTCCTCATAATCTGGATACATACGTGGTTGTGCGTCAGTGCATGGAATGTCTTCCACCGCTGGGGAAGGGCTAGGTGGACGCCCCAGGAAAACCGTGGGAGCGGAGTCTTCAAACAGAATTAGAGACTGCTGCATAACTTGAGGCTCAGCCAGTTTCCCTGATATGCATGGGGGTGATGTGACAGACTGATGGGCTTGGTTTTCAGGTGCCACCTGTGCGCTTTCCGCAGAAGACTGGGCGGAAGACAATGTGGTGAACGTGCTGGAAGCACTGTCGGCCACCCAATCGACTAATGCCTGTACCTGCTCAGGCCTTACCATCCTCATAACGACATTGGGCCCCACCAAATATCGCTGTAAATTCTGCCGGCTACTTGAGGGAGTTGGTTCACTACTTTGTGCGGCTGAGGCCGAACGGCCACGTCCTCTGCCAGCAACAGAGGCTCCACGGACACCACCACGACCGCGTCCTCGTCCCTTAATAGAATGTTTCCTCATTGTTGCGATTCAACTCGCACCACAATAAAATATATTATTTTTTAGCCCCAAAATTCCCACACTGAAAGATATAATTCCTTTTTCCGGTATTAATTACAAGAAAACTTCTGCAAATTGGACACCAGAATTTTTAAAATGCTAGTTTTGGTACATAGGTTCCCACACGGGGAGATATAATTCCTTTTTACAGGAGTAAAAACGTGAGGCCTAGTGTTTTTGGTCTACCAAACACCAGATTGATTAAATTGCCCTTTTTTTCACCAGAATTACAACACTGGACAATAATGCCTTTTGGCGGTATTAATTACAAGAAAACTGCTGCAAATTTGACATCAGAATTTTTTAAAATGCTAGTTTTGGTACATAGATTCCCACACGGGGAGATATTATTCCTTTTTACAGGAGTAAAAACGTGAGGCCTAGTGTTTCTGGTCTAACAAACATCAGATTGATTAAATTGGCCTTTTTTTCAGCAAAATTACAACACTGGACAATAATGCCTTTTGGCGGTATTATTTACAAGAAAACTGCTGCAAAGTGGACATCAGATTTTTTAAAATGATAGTTTTGGTACATAGGTTCCCACACGGGGAGATATTATTCCTTTTTACAGGAGTAAAAACGTGAGGCCTAGTGTTTCTGGTCTAACAAACATTGATTAAATTGGCCTTTTTTTCACCAGAATTACAACACTGGACAATAATGCCTTTTGGCGGTAATAATTACAAGAAAACTGCTGCAAAATTGAAATCAGAATTTTTTAAAATGCTAGTTTTGGTACATAGATTCCCACACGTGGAGATATAATTCCTTTTTACAGGAGTAAAAACGTGAGGCCTAGTGTTTCTGGTCTAACAAACACCAGATTGATTAAATTGGCCTTTTTTTCAGCAAAGTTACAACACTGGAAAATAATGCCTTTTGGCGGTATTATTTACAAGAAAACTGCTGCAAAGTGGACACCAGAATTTTTAATATGCTAGTTTTGGTACAGGTGGACTAGGCGGTTTGTTCCCCCCTTTCTTATGGAAAGTGCGGGAAGCCTTCTTTTCGTTTGGGTAACGGCATTGCCCTTTTTTCCTAGGTACCTTGTCAGTTTGGCCGGCAGCTTGTTTGCTGCCGGCCCCGCGCAGTGCGCCTGGCTGGGGTATTTTGGCGGCGTCCTTGGTCCGGGATCCCGGTCCCTGTGCGCCGCCATCTTCCGGAGGTAACACGGGGACTCTCCTTTTGCATCACCTCCGGGTAATCCGGCCGTGATTTTTTCACAGGCACGATTTTTTTATGCGTCTTCCTGTGGAGGATTTACTGGGGGAAGGGTGGATTGGCTATCCCTCCCCTTCCCCTATTTTTGGAGGCTGTGTGCTCCAGTTCAGTCTCTGGCTGCATATGCTTTTTCAGCCAGCTCCCAGAGTCCTAAAATTGGTGTTGTTCCACTTGTGGTGTTTTTTTCCTCAGCTGCCTCCGGTCTGTTTTTTTACCTTTCCTGCGCAGATAGGTGGTTTACAAATGTTTTATTTGTCTCTTTTTTTCCCGCAGTGATGTCTTCTCCACGGGATTCGGAAGGCAGGAAAGTGGATTTCAAGAGGAAGCATCTATCCTGCTACCATTGTAGCAGTCAACGGTTATTGTAAGCTGATCATACCTGCACTCGTGAGATCGCAGAAGCTAAACAGCTTAAGGCTGGGCTAAGACCAGTTTGGGAGACCGGTTGGGAATCCCTTGGTCTGTTGACCTAACCTACACCAGGTGTTACAGCTGCCGTTAGAGGTTCGGACCTCTAGTGAACCTACTTTGCAGGATATGTATCAATGGCTCTGTTAAAGGAGTCATAGGCCTGCTGGATGGAAAGGTTTCCTATTCGTGCCCAGGCCCCTATGGAGACCTCTGTCCCGGTAAGGAGACATTTTTGGTCTCCTTAGTTTCTTCCTCCTCGGATGAGGAGGAGCTGACGTTGTGTTTTCTCCCCTGGAAAGACACAGAAGTTGCTCAAGTCCATCAGGTCGGGGACCATGATGTTGACTGTGGGGAGCCTCCCGTTCCCGCTACTCGGGCACATCGTGTCTTCAAAGCGGATGAGACCCTCCTCTCTGTCATGATATAGAGTGGAAAAAACCTGGAAAAGGTCCGGTTTTAACAAAGAAGTTAAATCCATGTTCCCGATGGCTTAACCCTTGGTGGATTCGTGGGGATCCATTCCCAAGGTGGACATGGCTATTGCCAAGTTGTCCAAGCGCACTCTGGTTCCTGCAGACGATGGGTCTAGCTGCAGGACCCCTTGCAGAGTGCAAACTAAGACGGGGTGTTACGGCAGCTGCGGCTTCCGCTTCCACAGCCATAGCGGCTTTTGAAGTCTCTACGTTCCTCTGATCTCGCCTGGATCAAATTCAAGTTGATGTGAAGCAAGTCCTGGGAGCGAGGCCAAACACAGATCCTTGCTCTTGAAGCTAAGCAGCAGGTCTGTGGCTCATGGGAGACCAAGTGCGCCTTTGGCACCCTGTAACAATACTATCAAATAATGTCAGGGGCCTATATATAGCATGGCCCGGGGTTCTTGGCCCATATTCCATTTTGGCTTGAGCCTTGGGTCGCTGACAATTCCTCAAAATACAGCTTATATGGCCTTCCATTCGAGCCCAACCGTTTGTTCGGTTCAGAGCTAGATAAGATCATGGAGGGCCTTTCAGACTAGAAGGTGAAGAGCCTTCCCCAGCAGTCATTTCGAGGGCAGGGCAGACAAGACCGCGGTGGCAGGTCTGGCCAGCAAACAAGCTCTTGTAGTGACTGGAGAGCACAGCGAAAGGCTGAGGTGCTCTCGTGGAGGAGCCAAAGATGGAAAATCCACCTCCTGACTACGGGCCTCGTCGAGGCTCTTGGTTAATTCCCGTTACTCCTGCCGTCCTGCCAATAAGCTTCCCCATTCCTAAGCTTCATGTACCCGTCGGGAGTCGTCTCTCCCACTTCTGAGAAGAATGGATCCAAGAGATCTCGGATCCCTGGGTCCTGAATATCATTTCCAACGGTTATTTAGTCAACAACACCTCTTTTCCTCTGGACAGGTTTGTCAAGATCAACCTTCTACAAGCTGCCAAGGAGGCGATCCTAGAGGCCTACATTCAGGACTACATTTGCAAAGGGGCTCTGGAGGAGGTTCCGGCAGGAGAACGGGGCCTAGGGATCTATTCACCAGTTTTTCTGGTTCCCAAGGCTTCAGGAGATCTCCGGATGATTATCGATCTGAGATATTTCAATCGATTTATAAGGAAGGTGAAGTTTCGTGTAGAAACCATCAGGTCAGTAGTTCACGTCGTCAATCCTGGAGACGTGATGGCAACCCTGGACCTCAAGAATGCATATCTGCACATCCCGATCCATCCTGGTTCCAGGAAGTATATCAGGATCACGGTCCAGGTGTCCGTGTCGTCAGGCATCTTCTGTTTGTTGCCCTTCCCTTTGGCATTTCTTCTGCCCCTCACACTTTTACCAAGGTGGTTCTGTGGTGGTGGCTTTGAGGCTTCAAGGACTGACCATCATTCCTTATCTGGACGACTGGCTTTGAAAGCCTCTGCTCTAGCGGTCCTAACCCAACTTCTTCAGGTAACAATCTCCTTTCTGTTCCACCTAGGTTGGATCAGCTGGTAGAAGTCGAACGTGAGCCCGTCAACTTCAGTAAGATATCTAGGCTTCATAATCGACTCCACTGGGATGTCGCTCCAGTTGACTCCAGAAAGAAGATTCCGGGTTCAGAACACGGCAAGTTCCTTTCCGTTCCCGGCGAGTTCCAATCCGGACTCTCATGAAGATGTTAGGGCTCATGTCAGCGTCTGCGGAAGCAGTCCCTTGAGCTCTATGGCACCTCCGCCCTCTACAGTCGGAGGTCCTCTCCTAATGGAATGGCAGCCCTGCTGGGCTAAACTCCCTGTGCTCCCTGACTTGGCAAACTCGGTATTCCCTCAGATGGTGGTGCCATCTTTTAGACGGAAGTCTATGACCCAGCCAATCTGGGTCATATTGACTACGGATGCGTCCTAAGTAGGCTGGGACGCTCACCTAGACAACTCTCCAGTTCACGGGACCTGGTTTCCTCAGGAGTGGCTTCTTTCATCCAATCTCTGCGAGATTCAAGCTATCCGGCTAGCCCTCCTTCACTTAGCCCCTCAGATCCGGGGCAAAACGGTGAAAGTCCAGTCAGACAATGTGACTGCGGTACTTTACAGCAACCAGCAGGGAGGCACGAGATCACTTCCCTCCTGTCAGAGATCGGGGTGATTCTGGATTAGGCAGAGTTGTACCTTCCCACTTATCTGCTATCCACATCCAAGGCTCCCTCAAGATGATAGCGGCTGAGCCGCGGTCTTCCGTCGGTGGAGTGGTCCTTACATCCGGAGAATCAAGCAGATAGTCCTCAAGTGGGTATGCCAGAGGTGGATCTCTTGGCAACAAGGTTCAATGCCAAGGTGGAGAGGTTCTGCTCCCTTTACAGGGAGGACAACCCCTGGCGTTAGACGCTCTGTCAATATCCTGGAGGTTCAGGCTGGCTTACATCTTCCCTCCCTTTTCCATGATACCGAGGGTATTGATGAAAATCCGTCAGGATCAGGCCTCGGTGATAGCCATCATACTGTTTTGGCCGAAGAGATCCTGGTTTACCTAGCTCACCCAGTTGAGTCGAGGACAATATTGGAGGCTCCCCACAGCAGACCCTGGTGTCGTGGGACACTCACCTCTGCTCAGATCTGCACAGATTCAACCTGACAGCCTGGAGGTTGATCAGTCCCTTCCCAGAATAGAAGGGCTTTCAGAGTCGGTCCTGAGAACGCTGTCTCATTCTAAAGCGGACTCTACCAAGAGAGCCTACTCTTGTATTATGAGGATATTCTCATCCTGTTGTACCTCAACTGAGGTGGCGTCTGCAGATCCGCCCCTCTCCGCTATCCTTCAGTTCCTGCAAGACGACCTTGATAGAGGCCTTTCCCTTCTACTCTGAAGGTTCAAGTTTCAGCCATTTCAGCTTGCCTTAACAGGCTTTTTCTCAGGACCCGCTGATCAAACGGTTCCTTAGAGGAGCTGAAAGATTAAAGCCTACAGTACTGAGACCCCTTTTTTTCAATGGGTTTTTCAGTAGTTCTCAGGGGGTTAGCATCTCCCCCTTTGAACCGTGAGAGGAGGTGGACATCAAGTTCGTCACTTGGAAGTTTGTGTTTCTCCTTACAGTGACTTTGGCCAAGAGGGTCTCTGAGCTTCAAGCTCTCTCAGCATGAGCCCTATACCATTTTCTTACATGACCGGGACTTTCTTAGATTCCTCCCGTATTGTAGGCCTAAAGTTCCTTCCTTCCAGAACATCAACCAGGTGATATTCCTCCCGGTTCTGTCGACATCTACCACCTCCTCCTAGGAACCTGCTAGACATCCTCTGGACGTCTCGAGATGTCTCCGGATCTATGTGGATAGATCAAGGAGTTCAGGAAAGATGAGAATCTGCTAATCCTGTTGCCGGTAAGTTTAAAGGCTGTAAGGCATCCAAACCTTCCATCAGTCGGTGGATTGAGGAGGCTATTAAGGAATCCCTTGTTTCCACAATCTCTGGACCCTCCGGGATTCGTGAAGGCCCACTCTACTAGAGTTGTGGCTACTTCTATTGCCGAGAGGAGTCTTCTGCCTCTCAACATGATTTGCAAAGCTGCCTCCTGGAGCTCTGAATCGACATTCATCTCCCATTATAGACTAGATGCCAGTCTAGCTGAGTTTTCGGCCTTTGGGCAGACTTTTCTTAGTTCTGCCAGGCAGGAAGGCCCTCCCTAGGGGTTTCTTCTTGCTATCTCCCCATCTGTGCTGCTGGTAGGACGTAAGGGAATCGTTAATTTCTAACGATAATTTGTTTTCCCTTAGTCCTAACAGCAGCACACAAATGTCCCACCCTAGTAAGTCTAGTTTTCTTCTTACTATAAACACAGTGGGCTGGGGGTTGACTTCCTCCTTTTAAGGAGACACTTAATTGTTAAATTGAGTTATTAGTCTTGGGCTCATTAAACATTCTGCCGGTCCTGCCAGTCCACGGGAGGTGGTTAACCCCATCTGTGCTGCTGTTAGGACTAAGGGAAAACAAATTATCGTTAGACATTAACGATTTTGGTACATAGATTCCCACATGGGGAGATATTATTCCTTTTTACAGGAGTAAAAACGTGAGGCCTAGTGTTTTTGGTCTACCAAACACCAGATTGATTAAATTGGCCTTTTTTTCACCAAAATTACAACACTGGACAATAATGCCTTTTGGCGGTATTATTTACAAGAAAACTGCTGCAAAGTGGACATCAGATTTTTTAAAATTCTAGTTTTGGTACATAGTTTCCCACACGGGGAGATATAATTCCTTTTTACAGGAGTAAAAACGTGAGGCCTAGTGTTTCTGGTCTAACAAACACCAGATTGATTAAATTGGCCATTTTTTCAGCAAAATTACAACACTGGACAATAATGCCTTTTGGCGGTATTATTTACAAGAAAACTGCTGCAAAGTGGACATCAGATTTTTTAAAATGCTAGTTTTGGTACATAGATTACCACACGGGGAGATATAATTCCTTTTTACAGGAGTAAAAACGTGAGGCCTAGTGTTTCTGGTCTAACAAACACCAGATTGATTAAATTGGCCTTTTTTTCACAAAAATTACAACACTGGACAATAAATGCCTTTTGGCGGTATTAGTTACAAGAAAACTGCTGGTATTTCAGAACACCCGAATTTTTAAAATGCTAGTTTTGCTAGATAAATTTCCCACACTGGGAGAAATATTGCCTAAGCCTTTTTACAGTATTAATTACGACTGGAGTGCTTCTTCTGGTCTAACACCAGAATAATTTTATTATTACGGTGAAAGCTTTTTCTAATTTATATTTCTGGCACATAAAATTTTTTTTTTTTTTCTTGCTGACAGTATTGGACTTGGCTGGCTGTAGTGGCACTGGCTAGCCTAGCTGGAACAGCACATTCATGGGATTTGCTATCCAAGTGGGTTACTTTCAGTTTCACCACTGATATATTAAATATCTTTGCAGTTAGTATGGGTGACACAAGCACAGCCAAACCCCTAATGTAGTATATCTATGAAAAAATCGAGTATTACATGAGATTAATGGACGTTGTGGCAGCTTTTGCTGTAGAACCACAAGTCCAAAAATGGCCGCCGCCTATCAGCCCAGTAACGTGTGCCAGAAAACGGTCTGCCCATCCAGAAAAAAAATAGACTTTGACTGAGCAGCTGAATCGCTGTTGTTCTGATTCACAGGTGTAGATTTTGCACTTCTTTGGAGCTTTGGTTTAGACTCTGTGGCAGCTTGTGCTGGCGCACCACAAGTCCCAAAATGGCCACCGCCGGTCAGCCCAGTTACATGTGCCAGTAAAAATCGCTCTGGCCAGTCTCAACAAAATAGTGACTTTCAGTGAACAGCTCAGCTGAGTTGTTCTGATGCACAGGTGTAGAAAGGTAGATCATTCAATCACTTCTTTATCCCTGGCTATCTCGCCCTCACAGAAGCTGCATCCTCTCCCTACACTAGTCAGAGCAGTGTGACGTGCGGCGCTACGTGACTCCAGCTTAAATAGAGGCTGGGTCACATGCTGCACTTGGCCAATCACAGCCATGCCATTAGCAGGCATGGCTGTGATGGGCTCTTAGGGCAAGAAGTAAAACGCTAGCTGATTGGCTGCTGTGCAGCCCTTCAGAAAGCGGGAAGCAATCGACGAACACCGGACCCGAACCCGAACTTTTTTGAAAATGTCCGGGTTTGGGTCCGTGTCACGGACACCCCAAAATTTGGTACGGACCCGAACGATTTTCGAACTGTTCGCTCAACACTAATGGTGAGTTCATGTAAAATTTTATTTTTTGTCACAAGTTAGTGGAATATGAGACTTTGTAAGGAAAAAAAAGTCAATTTCCTCTAACTTCAAGGTATGCCGTGAAGCGCATGGCGAATTCATAGAAGATTTTTTTTTGGCACAAGTTAGCGGAAATTGGCTTTTTTTTTCTCTTTTCTCAAGTCTCATATTCCACTAACTTGTGACAAAAAATACAATTTTACATGAACTCACCATACCCCTCATGGAATACCTTGGGGTGTCTTCTTTCTAAAATGAGGTCACTTGTGGGGTATTTATACTGCCCTGGCATTTTAGGGGCCCCTAATGCGTGAGAAGAAGTCTGGAATCCAAATGCGTAAAATTGCCCTGTGAAATCCTAAAGGTACTCATTGGAATTTGGGCCCCTTTGCGCACCCAGGCTGCAAAAAGTGTCACACATGTGGTATCGCCGTACTCAGGAGAAGTAGGGCAATGTGTTTTGGGGTGTATGTTTACATATACCCATGCTGGGTGAGAGAAATATCTCTGTAAAGGACAACTTTTTAAAAAATTTTTATACAAAGTTGACAATTTACAGAGATATTTCTCTCACCCTGCATGGGTATATGTAAAAATACACCCCAAAACACATTGCCCTACTTCTTCTGAGTACGGCGATACCACATGTGTGCCACTTTTTTGCATTCTAGGTGCATAATAGGCGTAAAATCCAACGAGTACCTTTAGGTTTTACAGGGTTGCTCACAATTTAGCCCTGCCCAAAATGCCAGAACAGTAAACGCACCCCACAAATGACCCCATTTCAGCAAGTAGACACCCCAAAGTATTCACTGAGGGGCATAGTGATTCCATAGGAAAACTTTTTTTTGCCAGAAGTTAGCAGAAATTGAAACTTTATTATTATTTTTTTTACGCAGAAAGTGTCATTTTCCGCTAACTTGTGAAAAAAAAAAATCATACATGAACTCATGTGCCCCTCTGTGAATTCTTTGGGGTGTCTTATTTCTAAAATGGTGTCATTTGGGGGGTATTTATACTATCCTGGCATTCTAGCACCTGAAGAAACATGACAGGTGCTCAGAAAGTCAGAGCTGCTTCAAAATGTGGAAATTCACTTTTTTGCACCATAGTTTGTAAACGCTATAACTTTTACCCAAACCAATAAATATACACTTATTGCATTTTTTTAAATCAAAGACATGTAGAACAATAAATTTAGAGAAAAATTTATATAGAAATTTAGTTTTTTTTTAAATTTTACAAGAGAAAGCGAAAAGTTATTTTTTTTTGCAAAAATTTCGGTAATTTTTTATTAATATAAAAAAATGTAAAAATGTCAGCAACAATGAAATACCAATATCAAATGAAAGCTCTAATAGTGAGAAGAAAAGGAGGTCAAATTGATTTGGGTGGTAAGTTGCATGACGGAGCAATAAACAGTGAAAGTAGTGTAGTGCAGAATTGTAAAAAGTGGTCTGGTCATTAAGGATGTTTAAGCTAGGGGGGCTGAGGTGGTTAATTGTGAGCAGCGATCGTTTGAGTAGACACAGCAGTGGGATGGTTATGCTGATAGCATTATCGCCATTAACCATCTGTGTGGATTCATCAAAGTTTTTTAAAACCTCACATAGGTCTGACATTAACGCCCACTCCTCGCTTGTGAATTGTGGCAGTTGACTGGAAAGGCGACGAACATGTTGCAGCTGGTATTCCACAACTGCCCTCTGCTGCTCAAAAAGCCTGGCCAACATGTAGAACATATAGTTCCACCGCATGCTCACATCGCTCAACAGTTGGTGAGCTGGAAGCCACAAGCGCTGCTGCAGCATTGATAGACCGGACGAAGCTGTGGACGACATGTGAAATGAGCAAACAAGTGGCGCGCCTTCACTATTAGCTCCTTGGGGTAGGTTTTGATAAACCTCTGAACCACTAAGTTTAAGACGTGGGCTAAGCATGGAATGTGTGTCAGGTTGCCGAGCTCCAAAGCCGCCACCAAGTTACGCCCATTGTCGGACACAACAATGCCTGTTTCTAGGTTGAGTGGAGAGAGCCACAGCTCGGTCTGGTCCCTTATACCCTGCCACAGCTCTGCGGCGGTGTGCTGTTTGTCCCCTAAGCAGATCAGCTTTACCACGGCCAGTTGACGCTTACCCACAGTAGTGCTACACTGCTTCCAGCTAGCGACTGATGGCTGACTGCTGATGGAGGTGGAAGTGGAGGAGGAGGGGGCGGAGGAGGAGAAGTGGGGGTTGGAGCCAGTAACATAGCTGGCGGAGATTTTGATGGATGTAGGGCCCGCAATCCTGGGCGTGGGTAGCACCTGTGCCATCCCAGGGTCCAACTCACTCCCGGCCTCCACAACATTCACCCAAATAGTGACGGCTGGGGACGCGTACGGAGGGACGGCCGTTGACATCAGGCTGCGGAAGGCCTCAGTGTTCACAAGCCAAAATTTTTAAAGTAAACACTATATTTGCTTTCTGTAATGTAAAGGGGACAGAGAAATACTATTTTTCACCACCACACTAGGCCACAGATAATGTAATTTTGACAATACACATTTTATTCTGATGTAGTTCTATATTGGATACAAATTTGTCCCAAATAAAATGTATTCTCTGCTGGAATACTGTATATACGGTTGTGGCCTAAACGCACACACAGATGTGCCCAAAACTTGTTAACTATGGCCAAAATATAAATCACTGTCTGCTGGGGTAATTAATATAACGGTTGCGGGTTGAACGCACACACAGATGTGGCACAAGTTAGGTTAATTTCCCCAGAACAAATAATTTTTCTGATAGTACAGTGTATATCTCAGTAGCAGGACACTGTAGTGAATAAGCCCCTTTTAATAATGTCTGCCCAACACACTGCCTAATGATGGCATTTTGTAGATGTCACTAATCGGAAATCTTTCTGTCTTTTCTATCAAAGTTATCAAAGCGATTTTCAAGCCCTACACGTATCTGTCCCTCCCTATCCCTTATAGTGCTGAAGCAAACCCCTTTTTCAAGCCCTACACGTATCTGTCCCTCCCTATCCCTGCTAGTGCTGAAGCAAACCCCATCTTAAAAAAAAAAAAAAGGTGCTGCACTGCTGTCAAACACACACTCTAGTCCTTTAAAGGACTGTTAGGACTTTCAATATGGTTTTTCAAAGGGAAATGCTGGGCCCTTTATCAAGTCTTGAAGGGATAGTCAGCTCTGCGCTGACACGGCCGACTGCTGGCACGTGGAGGACACATGGAGGCGTCCTCCACGTGCTAGCAGTCGGCCGTGTCAGCGCAGAGCTGACTATCCCTTCAAGACTTGATAAAGGGGTACTAGAGACCCCGAAACGCGTTGTCTAACCATTTCAATAAAGAACCGTGTGTTTTGAACGAGCAAGTGCGCCTGTCGTGCTGTCCGTGTTTCTCAACCGCCCAAGGCATCCGGACAAACTTCGGCTGCACTGCCTATCCAACGCTCTTATTGTGGTTGTGCCCAATTGAGACACAACTGGAATAGGTGAGCAAGGTTTCATACATTCTATATCAATTGCTGACCTTTCACTGAGATTATCACCCCATGAGCGCCTCTCTCTTTTGATTGCCTTGTGTTCTAATGCAATATGGTTTTTGGAGTGATATCGGTAAGTTTACAGCAAAACGATATCTGTCCCTGCCTACTGTCTGCTCTCCCTGACGCTGAATGAGCTGAGTGCCGGACCTCAGCTACTATATGAAATGGTATCACGTGTTCCGGCCAGCCAATCAGTGTAAGGCTTACAGCTAACATTGCTATGGCCTTACACTGAGGGGAATTACTTGCCTGGACCTTGATTGGCTGCTTAGAAGGCACCAAACATGCGGGGAGGAGACTCAAGTAATGTGACGAATACACGTGGTGCTCGGCCGAGCGCCGAGCATAGCGATGCTTGAGCCGAACCAATACTCGGCCGAGCATGCTCGCTCATCACTAGTGCACATGCCTACACGTACTGACTGATGGGTCTGCCCCATTAAACTTCTGTGTCTCCAAATTGGGCACATGGCCTGAGCTTGCCCTTTATGCCTTGGAGGTGCTGGCCTGCCCTGCAGCCAGTGTATAGGCCTCACCCAGCCTTTGTTACACTCCAGCACACTTTCTCTTTGTTTTCTTTTCTATTTCCCAATGTTTAGGGATCTACCCCAAAAAAAAAACAAAAAAAAAAAAAACTGTGTTGGTGGCGACTACCTTCTCCACCACCACCACTTCCACCTACACCACCACATCTACCGCCTCCTAAACCTCCTACTCCATATGGACCTCCTCCTTCTATTTCAAGATGATGATTTTTAATTGTTATGTTATTTTAAGTCATTTCCCTATCCACATTTGTTTGCATGGCAATTGTCCAGCTCTTACCCCCATTTTTTTACCCCCACTCTTTTAGACTTGCGCATTTCTTTTCCGGCATAGAGTTCCGTCGTCGGAAATATCCTGATCAGGATTATCCCAATGCATTCTGAATGGAGAGAAATCCGTTCAGGATGCATCAGGATGTCTTCAGTTCAGGACCCGAAAGTTTTTTTGGCCGGAGAAAATACCGCAGTATGCTGCGCTTTTTGCTCCGGCCAAAAATACTGAATAATTGCCGCAAGGCCGAATCCGGAATTAATGCCCATTGAAAGGCATTCATCCGGATCCGGCCTTAAGCTAAACGTCGTTTCGGCGCATCGCCGGATCTGACGTTTAGCTTTTTCTGAATGGTTATCATGGCAGCCAGGACACTAAAGTCCTGGTTGCCATGGTAAAGTGTAGTGGGGAGCGGGGGAGCAGTATACTTACCGCCCGTGCGGCTCACGGGGTGCTCCAGAGTGACGTCAGGGCTCTGAGTTCCTTTGATCCACTGCTCAATACCATTAGCCCAACATAATCATATATCCATGTTATTGCTTCTTCTGATATCTTTGTTTGTGTACAAACAATGTCAGGTATTTGCCACTCCAAAGGATTAATTATTGGACTGTACTTTAATTTAAAAAATCTGACAGTGGAGTGTGTTTTTAAACAGGCTATTTGTTACTCGCTGTGTTGTAAGGATATTTTACACACTTAAGTACAGATTGGTTCTTTAATTATTATATAACCTTACCTTCTATTTTCTTTGCAATAATATTTCTTTTATTATAGTGAGTTAGAGATAGTTAAATAACATATAGAAAACCTCCATTGAGCTAAGAAGGCCACATTCCTGAGTGATTATCTTAGAAATATGCATACTGCAGACTGGACATCTTTAGGAGGAGGGACTGAAAGGTTTGTTCACAAACACAAATAGTTGAAACTCTATTGAGAACGTCATCTAAGTAGGATGTTGTGGGGTCACTACCTCTATCTATTGTATCACCATGACGCACTGGGTATGTGCTACAACATAGCGGCAAGCGGCATAATCTATCTCCAGTGTTTAAACATGTGATATTTAGCTCATAATTAGTGTTGAGCGAATAGTTCGAGCATAGTTCGGGTTCGTACTGAATTTTGGGGTATTCGGGACATGGACCCGAACATTTTCAAAAAAGTTTGGGTTCAGGTCCGTTGTTCGGCGATTTCTTACGGCTTTCTGAAGGGCTGCACAGCAGCAAATCAGCTAGCATTTTACTTCTTGCCCTAATAGCCCATCACAGCCATTCTTTCTAATGGCATGGCTGTGATTGGCCAAGTGCAGCATGTGACCCAGCCTCTATTTAAGCTGGAGTAACGTAGCGCCGCACGTCACACTGCTCTGATTAGTGTAGGGAGAGGATGCAGCTGCTGTGAGGGCGAGATTAGGCAGGGAAAAGTCATCAAAAGCACCAAATGAAGTGATCGATCTACAGCTGTAAATGATTCAACTTCTGCTAGTTAATTGCTCACTGGTTTTTTGGCTGCACAAAGCATTTTTTTTCTGGGGTGATCGGCGGACATTTTGTGACTTGTGGTGCACTAGAACAAGCTGCCAACAAGTCCATCAATCCATCAATACTAGTTTTTTTTTTTTTTTTTTACTATATCCTACATCGGGGGCTTGACTGTGCTTATTGTCACCCCAAGAAACTCAGGATAGCAATTTCTATATTTTATAAAGGGGTTAAATACAATTGCCAAAATACCAATCCCCTAAATCTGGTGTTCCAACTTTGGCTAGCCAAGTATACTACTGTCTGCTGTCAGGCAAAGGATAGATTATTTTCTGTGGTGAAATTCAATTGCCAAAATAGCAATCCCCTGAATCTGGTGTCTCAGCACTGGCTGGCAAAGTATAATAGTGTCCGCCAAAGCATATATTTTGTTCTGGGGTGAAATTCAATTGCCAAAATAGCAATACCATAAATATGGTATCCCAGCTGTTGCAGGCCAAGTGTTAATCTGTCCGTAAAAGGGTATATTTTGTTCTGGGGTGAAATTCACTTGCCAATATAGCAATACCCTGAATCTGGAGTTCCCTGGCATGGCACTTTTAAACAATGTGCTGACGTCAAGACCCGAGTGATTTGCACGCTGTGCCATCAGAGCGAGGCATTAACGTTCTGAACCTAAGCACAACCTGTATGACCAGGCATCTACATGCAAAGCATGAACTGCAGTGTAGTAAACACCTTAAAAGCAAGGAACTCACTCTGGTTCCCCCTGCTCCCTCTTCTGCTGCTGCCTCGGCCTCTTCCTCCGCCTCGGGAGGAATGTTGGCACCTGCCGCCCACCAAACAGAGGATGTGCCACGGACACCACCACCTGCGTCACCAAGCATCTCCACCATGTCACACGGCAGCGTTCAGCTCTCCATCTCACAAACCTTGGAGAAAAAGTGTAAATTCCCACCTAGCCACCCTCTATCCCTGGCCCTGAATGCCTGCATTTCTAAACTACTGGCCTTTGAAATGCTGTCATTCAGGCTGGTGGACACAGACAGCTTCAAACAGCTTATGTCCATGGCTGTCCCAACAGTATGTTGTTCCCTGCCGCCACTACTTCTCCAAGACAGCCGTGCCTTCCCTGCACAACCAAGTATCCGATAAAATTTAGTGTGCACTGCGCAACGCCATCTGTGGCAAGGTCCACCTAACCACAGATACGTGGACCAGTAAGCACGTCCAGGGACGTTATATCTCCCTAACTGCACAATGTAGTGGCGGCTGGGCCCCAGGCGGAGAGTTCATTGGCGCACGTCCTTTCGCCGCCAAGGATCGCAGGGCATTATTCTTTGCCTCCTGTAGCCTCCTCCTCCTACTCGGCTTCCTCCTTCTCTGCTTCCACCAGCTCATCCAGTCAGCCACACACCTTTACCACCAACTTCTGCACAGCCCAGGGTAAATGTCAGCAGGCCATTCTGAAACTCATATGTTTGAGGGACAGGCCCCACACCGCGCAGGAGTTGTGGCGGGGTATTGAACAACAGACCGACGAGTGGTTTCTGCAAGTGGGCCTCAAACCCGGCCTGGTGGTGTGCGATAATGGGCGAAATCTCGTCGCAGCTCTGAGACCAGCCGGTTTGACGCACATCCCTTGCCTGGCGCATGTGCTGAATTTGGTGGTGCAGAAGTTCTTTCACAACTACCCCGACATGTCAGAGCTGCTGCATAAAGTGCGGGCCGTCTTAGCGCGCTTCCGGCGTTCACATCCTGCCGCTGATCGCCTGTCTGCGCTACAGCGTAACTTCAGCTTTCCCCCTCACCGCCTCATATGCGACATGCCCACCAGGAGGAGTAGGAGGACGAGGGGTCATTTTTAGCACTTTCAGGCCAGTCTGTTAGAACTGGCTCAGAGGGAGTTTTTTGCAACAGCAGAGGCCAGGTACAAATGTGGCCAGCCAGGGCCCACTACTGGAGGACGAGGAGGATGAGGAGGTGGAGGAGGAGTACGATGAAGCAGGTTCACAGCGGGGTGGCACCAAACACAGCTCAGGCCCATCACTGGTGCGTGGCTGGGGGGATACGGAGGACGATGACGATACGCCTCCCACAGAGGACAGCTTGTCCTTACCTTTTGGGAGCCTGGTACACATGAGCAACTACATGCTGCAGTGCCTGCGCAATGACAGAGTTGCCCACATTTTGACGTGTGCTGACTTCTGGGTTGCCACCCTGCTGGATCCCCGGTACAAAGACAATGTGCCCACCTTACTTCCTGCACTGGAGCGTGATAGGAAGATGCGCGAGTACAAGCGCGCGCTGGTAGACTCGCTCCAGAGAGCATTCCCAAATGTCACAGGGGAACAGGTGGAAGCCCAAGGCGAAGGCAGAGGAGGAGCAAGAGGTCACCAACGCAGCTGTGTCACGGCCAGCTCCTCTGAGGGCAGGGTTAGCATGGCAGAAATGTGGAAAAGTTTTGTCACCACGCCACAGCTAACTGCACCACCACCTGATACGGAACGTGTTAGCAGGAGGCAGCATTTCACTAACATGGTTGAACAGTACGTCTGCACACCCCTCCACGTACTGACTGATGGTTCGGCCCCATTCAACTTCTGGGTCTCCAAATTGGCCACGTGGCCAGAGTTAGCATTTTATATCTTGGAGGTGCTGGCCTGCCCGGCAGCCAGCGTTTTGTCTGAACGTGTATTCAGCACGGCAGGGGGCGTCATTACTGACAAACGCAGCCGCCTGTCCACAGCCAACGTGCACAAGCTGACATTCATAAAAATTAACCAGGCATGGATCCCACAGGACCTTTCCCTCCATTGTGCAGAATAGACATTTATAACTGCCTCCCACTCAACCATTTATTCTTGTACTCCGGGGCACTTCTTTATTGAATCCTCATTTTTTTAACTTTACCATGATCTTGTGGTGTAACCCAAAGTGAACCTCTCCTCAATCTGGGCGCCGGGGCCTAAATAACTGAAAGTGGCCTTCTCCAGTGGTGGGTGATATGACGCCTTATTCTTTGCTGTGGGACCTCTCTTCTCTGTCTGGGTGCTGGGGCCTAAATAACTGAAAGTATCCTTTTCCAGTGGTGGGTCATATGACGCCTTATTCCTTGCTGTGGGACCTCTCTCCTCTGTATGGGTGCTGTGCCTAAATAACTGAAAGTGGCCATCTCCAGTGGTGGGTGATATGACGCATGATTCCTGCTGTGGGACCTCTCTCCAATTGATATTGGTTAATTTTTATTTATTTTATTTTAATTCATTTCCCTATCCACATTTGTTTGCAGGGCATTTACCTACATTTTGCTGCCTTTTTCAGCCCTCTAGCCCTTTCCTGGACTATTTTTTTTACAGCCTTTTTAGTGCCTAAAAGTTTGGGTCTCCATTGACTTCAATGGGTTCGGGTTTGGGATAAAGTTTGGGTCGAGTTCGGAACCCGAACATTTTCGGGAAGTTCGGCCGAACTTCTCGAACCCGAACATCCAGGTGTTCGCTCATCTCTACTCATAATGTGAAGCATCTGATAAAAAGAGAGATTTTTCCCCTAAAGGGGAGTTGGCTAAATCCCAATAATTAAAAAAAGCAGCACTCTCAAAAAGGTGAAATAATATAAAAAGATCTAATTATTCACCCATGTGATCACAACATTTTAGCTCTACAATAGAGCCTTTCACAGGCAAGTGTACACGTAACATAGAGAAGTTTGTGTGTGTGTGTGTGTGTATATATATATATATATATATATATATATATATAGACATGTGTCAATAATATCAAATAATCAAGTATAATTCATTAAAATACAATATAAAGTGTGAAGAATAGTGCACTGAGACAATCAGTCGAATACATGGTTAAAGTGCATTATTACAGTATATTGCATGATAAAAAAAAGTGTACATTTGATAATCTCCATATATTTATTACAATACATATTTATTGCCAATCATGAACACTGGAATACAAATTGTCGGCTGAATCATGAATAAACATTGACTCACCACTTGGAATTTGTCATACGTAAATCCATACATGACGCCATAACCTGGCATACTATAGTGAATAGTGTGTATGCCTGTGTGAATGTGAAGGGAAGAGAAACAGCTCTGCAACACAAAGTGCATGTGAGGCATGGCACATATAAGAAGAAAGTGTCAGCCATCTTGCTAATGGTACAATACCCCTATAGATAAAGGTGCATGGCAAACATGCTCACAAGTGTAACATAATAACAAAGTTTGTAAGGTTGAAAAAAAAAAGACCTGTCCGTCCATCCAGTTCAGCCTGTTATTCTGCAAAGTTGATCCAGAGGAAGACAAAAAACCAATGAGGTAGAAGGCAATTTTCCTCATTTTTAGGGGAAGAAAAAATTCCTTTCTGACTCCAATCAGGCAATCAGAAAAGCTTCTTGGACCAACAACCCTAGGATTCTAGTAACTTTAACATGTAATAAAATTATATGCAACAAGCTTAAAGCATTAAACAATATGCATTCAATCCTTTATGATAATGGCTTAAGCAATAATCTTATCTACGCAGAAGCCAATGCGCCATCCTCTGCCATTCTACCTTTTCCTCACTGGTTTATAAGTTGTCAGAGATGATAGTTGTGCTAAACTCACTGAACTTGCCCTCGCCACGATCACTTTTTAGAATGGAGCAAGAATGACGCGGAAATGCCACTTGTGACAAAAAATGTTTTGTAAATGTTCAAAAAGTCACAAAACATGGAGTTTGTGACTTTTTCCAATATTTTTCCAGACAAGGAGATAAATCTTCCCCTTGGAAGATATGCTCTGTGACGCTTCGCGATTTTGGGAAAATGAACAAATGGCGAATCTCTAGTGCATGAGACCTGTATGGCATCTGTGGCATAGTATGACTGGATTGGCAGGTGGTTGCCACATTGGTTGGCAGCTTATGTGGATAGCAGAACCCAAAACCAGGCAGAAGTCAGCTTTTGGGAGATCAGAACACAAAGAACTGACAAGTGCACATTGATGGCAGATAGATTGGTATACATTTTCCCACCTTTTCTTTGCTATATCCTATTATTTTACTCTTCTCTTCTGAATGTCTGATTCAGTTCTGAATTACCAAAGTTGGTCTGTCGCCGACTTACAAGCTTTATGTGAGTCGCAAGGCATTGCCATTCTGAACAAAAATTGATCACAGTTGATCAAAACTTTGACTGAGACAGACGGCCAGGCAATAGAAGGTTCCAATCCCATGCGGGAGGCTTCGCCGCCACTTCGTTCAATGTCACCCAGCATGGCAAGTTATGGGAGTGCTGATCTTGCCAATTCAGCACCGAGTGATGTGGATACCCTGGATAACCCTATGTTCACAACTCCTGCTAACCCTCAGCAAGGAACAAGCAGCTCTGGACTAAACTTCACTGCCTTGGGCCCTATGAGCTAGCAGTTGTTACCGGGCTTGACTGGCGTGGACTTACGTTTATACCTGGAGATGCAGCTCGAAAGAGAGGAGCGACAACAGCAGTTCCAGCTTCAGAGAGTAGAACTGCAATGTCAGCGTGCACTAGAACTGGCCCAAGTGAGACAAGCCTAGCAGTCTTCCTCTCCTAACACTTCTACTGCAGGAGGCATACCTCTTCTTATGGTTCCCAAAGCAAAGTTTTCAGTTATGGAGAAAAACTTGGACATTGATTTATATTTACGCTTTTTTGAAAGGGTGTGCCGCCAGTTCTGCATCCCTGAGGATCAGTGGGCTCTACACCTGAAGCTTTAGCTGACTGGTACTGCGATTATCAGATTATCAAGGACGCCATAATTTCTAAGTTCAAGTTAACTCCCTGAGGTTTACCGGAGAAAGTTCCGTACCATCCAGAAAGGGTCCACAGACTCCTACGCAGATGTGGCTAGCCTCTTATGCATCAGATTCTGCCAATGGACTCAAACCCTTAAGGAAAAGACTTATGCTAACCTTGAGGATTTGATGATCCATGACCAGCTCCTCGCTATATGCCCTAAAGAAGTGAGACAGTTTGTGTTGGCCTCTTGCTAGAGGGTTAAGAAGGCTGGGGGTACCTGCTAAGCTCCTTTGCAGCCACTGCTGGTGATCACAGAGCCCTTCCAGAGGGTGGCAGTGGATAAAATTGCCCCCCTCCCCATTCCTAGCGGCTCTGGCAAGCACTACATCTTAACAGTCGTGGACTATGCCACCCGTTATCCAGAGGCGGTAGCACTATCTTCGCTTAGGTCTGCCACAGTTGCAGATGCCTTAATTGGGATTTTCTCTCATGTGGCGTTCCCCGCCAAGATGATCTCTGATCAGGGCTACCGCTTCATGTCTGAGCTAATGGATGCCCTCTGTGAGAGGATGCAAATCAAGCACACCACTTCTAGCAAATCACTCCCAAACCAACGGTTTATGCAAACGATTCAACAGACCGTTAAAGCAAATGCTGGCAACGTTCGTAGAGCGCAGGGGAAGGACTGGGAGCGGCACCTGCCTCATTTGCTGTTCACTTACACAGAAGTACCACTGGAGTCCACTGGGTTCTTGCCATTTGAACTCATATATGGACGATACGTCCGAGGGCCCTTAAAACGGATTCGGGAGACCTGGGAGGGAAAAGGTGACCCCTCCGAAGTTTCCGTTGTTGAATATGTCCTAAAATTTTGGGACAAGATGGAGTTTCTCATGACCATGATGATGAAAAACCTCTCAAAGGCACAGGCCAAGCAAAAGGCCTGGTATGACCAACACGCCAGAGATTATTCATACAAAGCAGGTCAGAAGGTATACGCCCTACTCCCTGTCAGGCCGAACAAATTGCAGGCCGACTGCACTATTCTGAAACAGGTGAACCCAGTCACTTACCTAGTGAGTTTGGGGGGTAAGCGACAGTAAATGTTCCACGTGAACATGTTAAAAGCACATGAGGAGAGAGAGCAGTATGTGTTAGCAGTGTGCAGCCAGCAAGAATCTGAAGAGCCAGATCCACTGATTGACCTGCTAGCAGAGCTACGAGAAGTGGTGGAGGATTGGAACATCAACCCCCTCCTCTCGTACCCACAGCAACTTCAGCTCACCTCCCTCCTGAGTGCGCACAGCACCACATTCTCAGGACTCCCTGGTCAAATCAACCTAGCAAATCACCGAGTTGACACAGGGACCCACAAGCCCTTACAGCAGGGCCCCTATCGCACCTCACCAAAAGTGCAGGTTGAGATCAAGCGAGCGATTGAGGAAATGCTGCAGTTAGGAGTCATCCAGAAATCCGCTAGCCCATGGGCCGCTCCGGTTGTTTTAGTCCCCAAAAAGGACAAGACGACCAGGTTCTGTATCGACTATCAGAGACTGAATGACATCACCACAACCAATGCGTATCCCATGCCTCAAATTGATGAATTGCTGGATCAGCTGGCATCCACCAGCTATCTCACAATCATGGACTTGAGCCGTCTGTACTGGCAGATTCTGCTCCCCTAGAGGAAAGAGCGAAGTCCGCATTCATCACCCCGTTTGGCCTCTATGAGTTTACTCGTATGCCCTTTGGGATGAAGAATGCACCCTCCACCTTTCAGTGGGCCATGAATGAACTGCTGGAAGGAATGCAAGGTTACACATTAGCCTACCTGGATGACATCAATGTATTCAGTCCAAACTGGGAACATCACCTTGACCATTTGTCACAGGTATTGGGAAGACTGCCCGCTGCCAATCTGACCATTAAGCCCAACAAATGTCAGATTGCCATGACAGAGGTTCAGTACCTAGGACACAGAGTAGGCAGCCAGACCCTGAAACCTCAGATAGGAAAGGTCGATGCCATTGTGGCATGGTTGCAGCCTACCACCAAAAAAACAAATACGGGCTTTTCTGGGAAAGGCAGGATACTATAGGAAGTCTGTTCCGTCCTAGAGTACTCTGGCTAAACCACTGACCGATGCAACAGGTAAAAAACAACCCAACAAGGTCACATGGAACCCAGGACTAGAAGAGGCATTTTGGGCCTTGAAGGAAGCGCTGGCTAGCTTGCCTGTCCTTCAAGCTCCTGACTTCTCACGTAAGTTAATCGTACAAACTGACGCCTCAGACCACGGTCTAGGAGCAGTACTTAGTCAGGTGGATGCAACCGGGAATAAACATCCTGTCCTCTACCTGAGCAGGAAGCTACTTCTACGGGAAGCTGCGTATTCCATGACAGAGAAGGAATGTCTAGTGATTGTGTGGGCCCTACAGAAGTTACAACCGTACCTATACTGACGATCCTTCACGGTCATTACCGACCACAACCCCCTCAGCTGGCTGAAAGTACTGCTGGTACAAACGGAAAACTCCTATGTTGGAGCTTTGTGCTCCAACAGCATGATTTCACGATCCAGCATAAACCGGAAGTCGCCATCAGAATGCTGGGGATTGCTTCAGTCACAGTCTTGCTGACCAATCCTTCCCTAATCTTCCAAAGGGGGGAGGTGTGATGCTTCGTGATCTTGGCAATACGAAGAAATCGCGAATGCATCCTGTTTTTAAATTACAAGAATCTCATTCCCACCAAAAGTTAAAACTTTCAGTTACAGCTCACGGACCAGAGGTAAATTAGCAAATCCTGGCCAAAGATTCTTCCTGACCCCATTTTGGGTTATATATCCATTAATCTGATATTATATTGACAAAACCCCATAAGTGTCCTTTCTCTAGTCTGAGTGGCCCCAGCACAGCAGGGGTCTTGACGCCCTACGCCTGGTCATAAAACTTCAAGAAAGAAGGACAGATCCTTATCACACAAATGGTTGGTACAAGAAGAAAGATGACCTCAAAGTCACCTCCAAGCCATAGCTCTCATATTTTTCCCATATTTTCTTCATATTTCATGGGTTAGGAAAAATAAAAAGGAACAATCACTTCAGAGGTTGTTCGGGTTATTCTAACACATCTTCCAGGAAATCCACAAGCAAATCGGAAATTCCTGCTTTGAGATATAAAGGTTCTCAGGCACACGATATTGTCTTCTAGTCATATTTGGTATCAGATGATTCGTAAAGTTCTACTGATTATAAATATGAACTCTATTTTTTGATTTGACACTGAGAAACTGGCAAAGCAAGGATGCTGCCAGATTTCCTCTCTCTGTAGCAAGAACTGCCCCCTGTTCCAATTACAAAAGGCTGGACTTGTGTGTGTCATAGCCACTTCCAGCTACAGAGTGGGTAAAACACAATAACCCACTCAGGTCCGGTTCCTTCATCTACCATCTGAAGTCGAATAACATCACGACTGCCCGCTGGACATGGGCACCCCGCCATCTTGGATTATTCCTTGCAAAGACTTTATCTTTTACTGGACTTTCCCACGGTAATTCTCAACTTAAAGACATTCTAATCCTTTCCGTCTCTTACTTATTTCTTTCCAACCTATGTGTTCGACTGGCAAGTATATTTATCTGACAGTTTTAATGTATATTTCTGTGTATAGTTTTTAGAATAAAACTAATGATTTAATTGTTCCAGTTTTGCCCTTGTTACCTGATTATCTGGTCTATGCTAAGAGCTCTGTCCTCAGAAGAGACCTACTACCACATTGTCTTCTTTTAATAAATTGTTGATTTATTAGCTAGGTTGCAAATAACTGTTTCTTCCATTTAGGAATAGCTAGCCGAGGTCTCTTCGCCTCAATTCAATACGAAGAGTGGTGGCAGCAAATGAAGTCTATTTTCCGCGCAAAATCAATATATTTATTTTACCGATTGTACATACAAGCACAATTATATCATGTATGGGCACACCAACCAATCTTAAACGTGTACTGTGCTCACAGTGGACTCTCCTCCAGAAGTCTCTATTGGACGAGAGCTGTATGGCAACTGTGGTATAGTATGAAGGGATTGGTGGGGGGTTGTCACATGCTCTACACATTTTTATGTCAACCTACAGTCCACAGGCAGTAGTTTAATAGGTGACAATGAGCTGGCAGACTCCCTTTTAATGGGTTTCTGTCACCACAATTATCCCTATTACAAAGGCTGAAATTTTTATTGTGCAAATTTAAGCTAAATCTAACTGTGCTATTTTTTTATTTTTATGTATACCCCCGTTTTTGCGCAATTATAAGTTTTATTATATGCAAATTAGCCTCTAGGAGCAGTTGGGGCATTGCTCCTGCTCCTAGATGCTCCGTTCTCCCACCTCATTCCACACCCTTCTACTGTTGACTGACAGGGCCCTGGCCAGCATTCATCTCCTACTGCTGGCCTTGTGTGCGGGGTAAATCTCGCACCTGCGCCGGCCCATTCATTATTCGGCGAAGACACAGTGTGTGGAAGGACACTCGCCAGATGCCGGTTTCCTCATGCTCCTTTGCAGAATACGTCACAGTGCTCCCAGAAGAGAAGACGGACGAGAGTGTGCTGTGATGTCGCTGGATCCTCCTATGTGGTAAGTTTTTTACTAATTGGCCAGCACTTTATTCCCACTGATACTACTAGAGAAGAGCAAATTTCAAAAAAATTTGTTTCGGCCGGATCTCCGAATATTCTGGAAAAATTTGCTTAGATCCAAATATGTTTGCGGCGAATCAAGTTAAAAAAAGTCTATTTCCTGGCTACAGAGAGCCTTTATAGGGGTGTAGAACAGGTTTCCTTACAGTAACACGCATAGGGAGTATGCTGGGGTAGGGAAATAATACTGTCAGTGAGGATGACATGCAGATGACAGGCGTCGCTATTAGAATCACTGCACACTTCACTAATTTGGTCAGTCACTGGGCCTAAACTGACCAAATAACTGAAGTATAAACTCAGTCTTACAGGTCCATGTTAGCGTCAAGAAGGCTAAAGAGTGACAAAATGACAGTCTGGAGGTGGCGGTAGCATGAAGCGGCCACAGAGTGGCACAATGACAATGTGGAGTTTGCAGCAGTATGAAAAGGCAACAGAGTGGCAAGGTGGCATAGTGTGAACAAAAGACTGTAAGCACAGACTGTCGAGAAAGATGCAGATGGAAAGTAATCTGTAGAGCTGTACGACGGAAACCTGCAGATTAATGCAGCCCTCATAAGCAAGTTGGGTTTATCGGTTGCAAAACCTAAATTAGATCGTGTGGAGGGTGATCAGTCCAAGACCTTTCAAGCAGCAGCAGCAGCATGATACCACAGATTGGCAAGATGACATAGTGTGGAGATGGCAGCATTAGGAGGCGAAAAAGTGGCAAGGAGATATAGTGTGGAGATAGCAGCAGCATGATACCACAGATTGGCAAGGTGACATAGTGTGTAGATGGCAGCAAGAGTAGGCCACAAAGTGGCAAGGAGACATAGTGTGTAGATGGCAGCATGAGTAGACCACAAAGTGGCATCACTGACGGTTATTAGACAGTAAAAAGAGTTTAATATCTCCCACCAAGACAACAAATGATTAAATGACATATAGGTCCATGACACCCAGACAATGGGGCGGTCATTAGACAGTTAAAAGAGTTAAATGTCTGCCACCAAGACAGCAAGCAAGTACGTGAACGTTAGGCCCCTGACACCCAGACAGAGGAGAGAGGTCCCATAGCAGCAAAAGAGGCATCATGTCACCCACCAACGGAGAAGCACACTTTTAGTTATTTAGGCCCTAGCACCCAGACAGAGGAGAGAGGTCCCATAGCAGAGAATCAGGCTTCATGTCACCCACCAATGGAGAAGGCCACTTTCAGATATTTAGGCCCCTGGCACCCAGACGGAGGAGAGGTTCATTCAACTTTGGGTTGCCCCGCAAAATAATGGTAAAATTAAAAAAAGAGGATTCAATGAAGAAGTGCCCTGAACTACAAGAATATATGGTTAAGGGGAGGTAGTTATGAATGTCTAATCCGCACAAGGGATGGACAGGTCCTTTGGGATCCATGCCTGATTCATTTTTATGAACGTCAGCTTGTCCACGTTGGCTGTGGACAGGCTGCTGCGTTTGTCAGTAATGAAGCTACCTGCCGTGCTGAATATATGTTCAGACAAAATGCTGGCCGCTGGGCAGGCCAGCACCTCCAAGGCATAAAAGGCTTGCTCTGGCCATGTGGACAATTTGGAGACCCAGAAGTTGAATGGGGCAGAACCATCAGTCAGTACGTGGAGGGGTGTGCACAAGTACTGTTCCACCATGTTATTGAAATGCTGCCTCCTGCTAACACATTCTGTATCAGGTGGTGGTGCAGTTAGCTGTGGCGTGGTGCCAAAACTTTTCCACATCTCTGCCATGCTAACCCTGCCCTCAGAGGAGCTGGTCGTGACACAGCTGCGTTGGCGACCTCTCGCTCCTCCTCTGCCTTCTCCTTGGGCTTTCACTTGATCGCCTGTGATAATTTGGGAATTCTCTCAGAAAGGCGTCTACCAGCGTGCTCTAGTACTCGCACAACATCTTCCTACATCTTCCTATCACGCTCCAGTGCAGGAAATAAGGTGGGCACATTGACTTTGTACCTGGGATCCAGCAGGGTGGCAACCCAGTAGTCCGCACATGTTAACATGTGGGCAACTCTGCTGTTGTTGCGCAGGCACTGCAGCATGTAGTCGTTCATGTGTGCCAGGCTGCCCAGAGGTAAGGACAAGCTGTCCTCTGTGGGAGGCGTATCGTCATCATCCTCCATTTCCCCCCAGCCACGTACCAGTGATGGGCCCGAGCTGCGCTTTGTGCCACCCCACTGTGAACATGCTTCATCCTCATAATCCTCCACCTCCTCCTCATCCTCGTCCTGCAGTAGTGGGCCCTGGCTGGCCAAATTTGTATCTGGCCTCTGCTGTTGCAAAAAACCTCCCTCTGAGCCACTTCTAAGAGACGTTGAAAGTGCTAAAAATGACCCCTCTTCCTCCTCCTCCTCCTCCTGGGCTAAATCCTCTTCCATCATCGCCCAAAGTATTTTCTCAAGGAGGCATAGAAGTGGTATTGTTTGTGGAGTACTCGAAACAGCGCAACAGGGCAAACAGGTCTCGCATGGAGGCCCAGTCATTGGTGGTGAAGTGGTGCTGTTCCGCAGTGCGACTCACCTGTGCGTGCTGCAGCTGAAATGCCACTATGGCCTGCTGCTGCTCACACAGTTTCTCCAGCATGTGCAAGGTGGAGTTCCACCTGTTGGGCACGTTGCATATGAAGCATTGAGCGGGAAGGCAGAAATTGCGCTGTAGCGCAGACAGGCGAGCAGCAGCAGGATGTGAACGCCGGAAGCCGCACTTTATGCAGCAGCTCTGACATGTCGGGGTAGTTGTGAATGAACTTCTGCACCACCAAATTCAGCACATGCGCGAGGCAAGGGATGTGCATCAAACCTGCTAGTCCCAGAGCTGCGACGAGATTTCATCCATTATCGCACACCACCAGGTCGGGCTTGTGGCTCACCGGCAGAAACCACTCATCGGTCTGTTGTTGTATACCCCGCCACAACTCCTGCGCGGTGTGGGGCCTGTCCCCCAAACATATGAGTTTCAGAATGGCCTGCTGACGTTTACCCCCGGCTGTGCTGAAGTTGGTGGTGAAGGTGTGTGGCTGACTGGATAAGCAGGTGGAAGAAGAGGAGGAGAAGGCCGAGTAGGAGGAGGAGGCAACAGGAGGCAAAGAATAATGCCCTGCGATCCTTGGTGGCGGAAGGGCATGCACCAAACAACTCTCCGCCGGAGGCCCAGCCGCCACTACATTTACCCAGTGTGCAGTTAGGGAGATATAGGGTCCGTGACCGTGCTTACTTGTCCACGTATCTGTGGATAGGTGGACCTTGCCAAAGATGGCGTTGCGCAGTGCTCACTTGATTTTATTGGATACTTGGTTGTGCAGTAGTGTTGAGCGGGAATATTCGAATAGCGAATTTTTTTAGCGAATATCGGCACTTCGCTAATTCGCGAATATTTCGAATATAGCGCTATAAATTTGCTTTTTCGAATATTCGTTTTTTTTGTTTTTTTTTAGTTATATTTTTTTCTTTCCCACTTCCCAAAAGTAGTTCTTACCTGTCCTGAGGATTCCTGGCTTCCTGGCTGCTCTAGTCAGTGCCCATTGCCGCTTCTGCCGACTTCCGTGCTCATGGAGCGTCCCCATCACCATGTAGAATACTTCGTTATCTTCGTTTTGAGGAATATGACGAATACATTCGTCATATTCGCTATTCGCTAATTCTACCAAGCCAACCATAAACTTCCTTGCTCATGGAGCGTCCCTATCACCATGGGAACGTCTCCATATAATAAAATGTACTGTCGGATTTAAGGAATTACGTTAAAATCGCAATGCGATTAATTCAAGTTATATTAATCGCATTGCGATTACAACTTAGCACTGCTATCTTACATAGGCTAGAATTAATGAATATGGAATATAGCAGAAGTGCTAAGTTGAAATCGCAATGCGATTACTTCAAGTTAAATTAATCGCATTGCGAATTCAACTTAGCACTGCTGCTATATTCCATATTCGTTAACTTCGTTCATTCTAGCAAGCTGACCCATTATAAACCCAGCTCTAAGTTGAAATCGCAATGCGATTAATATAACTTGAATTAATCGCATTGCGATTTCAACGTAATTCCTCAAATCCGACAGTACATTTTATTATATGGAGACGTTCCCATGGTGATAGGGACGCTCCATGAGCAAGGAAGTTTATGGTTGGCTTGGTAGAATTAGCGAATAGCGAATATGACGAATGTATTCGTCATATTCTCAAAACGAAGATAACGAAGTATTCTACATCTGCGTTTAGCTACCTATTCGTCAACTTCGCTAATTCTAGCAATCAAATAGGAAGGTTGACTATAGAGACAGCTGTGTTTAATTCGCTATGCGATTTTATTTTATTTTTTTCAATAGAATAATTATATTACTTGATATAATTATTATAATTATTCTATTTATTAAAAAATATATATATATAATCGCATAGCGAATTAAACACAGTTGTCTCTATAGTCAACCTTCCTATTTGATTGCTAGAATTAGCGAAGTTGACGAATAGGTTGCTAAAACGAAGATGGAGAATACTTCGTTATCTTCGTTTTGAGGAATATGACGACTACATTCGTCATATCCGTCATCTATAATTCTAGATATGAAACCAATAGGAAAGTAGCCTTAAGTTAAAATCGCAATACGCGATTATTTAAATCGCATATTAATCGCGATAACTAGAATAATGACGAATATTCGATTTCGACGAATATGAAACGAATATTCTTTCGAATATTCGCGAATTTCGTCGAAATCGAATATGGCACCTGCCGCTCATCACTATTGTGCAGGGAAGGCACGGCTCTCTTGGAGAAGTAGTGGCAGCTGGGAACAACGTATTGTGGGATAGCCACCGCCATCAGCTGTTTGAAGCTGTCAGTGTCCACCAGCCTGAATGACAGCATTTCAAAGGCCAGTAGTTTAGAAATGCTGGCATTCAGGGCCAGGGATAGAGGGTGGCTAGGTGGGAACTTACGCTTTCTCTCCAAGGTTTGCGAGATGAAGAGCTGAACGCTGCCGTGTGACATGGTGGGGATGCTTGGTGACAGAGGTGGTGTTGTTGTTGCCACATCCGCTGTTTGCTGGGCGGCAGGTGCCAACGTTCCTCCTGAGGCGGAGGAAGAGTCTGAGGCTGCAGCAGAAGAGGGAACAGGATGAGCATGAGTGAGTTCCTTGTTTTTAATGTGTTTTGCATATAAATGCCTGGTCATGCAGGTTGTGCTAAGGTTCAGAACGTTAATGCCTCGCTTCAGGCTCTGATGGCACAGCGTGCAAACCACTCGGGTCTTGTTGTCAGCACTTTGTTTAAAGAAGTGCCATGCCAGGGAACTCCTTGAAGCTGATTTTGGGGTGCTCGGTCCCTGGTGGTGGTGGCCAGTAGCAGGCGAACTCTCTTGGCGGTAGCTGTTCTGCTTCTGCCCCCTGCTCCCTCTTTTGCTATGCTGTTGGCTCGGTCTCACCACTGCCTCTTCCTCTGAACTATGAAAGTCATTGGCACGACCTTCATTCCATGTGGGGTCTAGGACCTCATCGTCCCCTGCATCGTCTTCCACACAGTCTTCCTCCCTGACCTCCTTTTCAGTCTGCACACTGCAGAAAGACGCATCAGTTGGCACCTGTGTTTCGTCATCATCAGAGACGTGCGGACTCTGATGAGGTGGTATTCCCATGTCCTCATCATCAGGAAATAGAGTTGAGCGAACACCTGGATGTTCGGGTTCGACGAGTTCGGCCGAACTTTCGAAAAATGTTCGGGTTCGTGATCCGAACTCGACCCGAACTTCATCCCGAACCCGAATCCCATAGAAGTCAATGGGGACCCGAACTTTTGGGCACTAAAAAGGCTGTAAAACACACCCGGAAAGGGCTAGAGGGCTGCAAAAGGCAGCAAAATGTAGTTAAATCCCCTGCAAACAAATGTAGATAGGGAAATGATGAGTTAACATAAAATAAATAAAAATTAAACAATATTAATTGGAGTGAGGTCCCATAGCACAGAATCAGGCTTCAAGTCACCCACCAATGGAGAAGGTCACTTACTATTATTTTGACCACAGCACCCAGACAAAGGAGAGAGGTCCCACAGCAGAGAACCAGGCATCATATCACCCACCACAGGAGTAGGCCACCATTTAGTTACTTTGACCCCTACACCCAGACGGAGGAGAGAGGTTACACAGCAGAGAATCAGGCATCATATCAACCACCACAGGAGAAGCCACCATTTAGTTACTTTGACCCCTGCACCCAGGAAGAGGAGAGAGGCCCCACAGCACATATTCTGGCATCATATCAGCCACCACAGGAGAAGCCACCATTGAGTTACTTTGACCCCTGCACCCAGGAAGAGGAGAGAGGCCCCACAGCACATATTCTGGCATCATATCAGCCACCACAGGAGAAGCCACCATTGAGTTACTTTGACCCTGCACCCAGGAAGAGGAGAGAGGCCCCACAGCACATATTCTGGCATCATATCAGCCACCACAGGAGAAGCCACCATTGAGTTACTTTGACCCCGCACCCAGGAAGAGGAGAGAGGCACCACAGCACATATTCTGGCATCATATCACACACCACAGGAGAAGGCCTCTTTCAGTGATTTAGGCCTTTGGACCCAGACAGAGGAGAGAGGCACCACAGCACATATTCTGGCATCATATCAGCCACCACAGGAGAAGCCACCATTGAGTTACTTTGACCCCTGCACCCAGGAAGAGGAGAGAGGCCCCACAGCACATATTCTGGCATCATATCAGCCACCACAGGAGAAGCCACCATTGAGTTACTTTGACCCCTGCACCCAGGAAGAGGAGAGAGGCCCCACAGCACATATTCTGGCATCATACTAACCACCACAGGAGAAGCCACCATTGAGTTACTTTGACCCCCGCACCCAGGAAGAGGAGAGAGGCACCACAGCACATATTCTGGCATCATATCAGCCACCACAGGAGAAGCCACCATTGAGTTACTTTGACCCCTGCACCCAGGAAGAGGAGAGAGGCCCCACAGCACATATTCTGGCATCATATCAGCCACCACAGGAGAAGCCACCATTTAGTTACTTTGACCCCGCACCCAGGAAGAGGAGAGAGGCACCACAGCACATATTCAGGCATCATATCACACACCACAGGAGAAGGCCTCTTTCAGTGATTTAGGCCTTTGGACCCAGACAGAGGAGAGAGGCACCACAGCACATATTCTGGCATCATATCAGCCACCACAGGAGAAGCCACCATTGAGTTACTTTGACCCCTGCACCCAGGAAGAGGAGAGAGGCCCCACAGCACATATTCTGGCATCATATCAGCCACCACAGGAGAAGCCACCATTGAGTTACTTTGACCCCTGCACCCAGGAAGAGGAGAGAGGCCCCACAGCACATATTCTGGCATCATATCACCCACCACAGGAGTAGGCCACCATTTAGTTACTTTGACCCCTACACCCAGACGGAGGAGAGAGGTTACACAGCAGAGAATCAGGCATTTAGATCACCCACCACAGGAGTAGGCCCCAATTTAATGGGACCCCGGCAACCATGTCAGATGGCACAACCATCAGCTTCATATCAATCAGCACAGGAGAAGGCGACTTTGAAAGACTTTGACCCCTACACCCAGACGGAGGAGAGAGGTTTCACAGCAGAGAATCAGGCATTTAGATCACCCACCACAGGAGTAGGCCCCCATTGAATCAGACCCTGGCAACTATGTCAGATGGCACAACCATCAGCTTTATATCAATCAGCACAGGAGAAGGCGACTTTGAAAGACTTTGACCCCTACACCCAGATGGAGGAGAGAGGTTTCACAGCAGAGAATCAGGCATCATATCAGCCACCACAGGAGAAGCCACCATTGAGTTACTTTGACCCTGCACCCAGGAAGAGGAGAGAGGCCCCACAGCACATATTCTGGCATCATATCAGCCACCACAGGAGAAGCCACCATTGAGTTACTTTGACCCCTGCACCCAGGAAGAGGAGAGAGGCCCCACAGCACATATTCTGGCATCATATCACCCACCACAGGAGTAGGCCACCATTTAGTTACTTTGACCCCTACACCCAGACGGAGGAGAGAGGTTACACAGCAGAGAATCAGGCATTTAGATCACCCACCACAGGAGTAGGCCCCAATTTAATGGGACCCCGGCAACCATGTCAGATGGCACAACCATCAGCTTCATATCAATCAGCACAGGAGAAGGCGACTTTGAAAGACTTTGACCCCTACACCCAGACGGAGGAGAGAGGTTTCACAGCAGAGAATCAGGCATTTAGATCACCCACCACAGGAGTAGGCCCCCATTGAATCAGACCCTGGCAACCATGTCAGATGGCACAACCATCAGCTTTATATCAATCAGCACAGGAGAAGGCGACTTTGAAAGACTTTGACCCCTACACCCAGATGGAGGAGAGAGGTTTCACAGCAGAGAATCAGGCATCATATCAACCACCACAGGAGAAGCCACCATTTAGTTACTTTGACCCCTGCACCCAGGAAGAGGAGAGAGGCCCCACAGCACATATTCTGGCATCATATCAGCCACCACAGGAGAAGCCACCATTGAGTTACTTTGACCCCTGCACCCAGGAAGAGGAGAGAGGCCCCACAGCACATATTCTGGCATCATACTCAGCCACCACAGGAGAAGCCACCATTGAGTTACTTTGACCCCTGCACCCAGGAAGAGGAGAGAGGCCCCACAGCACATATTCTGGCATCATATCAGCCACCACAGGAGAAGCCACCATTGAGTTACTTTGACCCCGCACTCCAGGAAGAGGAGAGAGGCACCACAGCACATATTCAGGCATCATATCACACACCACAGGAGAAGGCCTCTTTCAGTGATTTAGGCCTTGGACCCAGACAGAGGAGAGAGGCACCACAGCACATATTCTGGCATCATATCAGCCACCACAGGAGAAGCCACCATTGAGTTACTTTGACCCCTGCACCCAGGAAGAGGAGAGAGGCCCCACAGCACATATTCTGGCATCATATCAGCCACCACAGGAGAAGCCACCATTTAGTTACTTTGACCCCTTCACCCAAACAGAGGAGAGAGGTTCCACATCAGAGAATCAGGCATCATATCAACCACCACAGGAGTAGGCCACAATTTAGTTTATTTGACCCCTGCACCCAGGAAGAGGAGAGAGGCCCCACAGCACATATTCTGGCATCATATCACACACCACAGGAGAAGGCCTCTTTTCAGTGATTTAGGCCTTTGGACCCAGACAGAGGAGAGAGGTCCTACAGCAGAGAACCAGGCATCATATCACCCACTACAGGAGTAGGCCACCATTTAGTTACTTTGACCCCTACACCCAGACGGAGGAGAGAGGTTACACAGCAGAGAATCAGGCATTTAGATCACCCACTCACAGGAGTAGGCCCCAATTTAATGGGACCCCGGCAACCATGTCAGATGGCACAACCATCAGCTTCATATCAATCAGCACAGGAGAAGGCGACTTTGAAAGACTTTGACCCCTACACCCAGATGGAGGAGAGAGGTTTCACAGCAGAGAATCAGGCATCATATCAACCACTCACAGGAGAAGCCACCATTTAGTTACTTTGACCCCTGCACCCAGGAAGAGGAGAGAGGCACCACAGCACATATTCTGGCATCATATCAGCCACCACAGGAGAAGCCACCATTGAGTTACTTTGACCCCTGCACCCAGGGAAGAGGAGAGAGGCCCCACAGCACATATTCTGGCATCATATCAGCCACCACAGGAGAAGCCACCATTTAGTTACTTTGACCCCTTCACCCAAACAGAGGAGAGAGGTTCCACATCAGAGAATCAGGCATCATATCAACCACCACAGGAGTAGGCCACAATTTAGTTTATTTGACCCCTGCACCCAGGAAGAGGAGAGAGGCCCCACAGCACATATTCTGGCATCATATCACACCACAGGAGAAGGCCTCTCTTCAGTGATTTAGGCCTTTGGACCCAGACAGAGGAGAGAGGTCAGAGATTAGCTTCATATCCCCAGCACAGCAGAAGACCGCTTTATTTGACTTAGGCCTCAGCACCCAGACAGAAGACAGAGGTAGCATGGCAGCGGTTATGGCTTCATGTCACCCGTTAGTTTAACCGGCCACTTCATCTGGTTAGGCGCCTGCGCCCAGACAGAGAAGAGTTTCATTCAACTGTGGGTTTCATAAAATTTGTATCAAATAAAGAAGTGGCCCGTAGCACAACAAGACATGTTTTAGGCAGTTAATAAGGACTACTCTGCACAAGGGAGGGACAGGTCCTGTGGGATCCATGCCTGGTTCATCTTGCATGAAGGTCAGCTTGTCCACGTTGGCTGTGACAGGCGGCCGCGCTTGTCAGTACGACGCCCCTGCCGTGCTGGAATACGCGTTCAGATAAAACGCTGGCCGCCCGGGCAGGAAAGCACCTCCAAGGCATAACATGCTAACTCTGGCCACGTGGGACAATTTCCGAAACCCATTAGTTGAATGGGGGCCGAACCATCCGTCAGGATGTGGAGGGTGTGCAGACATACTGTTCAACCATGTTAGTGAAATGCTGCCTCCTGCTAACACGTCCGTATCAGGTGTCGGTGCAGATAGCTGTGGCGTGGAGACAAAACTTTTCCACATTTCTGCCATGCTAACCCTGCCCTCAGATGAGCTGGCCGTGACACAGCTGCGTTGGCGACCTCTTGCCACTCCTCTGCCCTTCTACCTTCCACCTGTTCCTGTGACATGTGGGAATGTCTCAAGAGCGCCTATCAGCGTGCGCTGTACTCGCAAGATCTTACGGTCGCGCTCCAGTTCAGGAATTAAAGTGGGCACATTGTCTTTATACTGGGATCCAGCAGGGTGGCCACCCAGTAGTCTGCACATCGCTAAAACGTGGGCAACTCTGCTGTCGCTGCAGGCATTGGAGCATATATTCGCTCATGTGGGCCAGGCTACCCATGGGTAAGGGACAAGCTGTCCTCTGTGGGAGGCGATCGCCATCGCCCCACCGTATCCCCAGCCACGCACCAGTGATGGGCCTGGGCTGCCACTCCCGCTGTGAACTGCGGCATCCTCGTCCCCCTCCACCTCCCTCCTCCTTATCCTCCTCGTCCTCCAGTACAGTGCCTTGGCTGGCGACTTGTGAACCTGTCCTCTGCTGCTTAAACAAACCTCCCTCTGAGCCAATTCGAACAGACTGGCCCGAAAGTGTTAGAAACGAGCCCTCATCCTCCTCCTCCTCCTCCACCTGGGCCACCTCCTCAACATCATTGCCCTAAGTGTTTTCTCAAGGAGACATAGAAGTGGTATTGTAACGCTGATAACAGTGTCATCGCCACTGGCCATGTTGGTGGAGTACTGAAACAGCGCAACAGGGCACACAGGTCTCGCGATGGAGGCCCAATCATTGGTGGTGAAGTGGTGCTGTTCGGCAGACGACTGACGCGAGCGCGCTGCAGCTGAAACTCCACTATGGCCTGCTGCTGCTCGCACAGTCTCTCCAGCATGTGCAAGGTGGAGTTCCACCCGTGGGCACGCCGCATATGAGGCGGTGAGCGGAAGGCCGAAGTTCCGCTGTAGCGCAGACAGGCAGCAGCGGCAGGATGTGAACGGCGAAGCGCGCACAGACGGCCCGCACTTTATGCAGCAGCTCTGACATGTTGGGGTAGTGGTGAATGAACCTCTGCACCACTAAGTTCAGCACATGCGCCAGGCAAGGATGACGCCAAACCGGCTAGTCCCAGAGCTGCCACGAGATTTCGCCCATTATCGCACACCACCAGGCCTGGCTTGAGGCCCACCGGCAGAAACCACTCGTCGGTCTGTTGTTCAATACCCCGCCACAACTCCTGCGCGGTGTGGGGCCTGTCCCCCAAACATATGAGTTTCAGAATGGCCGCTGACGTTCACCCCGGCTGTGCTGAAGTTGGTGGTGAAGGTGTGTGGCTGACTGGATGAGCTGGTGGAAGCAGAGGAGGAGGAAGCCGAGTAGGAGGAGGAGGCTACAGGAGGCAGAGAATGATGCCCTGCGATCCTAGGGCGGAAGGACGTGCGCCAAGGAACTGTCCGCCGGGCCCAGCCGCCACTACATTCATCCAGTGTGCAGTTAGTGAGATATAGCGTCCCTGGTCAAGCTTACTGGTCCACGTATCTGTGGTTAGGTGGACCTTGCCACAAATGGCGTTGCGCAGTGCACACTTGATTTTATCGGACACTTGCATGTGCAGGGAAGGCACGGCTGTCTTGGAGAAGTAGTGGCGGCTGGGAACCACATACTGCGGACAGCCATGGCCATCAGCTGTTTGAAGCTGTCTGTGTCCACCAGCCGGAATGACAGCAGTTTCAAAGGCCAGCAGTTTAGAAATGCTGGCGCTCAGGCCAAGGGCCTCGAGGGTGACTCGGGGAATTTGCGCTCCTCTCTAAGGTTTGAGATATTGAGAGCTGAACGCTGCTGTGTGATATAGTGAGACGCCAGTGACGGTGGCGGTGGTGGTGGTGTCGGTGGCACATCCTGTTTGCTGCTCGGCAGGTGGCAACATTCCTCTCGAGGCGGAAGCCGAGGCAGCAGCGGTAGAGGGAGCAGGGGAGCCTCAGCGAGTGCCTGGTTTTAAGGTGTGTACCCCACTGCAGTTCATGCTTGCATGTAGATGCCTGGTCATGCAGGCTGTGCTGAGGTTCAGAACGTTAATGCCTCGCCCAGGCTCTGATGGCAGAGCGTGCAAGTCACTCGGGTCTTGTCGTGTAGGACATTGTTTAAAGAAGTGCCATGCCAGGGAACTCTTTGAAGCTGCCTTGTGGGGCTGGGTCCCTGTTGGCGATGTCCAGTAGCAGGCGAACTCTGGGGGCGGCCTGCCTGCTTTTGGCCCCTGCTCTCTCTTTGGCTTCGCTGTTGTCTCGGTCTCACCACTACCTCTTCCTCTGAACTGTGAAAGTCATCGCCACGACCTTCAGTCCATGTGGGGTCTAAGACCTCATCGTCCTCTGCATCGTCTTCCACCCAGTCTCCTCCCTGACCTCCTCCTGTTCAGTCTGCACACTGCAAAAGACGCGGCAGTGGGCACCTGTGTTTCATCATCATCAGAGACGTCGGGACTCCGATGAGGTGGTATTCCCATGTCCTCTTCATCTGGAGACATAAGTGGTTGTGCGTCAGTGCATGGTATGTCTTCCTCCACTGGGGAAGGGCTAGGTGGACGTCCCTGGGAAACCCTGGAAGCAGAGTCTTCAAACAGAAGAAGAGACTGCTGCATAACTTGTGGCTCAGACCGCTTCCTGATATGCTTGGGGGTGATGTGACAGACTGATGGGCTTGGTTTTCAGGTGCCACCTGTGCTTTCCGCAGAAGACTAGGTGGAAGACCATGGGTGAACGTGCTGGAAGCACTGTCGGCCACCCAATCGATTAATGCCTGTACCTGCTCAGGCCCTACCATCCTAAGAGCGGCATTGGGCCCCACGGAGATAGTTGCGGTACATTCTGGCCGGCTAGTTGAGGGAGTTCTGCTCCCCACTGCGTGTGCGCCTGAGCCGAACGCCACGCCCTCTACCAGCAACAGAGGCTCCACGGACACCACCACGACTCACCGCGCCCCGTCCCTTAATTAGTATTTTTCTTCATTGCTGCGATTCAACCTTCGCACTACAATGAAATATATTATTTTTATATAGCAAAACCCTCACTGGAATACTTTCAGTCTTTTGACTGTATGGATTACAGATGGAATGACTGTTATATGTGAGTACCGCTTTCTTGACAGATTCTAGTATGGGTACATATATGTTTTCCCAACCCCAGCACATTAGTTTGCTAATTCCAGATGTATGAAACGCAGGCCTAACTGTATCTAGTATATTGAACGCCAGATAAACTAACTTGGCCTTTTTAAATAAAAAATTCCTCACTGGAATACTTTCAGTCTTTTGACTGTATGGATTACAGATGGAATGACTGTTATATGTGAGTACCGCTTTTTGACAGATTCTAGTATGGGTACATATATGTTTTCCCAACCCCAGCACATTAGTTTGCTAATTCCAGATGTATGAAACGCAGGCCTAACTGTATCTAGTATATTGAACGCCAGATAAACTAACTTGGCCTTTTTAAATAAAAAATTCCCTCACTGGAATACTTTCAGTCTTTTGACTGTATGGATTACAGATGGAATGACTGTTATATGTGAGTACCGCTTTCTTTGACAGATTCTAGTATGGGTACATATATGTTTTCCCAACCCCAGCACATTAGTTTGCTAATTCCAGATGTATGAAACGCAGGCCTAACTGTATCTAGTATATTGAACGCCAGATAAACTAACTTGGCCTTTTTAAATAAAAATTCCCTCACTGGAATACTTTCAGTCTTTTGACTGTATGGATTACAGATGGAATGACTGTTATATGTGAGTACCGCTTTCTTTGACAGATTCTAGTATGGGTACATATATGTTTTCCCAACCCCAGCACATTAGTTTGCTAATTCCAGATGTATGAAACGCAGGCCTAACTGTATCTAGTATATTGAACGCCAGATAAACTAATCTTGGCCTTTTTTAAATAAAAAAATTCCCTCACTGGAATACTTTCAGTCTTTTGACTGTATGGATTACAGATGGAATGACTGTTATATGTGAGTACCGCTTTCTTTGACAGATTCTAGTATGGGTACATATATGTTTTCCCAACCCCAGCACATTAGTTTGCTAATTCCAGATGTATGAAACGCAGGCCTAACTGTATCTAGTATATTGAACGCCAGATAAACTAACTTGGCCTTTTTAAATAAAAAATTCCCTCACTGGAATACTTTCAGTCTTTTGACTGTATGGATTACAGATGGAATGACTGTTATATGTGAGTACCGCTTTCTTTGACAGATTCTAGTATGGGTACATATATGTTTTCCCAACCCCAGCACATTAGTTTGCTAATTCCAGATGTATGAAACGCAGGCCTAACTGTATCTAGTATATTGAACGCCAGATAAACTAACTTGGCCTTTTTAAATAAAAAAATTCCCTCACTGGAATACTTTCAGTCTTTTGACTGTATGGATTACAGATGGAATGACTGTTATATGTGAGTACCGCTTTCTTTGACAGATTCTAGTATGGGTACATATATGTTTTCCCAACCCCAGCACATTAGTTTGCTAATTCCAGATGTATGAAACGCAGGCCTAACTGTATCTAGTATATTGAACGCCAGATAAACTAACTTGGCCTTTTTAAATAAAAAAAAATTCCCTCACTGGAATACTTTCAGTCTTTTGACTGTATGGATTACAGATGGAATGACTGTTATATGTGAGTACCGCTTTCTTTGACAGATTCTAGTATGGGTACATATATGTTTTCCCAACCCCAGCACATTAGTTTGCTAATTCCAGATGTATGAAAGCATGAGCCTAACTGTATCTAGTATATTGAGCGCCAGATAAACTAACTTGGCCTTTTTAAATAAAAAAATTCCCTCACTGGAATACTTTCAGTCTTTTGACTGTATGGATTACAGATGGAATGACTGTTATATGTGAGTACCGCTTTCTTTGACAGATTCTAGTATGGGTACATATATGTTTTCCCAACCCCAGCACATTAGTTTGCTAATTCCAGATGTATGAAAGCATAGGCCTAACTGTATCTAGTATATTGAGCATCAGATAAACTAACTTGGCCTTTTTAAATAAAAAAATTCCCTCACTGGAATACTTTCAGTCTTTTGACTGTATGGATTACAGATGGAATGACTGTTATATGTGAGTACCGCTTTCTTTGACAGATTCTAGTATGGGTACATATATGTTTTCCCAACCCCAGCACATTAGTTTGCTAATTCCAGATGTATGAAAGCATGAGCCTAACTGTATCTAGTATATTGAGCGCCAGATAAACTAACTTGGCCTTTTTTAAATAAAAAAATTCCCTCACTGGAATACTTTCAGTCTTTTGACTGTATGGATTACAGATGGAATGACTTGTTATATGTGAGTACCGCTTTCTTTGACAGATTCTAGTATGGGTACATATATGTTTTCCCAACCCCAGCACATTAGTTTGCTAATTCCAGATGTATGAAAGCATAGGCCTAACTGTATCTAGTATATTGAGCGCCAGATAAACTAACTTGGCCTTTTTAAATAAAAAAATTCCCTCACTGGAATACTTTCAGTCTTTTGACTGTATGGATTACAGATGGAATGACTGTTATATGTGAGTACCGCTTTCTTTGACAGATTCTAGTATGGGTACATATATGTTTTCCCAACCCCAGCACATTAGTTTGCTAATTCCAGATGTATGAAACGCTAGGCCTAACTGTATCTAGTATATTGAGCGCCAGATAAACTAACTTGGCCTTTTTTAAATAAAAAAATTCCCTCACTGGAATACTTTCAGTCTTTTGACTGTATGGATTACAGATGGAATGACTGTTATATGTGAGTACCGCTTTCTTTGACAGATTCTAGTATGGGTACATATATGTTTTCCCAACCCCAGCACATTAGTTTGCTAATTCCAGATGTATGAAAGCATGAGCCTAACTGTATCTAGTATATTGAGCGCCAGATAAACTAACTTGGCCTTTTTAAATAAAAAAATTCCCTCACTGGAATACTTTCAGTCTTTTGACTGTATGGATTACAGATGGAATGACTGTTATATGTGAGTACCGCTTTCTTTGACAGATTCTAGTATGGGTACATATATGTTTTCCCAACCCCAGCACATTAGTTTGCTAATTCCAGATGTATGAAAGCATGAGCCTAACTGTATCTAGTATATTGAGCGCCAGATAAACTAACTTGGCCTTTTTTAAATAAAAAAATTCCCTCACTGGAATACTTTCAGTCTTTTGACTGTATGGATTACAGATGGAATGACTGTTATATGTGAGTACCGCTTTCTTTGACAGATTCTAGTATGGGTACATATATGTTTTCCCAACCCCAGCACATTAGTTTGCTAATTCCAGATGTATGAAACGCAGGCCTAACTGTATCTAGTATATTGAGCACCAGATAAACTAACTTGGCCTTTTTAAATAAAAAAATTCCCTCACTGGAATACTTTCAGTCTTTTGACTGTATGGATTACAGATGGAATGACTGTTATATGTGAGTACCGCTTTCTTTGACAGATTCTAGTATGGGTACATATATGTTTTCCCAACCCCAGCACATTAGTTTGCTAATTCCAGATGTATGAAAGCATGAGCCTAACTGTATCTAGTATATTGAGCATGAGATAAACTAACTTGGCCTTTTTAAATAAAAAAATTCCCTCACTGGAATACTTTCAGTCTTTTGACTGTATGGATTACAGATGGAATGACTTGTTATATGTGAGTACCGCTTTCTTTGACAGATTCTAGTATGGGTACATATATGTTTTCCCAACCTGAGCACATTAGTTTGCTAATTCCAGATGTATGAAGCATGAGCCTAACTGTATCTAGTATATTGAAAGCCAGATAAACTAACTTGGCCTTTTTAAATAAAAAAATTCCCTCACTGGAATACTTTCAGTCTTTTGACTGTATGGATTACAGATGGAATGACTGTTATATGTGAGTACCGCTTTCTTTGACAGATTCTAGTATGGGTACATATATGTTTTCCCAACCCCAGCACATTAGTTTGCTAATTCCAGATGTATGAAACGCAGGCCTAACTGTATCTAGTATATTGAACGCCAGATAAACTAACTTGGCCTTTTTAAATAAAAAAATTCCCTCACTGGAATACTTTCAGTCTTTTGACTGTATGGATTACAGATGGAATGACTTGTTATATGTGAGTACCGCTTTCTTTGACAGATTCTAGTATGGGTACATATATGTTTTCCCAACCCCAGCACATTAGTTTGCTAATTCCAGATGTATGAAGCATGAGGCCTAACTGTATCTAGTATATTGAGCATCAGATAAACTAACTTGGCCTTTTTAAATAAAAAAAATTCCCTCACTGGAATACTTTCAGTCTTTTGACTGTATGGATTACAGATGGAATGACTGTTATATGTGAGTACCGCTTTCTTTGACAGATTCTAGTATGGGTACATATATGTTTTCCCAACCCCAGCACATTAGTTTGCTAATTCCAGATGTATGAAAGCATGAGCCTAACTGTATCTAGTATATTGAGCGCCAGATAAACTAACTTGGCCTTTTTAAATAAAAAAAATTCCCTCACTGGAATACTTTCAGTCTTTTGACTGTATGGATTACAGATGGAATGACTGTTATATGTGAGTACCGCTTTCTTTGACAGATTCTAGTATGGGTACATATATGTTTTCCCAACCCCAGCACATTAGTTTGCTAATTCCAGATGTATGAAACGCAGGCCTAACTGTATCTAGTATATTGAGCGCCAGATAAACTAACTTGGCCTTTTTTAAATAAAAAAATTCCCTCACTGGAATACTTTCAGTCTTTTGACTGTATGGATTACAGATGGAATGACTGTTATATGTGAGTACCGCTTTCTTTGACAGATTCTAGTATGGGTACATATATGTTTTCCCAACCCCAGCACATTAGTTTGCTAATTCCAGATGTATGAAAGCATGAGGCCTAACTGTATCTAGTATATTGAACGCCAGATAAACTAACTTGGCCTTTTTAAATAAAAAAATTCCCTCACTGGAATACTTTCAGTCTTTTGACTGTATGGATTACAGATGGAATGACTGTTATATGTGAGTACCGCTTTCTTTGACAGATTCTAGTATGGGTACATATATGTTTTCCCAACCCCAGCACATTAGTTTGCTAATTCCAGATTTATGAAACGCATGGCCTAACTGTATCTAGTATATTGAGCGCCAGATAAACTAACTTGGCCTTTTTTAAATAAAAAAATTCCCTCACTGGAATACTTTCAGTCTTTTGACTGTATGGATTACAGATGGAATGACTGTTATATGTGAGTACCGCTTTCTTTGACAGATTCTAGTATGGGTACATATATGTTTTCCCAACCCCAGCACATTAGTTTGCTAATTCCAGATGTATGAAACGCATGAGCCTAACTGTATCTAGTATATTGAGCGCCAGATAAACTAACTTGGCCTTTTTAAATAAAAAAATTCCCTCACTGGAATACTTTCAGTCTTTTGACTGTATGGATTACAGATGGAATGACTGTTATATGTGAGTACCGCTTTCTTTGACAGATTCTAGTATGGGTACATATATGTTTTCCCAACCCCAGCACATTAGTTTGCTAATTCCAGATGTATGAAAGCGTAGGCCTAACTGTATCTAGTATATTGAGCGCCAGATAAACTAACTTGGCCTTTTTAAATAAAAAAATTCCCTCACTGGAATACTTTCAGTCTTTTGACTGTATGGATTACAGATGGAATGACTGTTATATGTGAGTACCGCTTTCTTTGACAGATTCTAGTATGGGTACATATATGTTTTCCCAACCCCAGCACATTAGTTTGCTAATTCCAGATGTATGAAGCATGAGGCCTAACTGTATCTAGTATATTGAGCGCCAGATAAACTAACTTGGCCTTTTTTAAATAAAAAAATTCCCTCACTGGAATACTTTCAGTCTTTTGACTGTATGGATTACAGATGGAATGACTGTTATATGTGAGTACCGCTTTCTTTGACAGATTCTAGTATGGGTACATATATGTTTTCCCAACCCCAGCACATTAGTTTGCTAATTCCAGATGTATGAAACGCAGGCCTAACTGTATCTAGTATATTGAGCGCCAGATAAACTAACTTGGCCTTTTTAAATAAAAAAATTCCCTCACTGGAATACTTTCAGTCTTTTGACTGTATGGATTACAGGTGGACTGGTATTAGTAGGGGTGACACAAGCACACCCAAGTCCCTGATGTAGGATTTCTATGGCACAGACCACTATTACAAGTGATTAATGGACGTTGGGAGAGATTGTGCTGCAGCACTAGTCCCAAGATGGCCGCCGCCTATCAGCCCAGTAACATGTGCCACAAAATGGTCTGCACAACCTTTAAAAAAATAGCCTTGGACTGTGCTGCTAAATCGCTATTGGTCTGAATCCCAGGTGTAGATGTCTGACTTGTTTGGAGCTTTGGAATGCACACTGTGGCAGCTTCTGCTGCAGCACTACAAGTCGCAAAATGGCGGCCGGCGGTCAGCCCAGGTACATGTGGATGGAAAAATCACTCTGGCCACTCTAAAAATAGCCAATCCCTATCAAAAAAGCAGCTCAGCTGCAGTTGTTCAGATGAATCACAGGTGGAGGAGAGAAATTTGCTTCCAGTTATTCAATTATCCCTGCCTATTCTCGCCCTAGCATCAGCTGCGTCTATCCCTGTTCTATTCACATCGGGAGTGAGCACGTCCCGACGTGCGCACAAGCTTATAAAGAGGCTGAGTCACATGCTGCACTCGGCCAATTACAGCCTTGCCAATAGTAGGCATGGCTGCGATGGCATCTTAGGGCAAGTAGTATGATGCATGTTGATTGGCTGCTTTGCAGCCTTTCAAAATGCGCCTAAATACATGCCGAACGACGAACCCGAACCCGAACTTTTTTGAAAATGTCCGGGTTCGGGTCCGGGTCCCGGACACCCCAAAATTCGGTACGAACCCGAACGATGCTCGAACTGTTCGCTCAACACTATCAGGAAACCTAAGTGGTTGTGCGTCAGTACATTCTATATCTTTCACCGCTGTGGAAGGGCTAGGTGGATTCCCTTGGGAAATCCTGCCAGCAGAGTCTTCAAACAGCATAAGAGACTACTTCATAACTTGAGCCTCAGACAGTTTCCCTGATATGCATGGGGGTGATGTGACAGACTGATGGGCTTGGTTTTCAGGCGCCACCTGTGCGCTTTCTGCAGAAGACTGGGTGGGAGATAATGTTGTGAACATGCTGGATCCACTTTTTTGCCACCCAATTGACTAGCACCTGTACTTGCTCAGGCCTTACCATCCTTAGAACGGCATTGGGCCCCACCAAATATCACTGTAAATTCTGGCGGGTACTGGAACCTGAGGTAGTTTGTGCACTAGGACATGTGGCTGTGGCAGAATGGCCACGTCCTCTCCAAGCACCAGAGGGTCCACTAATACCACCATGACCATGTCCGCGTCTCTTACTAGATGTTTTCCTCAATTTTTTCAGTTCACTATTTTGTGTGGCTGTGGCTGAACGGCCACATCCTCTCCCAGCACCAGAGGGTCCACTAACACCACCACAACCATGTCCGCGTCCGCATCCCTTACTAGATATTTTCTTCATTGTTACCGTTCACCACAATAAGAAAAAAAATTATTTGGCCATATGTATTGAGTTTAAATTCAGGCCTCTTTTTTACAGGCACCTAACACTATCTGGCTATCTATTTATGTACCGTATTACACTAATACAGGCACGGCAGTAACCACAGATTTAGGGGAATATCAATTGTATGCCTAGTATTTAGGCCCTGGATGAACAGTATCCCTTTATGGACAGAATTACACTTGGAGATGCACAATAGTGTGTGCAAATGTAGAGGATTATGCTTTCAACACTTGAAATTTAACACTTAGTGTAATATACCCTTTGTGACGGAACACCAGGCACCCCGACTGAGTACCTCCATCGACCGATGCTCCAAGGACCATCAGCACTGCACTCGACACCAGAACCACCACCACAGACCCCACGAACCGCCTTCAGCTTGTTTGGGGTCTAGTCGTTCTTTACCCTCTCTGGACCCAAGACCGGGCTCCAGCTTGCAGTGGGTGAACCTCTCCTTAGTCCAGAGAGCGAAACAGTAACAAGAACAGATCTAACAAGAGCTAGGGATTATACTCTGGAGAGTATAATGATTATAGCAATCCCCAGAGTGTAGCTCTCTAATCCCCCAAACATGAGCCCAAACTTCATGAAGGGTAGAATAGCACAATTTAATGCCAGCCAGCACTCACAATTTATACAATTCCATAGGCCAGAGGCACACCCCCTCTGACTGTGATACAGTTAACTAAGACAATGGACTAACTTAATATACATACACAGTTCTGGTGGCCTAACATCATAACTTAATCAAACAGACTACCCCCCCAAGTGACTTAATAGAGGAAGAGAGTAGACACATGTGATGGGATCATTTCCTGAGTGTATCAGAGGGTGATCTACTCCTCTACCCCAGAGTCAGCTACTTAATCCCATCACTAGCACAATAGCGCAAGGGGACAAATGAACTAACACCTTCCTTGGGAGCCTCAGTGCAGGGTTAACCCTTTATGTGTTGCTGGGTTCACCCTTGCACCTTTAATGGACAATAGAAACAATATGGCTTATAAACTCCACACATAAATCAGGGTTCATAGTTCCTTGTAACCCCAAGAAATCTGAGGGGGTCTCCATGGTTCTGGGTCCATAGTCCGTAAGAAGGAGGCTAGTCCCCAGGCTTCTCCAGAAGTCCCAGTGATGGTTCAGTCCGTCACACCCTTTTACAGAAATAAATACACTTGGAGATGCACGGTAGCGTGTGCAGTTGTTGAGGATGACCCTAACAGCACTTGTATTTACACCTTCAGTTTAATATACCCTTTTACGGACAGAAATAGACTATGAGATGCACAATGGTGTGTGCAAATGTAGAGGATTAAGCTTTCAGCACTTGTATTTTAACACTTGGTGTAATATACCCTTTTACGGAAAGAAATACACTTGGAGATGCACGGTAGCGTGTGCAAATATAGAGAATTTATTTATTAGGCCTTGTATTTAGACGCTAACACGCTGAGTGTAATATACTCTTTTACGGACAGATTTACAATTGGCCAGCAACAGCTGAAACCACAGATTTACGGTATTGCTATTTTGGCAATTAAATTTCCCCCCAGAAAAATATCTATCCTTTGCCGGACACTATTAAACTTGGCCAGCCACTGCTGGGACACCAGATTTAGGGAATTGCTATTTTGGCAATTGAATTTCACCCCAGAAAAAAAGTATATTCTTTGCAGGACACTGTTAAACTTGGCCAGCCACAGCTGAAACCACTGATTTACGGTATTGCTATTTTGGCAATTGAATTTCACCCCAGAAAAAAAAATCTATCCTTTGCCAGACACTATAAAACTTGGCCAGCCATAGCTGAAACCATTGATTTACGGTATTGCTATTTTGGCAATTGAATTTCACCCCAGAAAATATTATATCCTTTGACGGACACTATGAAACTTGTCTAGTAACAGCTGGAACACCAGATTTAGGGGATTGCTATTTTGGCTATTGAATTTCACCCCAGAACAAAATATATCCTTTGCCGGACACTATTAAACTTGGCCAGCCACAGCTGAAACCAGTTGTCACGGAAAGGGAGGGAAAGCGTGCACCCACTGTCTGCCACCCAAGACTCTGTCCCTACCTACTTGCACTTGCCCGTCCTAGGTAACGGAGCGCAACTGGGCGACGGTCCCTGACCTGGTTAAGTGTGGAGGACAGGAAGGACGTCGACAGGCGGACAGAAGGAAGAAGTAAACAGACACTGCAGGAACAGCAAACACAACCAAAACAAGCCAAGGGTTCAAAGCCGGGAGGTAGCCTAGTAACAGTAGGGGTCTCACAAAACATAGTCAGCTAACAAGCCGGAGTTTAAAACCAGGAGGTCACATCAAATCCAAGGGGAAACAGAAAAGTCGGAATACAAGCCGGGTCAAACCAAGAAGTCACGTCAAATCCAAAGGAGCAGGCAGGAGCAAATACGGAGAGTCAAATAAGGGTCAAAACCAAACACACACAGGACTAGTAGCAGCAGTAGCCCAAGACAGTAAATAATCACAGGCAACCTGTGGCCAGCAGATTGCCTGTATTTATAGTGGCAGGGTCATGTGCCAGCGTCATATGACCGACAGACAGACGAGTTGAGCACCGAGTGATCAGCTCGGCGCTCAAGGCAGACCTAGGAGAGGGGAAATCTCACCTAGCAAAGCTGCCCTGGGAACGAGGCTGAGCACAGATTCTCGCTTCAGAAGCTAAGCAGCAGGTCTGTGTCTGATGGGAGACCGACTTTGCCTTTGGCACCATGTTACACCACTGATTAATAGAATTGCTTTTTTGGCAATTGAATTTCACCCCAGAACAAAATATATCCTTTGCTGGACACTATTAAACTTGGCCAACCACAATTGAAACCACAGATTTTTGGTATTGCTATTTTGGCAATTGAATTTCACCCCAGAAAAAAAAAATATCCTTTGCCGGACACTATTAAACTTAGCCAGCCACAGCTGAAACCACTAATTTACGGTATTGCTATTTTGGCAATTGAATTTCACCCCAGAACAAAATGTATCCTTTGCCGGACACTATTAAACTTGGCCAGCCACTGCTGGGACACCAGATTTAGGGGATTGCTATTTTGGCAATTGAATTTCACCCCAGAAAATTATCTATCCTTTGCCGGACACTATTAAACTTGGCCAGCCACTGCTGGGACACCAGATTTAGGGGATTGCTATTTTGGCAATTGAATTTCACCACAGAAAAAAATCTATCCTTTGCCAGACAGCAGACAGTATTACACTTGGCTAGCCACAGCTGGAACACCATATTTAGTGGATTGCTATTTTGGCAATTGAATTTAACTCCTCAATAAAATATAGAAATTGCTATCCTGAGTTTCTAGGGGTGACAATAAGCACAGCCAAGCCCCTGATGTAGGATATAGCAAAAAAAAAATCTAGTATTGATCGATTGATGCACTTGGTGGCAGCTTGTGCTGGTGCACCACAAGACACAAAATGGCCGCTGATCACCCCAGAAAAAAGTGACAGAAAAACGCTCTGTGCAGCCTACAAACCAGTGAGCAATTAACTTGCAGAAGTTGAATGATTCACAGCTGTAGATCAAGCAATTCATTAAGTGTTTTTGCTGAGTTTTCCCTGCCTAATCTCGCCCTCACACAGCTGCGTCCTATCCCTACATCAGAACAGAGTGATGTGCAGCGCTACGTGACTCCAGCTTAAATAGAGGCTGGGTCACATGCTGCACTTGGCCATTTACAGCCATGCCATTAGTAGGCATGGCTGTGATGGCTTCTTAGGGCAAGAAGTAAAACGCTAGCTGATTGGCTGCTGTGCAGCCCATCAGGAAGCGAGAAGAAATCGCCGAACAACAAACCCGAACATTTTTCAAATGTCCGGGTCCAGAACACCCCAAAATTCAGTATGAACCCGAACTATACAGTTCGGGTTCGCTCATCCCTAATTATGATGTATCAGGCAGTGATGTGTGGAAATCCTGGCTTATCCAAACCTGATTCATCTTCACAAAGGTCAGTTTCTCCAGATTTTGGGTGGATAGTTGAATTATCTTTGGGGTAACAATGGCCCACACTGCATTAAATACCTGCTCTGATGCTACACTGCTTGCCAGGCAGTAAAGCTTGTTCAGGGCAAACTCGGCCAGTAATGTCAACAAATTGAGTTTTGCTGCCTAGTAGTCCAGGGGATCTTTGATGTGGCATGACGGTGCACTCCAAGTATTCCACAACCTGCTTATTCATGTTCTGCTCTGTCTACTTGCTGCTGCTTGTAAGTAGTTTCTTCAGTAGGTGGGTGAAGAAAACTGCTCATTAGCGACTCTAGACTTAAGTTGCTGCTGATGGAGTTGGAACTGCTCCTGCCCCCCACCCCCTCAGCAGCCATGGCAGTGGAACATAACCGCAGAGGGCCTTCCCCGCTCAGACCTTCGTGAGAATGGGCGATGGCGCACATAGGCAGTGGCCAACTGACTACATAGGATGTCTCAATAGTAGTTCAGTGGGTATATGGTGACAATTTGGCTGTCACTACGCAAGCAACTGAGCATGCATCGGGCCATTTGCACAAGTGACTCGGAGGGACTCCCTGCCTCCATCTCCACTGCATACTACCACTGTGTGTCTGGGTCATCTGCCTCATCCTCCTCAGTAGAATGACGTTGTTCATCCCGTAGTCCTGGTGACTCACAAATAAAGTGGCCTCCTCAAAGGGCCCGAGCAAACTGCAGGTGTTAGGCATGAGCTGCCACTGGCTGACATCGAAGTTACACAAGGGAGCACCTCTGTCCGCCTGTATCATCAAGAAATCGTTTATGGCCTTTCTCTGTTCATATAATCAGTCCAGCATATGGAGGGTAGTATTCCAATGGGTGGAAAAGTTGCATATCAGCCTACATTATGTTGTGGGACGCCGTTCTGCAGCTCAAGGAGGGTGTGCTTTGTGGTGTACGAGTGGTTGAAGTGCATGCAAAGTTTCCTAGCCATATTCAGGATATATTGAAGATGAGCAGAAGACTTCAGGAACCGCTTTATAACCAGATTGAATACGTGCACCATGCAGGGCGTATGGCTCAGCCCTCCTTGATGCAGCGCCAACACAATGTTCTTCCCGTTGTCAGTCACCATGTTTCTGATTTTGAGTTGTCAAGGAGAAAGACAGGATTTGATTTCTTGATCAAGGATGCAGAGCAGTTCATCCCCTGTGTGACTTGCCCAGGCAAACCACATGCAGAACAGGGTGACACCACTGTGCCCTGCACAGATCGTATGCTGGAGGGGGGCACTGTGAATTGTCCCTGCAGTGGAGGCTGAGGACATAGTGAAGGATGAGGAGGCAGAGGCGGACATTGTCGCCGGACCAACAGTGTGAGAACGTGGAGGCGAAAGTGGCGTCACCTGGCCAAGTTGCTGGTGTGGCTGGGCAGGAACCACAATTACCCTGTGGGCCGTAAAGAACATATATTGTCCTTGACCGTAGTTGCAGCTCTACATGTCAGCGCTGCAGTGCACTATGGCAGACACCGACAGGTTTAAGGACTGGCCAATCTTCTGTTCTACATATGTGTGCAGGGCTAATACTGCCTTTTTAGCAAAGAAATGATGGCTTGGGACTCTCCACCTCAGCTCAGCACAAGCTATCAGTTCTCTGAAAGGTGCAGAGTCCACCACTTGAAAAGGGAGGGACTGCAGCAGCAGCAACTTGGACAGGAGCATGTTCAGCTTCTGCGCCGTTGGATGAGTGCATGCATACTGTTGTCTCTTGGCAATCGCTTCAGTGATCGATTGCTAACTAAATGACTGATGGGGAGTAGGAGGACGAGGAGCAGGAGCATCAGGGCCAGTAGATGATGGGAAGAACAGACAATTGACTGCATGAAATCGGTTGTGTGCCACTGGGTGATGCAGCGGTTGCTGCGGCAGGCTGGACCACTACATCGGAGCCACAGTTCTCCCAGGCCACTTTATGATGATGCTGAATGTGTTGATGCAGGGCTGTGGTGACAGCATTGGCACCCTGGCCACGCTTCATCTTCTGCCCACAAATTCGGCAAATGGCCATGTTCCCAACATTCCGTGCTGACTGCCTGCTACCGCTGTCTGCTGGAACCCCTACACTGCTACTTTCTAGGCAGGTAGGCTCCTGCGAAGCGGGTGGTCTACCCTGGCCACGTTTATCTCCCACTGCTTCCACCCTGCTGAATTAATTCCATACTACCACCGGGCTGGCTCAGCCACTGCCTCACACGCAAGCTGCCACCCTCTTTTCCTGATGATGATGATGCCCCTTCATCACCTGGCTCCCAAGTGCAATCGGCTACATCATCATCATCCACTACTGTCTGCACGTCACTGATGTCCCCCTCAACATTCTCAAGGCCAGGAGCCTGACTGCTCGCAACACCAGTTCCCATGCGACTCTCATCGTCACTACTTGCCCGCCTCTCGGAAGTAGCGGCGGGTGTCTCCTTCAGATCTTGGCTGGGCAGTAGCTGCTGACTGTCCTCTAGTAGCTCGTCCTCGCTGAAAAGTGGAGCCGAGCCTACGGCATATAATACTTCTCGCGCTGAGGGAACAGAACGCGCTGATGGAACAGAAAATGACAGAGGCAGTTTGAGGACAGTTGGGGGCACAGGGCCTGCTTCCAGGCCATGCCAGCTAACCGTCATTTCAGAGGAAACCACCGACTCTTGGCTGGGGGTGTCTGATGTCACTTGCAACGAAATCAAAGATTGACTCAACCATTTAAGCACCGCTGCTAGATTACATTGTGAGCTCAGGCCTCTCGCTGTGACTCCTGCTGCCATCCCCCGTCTTCTGCTGCTACTTTTGCCTGCGACAGAAACATGTTGGCAACTGCCCATTCCTTTTGAAGGGCCTGTTGTTTGTCTGACGTAATGTATAATAAAATAATTAAATTAAAATTAAAATAATACACCCCAAAAAAAGCTGTAGTATAATGTAATTTCCCCTCAGAACGGCAATTAAGATTTTTAATACACCCCCCAAAAAAAAGGATAACAATCTAAATTCACCGGATAACGGCAAATAGGGTGTACTTGTATTTTCTATCAATACACCCGGTAAATGTCTGTAGTACAATGTAACTTCACCATGGAATGACAGTTAAGACATATTTGTTTTCCTATTAATACACCCTCCAAAAAAAGGATAACAATCTAAATTCACCCCAGAACGCCTAATAAGACGTATGTATATTTCCTATTAATACACCCCATAAATGGCTGTAATACAATGTAACTTTACCGCAGAACGTCAAATAAGACGCTTTTTTTTTCTTCCTATTAATACACCCCCCAAAAAAAGTATAACAATGTAAAATCACCACAGAACGACTAATAGGACGTACAAATATTTCCTATTAATACACCCTGTAAATGGCTGTATCAACAGTACTTGCACCCCATTAACAAGCAAGGTTTGCTGGAATTACTGAGCTATCATTTAGTGAAATTTGGATCCCCAGTTAATGCAGCAAGGTGTAATAGAATCACTCCTATTACCCTCGAAGCGTGAGGAAATTCAACTTCGTTGCAAATCGAATTTGTGACAGAACCATCTGTCTGATTATTCTTTTTTAATGCTTGTTTCCCTGCTGTATTCGTCTGTTTGCATTCCGTTCGTATGTCGACCACGAGGCAGCGGCCATTTTAAACTATGCGAAAGCCCAGCGGTGTTCGGCTCTATTTTCATGGAACTAAAAACGGACACTTTTTCTGCCGAACACCGCTGAAACAACAGAACACCTGTTATTGCCTGGATTCCTAACTTTTATTTTGTTGATTGTATCACAGACAATGTCATTATTCTGTTGATTGTATCACGGGCAATGTCATTGTGTTGTTGATTGTATCACGGACAATGTCATTGTGTTGTTGATTGTATCACAGACAATGTCATTGTGTTGTTGATTGGATCATGGACAATGTCATTGTGTTGTTGATTGTATCACAGACAATGTCATTGTGTTGTTGATTGGATCACGGACAATGTCATTGTGGTTATTAAATGTACATTGACGAATGGGTTATGTTTAAAATGTGAAACTGTAAATGATTGACTGCTATGTTTATACCACGTGGGTGGTAACCTTGTTGGAAAATGTGTACAAAAGGAAATGCTTGTGTGGTCATTAAAAGAGTTCTTATTTGCCCCTCAATGCGGAGCTTCTGTCTCGTTATTGGGGGGGGGATTTATTATTGGCGTTTAGAGACTGCTGAATGGAAATGGAAGCCGCTTGGTGAGTGTGATTGTTCGGCGGCTTGCAGCAGTTCGTGGATTACCGTTTGTGTGTTTGGAGCCGTTCGTGAGATTGCCGCTTCCCCTGCATTTGGTTTGTGCCATCCAGTTTATGCGAACGGAGGTTATGTGTACAGCAGCCGGGGAAGGTCTACTAAACGGCGGTTTGGTTTAAAGACACAGGAGGCGTCTTAACAATTGGTGGCAAGCGACGGGATGAATCCCACAGCATTGGAGGTCAGCTACAAACCATGCAGTACGAGGAATTAAGGCGTGCTATCCTTAAAGACATATTGGAACGCAGAGGGCGTGCAGCAAGCAATTTAAAGAAACGGGATATTATTGCTTTACTGCTGGAGATGGATGCAGCACCGGGAATGGAGAGAGTCAATGTGGCCAGTCCCTTGGATTTAACACCCGAGGAAATACAATTTAACCGGGCAGTGCAAATAAGGCTGGCACATTTTGGCCCCAACCCCTCAACCGACATCGTGGAGCATGTACAGGCAGCAGTAGCAGAACACCAGGCGAGAGAAAGAGGAGCTGGAGCAGCAGAGGTACCCAATAACAATTTTGACAGGAAAAAGGTACCCTTTGCGGCATTTAAAAACTTTGTTGAAGCAGAGGGGGAGATTGATGGGTTCCTGGCGGATTTTCAGAGGCAGTGTGCCCTACACCAGGTACCCGTAGATGAGTGGGTTACCATCCTCTCTGGGAAGTTATCCGGCCGGGCTAGTGAAGCATTTCGGGCCATCCCAGAGGAGGAGATCACCAGCTACCAGGCTGTGAAGAATGCCCTCCTAGCCAGGTATGCAGTGACCCCAGAGGCTTACAGAAGGCGGTTTAGGGAAACCAACAAGCAGGTTGGTGACTCTTATGTGGAGTGGGCCTGCAGAGTTCACCGTACCACAGCCCACTGGATGGCAGGATGCCAAGCGGTAACTGGGGAGGAGGTGCTCCAAGTGTTCCTGCTGGAGCATTGCTTTGATAGACTACCTGCTGGGGTCCAGGAGTGGGTCAGAGACAGGAAACCCTCTACCCTACCCGAGGCTGCTCGTCTGGCAGATGAGTACACGGATGCCCGTAAGTTAGATGGTACAGCTAACAAAGTCCCTGCCAGACTGGAGTATCGACCAGCTGTAGCACCCACTCCTCCAGCCTACCAACCCCCAGTACATCGCACTCCAGCCCCATCCCCACCAGCTAACAAATATGTGCACCCCTCCCGATTCAATGCCAGAGAATATCCCCAGCCTCTCCGGTGTTATTTGTGCAACCAGTTGGGGCACAAGCGCCCAGAGTGCCCCCTGAACAGTGCCAACCAAGCCCAGCGGCCCCCTCAGCCTGCTGCGCACTGCATAGAGCAGGAGGAGTTTTGGGGCATCTTACACGAGGCCGACCCAGTGCAAGCAGCTCACCAGGATAACCGCCAGCAACATCGGCAAACTGTGAAGCTGAATGGCAGGGTGGTAAATGGGCTGAGAGACTCAGGAGCCACGATGACACTGCTCCAAAAGAACTTGGTCTCAGAGCATCAGCACACTGGGGACACTGTGGCAGTAAGGGTAGCAGGGGGTGCCGTGTTTCGTTTACCTGTTGCCCAGGTGCATTTGGATTGGGGAGTGGGCGCTAGACATGTGGATGTGGGGGTGATGAAAGACTTGCCGGCAGATGTCCTTCTGGGAAACGATTTGGCCCCTCTGGTTTCCGCCTATGCCCCGATTAGCCCTGCAGAGGTGAACCCTGTGACCACCCATGCCCAGACCCGTGCTGCCGGAACCAGCCCACCTGCTGATGAGACCCAGGTAAGGTTTACTGCCCCGACTGTTACCCCAGATCAGGTCCCCTTAAGCTGGGCCTCCCCAGAGGAGTTTGGGAGGGAAACCCGGGCGGATCCCAACCTCCAAAAGTACAGAGCCAGGGCCGATGCTGGGGAGGAAGGGGTAGATGGGGAGCGGTATGAGTGGGTGGGGACAGGTTATATAGGATCCCTAAGCCCTCCCGGAAGAGTGTTGCCTCTCCGCGAAATCGCCAGTTAGTGGTACCCGCAAAGTACCGGCTGGAGATTATGCGGATAGGGCATGATGTTCCGCTAGCTGGACATCTAGGGTCCCGCCGTACAGCCTACAGAATATCACAGAATTTCTTTTGGCCAAACTTTAACCAGGCTGTGCGGATGTACTGCAGTACGTGCGACACGTGTCAACGGGTAGGTAAGCGGGGGATCACCCAAAGCTAGGCTTCAGTCGATGCCTATTATTGGGGAACCCTTTTCCCGCATAGCCGTTGACATTGTGGGTCCACTGGCCAGGGCTAGTCCATCAGGTAAGAAGTATATTCTTACCGTGGTGGACTATGCCACGCGCTATCCAGAGGCAGTAGCGCTGTCTAATATAGAGGCAGAGACGGTTGCTGATGCCCTGGTTAGGATTTTTACTAGGTCGGGTTCCTCAGGAGATTCTCTCCGATCAGGGAACCCAATTCACCGCTGTGCTCACCCAGCAGCTGTGGAAGGTGTGTGGTATTAAGCCGTTACTTAGTTCACCATACCACCCACAGACTAACGGTCTCTGCGAGCGCTTTAACGGTACCCTCAAGCAGATGCTGAGGACCTTTACAGACGCTTGCAGAGACTGGGAGAGATTCCTGCCTCATCTATTGTTTTCGTATAGAGAGGTGCCCCAGGAATCTACTGGGTTCTCCCCTTTGAGCTGCTGTATGGGAGGAGGGTCCGCGGACCCCTAGATCTCATTAGAGGCCACTGGGAGGGGGAGACGGAGCAGGAAGGGACCCCCATTGTGCCATATGTTCTGGAACTCCGGGACCGCATGGAGAAACTATCCCTGATGGTAAGGGGGAATCTCCAGGTGGCCCAGGGGAGACAGAAGAGATGGTATGATCAGGGTGCCCGACAGCGGGTCTTCCAGGTTGGGCAAAAGGTATTGGTGCTCAAACCTGTGAAGGCCAACAAGATGCAAGCATCTTGGCAGGGCCCGTACAAAGTAGTGGCGCAGATTTGCGACACTACTTACGTGATAGCCAGCTGTGCAGATGAGAGGATTCAGCGATCCTTTCATGTGAACATGCTAAAGGAGTACCAGGAGAGACCTGAGAATATTGCAGCAGTATGTGCCCCAGCTGCAGATGATTCTGAGAATGTACCCTTCCCGATCTGTTAGAAAGGGAGCCCCAGACTGACCTTACTACCCTTGTACAGCTAGGGGAACGGCTGAACCCCACGGAAAAGGTACAGGCACAACAGTTGTTGTGGGAGAAGCAGGCGACGTTCTCCCAGGAGCCAGGTTATACCACCCTAGCTGTACATAAGGTAGAGACCCTGGACAGACCCCCTACGACAGCCCCTATCGTATCCCTGAAGCAGTCCGTGAAGGAATGCGGAAGGAGATACAGGAGATGACCCAGCTTGGGGTCATCGAGCACTCCGACAGCCCTTGGGCCTCGCCTGTAGTCCTGGTGCCCAAGAAAGATGGGACCACTCGGTTCTGTGTGGACTACAGGCGGCTCAACGAGCGGACCATCACTGACGCCTACCCAATGCCCCGGGTAGACGAATTGCTGTATCAGTATTGCCAGGGGAGATATCTGACCACCATAGACCTGTGCAAGGGCTACTGGCAGATCCTCTGGCCGAGGATGCTATCCCCAAGTCGGCATTTGTCACCCCATTTGGCTTGTACCAATTTAAGGTCATGCCCTTTGGGATGAAAAATGCACCGGCTACCTTCCAACGGATGGCGGATAGACTCCTGGATGGCTTCCAAGAATTTGCCTGTGCATACTTGGATGACATTACGATTTACAGTGGGTCCTGGGAGGAACACCTAGTACATGTAGGGGTAGTGCTGGATAAGATTCGGGCCGCTGGCCTGACATTGAAGCCAGAGAAGTGCCATCTAGGTATGGCTGAGGTACAGTACCTGGGTCACAGAGTGGGGTGTGGGAGCCAGAGACCAGAGCCAGCCAAGGTAGAGGCGGTGGCTAACTGGCCCACACCTACCACTAAGACCCAGGTATTGGCCTTCTTGGGGACGGCAGGGTACTATAGACGTTTTGTCCCTGACTACAGCACTATTGCTAAGCCCCTGACAGACCTGACCAAGAAGAACTTGCCTAAGCAGGTCCGGTGGTCTCTGGCTTGTGAAGCTGCGTTCCAGGCATTGAAGCAGGCTCTTGTGAATGCCCCTGTCTTGGCTGCCCCAGTACCTTACAAACGTTTTCTCGTCCATACCAACGCTTCTATGTATGGACTGGGGGCTGTGCTGAGCCAAGTCGGGGAAGATGGAGGAGAGCACCCTGTCGCATATCTCAGCAGAAAGCTGTTACCCAGAGAAGTGAGTTATGCGGCAGTGGAGAAGGAGTGCTTAGCCTTGGTCTGGGCATTGAAAAAGTTAAGTCCCTATCTGTATGGGCAAGAGTTTTCCCTTGTGACTGATCACAACCCTCTCATTTGGCTTAACCGAGTCTCAGGAGACAATGGGAGACTATTGAGATGGAGCTTGGCATTGCAGCCCTACAATTTTATTATCAGCTACAGACCCGGTAAGCTGAACGGAAATGCAGATGGATTGTCACGGCAAACAGACATCGCTACCACCTCTTAGTCCGGGCATCCCCAAGTTGACCCGCCACAGGGTCAAGCCGGGTCTGCCGGAGTGTCCCACAAGGAGGGAGCCGTGTGACAGAACCATCTGTCTGATTATTCTTTTTTAATGCTTGTTTCCCTGCTGTATTCGTCTGTTTGCATTCCGTTCGTATGTCGACCACGAGGCAGCGGCCATTTTAAACTATGCGAAAGCCCAGCGGTGTTCGGCTCTATTTTCATGGAACTAAAAACGGACACTTTTTCTGCCGAACACCGCTGAAACAACAGAACACCTGTTATTGCCTGGATTCCTAACTTTTATTTTGTTGATTGTATCACAGACAATGTCATTATTCTGTTGATTGTATCACGGGCAATGTCATTGTGTTGTTGATTGTATCACAGACAATGTCATTGTGTTGTTGATTGGATCACGGACAATGTCATTGTGGTTATTAAATGTACATTGACGAATGGGTTCTGTTTAAAATGTGAATCTGTAAATGATTGACTGCTATGTTTATACCACGTGGGTGGTAACCTTGTTGGAAAATGTGTATAAAAGGAAATGCTTGTGTGGTCATTAAAAGAGTTCTTATTTGCCCCTCAATGCGGAGCTTCTGTCTCGTTATTGGGGGGGATTTATTATTGGCGTTTAGAGACTGCTGAATGGAAATGGAAGCCGCTTGGTGAGTGTGATTGTTCAGCGGCTTGCAGCAGTTCGTGGATTACCGTTCGTGTGTTTGGAGCCGTTCGTGAGATTGCCGCTTCCCTTGCATTTGGTTTGTGCCATCCAGTTTATGCGAACGGAGGTTATGTGTACAGCAGCCGGGGAAGGTCTACTAAACGGCGGTTTGGTTTAAAGACACAGAAGGCGTCTTAACAGAATTTTTCCTGAAATTCGGATCAAATTCCACTTCGTCAATTTTGATTCGCTAATCTCTAATTGTCAGCCTCAAACTGCTATTCAATGCGTGTATACATTGCACTGAACTCTGCAGTTTGCAGCATTGTCTATGAAGCACATATACACTATAGTATTGGGACAAAAAAAGTATTGGGACATCACTAGTGATGATCGAGCACCAAAGTATTCGGTTGTTCGGGTGAAAAATTATCATTGGTTTGTTGGCTTGCTGTTGACCCTCTAAAACATTAGGGGCGAGGGCCTGCAGCTGACCATTGAAAAAATGATGGGCGAGTGCCTGCTGCTGAGCTGACCCTGTAAAATATTGTACATAAGGGCCTGCTGCTGAGGTGACCCTGTTAAATATTGTAATTGAGGGCCTGCAGGTGAGATGACCCTGTAAAATATTGTAGTTGAGGACCTGCAGAAGAGCTGACCCTCTAAAATATTGTAGGTGATGGCCTGCAGGTGAGCTGACCCACTAAATTACTGTAGGTGAGGGCCTGAAGGTGAACTGACCCTGTAAAATATTGTAGGTGAGGGCTTGCAGGTGAGCTGACCCTCTCAAATCTTGTAGGTGAGGGCCTGCAGGTGAGCTGACCCTCTAAAATATTGTAGGTGAGGGCCTGCAGGTGGGCTGACCCTCTCAAATATTGTAGGTGAGGGCCTGCAGTTGAGCTGGGCCTCTAAAATATTGTAGGTGAGGGCCTGCAGGTAAGCTAACCCTCCCTGAAGAGGGATATGAGGAGACCAAACTCTTCAGCATCCACAGTCAGAAGAAGATGACGGTGGGGAATGGCAATTAGTGTTTCATGAGTTGTATGATGTGGATGACACACAGTTGTCAATAAGTGAGGGTCTTGTTAGGTCAACAACACAAGTCAGGAGGATGATCCGAGTGAGGAAGTGGAAGAGGGGGTGGTGAACGATGACATCACTGACCCAACCTGGGAAGGTGAAAAGCCAAGCGAGGACAGCAGTACAGAGGGGGAGGGATCCACAGCACCGCAACAGGCTGGCAGAGGCTGTGGGATGGCAAAAAAGAGAAGGTGGACCACACCCAATAGGCCCGAGGACAGAGGTCCTTAACCTTTGAACGTAAGCGCAAATACCAAGCCACCCACGCACAGGCCATAGCACTAAAGGCACACCTTTAAAAATTGCTGGCCCTGGAAATGTTGCCATTTTGGCCTGTGGACTGAGGCTTTCCTCAGCCTCATGGTGGCAGCCGTCCCTCGTTACTCAGTCCCCAGCCGCCACTATTTTTCTTGGTGTGTTGTCCCCGCATTACACAAGCAATTGTGTGTAGTAACATCAACCGTGCCTTGACCAATGCAGTTATTGGGAAGGTCCACTTAACGACTGACACACGGACAAGTGCTTTTGACCAGGGACGCTACATTTCCGTGATGGCACTGGGTGAACCTTGTGGAGGCCGGTAGCTAGTCGTACCCCGGGATGGCACAGGTGCTACCAACGCCAAGGATTGCTGGCCACCATTCCATCAGGATTTTCACCACCACCTACATTAGTTGCAGCAAACCCCCCTTCTCTTACTCCTACTCCACTTCCACCTCTGAATTCTTATCTTGCAGCACCAGACAGCCATCAGTCAGTAGCTGGAAGCAGTGTAGCACGGCAGTGGGAAAGCGGCAACAGGCCATGCTGAAACTTATTTGCTTAGGTGACAAAGCGCACACTGGCGGAGAGCTATGGCAGGGTATAAGGTACCAGACTCTCGCCACTCAACCTATAACCAGACATGGTTGGTTGTTGTGTCTGATAATGGCCATAACTTGTTGGCAGCTTTGGAGCTTGGCAAGCTCACACACATGGCAGTTATACAGCATATATGTCCCATGCACAACAAACGTCCCAAACTCATACATTAATATAACTAAAAACATAACACACGAGAGTTGAGGTAAACCAATGACATGGCCTGTTAATTAACTCATAAATAATCAAATAACCATAACATATTTTACAACCATAAACCACAATAACAATAATAATACCAACAATAATGCAACCACAAACCATAGTAATAATAGAACAGAATGTCATTGCGGATAAATTTACAGCTGATAACGCTGGCGACAGAGTACGTAGTTCCTTGTGCAACCCAGGAGAGGAGATGAGGGGAACACACAGCTGTTCCAACAGAGGCAGGACAACACTCTCCAAGACCTGGAACAGTTTCATGACACCCCGCCAGCACACTCACCCTGATGCGCGGCCTAGTGTCACAAGACGGGAAAGATTTTGGAAGATGGTAAAAGAGTACATAGCAGACCGTGTCAGCGTCCTCAGTGATCCCTCTGTGCCTTACAACTATTGGTTGTCCAAGCTGGACACGTGGCACAAACTGCCACTCTATGCCTCAGAGGTGCTGGCCTGACCTGCCCCCAGCGTTTTGTCAGAGTGGGTATTTAGTGTTGCTGGGGGCATAATAACTGATAAGCGAATCCGTCTGTCAACTGAAAATGCTGACAGGTCGACCATAATAAAAATAAACAAGGCCTGGATTGGCACTGGCTTCTCTACTACTCCTCCTCCTCCAACATATCAACATGCTTTTTAGGTTGCCCTCGCTCATAACGTTTTAGAGGGTCAGCTCACCTGCAGGCCCTCGCAATTCATGTTTTTTTAGGGTGAGCTCACCTGCAGGCCCTCACATATAATGTTTTAGAGGGTCAGCTCACCTGCAGGCCCTCACATATAATGTTTTAGAGAGTCAGCTCACCTGCAGGCCCTCACATATAGTGTTTTAGAGGGTCAGCTCACCTGCAGGCCCTGGAAAATTATGTTTTTTAGGGTCAGCTGCCCTGAAGGCAATCGCAAATAATGTTTTAGAGGGTCAGTTGACTGGAAGGCCCTTCCAAATAATGTTTTTGAGGGTTAGCACACCTGGAGGCCCTAAGCTACATTATTTCACTCAGTTTCATCGCGCCCAGGGCCACGGCCTCTGCGTGCACCATTGCGGCTATTTCCACGGCCCTTACTGGCCGCCTTCTAAATAATAAATATTATATATGCTTAAAAGTATGTCATACGTACAGTAACGTAGGATTTGTAAGTGTATGCGCCAATAAATTAAAGGTATTTGGGAATGGATGCGCACACATTACACAGGAGATATAGCCCAAAAATGTCACAGACTAGCATACACCTTCTATGGATAAAGTACAGTATATGTCAGTGATAGAGATGGGCTGAACTATTCGCCGGCGAACAGTTCCAGGCGAACATAGCTTGTTTGCGTCCGCCGCAGCGGGCGAACATATTCAATGTTCGCATTCGCCCCTATACTTTATCATTGAGCAAATATTGACCTTGTACCTCACAGTCAGTAGACACATTCCAGCCAGAAATGGCGAATGCGAACTTCCGCAAATGTTCGCAAACAGGCGAACCGCCATAGACTTCAATGGGCAGGCGAATTTTAAAACCCACAGGGACTTTTTCTGGCCACAATAGTGATGGAAAAGTTGTTTCAAGGGGACTAACACCTGGACTGTGGCATGCTGGAGGGGGATCCATGGCAAAACTCCCATGGAAAATTACGTAGTGGACGCAGAGTCGGGTTTTAATCCATAAAGGGCATAAATCAACTAACATTCCTAAATTGTTTGGAATAACATGCTTTAAAACATCCAGTGTGTGTAAACGATCAGGTATGATGTTGTATTGATCAGGTAGTGTAAGGGTTACGCCTGCTTCACAGGCATTGACAGACCAAACTCCCCTTTTAATGCACCGCAAACAGTTCATTTGCACAACCGCAAACTCCCCATTTGCACAAAGTTGGATACCAAGCTAGCCATGTACGGGTGATGTCATTAAAGGTTTTTTTTCTCCACCCAGCCACGTACAACACCAAGGGTCCCCGAAAGGTGAATTGAATTGATTTTTCGAACTGGGAGATGTTTAAAAAAACGCTGGCTTCCTCCCCTTTGTTTTAATCCACGGTCACTGCATCTGCGCCGTGCAATTTACTGTCACACCCCATATGAGTGGTATTTTCTGTAGTACTATTCTCATCAGTTTAATCCCTCTAACGTCCCCAATCTGGGGTCCATTTATTGAATTGATTTTTCGAACGGGGAGATGGTTAAAAAAACGCTGACTCTCTCTCCTTTGTTTTAATCCACGGTCACTGCATCTGCGCCGTGCAATTTACTGTCACACCCCATATGAGTGGTATTTTCTGTAGTACTATTCTCATCAGTTTAATCCCTGTTACGTAATGTGCTTGATTTTAGGAACCGGGAGATAGAAAAAGCAGCTTGGTTGGTCCTCCCAAATTGGGGCACTGAGAGTGCACAGGGCAATGTGCTGTGACACCCTATATGAGTGGTGTCTTAACTAGTACTATTCCTATCAGTTTAATCCCTGTTACGTACCCAATCCGGGGATGTGTGTCGAATTGATTAACCATTGTCGAATTAACGAACCATTACAACATAAATGAAATAATTTAGTTCTGAGCTCTTTACTTGCTTTTTATTGGAATTGATGGGTATTTTTTTAATTGTCTGCATTATTTCTAATAAACTATTAAGAGACTTTATTATGATTTTTTATTTTATGTATTAAAAACCCATACAACTTAAAAAAAAAAAGGTAAATTAATGTTTTTTCTATTAACTATTATTCAGCCGTCCGATCGCTTTTGGTCTGACCATAATGAAGCAACGGCCTTATCATCTGGGGTGTGGCAGCATTGCCAACACACTCATATAGGTGATGATAGCTTCATTGTGATACGCAAGCCCCTTCACCACAACAAGGTAACGATCACAAAGGGGAATTGAAACTTGTATGTGCCTTTTTTTTTTTGGTTTGTTTTTGCAGCCACAGTGCTGCACCATAGGACAGAAAAATTAGGCATGTACACAAATAATGGCATTGTTGCAGCCGCAGTTGTAGCAACGGCCGGAATAATTGATGTTTTCCAGGCAGAAAAGTGACTAAAACATTACCTCTTGAACCCTAGTTGGTGGCGGAGAATTCACGAAAGTTATCCGGTATGCAGACATTAAATACAGCAGCGTGGGGAACATTTTGAGGCCAAGGCATGTCATCAGGCCTTTTGTTAGTCAAACGTATTCCCCACTGTCAGTCCCTTCGGGATCCATGCCTCATTCATCTTTATGAAGGTGAGGTAATCAACACTTTTTTGACCGAGGCGACTTCTCTTGTCAGTGACAATGACTCCTGCTGCAATGAAGGTCAATTCTGACAGGACACTTGAAGCAGGGCAGGCTAGAAGTTCTATCGCAAACTGGGATAGGTCAGGCCACAGGTCAAGCCTGCACACGCAGTAGTGAAGGGGTTCATCGCTCCTCAGAGTGTCGATATCTGCTGTTAAGGCGATGTAGTCTGCTACCTGTCTGCCACTTTCTGCTTATACCGGGGGTCTAGTAGCGTGGCCACCCAGTACAGGTCGTTCTCCTTCATCCTTTTTATACGAGGGTCCCTCAACAGACATGACAGCATGAAAGACCCCATTTTCACAAGGTTGGATGCAGAGCTACTCCTTTCCTGTTCCTCATCCTCACTGATGTCCTTGACGGTCTGTTCTTCCCCCCAGCCACGTACAACACCATGGGTCCCAGATAGGTTACAACAACGAGCACCCTGGGGTGCCTGCTGTGGTTGGTCTTCCTCCCCCTCAAAGCCACATTCCTCCTCTGACTTCTCTTCCTCATACTCCTCTTCCAGCTTTGCCGCAGGTCCGGCAAGCGATGATGACAAGGCTGTTTCTGGTGGTGATGGCGACCACAACTCTTCTTTTTCCTCTTCACGCTCATCTACAGCCTGATCCAGCACTCTTCGCAGGGCCTGCTCCAGGAAGAAAACAAATGGGATGAGGTTGCTGATGGTGCATTCAGTACGACTGACTAGGTTTGTCACCTCCTCAAAAGGACACATGAGCCTACAGGCATTGCGCATGAGCGTCCAGTAACGTGGCCAAAAAATTCCCAGCTCCGCAGAGGCTGTCCTAGCATCCCGGTCATGCAAATACTCGTTGACAGCTTTTTCTTGTTGGAGAAGGCGGTCGAACATTAGGAGTGTTGAATTCCAACGAAGTCGGGCTGTCGCAAATCAAGCGCCTCACTGGCATGTTGTTTTGCCGCTCAATATCGGAAAAGTGCGCCATGGCCGTGTAGGAACGCCTTAGATGGCCACACACCTCCCTGGCCTGCTTGAGGATGTCCTGTAAGCCTGGGTACTTAGACACAAAGCGTTGTCTGATGAGATTCAACACACATGCCATGCACAGCACATGTGACAACTTGCCAAAATTCAATGCTGACAACAAATTTGTTTCATTGTCACACACCACTTTGCCGATCTCCAGTTGGTGCGGGGTCAGCCACCTGTGCGTTCAGGGAGGACAGGAGTGCTGGTCCTGTGTGGCTCTCTGCTTTCAGGCAAGTCAACCCCATGACAGCCTGACACTGTCGTATCCGAGATGTGGAATAGCCCTTGGGGAGCTGGGGGGATTCAGTTGATGTACAGCCAGACGCCACAGCAGAAGAGGACTCAGCCGAGGAGGATATCGAAGAGGATGGAGTAGGAGTAGAGGAGGTGGCAATAGGCCTGCCTGCAAGTCGTGGCGGTGTCACCAACTACGCTGCAGAGCCGCACATTCCATGCTTGTCAGCCGTCATCAGTGTAATTGATATACCTGGCCTGACCGTGCTTTGCAGACCAGGTATCAGTTTTCAGATGGACCCTTGCCCCAACACTGTATGCCAGAGATGCCATGACTTCCTTTTCAATAACATAGTAGAGGTTTGGGATTGCCTTTTTTTAAAAACGCGTGCTAGGTACTGTGCTACCTGGTATGAGTGGTGGGCACACTACAGTCAGTGGAAGTGGGCCTGACACACACTGGCAGCAGGCAAGAAACTGAAATTACACTAAAGTGTAAAAATTAAATGCCTTATTTATCGGCAAGCTACTGTGCCACCCGGTATGAGTGGATGGCACTGGCAGTGGGCACACTACAGTCTGTGGAAGTCGGCCTGACACACACTGGCAGCAGGCAAGCAACTGAAATTAGACTAAAGTGTAAAAATTAAATGCCTTATTTATTGGCAAGCTACTGTGCCACCCGGTATGAGTAGATGGCACTGGCAGTGGGCACACTACAGTCTGTGGAAGTCGGCCTGACACACACTGGCAGCAGGCAAGCAACTGAAATTAAACTAAAGTGTAAAAATTAAATGCCTTATTTATTGGCAAGCTACTGTGCCACCCGGTATGAGTGGATGGCACTGGCAGTGGGCACACTACAGTCTGTGGAAGTCGGCCTGACACACACTGGCAGCAGGCAAGCAACTGAAATTGCACTAAAGTGTAAAAATGAAATGCCTTATTTATCGGCAAAGTCCTGTGCCACACGGGATGAGTGGTGGGCACTGGCAGTGGGCACACTACAGTCAGTGGAAGTGGGCCTGACACACACTAGCAGGCAAGCAACTGAAATTACACTAAAGTGTAAAAATTAAATGCCTTTTTTTGATGCAAAGTCTTTCAGGACTGGAGTGGACACTGAATACACTAGCCTAGCTATCGATTTCCCAATTAAATCAGCAGCAGCTACACTGTCCCTCCTCTCACTAAGACTGCAGCTTCCGAATGAATCTAAAATGGATGCTGTTCAGGAGATGGGAGGGTCTGGGAGGGAGGGTATGCTGCTGATTGGCTGGAATCTGTCTGCCGACTGTGAGGTACAGGGTCAAAGTTTGCTCAATGATGATGTATAGGGGGCGACCGAACATCGCATGTGTTCGCCCGCCGCGGCGGACGCGAACAAGCTATGTTCGCTGGGAACTGTTCGCCGGCGGATAGTTCGGGCCATCTCTACTAGAATATAACGAAGATTGAGAATATAGCTCTATATTCTCAATCTTCGTTATATTCTAGCAATAAGACCATTAGGAAATCAGATCTAAGTTGAATTCGCAATGCGATTAATGCAGGTTATTTTAATCGCATTGCAAATTCAACTTACCACACTCTGCGTCAACTACGTAATTTTCCATGGGAGTTTTGCCATGGATCCCTCTCCGGCATGCCACAGTTCAGGTGTTAGTCCCCTTGAAACAACTTTTCCATCACTATTGTGGCCAGAAAGTGTCCCTGTGGGTTTTATAATTCGCCTATCTATTGAAGTCTATGGCGGTTCGCCCATTCGCGAACATTTGCGGAAGTTCGTGTTTGCCGTTCGCGAACTGAAAATGTTATGTTCGTGACATCTCTAGTCAGTGATATGCATTAAACGCACACACAGTAGATGTGGCACAAATTATATAAATTTGCGCTACAGACACTTTTCTGATGTAGTACAGAATTTGTCACAAAAGGACACACAGTATGGACACTACATTAGGCCCGGATTATTTAAATTTGCGCTATAGACACTGTTTCCAGATGCAGGACAGTACTGGTTACAGAACACTACAGAATACGGACACTATATTAGGCCCAGATTGTTGGAATTTGAAATACATCCATTTTTTTTTGTGTAGTACAGTATTGGTTACAGAACACCACAGATTATGGACACTATACTAGGCCCATATTATTGGAATTTGTAATACAAACACTGTTTGAGATTTTGGTACTAAAAACAGCACTATCTGTCCCTTCCGAAGCACTGTCCCTGAGACTGCAAGAGGTAAATAGATTGCTGCTCTAAAACACACACACAGCAGTCCTTTATATGACTTTTGGGTCTTGGAAAAGCTCTCAGAATAAAAACTGTGAAATTCGCTCCCTACTCTGTCTTTCCCTTCCTACGCTCTGCTCTCCCTGTCTTTGTCTGAGCCGAACATCCGTCATTGTGTACTATATAGCACCCAATTATGCATTCCTGCCAGCCAATCTCTGTAATGCCAGCAGCCAACATGGCATTAGATTGATTGGCAGTACTTACCTGCACCTGTATTGGCTGCTTAAAACCTGCGAAACATGCGGGGCGGAGACTCAAGCATTGTGCTCGAGCACATGCGGTACTCGGTCTAGTACCGCTATGTGCCGAGCATAGCGATAATCGTGCCGAACAGATATTCAGCCGAGCACGCTCGCTCATCACTAAACTTCATCATCATCGGGAGAAGAGAGTGGCAGCTTTCCCATGAGGAAGTCACTGGCTTGGCCAGGGGTCAGCAGGGTGGCAGCAGTGGGAGGTCAGGAGCCAAACATGCCAGAAGAAGACCACCCGCTTTGCAGGAGGCTACCTGCCTGGGAAGTAGGAGTGCAATGGTTCACGGAGGAAGCGGCGGTAGCAGTCACTCACTGCGTAGTGTTGGGGTTAAAATCACCTACTCAGCGGTGTGGCAGTTTTTTTGTTAAGCCGTCGGAGAAGGTGAACATGGCCATATGTTGAATATGTGGGCACCGCGGCCCTGCGCCAACATAAAGTGCCTGGGACAACTGTGGCTCCGATGTGGTGGTCTAGCCTGCAGCAGCAATCGCTGCATAACCCAGTGGAACGCACCCGATTTCAGGCAGTCACCACCTTAGCCGAAGGGAGTGGTCTGTCCTTCCCATCATCTGCTGGTCCTGATGTTTCTGCTCCTCCTCAGTCATTCTTTCAGCATTCGATCACCAAAGCTATTGCCAAGAGACAACAGTATGCGTGCACTCATCCAACGGCACAGAAGCTGAATGTGCTGCAGTCCAAGTGGTGGACTCTGCACCTTTCAGAGATAGAGAACTGATGGCTTGTGCGGAGCCGAGGTGGAGAGTCCCAAGCCGTTATTTCTTTGCCAAAAAGGCAGTACCAGCCCTGCACACATATGTAGAACAGAAGGTGGGCCAGTCCTTGAGCCTGTCCGTGTCTGTCAAAGTGCACAGCAGCGCCGATGTGTGGAGCTGTAACTGTGGTCAAGGACAATACATGTCCTTTACAGCCCACTGGTTGAATGTGGTTCCTGACGCTGCTTCCGCCTCCACGTTCTCAAGCCATTGGACCTGCGACAATGTCCGCCTCTGCCTTCTCATCTTCCACAGTGTTCTCAGCCATCACTGCAGGGACCATTCGCAGTGCCTCTCCAGCATACCACATGTGCAGGGCACTACGGTGTCACGCTGTTCTGCACCTCGTTTGCCTGGGCGAACGGTGTCACACAAGGGAGGAACTGATCCATGTCCTTCATAAAGAAATAGAATCCTGGCTTTCTCTGCGACAACTCAAAATCGGAACCATGGTGACCAACAACAGGAAAAACATAGTGCTGCATGGCACATGTGCTCAATCTGGTTGTCAAGGGGTTTCAGAAGTCTTCCACCCATCTGCAAGACATCCTAAAAATGGCCAGGAAACTTTGCATGGACTTAAGGCACCCAAAAACTGCAAAGCACACCCTCCTTGAGCTGCAGCAGCAGAACGGCATCCCTCAACATAGACTGATATGCAACATTTCCACCTGTTATAATTCCACCCTCCATGTGTTCGAAAGAGTATACGAACAGAGAAAGACCATAAACGATTTCTTCATGGTCCAAGCGGACAGGAGTACTCCCCTGTGTAACTTCAATGTCAGCCAGTGGCAGCTCATGTGTGACACCTGCCATTTGGTCAGGCCCTTTGAGGAAGCCACGATATTTGCCAGTCGTGGAACAGATGCTGCTAAATCTGGCTGATTAGGGGACTGGAGACGTGGCGCCTAGATCTCATGGGCACATGAGCCCTGTGGGGGCTGAACTGGAGGAGTAGGAAGAGCACATTGGAGCACAAGCAATGTGTAACAAAATGGGTGATTTTTCTGCACAGTTGACAGGAGAGGAAGAGCAGAAGGAGCAGGACCAGCCAGACGAGCTACAGGGTGATGAGAAAGATAAGGCAGAGGACCCAGACACACCGTGGCAGTTTGCAGTGGAGATGGAGGCAGGGAGACCTTCCGAGTCACTTGCACAAATGGCCCAATGCATGCTCACTTGCTTGCATAGTGACAGCCGAATTGTCACCATTCAGCAGAGGGATGACTTCTGGCTCTCCATCTTGTTGGACCCTCGCTACCGGTCCAAAATGGGGGCCTTTTTTTACACACGCTGAGGGAGGAAAAACTGAACTACTATTGAGACATCCTATGTAGTCAGTTGGCCGCTGTCTATCTGCGCCATTGTCTATCCTCTTGCAGGTCTGACCGGGGGGGCCCTCTGCGCTCACGTTCCTCTGCCATGGCTGCTGTGGCAGGATGTGGGGAAGGAGCAGTTCCAGCTCCATCAGAAGCAACTTGAGCCTAGAGTCGCTGATGAGCAGCTTTCTACACCCGCATAGTGAATAAACTACTCACCAGCAGCAGCAGGTAGACCTGGAGCATGACCTGAACCAGCAGGTGGTGGCATACTTGGACAGCACCCTGCCACCCCACAATGAAGATCCGCTGGACTACTGGGCAACCAAACTTGATTTGTGGCCACAGCTGGCAGAGTTTGCCCTGGAAAAGCTGTTGTGCCCGTCCACTAGTCGCACCAGAGCGGATGCTTAGTGCGGCGGGGACCATAGTGACCCCAAGAAAAACTTGCCTGTCCACCCAAAATGTGGAGAGACTGACCTTTTGTCAAGATGAATCAGGCTAGGATCAGCCAGGATTTCCACCCACCAATGCCTAATGCATCGGATTAGATCATCCATGCTGCCTCAACCAAACCTTGACAAAAGAGACCGGTTTCTTCTGGCTACCTGCCTCAGCTACTATTCTGATGCTGCCACCCACCTGATGCCACACATCTGATGCCAAGTCCACCTTCTTACACCCACCATCTTCAGCGGGTACTGTTAGTGAAACCCACCTCCCCAGTCTGTCACCAGTTCACTCTGTGGTCTCCTGATGCTGCTGCCACATCCACACTGTCACCTTGCCACTATGTGGTCTCCTCATGCTGCTGCCACCTTCACACTTGGTCATTGAGCCACTCTTTGGCCTCCTCATGCTGCTTCCACCTCACCACTATGTCATAGCTCCACTCTCTGGTCTCCTCATGCTGCTGACACCTCCACACTGTCATTGTGCCACTCTGTGACCTACTTCTGATGCTGCTGCTGCCACCTGGACACTGCCATTGTGCCTCTCTGTGGCCTCCTCATATTGCTTCCACCTCACCACTATGTCATAGAGCCACTCAGTGGTCTCCTCATGCTGCTGCTGCCTCCACACTATGTCAGCTTGCCACTCTCTGGCCTCCTGATGCTGCTGCCACCTCCACACTTTGTCATTGGGTCACTCTGTGGTCTCCTGATGCTGCTGACACCTACACACTGTCACTGTGCCACTTTTTGGCCTTTTCATGCTGCTTCCTTCTCACCACTATGTCATATGACCACTCTCTGGGCTTCTCATGGTATTCCCACCCTCCCCACTTCATGACTGGGCCACCATTTTGTCTTTCGGCCTGCCTGACATCATCATTTATTTGACCCTTCTTCTGATCTGTCAAAAGGAAGGAAAAATGAGACACACAACTGATCCTGTCTATGTAGCAGCTGTAGGGTCTGTATGGTCCCATCAGAATTGGCTTCAAATTTGGTAGCCAAAAGCAGGAGTGGGTACAAAACACAGAAGACATGCAAATATGCCATTCATGTGTCATCTCTGTTTTTAGATCCACTACTGTTTTTTTTTTTTTTTTTGGCATTAGCAGTACTGATGGATTACTGACCAAATGCTGACCGAGTGAAGGCGGATGCTCAACAGACAGGATCAGTTTTTTGTGGGTTACTGTACTGACGGATCAGAGGAAGGGCAAAATAATCAGTAAGGTTGACACAAACTTACTGCTGACACCCTCTCCAGTCTGTTGGGGGGCTCTTCTTGTATAAGCGTTTAATAGAACAGGTTCTGTAAACATCTATGTGAAATCAGCTGACGACGGTTAAAAATGTGTGCCCTTCTTATTGGTGCTAACATTGATCTGTAAGGCTGAGTTCATACTTGAGTTATTTGGTCAGTTTTGGCCCTGTGACTACCCAAATAAGTGAAGTGTGCTGCAGTGATTCTAAGAGCAACTCTTGTCATCTGCATGTCCTACGGACTCACAGTATTATTACACTACCACAGCAGACTCCCTATGAATGTTACTGCAAGGCACAGTGTTCTAGACCAGTGTTTTTTAACTTTTTTTGTGCCAAGGCACACTTTTTTTATGAAAAAAATCACAAGGCACACCACCATTACAAAATGTTAAAAAAATTAAACTCTGTAGCCTATAAGCCCTATATTGACTATATAAAGTAATTCTTATCAAAGTGTCTTAAATAGGAATGAAATAAACACAAATAAATTATTTCTTTGATCTTCGCTGATACAGTGCAGCAGGTGCATCCTGAGCTGAGGGCTTTTTTCCCGCCAGCTCATCTATCATTTTCAAGTTCCCAGCCCCCCCCCCCTCTCCTCTCCTCTCCTCTCCTCATATCTCAGGACCGGGTGGTGCTGCGCTTGGCTTGAAGTTAAATTGGCGTGCCTGTGAATGAACTTACTTACCTGCTCCTGTGGCTCCTGTCCTGGCTCTGGATGATGAGTCCCGTCCTCTTTCCCTCTCAGTCTCTTCTCTGGCTCTGCTCCACCTCCTAATGCTACTGTGCAAGTCGCGCAGGGCGCATGTTCCCAAATCCCGCGAGACCTGCCGCGACCTCAAGAATAGTGTTAAGCTCGAATTATTCACGAATATTCGTGGTAGAAAAATTGCATGCGATTTTTTTTACCACGAATATTCGCAAATAATTCGAGCTCACGGACACGGCACACCGGACAATATCTCAGGGCACACTAGTGTGCCGCGGCACAGTGGTTGAAAAACACTGTTCTAGACCACTATAAAGACTCTCTGCAGCCAGGAAATAGCCATTTTTTAATTAAATTAGCTGAATATATATTCGGATCAAACCAAATTTTTTCAAAAAAAAGATCGGTGAATCGAATTTTTTTAAAATTTGCTCATCTCTAACTATAAACTATGAATATGACGTTGCCCACTATTTTGCCCTTAAATAAGATGGTGACCACTGTTGGTGAGCACAAGAGGATGCTATAGGTGAAGATTGCGTAGTGAGAAGAGGACAGCGCCGAGGTCTTGGCACTGTTTTCATGCAATCTACATGTATAGACATAATGACTATGTGACTGTTTTTATGACCATGATTCCCTCTATGGACATACAGGTTTACATATTGTTGATATTATCTTGATGGCCAAGTGGCTTTTAATGTTTATGCACAGGCACTTATGCACTTTATTGGATTTATACACATGTATGTACATATATGAACTGTATTTTAATAGAATAATGTTGACACTGTATGCAAATTATGAGTTGTTTATATTAGTCACTAATTAATGAATTATGGGATATATAAATATATGCACTTACACTTTGCAATTCACTTGGGTTGAGAAAGGTTCCATGAGGGGACTGAAACGTCGCTGTGACATGTGTGAATAAATACACTTATTTTTTCACCGTCTACAGAGGAGTGCCGTGGATTTCTTGTATATTCATGTACTTAGGATCAAGGCTTGAACGCTGGCACCCAGATTGCTACGTATAAAGAGTGCTGCCCTATTTTGGAAATAAATATATAGTAACCAGAGAAAAGCAGCAGCACAGCTGATAAGTGTGAACAGGGTGTAAATTTTCTTGGGATTTTAGGCAGTTATTCCAGGTATATATATAATCCAAAGACGAGGCAGCACTCCAACTTTAGTGAGAATATAGGTGACCCTCTCTATTCCCAGGCAACGTTTCGGTCCACACAATGAGACGTTTGTCAAGATTATATATATATATATATATATATATATATATATATATATATATATATATACAGTACAGACCAAAAGTTTGGACACACCTTCTCATTCAAAGAGTTTTCTTTATTTTCATGATAAATACATATGAAAATTGTAGATTCACACTGAAGGCATCAAAACTATGAATTAACACATGTGGAATTATATATGTAACAAAAAAGTGTGAAACAACTGAAAATATGTTATATTCTAGGTTCTTCAAAGTAGCCACCATTTGCTTTGATTACTGCTTTGCACACTCTTGGCATTCTCTTGATGAGCTTCAAGAGGTAGTCACCTGAAATGATTTTCACTTCACAGGTGTGCCCTGTCAGGTTTAATAAGTGGGATTTCTTGCCTTATAAATGGGGTTGGGACCATCAGTTGCGTTGTGGAGAAGTCAGGTGGATACACAGCGAATAGTCTTACTGAATAGACTGTTAGCTGCTTTTTTCTTGTCATAATACAAATTCTAAGTAAAGAAAAACGAGTGGCCATCATTACTTTAAGAAATGAAGGTCAGTCAGTCCGAAAAATTGGGAAAACTTTGAAAGTGTCCCCAAGTGCAGTCACAAAAACCATCAAGCGCTACAAAGAAAATGGCTCAAATGCGGACCGCCCCAGGAAAGGAAGACCAAGAGTCACCTCTGCTGCGGAGGATAAGTTCATCCGAGTCACCAGCCTCAGAAATCGCAGGTTAACAGCAGCTCAGATTAGAGACCAGGTCAATGCCACATAGAGTTCTAGCAGCAGACACATCTCTAGAACAACTGTTAAGAGGAGACTGTGTGAATCAGGCCTTTATGGTAGAATGCCTGCTAGGAAACCACTGCTAAGGACAGGCAACAAGCAGAAGAGACTTGTTTGGGCTAAAGAACACAAGGAATGGACATTAGAGCAGTGGAAATCTGTGCTTTGGTCTGATGAGTCAAATATTGAGATCTTTGGTTCCAACCCCCGTGTCTTTGTGTGACACAGAAAAGGTGAACGGAAGGACTCTACATGCCTGGTTCCCACCGCGACGCATGGAGGAGAAGGTGTGATAGTGTGGGGGTGCTTTGCCGGTGACACTGTTGGGGACTTATTCAAAATTGAAGGCATACTGAACCAGCATGGCTACCACAGCATCTTGCAGTGGCATGCTATTCCATCCGGTTTGAGTTTAGTTGGACCATCATTTATTTTTCAACAGGACAATGACCCCAAACACACCTCCAGGCTGTGTAAGGGCTATTTGACCATGAAGGAGAGTGATGGGGTGCTGCGCCAGATGACCTGGCCTCCCCAGTCACCAGACCTGAACCCAATCGAGATGGTTTGAGGTGAGCTGGACCGGAGAGTGAAGGAAAAAGGGCCAACAAGTGCTAAGCATCTCTGGGAACTCCTTCAAGCCTGTTGGAAGACCATTTCAGGTGACTAGCTCTTGAAGCTCATCAAGAGAATGCCAAGAGTGTGCAAAGCAGTAATCAAAGCAAAGCAAAAGGTGGCTACTTTGAAGAACCTAGAATATGACATATTTTCAGTTGTTTCAAACTTTTTTGTTATGTATATAATTCCACATGTGTTAATTCATAGTTTTGATGCCTTCAGTGTGAATCTACAATTTTCATAGTCATGAAAATAAAGAAAACTCTTTGAATGAGAAGGTGTGTCCAAACTTTTGGTCTGTACTGATATATATATATATATGAGGCAGCACGCCCAATTAGGTGCAAGTAAAAGATCTGCTTTATTTTCCCATGCACCGTTTCAGCCGCTCCTTGCAGCCATTATCAAGCATACCAAACTGGTGTCAAAGCAGTGTTATATACCCACAATTCATAGTGGGTTAATTAGTGATCAATTAACAATTTAACACAATAACATATGTATAAAAAACAAAATCCAATATTTAGAAAGAGTAAACATTTCATATAAAATCCATGTGCATACAAAAGGCTTTGAGTTCTAATAATATCCACAGTAAAGTGTATAGTAAAGTGCCATAGTGCTAATAGGTAATCGTGAACACCTATGTGTATATTAGTGATTAAAATGCAGCCAATAGGATGCGGTAAACTTACAATCACAAGTGGAAAGGAAAAAAAGAAGAAAAAATCCAAGCAACAGTGGCTTCTTATTTTTGAAATGCTGCTTTAATCACATCAAGTGATACAAAATTTAAAGGGGACGCGTTTCGGCTCGTCCAGCCTTTCTCAACCACACTGTTTTTGCTATATGGGGATAGCCCCTTCCCGTGCAACCAACCTGAGGATCGTGGGCTGTCATTTTGGAGTACTAAGTGGAAAGGAAAGGCGACATTCTCAGCGTCTCTTGTTCGGCACTGCGCATGCCCCGTTGCCTAGGCTACACACCACGCTCGCCCAGTCACATGAGGGGTCACATGATCATGGGGGAGTTGGGCGTGCAGTCATGGCGATCTCCAGAGACATCAGCCGTGCGTCGGGCAGAAAGAGCCACGTCAGCCCCTCACGGAGTCACATGACAAGTCGCGTGAACCGTTACCAGGGCCACCCGGAGGCGTCCCCCCGACTGCGTCAGACAACCAGTCCCAAGGGATAGGGCCGTGCTCCACAGTGATCGAGGGAATGTATAATCAAATAGGCAAATGAAATAAAAAGGGCAAACACTGATCAGAAACAGCGCTATCAACACGTACCATTTGGACCACTGAAATATTTTGAGAATTTATTTTTACTCAATTTCTTGTCGTGGTGTGAGCTATCTCATAAAAGAGGGTATAGTCGAGGAGGGTTATATGGTTGTATCACCTCAAGTGATCATCACCAAATCCCTATTATGATGACAGGGTACGCGGCATTAAATGTCGCTAGTCCCCGTAATCAACATTACCTCTCCCTCTCTCTTTATTTATATGGAGTCACACCATGGAAGGATCAGTTGAATCATAAATCATGTATATAAAAAGCAAATGGTAGTGTCACTGTTCTGATCAGGCGCCCACAGATGAAGCAGAAGGAAGGTATCTTCTACGCGTTCATTTCCACTTGTGATATGAGGCTTGATTTTTTTCTGAAAAAATAAAAACATATCAATATATTTTAAAAAAAGACACCATAGGTAGTCACAATACCAGAGCAGTTTAGGAGAACAATCCTACAGTGACACTCAAAAAGAAAGAGGGAGGAGGGAACTCTTGTTCCTTACATTACATTCCACCGAAACTCCACATTAAGGCCCTGTGGTTTTAAAGATTGTAGATGGTGAATCCACCGCAATTCTCTCTGTTTTAAGAGTAAAGTGCGGTCCCCGCCACGCCTTGGCATGGTATATGGTCCACAATCATGCATTTTAGATCTTTCTCAACGTGACCCTTTTCAACAAAATGTTTCGGGACAGGTAAATCTGTTCTTTTCCGTCTGATGGAGAACCGGTGATTGTTTAATCTGGTTTTCATGTCACATGTGGTCTCTCCCACATAGGCATTGAAGTACATACACTACAAAAGTGCTGTCACATGTTAAGTAGTGACGTATGTCATGTCCTGCCCCTGTACCTGGGTGTTTGAAGTTATCTCCTTTTAGCATGTAAGGACAGTTTACACATGCCACTGAGGAAGGGGGCAGAGTTCCCCCGAAACGCGTTTGAGAAGCTGCCCCCCCAAAAAGACGTCTCAAGCAGGATTTGAAATAGAGGATCAATATAGAAATTAACAAAGAAACAGGAGCGCTCCAACTTCTTCTTTCAAACCTCCAAGGGAATCCTCTCCCGCGGACGCCGAGCCCTCCACGTGCACGGGCCGGCGCGCGGACGCTGAGGAAGAAGATACAGGCGGACTGCAGAGACAAGCGCCCGCAGCAGCAAGGAGCCACCGCAAGCCACAATAGGAGTAGAGGTACCTCTTCTTTCCCAACAGGAGAATAAACCAGTGCATTACAAAGTTTGCAAGTATCAATAACAAACAAAGCAACTACACTGAGTGTCCGCACTAAGTACAGAGCCGAATGCTAATTTTTTTACAGGCTTACCGCACATATTTCTCCCAACAAACGGAGACGACCACTGCACATTATTATTTCTCCCAACAAACGGAGAGTATTCACATCACTATAAAGACAAGGGATTCTTTATTGCACAGGACATTTTTTTGGGCACGGAGTTTTCTTACAGGAATTGCCAGAGACTTTCTTCTTGTTTCTTTACAGGTTTGCCAAATCAAGCAATTGTACTGCCACTGTTTATACTAATCCTCACTGCACAACAATCATTTTTTGTACGGACTCCATATATTTTTCTTTTCAGGAACCCCCAAAGACTATATATTTTTCTTTTCAGGAACCACTACAGACTGTACTATAAGTGATACAAATAGTGTGGCTCGACAGGTCTACCAGAGACGGGTGGGTGCTCCAACCACAGATTCCCCAAATCTGAAAAGATATAATTGCGTGTACACCTAGATTTCGGAAGGGCACTCCGTATTCGTAGTATGCCGTGTGTAAATAAAAAAAAAAAAAAACTTGTATCAATATACATACAATTTAATTCTAATAATCACAAAATGACAAGATAAAAATAACATAAAATGACATAGGTGACATTAAAAACCTGGAGATTTGACTGTTTGCGACAATAGTTAGTAATAGTTGTCCACAATCAATGGTGGTTGTGATGGAGAGTCTTCGCTATATATCCTTTGTTCATCCAGTAATACAATAATACAAGCTCTTGTAGTGACTAATAATCTCGTTATTGGATCCAACTTCTTGATATTAGATGATATTGTCCAGTACTCACTATTAAGATGATCGGAGCGGCCGTGGCGTCCCACGTTTGATCTCCGTACTGCGCGCTCTTTGGTAGTAGCGCTGGATCTCGCGAGAGGATCTGCGTTGTGACCAGCGGGTTCACGTACGCTGGCAATTACAATGTTTATAGAGATGTCTCTCTGTAGCTGACTGCCGGCAGTAGTTTTCAGGGTATTGATACGCACTCGATATTGTCAGGCAGCGTTTGGGACTGTTAGTACGTCCTGTCCCTTCCTCAGTGACATCAGGAAGGGACAGGACGTACTAACAGTCCCGAAACGCGTCTGACAATATCGAAGTGCGTACCAATACCCCTGAAAACTACTGCCGGCAGTCAGCTACAGAGAGACATCTCTATAAACATTGTAATTGCCAGCGTACGTGAACCCGCTGGTCACAACGCAGATCCTATCGCGAGATCCAGCGCTACTACCAAAGAGCTCGCAGTACGGAGATCAAACGTGGGACGCCACGGCCGCTCCGATCATCTTAATAGTGAGTACTGGACAATATCATCTAATATCAAGAAGTTGGATCCAATAACGAGATTATTAGTCACTCCAAGAGCTTGTATTATTGTATTACTGGATGAACAAAGGATATATAGCGAGGACTCTCCATCACAACCACCATTGATTGTGGACAACTATTACTAACTATTGTCGCAAACAGTCAAATCTCCAGGTTTTTAATGTCACCTATGTCATTTTATGTTATTTTTATCTTGTCATTTTGTGATTATTAGAATTAAATTGTATGTATATTGATACAAGTTTTTTTTTTTATTTACACACGGCATACTACGAATACGGAGTGCCCTTCCGAAATCTAGGTGTACAGACTGTACTATATTTGCAGCATTTGCACATTGCTCATTTTGCACAATTGTTTACACCACAGTGATCCATGAACTGAACCATATGAATTATAGCGATACAAAAAACTTAGTGGGACTGTGATAGGAGATACCATATTATTCAAAAAGGAAGATCCACTTGATCTAGGACTTATAATAAATTTTTTATTTTTAATTTTTTTATGAAAGGCAAATTTTACCTGATTATAACGTATACGTGATTTTAGTAACATTTATCCAATAAATTTATACAAAACCTCACGTCTAGGAGTGCCAGCTGGTAGTTTGTACAATTTGATATTATTTAGCTGTTTGGGGTGTATCAGTACAGCTAGAGCACCCTCTAGCATCTTTTGTGTACAGGTGAGCTATTCACTCCTAATTAAGAACCGGTGATTGTTTAATCTGGTTTTCATGTCACATGTGGTCTCTCCCACATAGGCATTGAAGTACGTACACTACAAAAGTGCTGTCACATGTTAAGTAGTGACGTATGTCATGTCGTGCCCCTGTAGCTGGGTGTTTGAAGTTATCTCCTTTTAGCATGTAAGGACTAGTGTTGAGCGCGAATATTCGAAAAGCGAATTTTTTTAGCGAATATCGGCACTTCGCTAATTCGCGAATATTTCGAATATAGCGCTATAAATTCGCTATTTCGAATATTCGTTTTTTTTTTTTTTTTTTTTTAGTTATATTTTTTTCTTTCCTACTTCCCAAAAGTAGTTCTTACCTGTCCTGAGGATTCCTGGCTTCCTGGCTGCTCTAGTCAGTGCCCGTTGCCGCTTCTGCCGACTTCCGTGCTCATGTGGAGCGTCCCCATCCATGGGAGAATCTCCATATACTAAAATGTACTGTCGGATTTGAGGAATTACGTTGAAATCGCAATGCGATTGATTCAAGTTATATTAATCGCATTGCGATTACAACTTAGCACTGCTATCTTACATAGGCTAGAATTAACGAATATGGAATATAGCTATGCACTAGCAGTGCTAAGTTGAAATCGCAATGCTGAATACTTTAAGTTAAATTAATCGCATTGCGATTTCAACTTAGCACTGCTGCTATATTCCATATTCGTTAACTCGTTAATTCTAGCAAGCTGACCCATTATAAACCCAGCTCTAAGTTGAAATCGCAATGCGATTAATATAACTTGAATTAATCGCATTGCGATTTCAACGTAATTCCTCAAATCCGACAGTACATTTTATTATATGGAGACGTTCCCATGGTGATGGGGACGCTCCATGAGCACAGAAGTTATGGTTGGCTTGGTAGAATTAGCGAATAGCGAATATGACGAATGTATTCGTCATATTCCTCAAAACGAAGATAACGAAGTATTCTTCATCTTCGTTTTAGCAACCTATTCGTCAACTTCGCTAATTCTAGCAATCAAATAGGAAGGTTGACTGACTATAGAGACAGCTGTGTTAAATTCGCTATGCGATTTTTTTTTTTAATACAATAATTATATTACTTGATAAAATTATTATAAGTATTCTATTTATTAAAAAAAAAAAAAAATCGCATAGCGAATTTAACACAGCTGTCTCTATAGTCAACCTTCCTATTTGATTGCTAGAATTAGCGAAGTTGACGAATAGGTTGCTAAAACGAAGATGTAGAATACTTCGTTATCTTCGTTTTGAGGAATAGACGAATACATTCGTCATATTCGTCATCCTCGCTAATTCTAGATATGAAACCAATAGGAAAGTAGCCTTAAGTACAAATCGCAATATGCGATTATTTAAATCGCATGTTAATCGCAATAACTAGAAAAAATGACGAATATTCGATTTCGACGAATATGAAACGAATATTCATTCGAATATTCGCGAATTTCATCGAAATCGAATATGGCACCTGCCGCTCATCACTAGTAAGGACAGTTTACACATGCCAAACAGGGATAACAACCTGTCTTTTTAGTCCCAAAAAATGTCTGTCTAGATTTTCTAAAGGGAATGTCAGCCTTTACTAATTTGTCACGAAGGCTTGTGGCCCGTCTATATGAAAAAAGAGGGGGAGATGTAAATTCCTCAATCCGTGGATAATTACTTTTTAAAATAGGCCAATGTTTTCTGATAATTGTCGATACATCCTTACTCTGTTCAGAGTAAGTTGAAACAAAGGGGATGCGTCGGCGCTTATCACGCAACTTTGCACTGTCAGCTCCTGATGCCGCTTGAACCCTATCCAATTGTTTATTTATGACCCTTGAGGGATAACCTCTTTGACGAAATTTGTCAATCATTTGTTCGTATCGTAATGGTAAGTATTCGGGATCCTGCACTATTCTTTGGACATGAAGCAATTGACTACCTGGTAGTGCCTCAATGGTTGAGCGAGGATGACAGCTGTCAAAATGCAACAAAGTGATGCAATCTGTGGGCTTCACAAAAATGCCAGTCTTCAATTTATTGTCTTTAATAAAGACCGTTGTGTCCAAAAATTGTACTTGTGTCTCTGAGTATGTCAGTGTGAATTTTATGTCAGTGCCTAGCTGATTTAGATACTGATGGAAGGACAGAAATGAATCCGTGTTGCCTTGCCAGATGGTGAAGATGTCGTCTATGTATCGCCACCACCCCAGCACTGGGCTGAAGTGGTGGTACACGTAGACATGATCCTCCTCCATGGCCGCCATGAAGAAATTGGCATACGTAGGCACCACATTTTTCCCCATTGCGGTACCTCGTAATTGTAAAAAGAACCGATCCCCAAGCATAAAATAATTATGCCTGAGTATCAGGTTCAAAAGGTCCAAAATAAGTTCACCACACTCTGCTGAATATTCACTCTGTTCTAGACATTTGGCTACTGCATTGATACCTTTTGTGTGTTCAATTGAAGTGTAAAGACTGGTGACGTCAAAGGACGCCACCAGACATCCTTCAGGGAGTGTAATCTTGGAGATTTTTTCTAAAAAAAATCTTCTGTGTCTCTAATGTAGGACCTTGTATGAGGGGCATATCTACGTAGTAGACGGTCAAGGAATATGGAGACATTAGAACAAACAGAGCGAATGCCCGACACTATAGGCCGGCCAGGTGGATTTTCTAGTGCTTTATGGATTTTTGGCAACACATAGATAACTGGTGTACATGGGTGTTCAACCAACAAAAACCTGTTGGGTCTGAACTCACACTTAAACAATTTGATCTTCAAACTAGGCGTGAGTTCACACCACCCATTTGTTCTCATGCTCTTGATGCATTTACTCAGGCTGTGAAGTTGGATCTTGAAATGTTAAAGGACTCTATTTCAGATGCCCCCCTGTATCATCCCATCATCCCAACATGACGACAACTGACATACAGGCCCTCCATGAACTGTGCCATGACAACAGCCTCACCATAAAACCCGCTGACAAGGGCGGCGCGGTTGTTGTCATGGACACAACATGGTATGTGGGAGAAATTGGGAGACAATTAGATGATTTAGAGGTTTACAGAGAGTTGTCTAGTGACCCAAAGTTTGACATTATTAAAAAGATTAAGAGAATATTGGATTCTGCACTAGACCAGGACATTATAGATGAGGAATTACACAGGTTTTTGTTGGTTGAACACCCATGTACACCAGTTATCTATGTGTTGCCAAAAATCCATAAAGCACTAGAAAATCCACCTGGCCAGCCTTTAGTGTCGGGCATTGGCTCTGTTTGTTCTAACATCTCTATATTCCTTGACCGTCTACTACGTAGATATGCCACTCATACAAGTTCCTACATTAGAGACACAGAAGATTTTTTTTAGAAAAAATCTCCAAGATTACACTCCCTGAAGGATGTCTGGTGGCGTCCTTTGACGTCACCAGTCTTTACACTTCAATTGAACACACAAAAGGTATCAATGCGGTAGCTAAATGTCTAGAACAGACATATTCAGCAGAGTGTCGTGAACTTATTTTGAACCTTTTGAACCTGATACTCAGGCATAATTATTTTATGCTTGGGGATCGGTTCTTTTTACAATTACGAGGTACCGTAATGGGGAAAAATGTGGCGCCTACGTACGGCAATGTCTTCATGGTGGCCATGGAGGAGGATCTTGTCTACGTGTCCCACCACTTCAGCCCAGTGCTGGGGTGGTGGCGATACATAGACGACATCTTCACCATCTGGCATGGCAACACGGATTTATTGCTGTCCTTCCATCAGTATCTAAAACAGCTAGACACTGACATAAAATTCACACTGACATACTCAGAGACACAAGTACAATTTTTGGACACAACGGTCTTTATTAAAGACAATAAATTGAAGACTGACATTTTTGTGAAGCCCACAGATTGCAACACTTTGTTGCAGTTTGACAGCTGTCATCCTCGCTCAACCATTGAGGCACTACCAGGTAGTCAATTGCTTCGTGTCCAAAGAATAGTGCAGGATCCCGAATACTTACCATTACGATACGAACAAATGATTGAAAAATTTCGTCAAAGAGGTTATCACTCAAGGGTCATAAATAAACAATTGGATAGGGTTCAAGCTGCATCAGGAGCTGACAGTGCAAAGTTGCGTGATAAGCGCCGACGCATCCCCTTTGTTTCAACTTACTCTGAACAGAGTAAGGATGTATCAACAATTATCAGAAAACATTGGCCTATTTTAAAAAGTAATTATCCACGGATTGAGGAATTTACATCTCCCCCTCTTTTTTCATATAGACGGGCCACAAGCCTTCGTGAGAAATTAGTAAAGGCTAACTTTCCCTTTAGAAAATCTAGACAGACATTTTTCGGGACCAAAAAGACAGGTTGTTATCCCTGTTTGGCATGTGTAAACTGTGCTTACATGCTAAAAGGAGATAACTTCAAACACCCAGGTACAGGGGCAGGACATGACATACGTCACTACTTAACATGTGACAGCACTTTTGTAGTGTATGTACTTCAATGCCTATGTGGGAGAGACCACATGTGACATGAAAACCAGATTAAACAATCACCGGTTCTCCATCAGACGGAAAAGAACAGATTTACCTGTCCCGAAACATTTTGTTGAAAAGGGTCACGTTGAGAAAGATCTAAAATGCATGATTGTGGACCATATACCCATGCCAAGGCATGGAGGGGACCGCACTTTAAAAACATAGAGAATTGCGGTGGATTCACCGTCTACAATCTTTAAAACCACAGGGCCTAATGTGGAGTTTCGGTAGAATGTAATGTGAGGAACAAGGGTTCCCTCCTCCCTCTTTCATTTTGAGTGTCACTGTAGGATTGTTCTCCTAAACTGCTCTGGTATTGTGACTACCTATGGTGTCTTTTTTTTAAATATATTGATATGTTTTTATTTTTTCAGAAAAAAATCAAGCCTCATATCACAAGTGGAAATGAACGCGTAGAAGATATCTTCCTTCTGCTTCATCTGTGGGCGCCTGATCAGAACAGTGACACTACCATTTGCTTTTTATATACATGATTTATGATTCAACTGATCCTTCCATGGTGTGACTCCATATAAATACAGAGAGAGGGAGAGGTAATGTTGATTACGGGGACTAGCGACATTTAGTGCCGCGTACCCTGTCATCATAATAGGGATTTGGTGATGATCACTTGAGGTGATACAACCATATAACCCTCCTCGACTATACCCTCTTTTATGAGATAGCTCACACCACGACAAGAAATTGAGTAAAAAGAAATTCTCAAAATATTTCAGTGGTCCAAATGGACCTTGTTGATAGCGCTGTTCCTGATCAGTGTTTGCCCTTTTTATTTCATTTGCCTATTTGATTATACATTCCCTCGATCACTGTGGAGCACTGCCCTATCCCTTGGGACTGGTTGCCTGACGCAGTCGGGGGGACGCCTCCGGGTGGCCCTGGTAACGATTCACGTGTCTTGTCATGTGACTCCGTGAAGGGCTGACGTGGCTCTTCCTGCCCGACGCGCGGCTGATGTCTCTGGAGATCGCCATGATTGCACGCCCGCCTCCCCCATGATCATGTGACCCCTCATGTGACTGGGCGAGCGTGGTGTGTAGCCTAGGCAACGGGATATGCGCAGTGCCGAACAAGAGATGCTGAGAATGGCGCCTTTCCTTTCCACTTGTGATTGTAAGTTTACCGCATCCTATTGGCTGCATTTTAATCATTAATAAAACCGGAGAGGTGGAGGGGTCTGCCTCTACGTGAAGTCGTGTCTAAATCCCGTAATTCGAGAATATATCTCTGAGGGACATGAACATGTGGAGTCACTGTGGGTAGAAATACATGGAGCAAAAACAATAATAAAATACTAATAGGAGTGTACTATAAACCACCTAATATACCAGAGTCCACATAAAATTTATTACTAAACGAAATAGACGAGGCGGCAAACCATAATGAAGTCGTTATCATGGGGGACTTCAACTACCCAGATATAGACTGGGAAACTGAAAGCTGTACATCCCAAAATGGAAACAGGTTCTTGGCAATAGACAAAGACAATTTCCTTTCCCAACTGGTTCAGGACCCCACTAGAGGGAAGGCCATACTGGACTCAGTATTAACCAATAGACCTGATAGAACAACAGATGTGCAGGTTGGGGGACACCTGGGAAATAGTGACCATAAAGTTATAACCTTCCAATTATCCTTCAAACGAGAGTTTCTAAAGGTAGGAACAAAAATACCAAACTTCAAAAAAGCAAAATTTAGCCAACTAAGCGAGGCCATAGGCCTAACTAACTGGGACAAAGTCCTCAAAAATCAAAAATAAAAATACAACCATAAAATGGGAGATTTTTAAAAGCATTGTAACATCTAATTGTGAGAGGTACATACCTTATAGGAATAAAAGGCTAAGGAACAATAAGAAACCAATGTGGATAAATGGAACAGTAAAGAAGGCAATAAATGACAAAAAGAAAGCATATAAATCGCTAAAACAGGAGGGGAGTCAGGAAGCACTGATAAACTATAAGGAAAAAACTAATAAAATTTGCCAAACTAGAGACCGAGAGATTAATTGCCATAGAGAGTAAAACTAACCCTAAAATGTTCTTCAATTATATAAATAGTAAAAAATTATAAATCTGAAGTAGTCGGCCCTCTACATAGCAATGAGGGGGGTGTTGCAGAGAGCGACGAGGATAAAGCAAAACTATTAAATATTTTTTTCTCCACTATATTCACTGAGGAAAATAAACTGTCAGATGAAATGCAGAATGTAAAAGTAAATCCCCCATTAAAAGTGCCCTGTCTGACCCAGGAAGAAGTACAACAGCGACTTAAAAAGATTAAAATAGACAAATCGCCAGGACCGGATGGCATACACCCCCGTATCCTAAGAGAATTAAGTGATGTCATAGCCAGACCATTATTTCTGATATTTACGGACTCTATAATAACAGGGAATGTTCCACCAGACTGGCGTATAGCAAATGTGGTGCCAATATTCAAAAAGGGTCCAAAAACAGAGCCTGGAAATTATAGGCCGGTAAGTTTAACATCTATTGTTGGTAAACTGTTTGAAGGGTTTCTAAGAGATGCTATTTTGGAGTATCTCAATGAAAATAAGCAAATAACGCCACATCAGCATGGCTTCATGAGGGATCGGTCATGCCAAACAAATTTAATCAGCTTCTATGAGGAGGTAAGTTCTAGACTTGACAGCGGCGAATCAATGGATGTCGTATATCTGGACTTCTCCAAAGCATTTGACACCGTACCTCATAAAAGGTTAGTATATAAAATGAGGATGCTCTGACTGGGAGAAAATGTCTGTATGTTGGTAAGTAACTGGCTGAGTGACAGAAAACAGAGGGTGGTTATTAAAGGTAGATACTCAGATTGGGTCACTGTAACTAGTGGGGTACCTCAGGGGTCAGTATTGGGCCCTATTCTCTTCAATATATTTATTAATGATCTTGTAGAAGGCCTGCACAGTAAAATATCTATTTTTGCAGATGACACTAAACTGTGTAAAGTAATTAACACTGAAGAGGACAGTTTTCTGCTACAGAGGGATCTGGATAGATTGGAGGCTTGGGCAGAAAAATGGCAGATGAGGTTTAACACTGACAAATGTAAAGTTATGCACATGGGAAGGAATAATGCAAGTCACCCGTACATATTAAATGCTAAAACACTCGGTAACACTGACATGGAAAAGGATCTAGGAATTTTAATAAACAGCAAATTATGCTGCAAAAACCAGTGTCAGGCAGCTACTGCCAAGGCCAATAAGATAATGGGTTGCATCAAAAGGGGCATAGATGCCCGTGATGAGAACATAGTCCTACCACTTTACAAATCACTAGTCAGACCACACATTGAGTACTGTGTACAGTTCTGGGCTCCTGTGAACAAGACAGACATAGCAGAGCTGGAGAGGGTTCAGAGGGCAACTAAAGTAATAACTGGAATGAGGGATCTACAATACCCTGAAAGGTTATCAAAATTAGGGTTATTCACTTTAGAAAAAAGACGACTGAGGGGAGATCTAATAACTATGTATAAATATATCAGGGGTCAGTACAGAGATCTCTCCTATCATCTATTTATCCCCAGGACTGTGACTGTGACGAGGGGACATCCTCTGTGTCTGGAGGAAAGAAGGTTTGTACACAAACATAGAAAAGGATTCTTCACTGTAAGAGCAGTGAGACTATGGAACTCTCTGCCTGAGGAGGTGGTGATGGTGAGTACAATAAAGGAATTCAAGAGGGGACTGGATTTATTTCTGGAGTGTAATAATATTACAGGCTACAGCTACTAGAGAGGGGTCGTTGATCCAGGGAGTTATTCTGATTGCCTGATTGGAGTCGGGAAGGAATTTTTTTCCCCTTAAGTGGGGAAAATTGGCTTCTGCCTCACAGGGGTTTTTTGTCTTCCTCTGGATCAACTTGTAGGAAACAGGCCGAACTGGATGGACAAATGTCTTTTTTCGGTCTTATATACTATGTTACTATGTAATATACACATAGGTGTTAGCGATTACCTATTAGCACTATGGCACTTTACTATACACTTTACTGTGGATATTATTATAACTCAAAGCCTTTTGTACGCACATTTATTTTATATGAAATGTTTACTCTTTCTAAATATTCGATTTAGTTTCTTATATATATGTTATTGTGGAAAATTGTTAATTGATCACTAATTAACCCACTATGAATTGTGGGAATATAACACTGCTTTAACACCAGTTTGGTATGCTTGATAATGGCTGCAAGGACCGGCTGAAACGGTGCATGGGAAAATAAATCGGATCTTCTACTTGCACCTAATTGGGCGTGCTGCCTCTTCTTTGAAAACCTATAACTGGGTACTGCCTGACCAGCGGTCGGAGGAATTGCACCCTTATGCATCATCGCTGTGCTGCTGGCGTAAGCCCCCCCATTCCGGTCAGCCGGCGGTGTGGCTTGCGTACCTTCTGCGAGGTAAAGTCACATCCTACGTCCGGCTGGTTGGATCCGAGGCTCCGGTGTCCAGGGTTGCGGCTCAAGCTCCGTGCGGCAGCATTCACGGCACTGCAGGTAAGCCAGCAGCAGCGGAGAGGCTGAGGTCTCGCCTTCTCTCGCGAGATCCCGGCCCCGCGTGCGTTCCACGCTGGAACGCAGTCAGTTCCTGTCGGCCGCGGCAGGTCCACGGAGCTCCGGTGGCCGCACTAGGGCGAGGGGGCGTGCACATGCTGCGGGGGCCCCAAATGTGCATCTCGCCCCAGGGTCGGCATTCTTGTGAGGGGGGGAGATGGGTGGGGGTGAAGGTTCACCTGTCCTCGGCGCCCTCTGTGTGTATTAAAAAAAAAAAAAAAAAGGGGGGGTTATATGTCCCCTGGATCAGCCTGTGCCGCCGCCCCTCCCTGGTGCGCTGGTGGGGGCCCCCCAGGTGGGGGGAGGGGGGTGTTGGCCCTGCGCTGGCATTCTTGTGGGATAGCTGGGCCTCGGCGCCCTCTGTTTAAAAAAAAAAAAAAAGGTGGGGGGTTATATGTTCCCTGGATCGTGATAGCTGGGCCCGCGGCCATTTCCTCCGGGGGTCCATCGGCCCCTCAAGTGCCACATGGGTTCTGGGTTGCCCGGGCCCGGGCATTCTCATGCGGTTGTGGCTCCTTGGGTCACCCAGGCCTGCCATTTGCACACATTGTTGATTACCTGGTTCACCCCCCGGTTAAGTGTTACATGTCTCCTGGGTCGCCCAGGCCCTGTGCTGTATGTTACCTGGGTCGCCCAGGCCCTGTTAAGTGTTACATGTCTCCTGGATCGCCAAGGCCCTGTGCTGTATGTTACCTGGATCGCCCAGGACCTGTTAAGTGTTACATGTCTCCTGGATCGCCCAGGCCCTGTGCTGTATGTTACCTGGATCGCCCAGGCCCGGTTAAGTGTTACATGTCTCCTGGATCGCCCAGGCCCTGTGCTGTATGTTTCCTGGATCGCCCAGGCCCGGTTAAGCATTACCTGGATCAGCCAGGCTCTGTTAAATGTTATATGTTCCCCGAATCTCGTAGGGCAGGGTTCGAGGGCTATGCGCCCCCCCTTGAGTTACTATGGTTACAGCACACAGCCTACTTCATGTTCCCTCAGATTCTCGGAAATCCCTTCCGATCGTCGTTTACGTCCTAAGTCAGATAAAAGCCGTCCATAAGGTAAGGATGAGTTGTTAGGTGTGGAATTGGCCACCAGGTTCAGGTAGGTACGTTGTCAGCCAGTGTACCTCTTGCTAGTCCCTGTTTCCGCTTTGTTTGTTTTTTCAGTTAAATCTTCAAGTCCGAGGTGGTCAGCTCACCCCAAGGTCTCGGCTTCCCTGTTGTGGGTAGTTCCAAGTAGTGCCAGATGTCGCAAGCGTCTGATATGGAAGATAACGGGTCAGTGGCAGGCTCATCAGGTTCGAGCCTGTCAAGCAGTACCTTACTACGGAGGTGGACAATCCCGAAACTGATCGCCGAGCTCAACAGAAGGGGAATTTGGCACCCCGCGACGGCCAGAAAGGCAGAACTATATAGACTACTGATGTCAGACCCAGGGCCCTCAGGGGATCAGTCTTCTCTGGCCTCGATTCAACTATCTCTAGTTCAATTGCAGTCGTCTATCAGTGGTATTGTGGGCTCCGTGGCTGATGTCCAGTCCCGGGTTGGTGCCCTGGAATCTCGGCCGGCGGTGTCCGATTCGCCAGCACCGTCGGTTCCCACTCGTTCGGTAGCTCAAATCTCGGCAGGTACTTATGGGCCTGTTCCTCAGATTGCACCGTCTCACTATCTGCCAGACAGCCTTAAGAAAGACATTGTGGCAGGGAGAGATGTGAATTTGGCGTCAATCCTTATATCATCTCAGGACGCTCCTGAGAGTAGGGTCATTAGTTGTGGAGACGTGTCAGTGATCCTGAAAGCGAAGGATGCTCATCTGAACAGGAAACTAACTATTCCTGAGTTCGTGCTGGCGTTCAGTGTGTATAGGGACGTGGTCTGTTCAGCCCAACCAAGCAGGAGGGAGGAACTCAATAACTATCTTTATCGAATCACAGACCTGGGGCAGAAGTACGGGGGGTCAGCGTTTTATGACTATCACAGGTCCTTTTCCGCCAAAGCAGCGGCTGCGCTTGCGCAGTTCCAGTTCTCCACCAATTAGGCAGAGTTGGATACGGAACTGTTCTGCCGTCATTCCGCGGGTCTCCGCGCCCCCGTATGCTCGACATGCCAGTCCATATTTCACTCTGCGGAATGGTGTCCGAACCTGGTTACTGCCCCCGCCCAGGGCCTGCTGCCTGGGCCCTCGGGAGCCCAGGCGAATCCCGGCACGCTCGACAGACTGGGCAGGCCTATTGTCTACCTTGGCAAGAGCCAGCTCTGTAACAATTTTAACCAAGGTGGTTGCGCCTTTAACGCGTGCAGGGCCCTCCACGTCTGTTCCCTGTGCTTCAGGGCCCATCCTCGGGTCTCGTGCCCTAGGAAGGCTTCTAAGCAGCTATGACTGACCGACATTGATGTAGACCTGCTTGCGGCACTGCTGGAAGGTCATTAGGAACGGGCCTTTGTGGACTTCTTTTTATCGGGCCTACGCGAGGGGTTTCATACGGGAATCGTGGCCCTCCCTCCCGCGACCCAGAAGCCGTAGACGTGCTGCTCCAATCCGAAGTCAGTAAGGGCTTTCTCCTGGGCCCCTTTGCGGAGATTCCATTCCAGCATTGGCGGGTTAGTCCAATCGGCATAATTGCTAAAAAGTCGTCAAATAAAAAGCGCCTGATCTACGACCTCTCTGCTCCCCATGTTTCCGTCACTTCTAGCTTGAATTCGCTGATCCCGTCGGAAGAGTTCTCAATGAGGTACTCCTCGATCAATGAGGCGGTGCAGCTCAGTTTACTCTCAGGTAGGGGTTCATGGCTCACAAAAGCAGATATTGCTGACGCGTTTAAACTCATGCCCATCCGACCCCAGCTGTGGTGCTGGTATGGGATCAGATGGTCTGATAGGTTCTATTTTGCAAATCGCCTCACCTTTGGCTGCAAAAGCAGCCCATGGATATTTAACCAGCTGGCGGAAGCGCTACATTGGATCTTGGTTCATCACGGACATCTGCCTATGGTCATACACCATCTGGATGACTTCCTGATAGTTGAGAGCCCGCATTCAGGCCCAAGTGGCCTGGCGACTCTCCTAGAAGTTTTTGCGCAGCTACAGGTCCCGATTGCTTCGCACAAAACGGAAGGGCCGGCTACCCAGATCACCTTCCTGGGTATCATCCTTGATACGGAGCGTATGGAGGCCAGACTCCCAGAGGAAAAATTGGGTAAGATCCAGTCAGCCCTAGCCAAGGCCGTTTCGTCTAACTCAATTTCCAAAGCCGAACTACAGTCTTTGCTAGGCTTGCTCAATTTTGCTTCCAGAATCATGCCCCAAGGCAAAGCGTTCACGTCCAGGTTACTCCAGTTGCTCCCTGCGGCCCCTGACCAAGATAGCATAGTTCTTCTGGATGGTCCCGCCAGGGCCGACCTAGCCATGTGGGAGTCGTTCCTGGTAGCCTGGAACGGCATCGCACTATTTGTCCCTCCACGGACATCACTCTCCCCTTTCGTTTTTTCGGACGCGGCGGGTTCGGCCGGGTTCGCAGCCATCTTTGGTCGCCATTGGCTGGCCGACAGGTGGCCTCCGGAGTTGTGCTCGGACGACTCGGCCCTAAAATCATCTCCCCTTCTCGAACTCTACCCGATAGTTGCAGCGGCCCAGGTCTGGGGTAAATTGTGGGCCAACTCCTCCGTCGCGTTCATCACCGACAACCAAGCCCTAGTCGATATCATCAATAAACAGAAGGCCAAATCTCCCAAAATTATGTCACTAGTACGCAAGTTGGTATGGTTAGCCCTGTCTTTTAACTTCCGTTTTTCCTGCGAGCACATTCAGGGTCGGAATAACACGGCAGCAGACACGTTGTCTCGGTTTAATTTTATTTATTTTTTTCAGGAGATGCCCGATGCGGATCCCTTGGGAGCTCCAGACCCGTCCTACAGCGCTCTCACCATGGGTTAGAGCCGTTAGTGTCATCAGCCAAACTCCTCATCCGGCGATCCCTGTCCCGTAACACTGCAAGAAGTTACCAGGCCGCGTGGAAAGTCTTTGACAAATTTAGGCGGGTCCATCCGCCGGGCGACGTGGATGAGGTCACTTATGTCCTGGCGTTTGTCGCTTTCTGTCATTCCAAGCTCAAACTGTCTTTCAACACCATCAAGTTGTACCTGGCGGGTCTGCAACACCATCTCATGCTCGACAACCCGGGTCGCAAGTCCATTTGGTCCTATCAGGCTGTGAAAGCGGCGCTCAGGGGGATCCAGAAAACGTCAGGGGATGCGTCACCGCGCAGGCAGCTGGTATTCGGTGCTCTGTTCAGAGACTTGTCTTCGGCACAGTATGGCGCCCCCTTTGGGCCCTTTCCCAGCTTGGTTATCCAGGCTGCAATCTACCTCAGCTTTTACGGGTTCCTCCGCCCGGGGGAGTTGGCTGGTGGTTCGCCGGGTCACAACTGCCTGCGCAAAGACCAGCTGACCTGGCGCCACGATCACTTCTCCCTCAGTATCCCGTCTACCAAGACTAGCCAAATTGGTCCCCCCACGATTGTGAAGTACTTCCCCACACAGAATGACTGGTGCCCAGTCAGGGTCCTGTCTAGACTGTTGGCTTGGCTTCAGTCGGCACGCCCCGACAGCCCGCTTCTCCCTTTCAAAGGGAAACCGCTCACCTCCAGCCAATTTATATCTCATGTTCGTTCTCTGGTAGCAGGGCTAGGTCACAACCCGAAGGTGATCACGGGCCACTCCTTTCGCATTGGGGCGGCCTCGTCAGCCTCTAGCCACCACATACCGGCACACGTCATCCGGTCAATGGGTAGGTGGAGGTCGGCCTGTTTTAGTAGGAACGTCCCGAATCCACACAGGGAAATTTCTCAGGCCTTCCGGTCTTTGGCTCTGTAGAACGTACAGGGGGTCTCCATGTTAATAAATGGGTGTAATGTTCTTCGTGTCCTTGTCTTATTTTGCCCTCTCTAGGCCTGCCCACGCACGTGGCTCCTGGCACAACCCAGCCTAGTAGCTCAGGGTCGGCATGCCTCACCCACGATTATCGAGTCAGCCCTGACCACAAGTAGTTAAGGCTGCAAGCAGCCTGTATTTGTGGGAGGGGCCCCTGCCCCCTATTTAAGCCCCCCAGTTCCGGTCAGCCGGTGGTGTGGCTTGCGTACCCCCTCCCTCCCTTCCCCTTTGATCATATGCCCCTATAGGGTATGCCCTCTCTAGGCCTGCCCACGCACATGGCTCCTGGCACAACCCAGCCTAGTAGCTCAGGGTCGGCATGCCTCACCCACGATTATCGAGTCAGCCCTGACCACAAATATATATATATATATATAGACGAGGAAAATGGACGGCACTCCAAAGCGTAAATAAGAATTCTTCCTTTATTCACCCATGTGGTGTACAAGCGACGTTTCGGCCCTTTCGAGCCTTTCTCAAGCAAAGAACATAAGTGCACAACCGCAATTTAAAGTGCAGTATATGTGGGAGGTGACAATACAATCAATGACATCATATCCTGAGCGTGGCTAACACATAATCAAAAAAGAATACTTCATCAAACAGTTATGTTGTGATCAAAAGGACATAATTAGTGTACGAAAACATTTCATAAATCATGTGTAATCAAATACATATATAGGTGAAGCCTAACTTACAGTGGCATTCCAAATCACAAGTGTAAGCGATCAGTGTTATGAATCAAGGGACAACCCCGGGAAGGAGTCAGGAACAAACATGTCGGGCGGGTGAGGACAAAAATATATATATTATATATATAATATATATATATTGTAAGAGGGCGCAAGGTTCCGTCGTCGACGGAAGGTACGTGTCACCGAGGTTCCTGTCCTCGGTGAGGTAAGAGCCGGGTTTTTTGTGTGTCAGCAGCAGCTAGTGCTGCTTGACACATTGGTATTTAGTTTGGGTGCAAAGCCAATCCGGGCCGGCTCTTACTGGGAATAGGCAAACAGTTGGGCGGGTGCCTATTCCCCACGGTCCAGGCCGGACTTTTGCCGGGCCTTTAAAAAGGCAGCCACCTCAGCAGGTGAGGAGGTGATTAACCTGGAAACTGCTGGTATTCTGTGGAGCTCTCAGGGCTGGAAGCAAGAGCTCAGCAAAGAGGCGTGCAGTCGGCCTGGAAGCCTGAGGCTGGACTTTCCTGCGGCTGGGCTGACAGCCAGGTCCGAACACGCACCTAAACCACACAGGTGATTTGATCACGTCTTGGACTTTTTGTTTTGCCTCAAGTTTTTGCTGTGTGTGTTTTGAGTTTTGTTTGTGCAAGTGTGAAATAAAACACTGTTTTCTGCACTACTTGGACTCCCTTTGCCTCTGTACTGCACCCGCACAGCTGTCTACCAGAGCAATTCCCCACATTTGGTGTCGGATGCAGGCATGCGCAGTGAGGCTGGCGTGAATGCCGAAATTTTTTTGTTTTGCTGAGGACGAGTGCATGGCATATATTAAACCGGCAAAGTTACAAGCAGGAATTTCTGGAAACATGGAGGCTGCTGTGAAAGCTCTCATGGAGGCTAACGTGCAGCACCGGGAGACCAACCAGCTACTGTTACAGCACGTGATGACTTTACAAGCTGCAGGAGCGTCCCACCATGACCATGATGCCCGGAAAGCGGTCCGTGCGGCGATCCCAAAGATGACCCCCTCGGACGACGTTGAGACATATCTGGCGGTCTTTGAAAAGGTGGCCGTGAGGGAGAAGTTACCCCGTGACCAGTGGGCTGAGGTGGTCGCTCCGTTCCTGGCATCCGGACCACAGCAGTTTTTTTTTTATTTAGCAGATGACCAGGCTACTGATTACCCAATGGTGAAGGGGGAGATCCTGGCCAGACTGGGAGTTACCGTGTTGGTCCGGGCTCAGCGGGTCCACCAGTGGGACTTTAAAGCGGCTGAACCCGCCAGGCTGCAGTACTATGAGTTGCTGCACAGGTTGCAAAAATGGCTGCAGCCTGATATCCTAAGTCCAACTGCTATGCTGGACCGTCTGCTGGCTGAAATGTTCTGGAGGGCCTTGCCTTACCCCCTTCAGCACTGGATAGGCCAGGTATTACCCGCTAATGCCCTAGAAATGGTCGATCTGGTGGAGCGCTATGAGGCCACCAAAAACCTGCAAGGGGGTGTTGTTGGGAGGGGGCCGGTCAAACCCCGGAGGTCTCCCATCCAGTCCCGACGACTGATACCCGAGAAACCTGCTCAGGGTGTACCCCCTGTAGACCCGGCTCCGATAGTCTGCTGGCGGTGTCAGGAGCCTGGCCACGTATGGGCTGACTGTCCACACCGGGGAGAACCCTTGGAGACTAATTATGGGTACCGGGCTTCAATGTATGCCAGGAGACTGTGTGCAACCGGCGTCCCCGAGACAATAGACAATCTTCATCTGTGCCAGGTGCAAGTGGGTGATAATCTGGCAGTGGCGCTGCTGGACTCAAGGAGCCTAGTAACCCTGGTAAGTGCTGCCCTGGTACAGCCCTCCCAGTATACGGGCCGGAAAGTTGGTGTGGTGTGCATACATGGAGACTTAAAGGACTATCCCACTGCAGTAATGTCTCTGTCCGCGGTGGCCGGCACATGGACTTGTGAAGTGGCCGTCTCCACAAAGTTACCTTATGAACTAATAATTGGGAGGGACTTCCGTGGTTTTCCGTCACTATGGCCTGAGATGAAAGTGCCTAATAACCATGAGAGCAGAGTGGCCTGATTCCAGTGGGAGGCCAGAGCCCTGGGAGCCCGAGTCCGAAGGGCCTGCGGTAGGGGTGACCACCACTTCTGTGATAGAGGGGTACACCCCCACTGAGTGTAATGGTGGGAGACATGGAGGACTTGCCACCAGGACCTGAGTTGGCAGACCTCCACGTCTCCGGAGACAATTTTGGGACCGCCCAACACCGGGACCAAACCCTGACCAGGGCCTGGGAGAATGTGGTGGTAAACCCCAGAAACCAGGGGCTGAGTTAGTATTTCCCCGCTTTGTTGTTCACCAAGAAATGTTATATCGGGTGAACCAAATCCGGGGTGAGCCTGTTGAACAGTTGGTGGTGCCCACAGCGTATCGCAAGCTCGTCATGGAGCTTGCACAACCAACATGTTCTTGGGGGACATTTGGGGTGGCAAAAAACGCAGGACCGCATTCTGCAGCACTTCTATTGGCCTGGTGTGTTTAAGGAGGTAGAAGAATATTGTAAATCCTGTCCAACCTGTCAGGTAAATAGCCGCTAGCCACATTTCCGTAGTCCCCTTGTACCTCTTCCAATTATTGAGGTCCCGTTTGAGCGTATCGCTATGGATCTAATCGGGCCTGTACCAAAGTCTGCCAGGGGCCACCAACACATTCTGGTAGTTCTCGACTATGCCACTCGGTATCCGGAGGCGGTGCCTCTGCAACATACCTCAGCTAAGCTCATTGCCAAAGAGTTAATGGAAATGTTTTCCCGTGTGGGCCTGCCAAAAGAGGTTCTGACAGACCAAGGGACCCCTTTTATGTCCAAGGTTATGAGGGAACTGTGTAAATTGTTGCGTATAAAGCAGTTACGGACGTCCGTTTACCATCCTCAAACAGACGGTCTTGTCAAAAGGTTTAACCAAACTTTAAAAAATATGTTAAAAAGGGTGGTGTCTAGAGATGGGAAGGACTGGGATCTGCTTCTACCCTATCTCATGTTCGCAGTGCGAGAGGTGCCCCAGGCCTCTACTGGGTTCTCGCCCTTCGAACTGCTTTATGGCAGACACCCTCGGGGCCTGTTGGATATCGCCAAGGAAGCGTGGGAACAACAGCCTGTCCCCCACAAAAGTGTCATTGATTATGTCACCCAGATGCAGGAACGGATGGAAAGGGTGTTGCCGCTGGTCCGGGAGCATATGGAGGCAGCGCAACAAGCCCAGAGTAGGGTGTATAATCGTCAGGCTCGGGTACAGGACTTCAATCCGGGACATCGGGTTTTGGTTCTGGTACCCACCCTTAACAGCAAGTTCCTAGCTAGGTGGCAGGGCCCCTATGAGGTGATCGAGAAGGTAGGGGAAGTAAATTACAAAGTACACCAGCCAAGGCGGTGCAAGCCGGAGCAGGTGTACCACGTGAATTTACTGAAGCCATGGAAAGATAGGGACACGGCCGACGACAACAGCCCCCGGCCAGGGCTTCTAGGTGAAAAGGGTCCAGCCCCACCGTTCGAGGCCTGTGAAGCAGTAACCACGGTAAAAATTGCAGATAGCCTGTCTTCCAAACAAGTTCAGGAAGTCAAGGAGTTCATCAGTCGGAACACGGATGTGTTCTCGGACCTCCCTGGCCTCACGTGTCTCATCCAACATGATATCGTCACTGAGCCTCAGGCCAAGATCCGGTTAAAACCATACCGGGTACCCGAGGCTCGGCGACGGGCCATCGCGGAGGAAGTGCAATTAAGGTTGAAGCTCGATGTCATTGAGGAGTCGAAAAGTGAGTGGGCCAGTCCCATAGTCCTAATACCCAAGCCAGATGGGACGTTGCAGTTCTGCAACGATTTTCGCAAGTTAAATGAAGTGTCCAAGTTTGATGCATATCCCATGCCCCGGGTAGACGAGCTTGTTGAGAATTTAGGGCAAGCCCGTTATTTTTCTGTGCTAGACCTCACTAAAGGGTACTGGCAGGTACCCTTAACGGAGTCGGCCAAGGAAAAAACTGCTTTTGTTACCCCGCAGGGCCTGTATCATTATAAGGTGTTACCCTTTGGCCTGCATGGAGCCCCCGCCACCTTCCAAAGGTTAATGGACATTGTGCTGCGACCTCATCGTTGGTATGCCTCGGCCTACTTAGATGATGTAGTCATCCACAGCACCGACTGGGAATGCCATTTTCCCAAAGTGGAGGCGGTAGTGGATGCCCTTAGGAAAGCTGGACTAACCGCTAATCCAAAAAAGTGTGCAATTGGGTTAGAAGAGACCAAGTATCTGGGGTATGTCATTGGACGTGGAGTCATCAAGCCTCAGGTAACTAAGCTAGAGGCAATGCGTAATTGGCCCCGACCGGTCACCACCAGCCAGGTAAAGTCGTTCCTGGGAATGGTAGGGTACTACATGAGGTTTGTGCCCCACTTTGCCACACTAGCAGCGCCGTTGACAGACCTGTTGAAGGGACGTAAGTCTGGAAAGGTTCACTGGAGTGAGAAGGCGGAAGAGGCTTTCGCTGCGTTGAAGTCGGCCCTGTGTGGGTCCCCGGTTTTGGTGACACCCGACTTCAACAGGGAGTTCATAGTATAGACTGATGCCTCGGAGGTAGGCCTCGGTGCTGTACTGTCTCAGGAAGTCAATGGGGAAGAACATCCCGTTGTCTTCCTGAGCCGTAAGCTCAACCCAGCCGAGACCAGGTATAGCATAGTGGAGAGGGAGTGCCTAGCTATCAAGTGAGCACTCGAATCTCTCCGCTATTACTTGTTAGGGAGGAGGTTCCGTCTGGTGACCGACCATTCCCCTCTCAAGTGGATGAGCCAGGCCAAGGAGAGGAATGCTCGTGTCACCAGGTGGTTCCTATCCTTACAGAACTTCAAGTTCTCAGTAGAATACAGGGCAGGCCGCTTGCAGGGTAACGCAGATGCCCTGTCCCGCGTCCACTGCCTCACATGTGTTCACCCCCTCAGGGTTGAACAAAGGGGGGGGGGGGGTGTAAGAGGGCGCAAGGTTCCGTCGTCGACGGAAGGTACGTGTCACCGAGGTTCCTGTCCTCGGTGAGGTAAAAGCCGGGTTTTTTGTGTGTCAGCAGCAGCTAGTGCTGCTTGACACATTGGTATTTAGTTTGGGTGCAAAGCCAATCCGGGCCGGCTCTTACTGGGAATCACGTCTTGGACTTTTTGTTTTGCCTCAAGTTTTTGCTGTGTGTGTTTTGAGTTTTGTTTGTGCAAGTGTGAAATAAAACACTGTTTTCTGCACTACCTGGACTCCCTTTGCCTCTGTACTGCACTGGCACCGCTATCTACCAGAGCAATTCCCCACAAATATATTTATATATATATATATATATATATATTTATACATATCAGTTTAAATTTAGTGTGTCCTCAATATAACTCAATTAACACTAACAAGTAACATGACACCAGGTAGGGAAAATAATTAACTGGACACAATTTGGTACTCACTTTTGTTGCCAGCGGTAGACATGGCAGTGTGTTGACTTGTTTTGAGGGCACATCAAATTTACACTGTTAAGCAAGCTGGACACTGACTACTTTACATTGTATCAAGGTGTCATCTTCAGTATTTTCCCATGAAAATATAGTATAATATAATAAAATATTTTTACAAATGTGAGTGGTGTATTCACTTTTGTGAGATACTGTAAATATAACTGATTAACCAAATAGATTCTGCAGTTTTTTAACAACTGTTTTGTTTCATAACAGAAAAATACACCTAGCATCAGTTTCATAAACAACAATAATAATAAAAATGACTGCAGATAGCCCAAAAGCCATTAAAAGTCCATGAGAACATTAAGACATTAAATGCACACATGGCCACGGGCGCAATAGATGTTCATGCTGCATGGTTTGTTAAATAGGTCAGCTTGGAAATTGTCCCAGGGTGATGTATCTATCCAATACACATGGCAGTATTAAAGTTATTTTCCTTTTTCCTGTTAGATAAGTCGTAGAATCTCTGTAACACATTTTGTTGCTCTACAAAGAACCGTTGACCCTTCAGTCAACCATTACTAACAAGTATGATAGCTAAAAATATACCAGTTTTTATTCAAATTTGTATTACATTCTTTAGAGAAAATAGATAGCAGAAATATGCACATAAAGAATGCAGGAAACATTTGGTTGACCACATTGTAAGTAAGTGAGGACATTAATTAACCAGTACAATATGTGTGTTGCCACATTTTAGAACAGGACATATACGAGTATTGATTAGACTGTGATTAGATATTCTGTTGCACAAAATTAGACATATTTACTTATCATATCTAATATTTAGACTTACTTTGCCTAGAACAAGCAGTCTAAAGATATGCAAAATTAATAATTGTGGTTTGCAATATATGATAAATCTGTTGCATCTTACTAGAAATTAGATACTTTTTTAGATACTTTATACCAGTTATTGGTTGCCTTAATTTCCACTATTTAGCACATGTTCCAATTGGTGCCGCATCCATTCCCTCTAAGCCAGGCACCCTCAAACTGCGACCCCCCAGATGTTGTAAAACTACAATTCCTACTATGCCCTGCTGTAGCCTGATAGCTGTAGGTTGTCTGGGCATGCTGGGAGTTGTAGTTTTACAACATCTGGAGGGCCGCAGTTTGAGGATGCCTGCTCTAAGCCATGTCCCCTGGTCCAGCAATGCACAAAAACTAATCTAAAACTAAAAAAATCTAAAGCATGTAATAACTATGGAGAAAGGCATGCATGCTAGTCTTTTGGCTTAAAATTAGACAGAGTTTAGCTTACTCTAGAAAAGGCCTTAATGAGCATCCATCTTAGATTCATTCTGAAGCTGCAGTGTTAGTTAGAGCAGGGAGAGTGCTGCTGCTGCTGAATTAATATAGGGATTCTAGGGAAAGCGTTAGCTACTAGAGTTCTGTGTCCACTCCAGTCCTCAAAGACTCATCGGCCTCTTTCACATGAGCGTGTCTGGATTAGGCCCCATTCACACGTCCGTAGTGTGTTGTGGATCCACAACACACCATGCTGTCACTCCCCGTAGAGATGCCTATTCTTGACACAGGCTGCAGGACAAGAATAGGACATGCTCTATCTTTTGCGGAGCCGCGGCCGAATGTTTTGGGGCCGAAACCCGGAAGTTCGGGACCGCGGCTCCGCAAATGCGTATGCGGAGAGCACCTTGTGTGCTCTCTGCATCACGTCCTGCCCCATTCACAATGAATGGGTCCGCATCCATTCCGGAATTGCGGCATGGATGCGGACAAAAATTGCGGATGTGTGAATGGGGCCTTAGTCCGGATGCGTTGCGGATGCGTTCAGTGAAAACTGTGCGATTTCACAGGCAAAGCCATTCAGTTTTGCCTGCGATTGCGTTCAGTTGTTCAGTTTTTTCTGCGCGGGTGCAATGCGTTTTGATGCGTTTTTCACACGCATGATAAAAAACTGAAGGTTTACAAACAACATCTCCTAGCAACCATCAGTGAAAAACCCAACGCACCCACACTTGCTTGTGGATACAATACGTTTTTCACGCAGCCCCATTCACTTTTATGGGGCTAGGGCTGCGTGAAAAACGCAGAATATAGAACATGCTGCAATTTTCACGCAATGCACAAGTGATGTGTGAAAAAAACGCTCATGTACACAGACCCATCGAAATGAATGGGTAAGGATTCAGTGCAGATGCTATGCGTTCACGTCACACATTGCACCCGCAGGGAAAACTCGCTCGTGTGAAAGGGGCCATCTGATGTAAGGACAGCGTCCTGACAGCACCCCAAAAAGCCCTTTTTAGGGCTGGTACATCAGTCTGCTTTTATTGTATTTTTTTATATATATATATTGCAGTTGCCTGCCCGTGTGTGAGAGGCCGCAGGCCCACAGACTGAACTGTGTGCACATCACTCATTTAGGGTGGCACAGTAACTTCCAGATAAAAAAGACATTACATTTTTACCCTTTAATATAATTGCAGTTGCCTGCCAGTGTGTGTCAGGCCCACAGACTGTACTGTGCCCACTGCCAGTGCCCACCACTCCTATCGGGTGGCACAGTACCTTGCAGATAAAAAAGTCATTTTATTTTTACCCTTTAATATAATTACAGTTGCCTGTCAGTGTGTGTCAGGCCCACTGACTGTATTGTGCCCACTGCCCATCACTCATATCGGGTGGCACAGTACCTTGCAGAAAAAGCCATTTCATTTTTACCCTTTAATATAATTGCGTTGCCTGCCAAAGTGTGTCAGGCCCACAGACTGTACTGTGCCCATTGCCCACGACTCATATAGGGTGGCACAGTACCTTGCAGATAAAGTCATTTAATTTTTACCCTTTAATATAATTGCAGTTGCCTGCCAGTGTGTGTCGGGCCCACAGACTGTACTGTGCCCACTCCCCACCACTCATATAGGGTGTCACAGTACATTGCATGGCGCACGTGCAGTGACCTAAAATTCAATCGAAGCGGACCGAGCATGGGTCTTTTTCCATCTCCCGGTTCTAAAAATCTATTCAATACACCGACCCTGGCCCTGATAAGGGACAAAACAGAGATTAAACTGATAGGAATAGTACTTATTTAACACTAGTTGCATTGGTGGCAAATTCCATTGCAAGTGCCCAAAATTAGAAGGAAGCGGATAGAGCAAGCTTTTTTCTCTATCTCCCCATGCAAGGATTCAATTCAATACACGTCCCCTGATAGGGGACTTAACAAAGATTAAAATGGTAAGAATAGTAGTTCACACTATTTTTATTGGTGGCACAGTACATTGCGCGGCGCACGCGCAGTGCCCCAAATTGGAAGTAAGAGGACCGACCAATCATATTTTTCCATCCCCCGGTTCCTAAAATCTATTCGATACACTTCCCCTGATAGGGGACGTAACAGGGATTAAACTGATAGGAATAGTATTACTTAAAGGGAACCTGTCACCAGGAAATTCACTGATAAACCAGGCATGCTGCCTTGTAGGGCTCACTCTGCTGAATATAATGATACCTTTCACTTGGTGATCTGGTGCTTTATTGTGGAGAAATAGTACTTTTAATCCATATGCTAATGAGCTGATTTGAGTCCAGCAGTTGATATGAGTCCAGCATTTTTCTATTTAGAGCTATAGCCACTCCCCTATTCACTTCTTCAGTTGTAAAAGGGGCGTGGTTTATTACATCATTCATTCATTTTAATAACTGGAGGGAAAATGAATAACAGGGAATGCCTAGGTAAAAAAGGGGAGAAATATATTATTGAAGTTAGTAATTATAATAAGGGCTAGTTTATTCATGGGGTGATAAGCACATGATGGCTGATAAGGGACATGTCGCCGTGGGTATGGCAGTTAGGCTTTAAAGTGAAAGGCAGCAAGGCTTGTATTGGCTATAATGCAGGTCATTTTTTTAAACCACGCCCCTTTTACAACTGAAGAAGTAAATAGGGAGGGGCTACAGCTCTGAATAGAAAAATGCTGGACTCATATCAACTACTGGACTCATATCAGCTCATTAGCATATGGATTAAAAGTAATATTTCTCCACAATAAAGCAACAGATCACCAAGTGAAAGGTATCATTATATTCAGCAGAGCGAGCCCTACAAGGCAGCGTGCCTGGTTTATCAGGGAATTTCCTGGTGACAGGTTCTCTTTAACACACCACTCACGCGCAGTGACCCAAATTTGAAGTAGCAGGACCGACCAACCATCTTTTTCCATCTCCCGGTTCCTAAAATCTATTCAATACACTGACCCTGGCCTGATAGGGGACAAAACAGAGATTAAACTGATAGGAATAGTACTTATTTAACACTAGTTGCATTGGTGGCAAATTCCATTGCAAGTGCCCAAAATTAGAAGGAAGCGGATAGAGCAAGCTTTTTTCTCTATCTCCCCATGCAAGGATTCAATTCAATACACGTCCCCTGATAGGGGACTTAACAAAGATTAAAATGGTAAGAATAGTAGTTCACACTATTTTTATTGGTGGCACAGTACATTGCGCGGCGCACGCGCAGTGCCCCAAATTGGAAGTAAGAGGACCGACCAATCATATTTTTCCATCCCCCGGTTCCTAAAATCTATTCGATACACTTCCCCTGATAGGGGACGTAACAGGGATTAAACTGATAGGAATAGTATTACTTAAAGGGAACCTGTCACCAGGAAATTCACTGATAAACCAAGCATGCTGCCTTGTAGGGCTCACTCTGCTGAATATAATGATACCTTTCACTTGGTGATCTGGTGCTTTATTGTGGAGAAATAGTACTTTTATTCCATATGCTAATGAGCTGATTTGAGTCCAGCAGTTGATATGAGTCCAGCATTTTTTCTATTTAGAGCTATAGCCACTCCCCTATTCACTTCTTCAGTTGTAAAAGGGGCGTGGTTTATTACATCATTCATTCATTTTAATAACTGGAGGGAAAATGAATAACAGGGAATGCCTAGGTAAAAAAAGGGGGAGAAATATATTATTGAAGTTAGTAATTATAATAAGGGCTAGTTTATTCATGGGGTGATAAGCACATGATGGCTGATAAGGGACATGTCGCCGTGGGTATGGCAGTTAGGCTTTAAAGTGAAAGGCAGCAAGGCTTGTATTGGCTATAATGCAGGTCATTTTTTTAAACCACGCCCTTTTACAACTGAAGAAGTAAATAGGGGAGGGGCTACAGCTCTGAATAGAAAAAATGCTGGACTCATATCAACTACTGGACTCATATCAGCTCATTAGCATATGGATTAAAAGTAATATTTCTCCACAATAAAGCAACAGATCACCAAGTGAAAGGTATCATTATATTCAGCAGAGCGAGCCCTACAAGGCAGCGTGCCTGGTTTATCAGGGAATTTCCTGGTGACAGGTTCTCTTTAACACACCACTCACGCGCAGTGACCCAAATTTGAAGTAGCAGGACCGACCAACCATCTTTTTCCATCTCCCGGTTCCTAAAATCTATTCCATACACTGGCCCCTGATAGGGGACAAAACAGAGATTAAACTGGTAAGAACAGATTTTTTTAAGTTAAAAAAAAGAGGACAGCCTCTGCGGAGCTGGGAATTTTTTTACCACGTTACTGAATGCTTATGCACAATGGCTGTAGGCTCATGCGTCCTTTTGTGGAGGTGACAAATCTGGTCAGTCAAACCCAAGGCAACATCATCGACCTCATCCCATATGCATTCTTTCTGGAGCGTGTCCTGCGAAGAGTGTTGGATCAGGCGGTAGATGAGCATGAAGAGGAAGAGTTGTGGTCACCATCACCACCAGAAGCAGCCTTGTCGTCGATTGCTGGACCTGCGGCAACGCAGAGAGAGGAGTCTGAAGAGGAGGAGTCAGAGGAGGAGGAGAGGTCTTTCACTGTGAAGCGAGCGTAACCCTTACACTACCTAATCGATACAACATCATACCTGATCGTATACACATGCTGGATGCTTTAAAGCACGTTATTCCAAACAATTTAGGAGTGTTAGGTAATGTATGCCCTTTATGAATTAAAACCCGACTCTGCGTCAACTACGTAATTTTCCATGGGAGTTTTGCCATGGATCCCCCTCCGGCATGCCACAGTCCAGGTGTTAGTCCTCTTGAAACAACTTTTTCATCACTATTGTGGCCAGAAAGAGTCCCTGTGGGTTTTAAAATTCGCCTGCCTAATGAAGTCTATGGCGGTTCGCCAGGTTCACCCGTTCACGAACATTTGCGGAAATTCGAATTCGCCGTTTGCGATTTGTAAAATTTTATGTTCGCGACATCTCTAATTGTCACTATAAGCTATAACTTTTTTTTATCTTTCCATCTATATAGCTGTATGAGGGCTTGTTTTTTTGCAGGACAAGTTGTATTTTTAATGGTGCCATTTTGGCATACACATAGCTTTCTAATTGACTTTTATTACCTCTTTCTGGGAGGTAGATGGGAAAAACAGCAATACTGCCACCTGGTTTTACGTTATAAATTTTATGGCATAAATAACTTAATATATTTATTCTCTCGGTCAGTACGATTACAGCGATCCCAAATACAACTTTTTTTCAATAAAACCCCCTTTTTAAAAGGAATGAAATCTTTTTGCATCACTGAAGCAGTGTGAGGGCTTGATTTTTGCAGGACAACTTGCAGTTTTCATTGGTATCATTTTGGAGGAAATTATGTTGTCTGATCGCTTGTTATTTTTCTGTGGCAACTAAGTATAAATTAGCAATTCTGTAAATTTTTTTTTTTTTACGGCATGTAATGTAGGGAATAATTTGCATGATATTTGTGCGGGTCGTCACGGATGTGGTGATACCAAACATATGAGTGAGATTTTTTTGGCTATTTTTTTAAGCGTATTTTTAATGCAATTTTTTTATTTAACGTGTTTTTTTTTTCTTGTTTTTTTTTTTACCACAAAAGGACTATAACAGATAACATTCTGATTAATTTTAGAATACAATGCACTATCCCTATAGTGCATTGCATTTTAATGTGAGTGCTATACTAACATTGACCAGCAGGGTGTGCCAGCCTGCTGGAAACTTTTCAAGGCTGGTTTGAGGCCTACATCAGAGCCTAGGACAGCCTTCACACATATCCCATTTGCGGGGTGCCGATTGAAGACAGAGGGAGTCTGCTCCCTCTGTCAGCGCTTTACATGCTGTGGACGACATTGCCCATAGCATATAAAGTGTTAAACAGCCCGGATCGGGCAGGATCGCATCTCTCATGTGAGGGCCAAGCCCCCGCACAGATATTAGACCTTAGTGTGCACTGTAAAAAGGCGGATGGGTGGTCAATAAGGGGTTAATAAAACCAGCATATACTGTATGTGATTAGAGATGAGTGAATCTATTTGCAGATTCTGAGATTCTTTACAAATCTTGCACTCAGCTGCGGCCAAGCACTAACCACAGTTTGCAGGGGCAATGATAAAAGTAGATACAGATACATCTGACGCTATATCAGACCATTTTTCTTTTTTCATTTTTCATTACCAGAAATTGACCGTTCTTCGGGGGGTGGTTGCAGCAGCAGTCCATATAAGTGATCACAAATAAGCAATCAATAGTGTTCTGTCACCACCAGGAAGGGAGAAATTGCAGTCAGTTGCAACCAAGCACTAACCACATTTTTCAGCGGCAGCTTTTTTTTTTACCAAAGTTTGATTTCGGGAGTGGGTGCAGCACCAGTCCACATAAGTGAGCGCAAATAAGCAATTAATGGTGTGCTGTGACCACCAGGTAGGAGGAAATTGCAGTAAGTTGCTGTCAATCAGTAACCACAGTTTGCGGCGGCAATGATAAAAGTAGATACAGTTACAACTGATGCTGTATCAGATTATTATTTTTTTCATTACCAAAGTTTAACTATTATTTGGGGGGTGGGTGTGTACAGTCAGTTATATATGATCAACTGAGCACAGGAAATGCCACAGACATGCCTGTAGTAAGCAATTCATACATTTCAAGTGTTGGGGAAATTGTCTGGTTGAACAATTTTCATTTGCATTTTTTTTTCTCATTCTGTTGTATTTGAATACACATATACTGTAAGTAAGATTAGACAAAAATCTGTCAAAGGTTCCAACTTCATTCACCAGTAGGGATGAGCAGACTGCTGGATGTCTAGGTTCGAGGGGTTTCCGACGAACTTTACCCCGAACAACGAACCCCATTGAAGTCAATGGGACCCAAACTTTAGAGTACTAAAATGGCTCTAAAAAAGTCATAGAAAGGGCTAGAGGGCTCCAAAAGGCTCCAAAGTGGGCATAAGAGCAGTGCAATTGTCCTTCAAACAAATGCGGATAGGGAAATTACTTAAAATAACATAAAATACATAAAATAAAAAAAATAACAATCTTGAACCAAGAGGCTCAAATTTGAGTAGGAAGTTGAGGGGAAATATGTTTTCTCCTACTACAGTATGCCAGATTCCAAAGGCCTCTTTCAAACGGGCGTCACGTTTGACGCCCGGATAGGAGGTGGATGCGTTGCGGGAAAATGCGCAATTTTTCCACGCGTGTGCAAACTTTTGTAATGCGTTTTGCACGCGCGTGTGAAAAATCGGCATGTTTGGTACCCAGACCCAAACCCGGACTTCCTCACTGAAGTCCGGTTTCGGGTTGAGTATTCTGTAGATTTTATTATTTCCCCTTATAACATGGTTATAAGGGAAAATAATAGCATTCTCAATACAGAATGCTTGGTAAAATGTGGATTAAGAGGTTAAAAATAAAAATCTCACCTTAACCACTTGATCGCGTAGTTGCGATCTCTTCTTGGATCATTAGCTGCCGCCTAAAGGACCTGTGATGAGGTCACTGAGCTCATCACATGATCCAATCATATGGTCCATCACCATGGTGAAGTATGGCGTAACTGTAGACTACCACTGTCGAAATTGGGAGATGGTAATTAAAATCCACAAAGTGCACTGCAGTATAGCAATGGCTGGGTGTGGCCTGTATACTTCTGTACTATGCCAATATAAGACATAATAGTCTTGAGCCTAGAGGTTCCAGTGGAGGAGGAGGCGGACATGGCAGTGCAGGGGAAAGAGACGGAGGAGGTCATCAACTTAGTTTTTTTGTATTTTGGTTTGTGGCCCCAAAATAGCAAAGAGAACGCACAAACTTTGCTGAAGTATAACAATGGCTGGGTGCAACCAGTAGAGATGAGTTGACCCGTGGATGTTTGGGTTTGCCGGGTTCGGCCGACCTTTGGGTCAAAGTTCGGGTTCAGGAAGTCAATGGAGACGCGAACTTTGGTGCACTAAAGTGGCTGTAAAATAGTCATAGTAAGGGCTAGAGGGCTGCAAAAGGAAGCAAAATGGGGGTAAGAGCAGAACAATTGCCCTGCAAACAAATGTGGATAGGCAAATTATTTAAAATAACATAGAATAGAAAAAAATAAAATCTTGAATTAGGAAGTGGCGGTGGGGGAGGAGAAGATAACATAGTAACATAGTATATAAGACGGAAAAAATACATTTGTCCATCCAGTTCGGCCTGTTTCCTACAAGTTGATCCAGAGGAAGGCAAAAAACGCCTGTGAGGCAGAAGCGAATTTTCCCCACTTAAGGGGAAAAAAAATTCCTTCCCGACTCCAATCAGGCAATCAGAATAACTCCCTGGATCAACAACCCCTCTCTAGTAGCTGTAGCCTGTAATATTATTACACTCCAGAAATAAATCCAGTCCCCTCTTGAATTCCTTTATTGCACTCACCATCACCACCTCCTCAGGCAGAGAGTTCCATAGTCTCACTGCTCTTACAGTGAAGAATCCTTTTCTATGTTTGTGTACAAACCTTCTTTCCTCCAGACACAGAGGATGTCCCCTTGTCACAGTCACAGTCCTGGGGATAAATAGATGATGGGACAGATCTCTGTACTGACCCCTGATATATTTATACATAGTTATTAGATCTCCCTCAGTCGTCTTTTTTCTAAAGTGAATAACCTAATTTTGATAACCTTTCAGGGTACTGTAGATCCCTCATTCCAGTTATTACTTTAGTTGCCCTCCTCTGAACCCTCTCCAGCTCTGCTATGTCTGTCTTGTTCACAGGAGCCCAGAACTGTACACTGTACTCCATTTGTGGTCTGACTAGTGATTTGTAAAGTGGTAGGACTATGTTCTCATCACGGACGTCTATGCCCCTTTTGATGCAACCCATTATCTTATTGGCCTTGGCAGTAGCTGCCTGACACTGGTTTTTGCAGCTTAATTTGCTGTTTATTAAAATTCCTAGATCCTTTTCCATGTCAGTGTTACCGAGTGTTTTACCATTTAATATGTACAGGTGACTTGCATTATTCCTTCCCATGTGCATAACTTTACATTTGTCAGTGTTAAACCTCATCTGCCATTTTTCTGCCCAAGCCTCCAATCTATCCAGATCCCTCTTTAACAGAAAACTGTCCTCTTCAGTGTTAATTACTTTACACAGTTTAGTGTAATCTGCAAAAATAGATATTTTACTGTGCAGGCCTTCTACAAGATCATTAATAAATATATTGAAGAGAATAGGGCCCAATACTGACCCCTGAGGTACCCCACTAGTTACAGTGACCCAATCTGAGTATCTACCGGTAATAACCACCCTCTGTTTTCTGTCACTTAGCCAGTTACTTACTCACATACAGACATTTTCTCCCAGTCCGAGCATCCTCATTTTATATACTAACCTTTTATGAGGTACGGTGTCAAATGATTTGGAGAAGTCCAGATATACGACATCCATTGATTCGCCGCTGTCAAGTCTAGAACTTACCTCCTCATAGAAGCTGATTAAATTTGTTTGGCATGACCGATCCCTCATGAAGCCATGCTGATATGGCGTTATTTTCTTATTTTCATTGAGATACTCCAAAATAGCATCTCTTAGAAACCCTTCAAACAGTTTACCAACAACAGATATTAAACTTACCGGCCTATAATTTCCAGGCTCTGTTTTTGGACCCTTTTTGAATATTGGCACCACATTTGCTATACGCCAGTCTGGTGGAACATTCCCTGTTATTATAGAGTCCGTAAATATCAGAAATAATGGTCTGGCTATGACATCACTTAATTCTCTTAGGATACGGGGGTGTATGCCATCCGGTCCTGGCGATTTGTCTATTTTAATCTTTTTAAATCGCTGTTGTACTTCTTCCTGGGTCAGAAAGGGTACTTTTAATGGGGGATTTACTTTTACATTTTACATTTCATCTGACAGTTTATTTTCCTCAGTGAATATAGTGGAGAAAAAAATATTTAATAGTTTTGCTTTATCCTCGTCGCTCTCTGCAACATCCCCCTCATTGCTATGTAGAGGGCCGACTCCATCAGATTTATATTTTTTACTATTTATATAATTGAAGAACATTTTAGGGTTAGTTTTACTCTCTTTGGCAATTAATCTCTCGGTCTCTAGTTTGGCAAATTTTATTAGTTTTTTACATATTCAATTTTTTTCTTTATAGTTTATCAGTGCTTCCTGACTCCCCTTCTGTTTTAGTGATTTATATGCTTTCTTTTTGTCATTTATTGCCTTCTTTACGGTTCCATTTAACCACATTGGTTTCTTATTGTTCCTTAGCCTTTTATTCCTATAAGGTATGTACTTCTCACAATTAATGTTACAATGCTTTTAAAAATCTCCCATTTTATGGTTGTATTTTTATTTTTGAGGACTTTGTCCCAGTTAGTTAGGCCTATGGCCTCGCTTAGTTGGCTAAATTTAGCTTTTTTAAAGTTTGGTATTTTTGTTCCTCCCTTTAGAATCTCTCGTTGGAAGGATAATTGGAAGGTTATAACTTTATGGTCACTATTTCCAAGGTGTCCCCCAACCTGCACATCTGTTGTTCTATCAGGTCTATTGGTTAATACTAAGTCCAGTATGGCCTTCCCTCTAGTGGGGTCCTGAACCAGTTGGGAAAGGAAATTGTCTTTGGCTATTGCCAAGAACCTGTTTCCTTTTTGGGATGTACAGCTTTCAGTTTCCCAGTCTATATCTGGGTAGTTGAAGTCCCCCATGATAACGACTTCATTATGATTTGCCGCCTCGTCTATCTCGTTTAGTAATAGATTTTCTGTGGACTCTGGTATATTAGGTGGTTTTTAATACACTCCTATTAGTAATTTATTATTGTTTTTTGCTCCATGTATTTCTACCCACAGTGACTCCACATGTTCATGTCTCTCAGAGATGTATTCTCGAATTACGGGATTGAGACACGACTTCACGTAGAGGCAGACCCCTCCACCTCTCCGGTTTTGACGATCCTTTCTAAACAGATTGTAACCTTTTATATTAACTGCCCAGTCATAGCTATCATCCAGCCATGTCCCAGTTATTCCCACTATGTCAGAGTCCTCCTCACACATCACTAATTCCAGTTCACCAGTCTTGTTAGTCAGGCTTCTGGCATTAGTATACATACATTTGACAGGTTTATATGTATTTTTTACCCTACATCTTTCGTTCTGAGCTGTTCTAGTCCCCCCTTTTATTCCTCCCCCAGTCACACTACCTCTCCCCTGGTATCTATCTGCACTATCTTCCCCTCCTATAATGTAATTACCCTCCCCCCAGTCCCTAGTTTAAACACTCCTCCAACCTTCTAGCCATCTTTCTCCCCAACACAGCTGTCCCTTCCCCATTGAGGTGCAGCCCGTCCCTACGATAGAGCCTGTAGCCAACAGAGAAGTCGGCCCAGTTCTCCAGGAACCCGAACCCCTCCTTCCTACACCAGTTCTTGAGCCACTTGTTAACCTCCCTCATCTCCCGCTGCCTTTCTTGTGTGGCTCGTGGTACAGGCAGTATTTCAGAAAATACTACTTTTGAGGTCCTTGCCCTAAGCTTTTGACCTAAATCCCTGAAATCATTTTTAAGGACTCTCCACCTTCCTCTAACTTTGTCATTGGTTCCGATATGGACCATGACAGCTGGATCTTCTCCAGCCCCTCCCAGTAATCTGTCAACCCGATCCGTGATGTGTCGAACTCTAGCGCCAGGAAGACAGCACACTGTTCGTCGATCACGATCTTTGTGACAGATCGCCCTATCTGTACCTCTAATAATTGAGTCTCCCACTACCAGCACCTGTCTGGCCTGCCCTGCTCTCCTGGTCCCCTGCTTACTGAAGCTGACATTCCCCTGACTGGCAGAGGAAGTGTCTGGCTGCAGCGGTGCCGTCCCTGAACTGTCCCACCCCTCATCTGCCAATCGTGCTAACTTGTTGGGGTGTGTCAGATCAGGGCTAGCCTCCCTGGCACTCTTCTCTCTACCCCGCTTTCTTACTGTTACCCAGCTAACTAGCTCACTCTCCTCAGCCTCCTCGCTACCACCATCCCCCACATCTACCCCATAGAGTGCTTGCTCAGTGAGCAGCAAACTCTTTTCCAAATTGTCAGTGGCTTTCAGTGTTGCAACTCGCCTGTTTAGAGACTCGATGTGCGATTCCAAATGGGTAATTTGCTCACATTTTGAACAAACATATACACCCTCGAACGGCTGTTCCAGGACTGCATACACCATACAAGATGTGCACTGGACGGCGCTGTCAATAATGGAAGTCATACTAAATGGGGATTACGCAGGAAAAGAGAGGGAAAAATAAATAAAAATACAATATAGAGCAGTGATATCAAGATTCTTACTTACTGTGGTCCCTTACAGCAGTAGGAAGACTAGCTAGAATCAAACCAACTGTATACAAGGATGATCTAATGAATCTCTGTTTCTTGCTCCTTTTCTCAAACTCTGGTTTCTTTAACTCCACTTATGAAAGCAGCCACTTAGTAATGCAGTCCTCAGGTAGAGCAGGATAGCTAAGACTATGGTTTGTTTGTTTGTTTCCTTTATTTATTTATTTATTTATTTTTTAAAAATTTGGGAAGGCCTAAAACATTGGGAAATGGAAAAGATAACGCAAAGAGAAAGTGCGCTGGAGTATAACAATGGCTGGGTGCGGCCGGTATACTTATCTATTCAGCACAAGGTACGGACAAGTCCTGTGGGATCCATGCCTGGTTTATTTTCATTTTCCACATTGGCTGTGGACAGGCAGCCGCGCTTGTCTGTAAAAACTCCCCTGCCGTGCTAAACACACGTTCGTACAATACACTGGCCGCAGGGCAGGCCAGCGCCTCCAAGGCATAAAGGGCAAACTCAGGCCATATGCCCAATTTGGAGACCCAGAAGTGGAATGGGGCAGACCCATCAATCAGCACGTATAGGCGTGTGCACACATACTGTTCCACCATGTTGCTGAAATGCTGCCTCCTGCTAAGACGTTCCGTATCAGCTGGTGGTGCTAGTTGTTGTGGCCTGCTGACAAAGCTTTTCCACATTTTGGCCATGCTAACCCTCCCTTCTGAGGTGCTGGCAGTGCCCCAGCTGCTTTGGCGACTTCTGCCTCCTCTTCTGCCTTTGCCTAGGTGCTTCCATTGAGCCACCGCTGTCAGGTGGGAATGCCATCAGTAACATGTCTACCAGAGTTTGCTTGTACTCGCGCATCTTCTGTTCATGCTCCAGTTACAGAAGTAAGGACGTTACGTTAGCCTTGTAGCAGGGATCCAGCAGCATGGCCACCCAGTAATCAGTACTAGTTAGAATGTGGGTAACTTGGTGGTCGTTGCGCAGGCATGGCAGAATGTAGTTGCTCATGTTTGCCAGTCTGCGCAGAGGCAACGACAAACTGTCCTCTATGGGAGGTGTATCGTCTGTGTCCTCTGTATCCCCCCAGCCACGCTCCAGTGATGCCCAGGAGTTGCTTTGGGTGCTACCCTGCTGTGAACATGGTCCCACCTCCTCATCATCCTCCAGAACTGTAAACCCACCCTCCGAGCCACTTGTGAATGACTGGCCTGATAACCGTGGAAATTATCCCTCTTCCACCTCCTCTTCCTCCTGTGCCACATCCTCTTCATTGCCCGAAGCATTTTTTTTAAAGGAGACATAGAAGTGAGATAGTAACTCTTAGGATGGCGTCATCGGCACTGGCCATGTTGGTGGAGTACTCGAAACAGCACAACACGGCACACAAGTCCCGCATGGAGGCCCACTTGTCGGGGGTGAAGTGGTGCTAGTCCGCAGAGCGACATGCTGCAGCTGAAAGTCCACTATCGCCTGCTGCAGTCTCTCCAGCATGTGCAAGATGGAGTTCCACCTTTTGGGTACGTCACATATGAAACTGTGAGCGGGAAGGCAAAAGTTACGCTGCAGCACAGACAGGTGTCACAGAAATTACTTAAATATATATAAATTTTTGACTGTAATAGATTGAATAGCAGTTAGTTGTCTGCAAGTGTGTGTTTCAGGCCTACAGCGTCTACTCTGCCAACTTCTGCCAGTGCACAGTGCCAATCATATCTGGTATCACAGTAGCTTGCACGCATAGTACAACTAAACTAATCTAAAAAAAAATGACAGGCAGAGGCAGGCCACCCCGCAGGGGCCGTCGTGGTGCTGTAATTCCCTTTGGCCCTAGAATAATGCCCAGTGTTCAGAGGCCACGTACCCTGAACTCTAAAAGTTCTAAGGACATAGTTAACTGGCTAACACAGGACACCCAATCTTCTACAGCTTCCACCCGGAACCTTGACGCACCATCCTCCTCCAGCTCAGTTTCAGGCACCTCTCAAGTTACCACTAGCCTGCCTGCCGCCACCAACACTAGCACCACAGCTGCTTCACTTGATCTGTCAGAGGAGTTATTTACACATCAGTTGGAAGAAATGAGTGTTGCGCAACCATTATTGCCAGAGGATGTAGATAACAGGGATATGTCTCAGTCAGGCAGCATTACACACATGGACGTACGGTGTGATGATGATGTTGTACCCGCTGCTGCTTTCTTTGCTGAGTTGTCAGATACAAGTGAAGCGGTTGATGATGACGATGTGTCTGTGGATGTCACGTGGGTGCCCGCTCGAAGAGAACAAGAACAGGGGGAAAGTTCAGATGGGGAGACAGAGAAGAGGAGGAGACGAGTTGGAAGCAGGGGGAGGTCGTCGCAAGTAGCTAGTAGCACAGTCAGACAGCATGTATCGGCATCCGGGGTCAGCCAGACATCACACCAATCAACGCATGCTGGTGCCTCCACCAGAATGCCGTCATTGCAAAGTGTGGCATTTTTTTTGTGTGTCTGCCTCTGATAACAGCGATGCCATTTGCAACCTGTGCCAAAAGAAACTGAGTCGTGGGAAGTCCAACACCCACCTAGATACAACTGCTTTGCGAAGGCACATGATCTCAAATCACAAACGCCTATGGGATCAACACATGAGTACAAGCAGCACACAAACTCAAAGCCACCATGCTCCTCCTGGTCCAGCATCATCAGCCACCTCAACCACTGCTGTCCTCCTTGCCCCTTCTCAACCACCCGCCACTCCGCCTCTCACCTTCAGCAGTTCCTGTTTATCTGCCAATAGTCAGGTGTCTGTCAAGGAAATGTTTGAGCGTAAGAAGCCAATGTCACAGAGTCACCCCCTTGCCCGGCGTCTGACAGCTGGTTTGACAGAACTCTTAGCCCGCCAGCTTTTACCATACAAGCTGGTGGAGTTTGAGGCCTTCAAAGAATTTGTAGCTATTGGGACACCCCAGTGGAAGGTACCCGGCCAAAATTATTTTTCACAAAAGGCTATCCCCAACCTGTACTCTATTGTGAAAAAGGAAGTCATGGCATGTCTGGCACACAGTGTTGGGGCAAGGGTCCATCTGACCACTGATACCTGGTCTGCAAAGCACGGTCAGGGCAGGTATATCACGTACACTGTGCATTGGGTAAACCTGCTGACGGCTGCCAAGCATCTATTGCGTGGCTCTGCAGCGGAGTTGGTGACACCTCCACAACTTGCAGGCAGGCTTGCTGCCACCTCCTCTACCCCTCCTACTCCATCCTGAGTCCTCTTCTGCTGCTGCGTCTTGCTCCACATCATCAACTGCACCCCCCCAGCTCCACAGGGGCTATTCCACATCCCGTATATGACAGTGTCACGCCGTCTTGGGGTTGACTTGCCTGAAAGCAGAGAGTCTCACGGACCAGCACTCCTGTCCGCCCTCAACGCACAGGTGGATCAGTGGCTGACTCCGCACCAACTGGAGATCGGCAAAGTGGTGTGTGACAACTGAAGCAATTTGTTGGCGGCATTGAATTTGGGCAAGTTGTCACATGTGCCGTGCATGGCACATGTGTTGAATCTCATCGTACAACGCTTTGTGTCTAAGTACCCAGGCTTACAGGACGTCCTCAAGCAGGCCAGGAAGGTGTGTGGCCATTTCAGGCGTTCCTACACGGCCATGGCGCACTTTTCAGATATCCAGCGGCGAAACAGCATGCCAGTGAGGTGCTTGATTTTCGACAGCCCGACACGTTGGAATTCAACACTCCTAATGTTCGACCGCCTTCTCCAACAAGAAAAAGTCGTCAACGAGTATTTGTATGACCGGGGTGCTAGGACAGCCTCTGCGGAGTTGGGAATTTTTTTGCCACGTTACTGGACGCTCATGCGCAATGCCTGTAGGCTCATGCGTCCTTTTGAGGAGGTGACAAACCTAGTCAGTCGCACTGAAGGCACCATCAGCGACATCATCCCATTTGTTTTCTTCCTGGAGCGTGCCCGGCGAAGAGTGCTGGATCAGGTCGTAGATGAGCGAGAAGAGGAAGAGCTGTGGTCACCATCACCACCAGAAACAGCCGTATCAGCATCGCTTGCTGGACCTGCGGCAACGCTGGAAGAGGAGTCTGAGGAAGAGGAGTCAGAGGAGGAATGTGGCTTTCAGGATGAGGAAGACCAACCACAGCAGGCATTCCAGGGTGCTCACCACCTATCTGGGACCCGTGGTGTTGTACGTGGCTGGGGGGAAGAACAGACCTTTAGTGAGATCAGTGCGAACGAGGAACGGGACATGAGTAGCTCGGCATCCAACCTTGTGCAAATTGGGTCTTTCATGCTGTCTTGGCTGTTGAGGGACCCTCATATAAAAAGGCTGAAGGAGAATGACCTGTACTGGGTGGCCATGCTACTAGACCCCCGGTATAAGCAGAAAGGGCCTGAAATGTTACCTAATTCCCAGAAGTCGGAAAGGATGCAGCAGTTCCAACATAAATTAAAATGTATGCTTTACACAGCGTATAAGGGTGATGTCGCAACACAACAGGAATCTAACAGGGGAAGAGGTGAAATTAATCATCCTCCTACCACGACCACGCCGGCAAGGACAGGACGCTTTACAGACGTGTTGTTGATGGAGGACATGCGGAGCTTTTTAAGTCCTATGCATCGCCACAGCCCTTCGGGGTCCACCCTCAGAGAACGATTCGACCGACAGGTAGCAGACTACCTCGCCTTAACTGCAGATATCGACACTCTGTGGTGCGATGAACCCCTTGATTACAGGGTGTGTAGGCTTGACCTGTAGCCTGAGCTATCCCAATTTGCGATAGAACTTCTGTCCTGCCCCACTTCAAGTGTCCTTTCAGAAAGGACCTTCAGTGCAGCAGGAGGTATTGTCACTGAGAAGAGAAATCGCCTAGGTCAAAAAAGTCTAGATTACCTTACCTTTATTAAGATGAATGAGGCATGGATCCCGAAGGGACTGACAGTGGGCGATACATTTGACTAAAAAAGGCCTGATGAGATGAGCTGCCTTGGGCTAAAAATGGCCCACACGCTGCTGTATTTTATGTCTGCATGCTGGATGACTTGCATGACTTATCCGCCACCAACTAGGGTTGAAGCCGCAATGTTTTAGTGCACTTTCTGCCTGGAAAACGCAGGACCAACCAAGCAACAATACCTAATTTTTGCATAGAAAAAATATTAATTTTCTTTGTGATCATCTAAGGTGATCATTAAAGCCTACTAGGCCAACAATGGGCCCACACTGCAGAATCATTGTTTTCTGGGTCACTTAACTGTCACTGAACTACCTCAGCACGACCATAGGCTTTAAAAAAAAAAACATCACCTGCAATCTCCCAAACGTGCGCACAAGCACAGTTATCACTACACCAAGATTGACGCATAGAGGAATAAAATTTATGTAATGAGTGTGTCAACTATTGACAACTCTTTGTGGTTGTCTTAAATCTATTCCATACACGTCCCCAGATAGGGGACGTAACAGGGATTAAACTGATAGGAATAGTACTACTTAACACACCACTCATATCTGGTGGCACAGTACATTGCAAGGAGTACACGCAGTGCCCCAAATTGGAAGTAGCAGGACCAACCAAGCATCTTTTTCCATCTCCTGGTTCCTAAAATTTATTCCATACACGTCCACTGATAGGGGACGTAACAGGGATTAAACTGATAGGAATAGTACTACTTAACATACCACTCATATTGGGATTGCACAGTACATTGCAAGCCATACGCGCAGTGCCCCAAATTGGAAGGAAGAGGACCGACCAACCATCTTTTTCCATCTCCCGGTTCCTAAAATCTATTCCATACACCGGCCCCGGCCCTCATGCACAATGGCTGTAGGCTCATGCGTCCTTTTGCAGAGGTGACAAACCTGGTCAGTCAAAACCCAAGGCAACTTCATCGATCTCATCCCATATGCGTTTTTTCTGGAGCGTGCCCTGCGAAGAGTGCTGGATCAGGCCATAGATAAGCATGAAGAGGAAGAGTTGTGGTCACCATCACCACCAGAAGCAGCCTCGTCGTCGTCGATTGCTGGACCTGCGGCAACGCAGAGAGAGGAGTCTGAAGAAGAGGAGTCAGAGGAGGAAGGTGGCTTTGAGGAGGTGGAAGACCAAGCACAGCAGGCGTCCCATGGGGCTTGTTGTCACCTTTCGGGGACACTTTGTGTTGTACGTGGCTGGGTGGAGGAAGAGACCTTCAATGACATCAGTGAGCACAAGGAAAGGGACATGGCTAGCTTGGTATCCTACCTTGTGCAAATGGGGAGTTTGCGGTTGTGCAAATCGACTGTTTTGCGGTTGTTTTCGGTGCGTTAAACGGGGAGTTTGGTCTGTCAGAGTTTGGTATGTCACTGTGAAGCAGGCATAACCCTTGCACTACCTGATCGATACAACATCATACCTGTTCGTATACACACACTGGATGTTTTAAAGCACGTTATTCCAAACAATTTAGGAATGTTAGCTGATTTATGCCCTTTATGGATTAAAACCCGACTCTGCGTCAACTAAGTATATTTCCATGGGAATTTTGCCATGGATCCCCCTCTGGCATGCCACAGTCCAGGTGTTAGTCCCCTTGAAACAACTTTTCCATCACTATTGTGGCCAGAAAGAGTCCCTGTGGGTTTTAAAATTCGCCTGCCTATTGAAGTCTATGTCGGTTCACCCGGTACGCCCGTTCACGAACATTTGCGAAAATTCGCGTTTGCCGTTCGCGATTGGAAAATTTTATGTTCGCTACATCTCTAATACTCACCACAGGGCAGTCCAGAACCTCCAAGGCATAAAGGGCAAGCTCAAGCCATGTGCCCAATCTGGAGACCCAGAAGTTAATTGGGGCAGACCCATCAGGCAGTACGTGCGGACACGTAATTTTCTACCATGTTGCTGAAATGATGCCTCCTGCTAAGGCGGTCTATATCAGATGATGGTGCTGGATATTGTAGCATGCAGACAAAGTGTATCCACATTGTGGCCTTCCCTTCTGAGGGGCTGACGGTGCCCCTGCTGCTTTGGCGACTTCTTCCTCCTCCTTCGTCTCTGCCTCGTGTTTCCACTGAGCCCTGCTGTCAAGTGGGAATGCCATCAATAGCGCCTCTACCAGCGTTCGCTCGTACTCGTGCATCTTCCATTCACGCTCCAGTGATTGAAGTAAGAACGGCACGTTGTCCTTGTAGTGGGGATCCAGCAAGGTGGCCACCAGTAATTAGCACCGGTTAGAATGTGGGCAACTCGGCAGTCGTTGTGCAGTCGCTGCAGCATGTAGTCTCTCATGTGTGCCAGGTTGCCCAGAGGCAATGACAAGCTGTCCTCGTGGCAGGCGTATCATCTGTGTCCTCTGTATCCCCCCCAGCCACGTTCCAGTGATGCTCATGAGCTGATTTGGGTCCACCCTGCAATGAAAACGAAACCTCCTCCTCCTCCTCCAAAACTGTGCCCTGGCTGGACAGTCGGGTACCTGGCCGCTGTTGATGCAGGAACCCACCCTCTGAACCAACTTTGGACGACTGGCATGAACCATGGGAATGATCCCTGTTCCTCCTCCTCTTCCTCCTGTGTCACATCCTCATCTATCAGCGCCTTAAGAATTTTTTCAAGGAGACATAGAAGTGGGATACTAAGGCTGATGACGGTGTCATCACCACTGGCCATGTTGGTGGAGTACTCGAAGCAGCACTACACAACACACACGTCCCGCATGGAGACCCACTCTTTGGTGCTGAAATGGTGTGGTTAAATAGAGCGACTCACCCATGTGTGATGCAGCTGGAACTCCACTATTGCCTGCTGCTGCTCGCACAGACTCTTCAGCACGAGCAAGTTTGAGATCCACCTTGTTGGTTCATCTCATATGAGGGTGTGAGTGGGAAGGCAGAGGTTACACTGCAGTACAGACAGGTGAGCAGCAGCAGGGTGAGAACAGCAAAAGCACGCACAGACAGCCCACTAGTGTTGATCGAGCACCAAAGTCCTTCTGTGCTCGAGTAGAACACTTTCTGATGCTTGGGTGCTCTACCGAGTACCTGATCACAATGGCAGTCAATGGGAGAACCCAAGCATTAAACCAGGCCCCCCCTGCTCTGAAGAGGGGAGGGTGTAGCGACTCTAGTTCAGCTTAGGAGTCTGTGCTCTGACTTCATAAATAGCTATGTCCATATATGGAGTCAGTGCTTGGGGACACCCAGTTATAAAAAAAAAAAAAAAAAAAAATTATATATATATATATATATATATATATATATCTTATCTCTTATACATATATATATATATATATATATATATATATATATATATATATATGTATTTAAGGCTGAAAAGTTCAGCCTGTATTTGTTGGAGGGGCCTTGGGCCGCTACTTATACCCCCCCTCTCAAGCCATCAGTCTCGGCTCGAACAGCGGCCGTGCACTTCCGGCTTCTGGGGGCGTGCCTTTCAGTACCACACTGTCGCGTGTTGCACGGTCGCCGGGTGGTAAGTTTTTGCTTTATGTATCGCCGAGGGTAAGTATAGGTGGCATGTCTCTGTGCCACCCGATGTCCTTCTTCCTTTCCCTTCATTTATTTTCCATCCCCCGCTCTGTTACTCCCAGTCACAGCGCAGCAGTTCCTCCGGCCGCCCAGGTCGAGGGTAAGTTAGGGCTCCCCGCCGGAGTCACGCTCGCGGGTTCCCCGCTCCTTGTAGTTGCGCGGCACCCACCATCTCTGGGTGCCACACTGCCGAACTCCCGGCTTCACGGCCAGTCGAGTGCACTACATGCTGGCCCACATTTTGCCTCCCTTCACGTGGGCAGGTTCAGGGGCCAGTGGCGACCCTGCCTCCTGCCCTTGTTAAAAAAAAAAAGGGAAAACAGCGGCTGTGCAGCCCCTATGCACTCCCGGGGGGTTGGAGATGTCAGTTCAGCACCCCACGTTCTGCATATTATCGGGTCGCCATACCGCTCACCTCGCAAGTCAGGTACATCCCCCCCTTCCTTCCAGCAGCGCGGTTCCCTTACGTACGCTCCAGCGTGGGATGCTCCGGAACTCCTCCTCTGCTTTTGTCACTCGCACCAGTTTGAAAGTGGACGGTACAGATTTTAAGGTAAGAACAAAGGAGTAATAATAAGGTGTACAGCCTGTCCTGGATCCAGCCGCAAAATGGGCACCTCAGTTCCAGCTCTGTGCACTAAAAAGGAATGGGACAGGGTGTCTTTTCTACTCTACGTTACTTGCCCCTGGTCTGTATCTCCTGGGTCGCTCACCGCTCGCGTAAAAAAAAAAAAAAAGAATGTTTTCTCATTTCCTACAGATTTTAACGCAGAGGGCCGCTCAGATATTCTGCACAGGGCATACACTTTTCTATGCTATGCCATTCTACATTACCTAGCTGCTTCAAAAAAAAAAAAAGAAAAAAGAATCATCATGCCGTTTTCCTTCTCTCTCCACGCTGCTCCACGTACAATTCGAATTTCCCGCCACCTTCATTTCTTCCGTCCAGCTGGTGGCGCTTGTTTAGTAGTAACACACATCTAATTTACAGGGATTAAGCATTGAATCCGATCTGCAGCCCTTCACCAACCTGGGGTTGTAGCAGTGAAGCAGTACGGTACCTAAGTCTGTATCACTCAGTCCGTTTACCCTGATAAAAAAAAAAAAAAAATGCTCGCTAGCAGCTTGCATTGTTTCAGCGCACGTGGTCAGTTATTTGTCGAGGTAAGAGACATACTACTGGTCGTCAGATAGGTATTAACCACAGTGGCTCTCAGGCGGGGTCGGTAGTGTCATTCAGGACATGCACGCTCACGTTCAGTTCCCTGATTCGCTTAAGTTCTCCTTAATTTTCTATAATATTAGTCCCTGTACTGTTCAGGTCATGTATCTTGCATATCTTGTTGACTGAATCGTCAGGTCAGGCTGCATCCAAATTCTGTGGCCTGAATCGCTCAGGTCATGTATTATACTTATGTCGTGGCCAGAATCACTCAGGTCACCTACCATTCATGTATAGTAGCCTGAATCGATTGGGTCATGTTTCTTACATACATAGCTGTCTGTTTTACTCGGATCACGTTCTTTCGGCATAGTTGCCTGAATCGCTCAGGTTGGTATCACACATGTTTGGTTACCTGATTCATTTGGGTTACATTTCTTTCTGCACAGTTGCCTGAATCACTCAGACTCCTTTTAAAAAAAAAAAAAAGTGCAAGGTCATGCTTCATCTATGTCCATATGTGTTTGCTTGTTTTGCGCAGGGTATGTTCCTTCCAGTATTGCCTCGGTTTCAGTATCATTCTGGGTATGTTTCTTCATGTTTTATTTTCCTGTCACGCTCAAGTTACGCTTCATTTGTTATAATACTGGTTCCTGTATCGCTCAGGTATTGTATCATTCATGCGTTTCGCCTGAGTCGCTCAGGTCAGGGTTCACTTATGTTTAGTTGCCTGAATCACTGAGGTCGGGTATCATTCATTCATTCATAATTGCCTGAGTCGCTCAGGTCACATTTCATTTTGCATAGCTGCCTGAGGCGCTCGGGTCATGTGTCATACATGTATTTTTGCCTGAATCGCTCGGGTCACGTGTTTCTTGCAGTCGCCCGAGTGGCTCAGGTCATGTATCATACACGTATAGTTGCCCGAATCCCTCAGGTCATGTATCTCACATTTTCAGTTGCCCGAATCGCTCAGGTCATGTATCATTCATATATTGTTGCCTGATTCGCTCAGGTCTTGTTTCATACATGTATAGTTGCCTGAATCGCTCAGGTCTTGTATCATCCATATATTGTTGCCTGAATCACTCAGGTCATGCATCATACATATTCAGTTGCCTGAATCCCTCAGGTCATGTATCATTAATATTCAGTGGCCTGAATCGCTCAGGTCATTTTCCATTCTTGCATAAGTTGCCTGAATCGCTCAGGTCATGTATCTACTTGTATAGTTGCCTGAATCGCTCAGGTCATGTATCATACATGTATAGTTGCCTGAATCGCTCAGGTCTTGTTTCATACACGTATAGTTGCTTGAATCGCTCAGGTCATGTATCATACATGCATAGTTACCTGAATCCTCGGGTTACATTTCACTCTGCATAGTTGCCTGAATCACTCAGGTCATGTTTCATACATGTGCATTCCATAATGGCCTGTATCGCTCAGGTCACATTTTGTTCGGCATAGCTGCCTGAGGCGACCGGATCGTGTATCATACATGTATATTTGCCTGAATCGCTCGGGTCACGTGTTTTCTTTGCAGTTGCCAGAGTGGCTCAGGTCATGTATCATACACGTATAGTTTCCTGAATCCCTCGGGTCATGTATCTCACATTTTCAGTTGCCAGGTCATGTATCATTTATATTGTTGCCTGAAATTGCTCAGGTCATGTTTCATACACGTATAGTTGCCTGAATTGCTCAGGTCTTGTATCATTCATATATTGTTGCCTGAATCGCTCAGGTCATGTATCATAAATATTCAGTGGCCTGAATCGCTCAGGTCATTTTCCATTCTTTCATAAGTTGCCTGAATCGCTCAGGTCATGTATCTACTTGTATAGTTGCCTGAATCGCTCAGGTCATGTATCATACATGTATAGTTGCCTGAATCGCTCAGGTCATGTATCATACATGTGCATTCCATAATTGCCGAATCACTTGGGTCATGTCTCATACATATTCAGTTGCCTGAATCGCTCGGGTCATGTAACGATCTTGTATAGCTGCCTGAATCGCTCAGGTCATGTATCTACATGCATAGTTGCCTGAATCGCTCAGGTCATGCATCATACATGTATAGTTGCCTGAATCCCTCGGGCCTCGTTTCAGTCTGCATAGTTGCCTGAATCACTCAGGTCATGTATCATACATGTTTAGCTGCCTGAATCGCTCAGGTCATATATCATACATGTTTAGTTGCCTGAATCCTCAGGTCATGTATCATAGATGTATAGTTGCCTGAATCGCTCAGGTCATGAGTCATACATGCATAGTTGCCTGAATCCTTCGGGCTACCTTTAACTCTGCTTAGTTGCCTGGTTCGCCCAGGTAACGTATCTACATACCCAGTTGCCTGAATCGCTCAGGTCATGTACCATTCTTGTATAGTTGCCTGAATTGCTCAGGTCTTGTGCCTACATGCATAGTTGCCTGAATCGCTCAGGTCATGTGTTTACATGCATCGTTGCCTGAATCTCTCAGGTCATGTATCATACATGGATAGTTGCCTGAATCGCTCAGGTCTTGTATCATACTTATTTAGTCGCCTGAGTCCCTCGGGTCATGCATTATACATATTCAGTTGCCTGAATCGCTCTGGTCATGTATCATTCTTGTATAGTTGCCGGACTTGCTCGGCTTTTGTATCATACATGCACAGTTGCATGAGGTCAGGTCATGTCATACAGGTATAGTTGCCTCAAATCTGGTCACCTTTCATTCTGCATAGTTACCTGAGCCGCCCAGGTTGTGTATCATACACGTGTTCCATTCTTGTACAGTTGCCTGAATTTTCTCGGGACATATTTAATCGTCTGCATCGCTCAGGTCATGTATCATACATGTATTATTGCCAGAACCGTGCAGGTCTTGTTTTATTCTGTATAGTTGCCTGAATCTCTCAGGTTCATGTATTTTTCATATATAGTTGCCTGAGTTCCTCAAGTCATGTATCATACAAATATAGTTGCCTGAATCACGCAGGTCATGTTACATTTATGTACAGTAGCCTGATTCGCCCAGGTCAGGCACCATTCACGTACAGTTGCCTAAGTTCGCTCAGGTCATGTTTCGGCAGCATGATGTTGGTTCTCGAACCGCTCAGCATTCTCTTTCTCACCTGTTCCAACTAAGCCATTCACCTTTCAGCCCATTCAGTATCATTCTGAAATCACTGAGACGTTCTGTCGTGTTCTCTCGGTCGCTCCCGGTCCTGGGGCACTCCTCTTCAGTCACCAGTCACTCGTCGGCAATTTCATTTTTCACGTTTCAGTTTAATCATTTGGGTGCTCTCGCATTTTAACGTATTTGATTCCTATGGCTTTGGCTGGTTATCTCCCTTCCGTTTCCAGTCCGGGTCCAATATCAGTGAGCGTTTTCATCCTGGTTCAGGTTCACACAACCTTTTGTATCCCGTCCAGATGGTCAGCACGGTCTCACGGCTGTATCATCCAGGACCGGCTCGCCGGAAGGTCGGGTACTTTTGTCAGGCTTCTAGTTCAGGTGTTTGGTGTCAAGTCCTATATTAGCCGTCAGTTGATGCACGTACAAGTTCAATTGTTTGTCTAGGTTCATACGGATTACCCCTCCACATCATTCCCGTTCATTCTGCAGTTCCGGGTGTTAGAGAAAGCTAGTGGGGGGTATTTTTGGGCCCTTCTTCAAGGCAGGACGGTTCCTCCGCAATGTTTCGGTCCAGGCCGCATAACCGGTCCCAGCAAGGCAGCCAGCTTGGCCAGTCTCTCGGTTCGAGCTGGTCCATCGCTCCCTTCATCCCGCTTCTTGGTAGTCGTAATTCCATTACTCCCTCCTACAGGTGGACTTCACTTTTGCCCCCTTATTGGCCTACCCCGTCCTGGCTCCGGGCACACATCAGCCAGTAATAGGTATAGTCAGGCCGTCCGCACCTTAGGATGGTCATCGTCATCTCCTTCTCCCTGATGGAGGCACCGACCACAAGTATTTAAGGCTGAAAAGTTCAGCCTGTATTTGTGGGAGGGGCCTTGGGCCGCTACTTATACCACCCCCTCTAAAGCCATCAGTCTAGTCTCGAACAGCGGCCGTACCCCACCCTCCCTCCCCTTCTTTTATCATTTCAATTAGGGCAGGCCCCCTTCTTGGCCTACCCCGTCCTGGCTCCGGGCACACATCAGCCAGTAATAGGTATAGTCAGGCCGTCCGCACCTTAGGATGGTCATCGTCATCTCCTCCTCCCTGATGGAGGCACCGACCACAAGTATTTAAGGCTGAAAAGTTCAGCCTGTATTTGTGGGAGGGGCCTTGGGCTGCTACTTAGACCACCCCCTCTAAAGCCATCAGTCTAGGCTCGAACAGCGGCCGTACCCCACCCTCCCTCCCCTTCTTTTATCATTTCAATTAGGGCAGGTCCCCTTCTTGGCCTACCCCGTCCTGGCTCCGGGCACACATCAGCCAGTAATAGGTATAGTCAGGCCGTCCGCACCTTAGGATGGTCATCGTCATCTCCTCCTCCCTGATGGAGGCACCGACCACAAATATATAAATAAATGAATTTCTGTCTAGACGTCTAGACGTCTGTCTAGACGTTCTTTATGCGCGACCAAACGACTGGACCGATCTTCACTAAATTTGGCACACGGGTACATTAGGTGTCGGGAAGGTTTTAGACCAGGTCTCAGCTCCCTAGGACTTACTGTTCCTGAGATATTCCCAGAAAATGGCCTGCATTATAGCCAATACAAGCCTGCAAGCCTTTCACTTAAATCCAAACTGTCATTTACTGCTCCCTGCAAGTTTGTCTCCACACACACAGTTTTACTCCAGGTAACCATAACAACCCAGCCATGTTTCCTCACTGCTCTAGATGACGTTTAAAGGAAATCTGTCACCAGGATAATCACTATAGAAGTAAAGCCAGGGCCTAATAGCACTTAGTACATTATTTCCTGAGGTTTCCATAACAACTCGGCCATTTATCTTCACTGCTGCTTGTCAGCTTTAAAGGGGCAGGGCGCTGTGGATGACACTGTTAAGGGAGCGGAGTGCTATGGAGGTCACAGTTCAGTTCAGGGGAAAAGTAGGGTGGCCATTCAAGTCACCCTTAAAACCCCGCCCCCAGGTCCAGATAAGCCACTCATCTGATTCGGTCAGGCCATACCCCCTCCCCTCCTGAGGTGGAAGGGACGGTGATTTTCTCCCTGCAGCTCACATTCAGACAGAACAGTGCTCCTGTCTTAGAGAGAGCTGTTTAAAAGAGACGCCCCCAATCCTGTTAGGACATGCCCCCTCCCACTAAGCGAACAGGGATTGAAAAAATAAAGTTAAAAATCAACTTTTAGGTCCGCTAAGCTACACCCATGATACGTTTAGGACATGTCCCTCCCCCTCTGCAGCCAATGAGTATTGACAAGATAAAGTTAAAAATCAACTTCTGTCAGCTGCAGAGGTGGGAGGGACTGTGACTTTCTCTTCGCAGCTCACACTCAGAGAGTGTCAACATAAGATTAGATACACAGCTCAGCAGATAGTATCACACAGGATAGGATTAGATACACAGCTCAGCAGACAGTGGGGCGGAGTGCTGTAGAGGTCACTGTTATGGGGGATATTGTTGATATCTTTTTACACAGAAACATGAAACGTAATAGAGGAAATATACCCGTGCGAAGCCAGGTCCTTCTGCTAGTATTATAATATATGTAAATATGTTATGGCTAAAACATCAGTAGTAGTTTTCCACATATTATGCATTCATATATATCAGAAGTAGGGATAGATAGATATATATATATATTAGTAATTACACATTTATTTTTTGCCATACATTTTTTATAATTAATAAAAAAAATATAAAATACAGTATATAAATCTAATTTAACCTCTAGTTCTGAAAAAGTTTGTGATAGGATTTGAACTCACAACTTCTGTATCACAGCCACATTAACCACTACACTATGTAGCTGCATAGCCAGTCAATAAAAATGAAATAAAAAAATTAGACTTCTACTATATAGGAATACTTACTAGTAGTAAGTTATTATCTACAGTAAAAGTCTCACGTGTGTATATATATATATATATATATATATATATATATATATATATATTTAGTAACTGGCTATGCAGCTTTTATAGCTGAGCTAATGGAAAAGGTCGTGAGCTCGAATCCCGGCAGAAACTTTTCTGAAATACAGGCTAAATTAGATTTAAATACACTGGGTGTCCCCAAGCACTGACTCCATATATTGACACAGCTATTTATGGAGTCAAAGCAGGGATTCCTAAGCCACGGACTCCCTCACTGTACAGTGATATTCTGCATAGAAATAGAGGCTAAATTAGATTTAAATAGTGTTTTATTAGTGTTTGGCCGAACTCCGCAATGTGCCGAACTGGTGTTAGGCCCAGCATGCTTATTCAACACTCAAAACTACAGCCCATACTTTCTGTAGCAGCTCTGACATATCGGGGTAATTTTTCAGGAACCTTTGCACCACCAAATTCAGAACATGCTTTAGGCAGCGGATGTGCGTCAAATGTCTAGGCCCATTGCTGCTACAAAATTTTTCCCATTGCCGCGCATCACCAGGCCGTGCTTGAGGCTCAGCAGCACCAACCACTCATCGGTCTGTTATTCCATGCCTGTCTACAGCTCCTACGTGGTGTGGGGTGTTTCCCTCAAACATATGAGTTTCAGAATAGCTTGCTATCTTTTCACCCGGCTGTGCTGAAGATGGTGGTGCAGATTAGTGATGAGGGGCAGGGGCTATATTCGATTTTTGAGATATTTTGGCCATATATTCGCGGTTCTTTTCTTGATTGCAAAAAATCGGCAATGTAATATTCGCATATTGCGCGCATAATACAGGCGTGGGTCACTTTGTGTACATTTTTCAAGATGCTTGAAGCTTACTGTGACTCGAGATAATTGTTGGCATGGCAGAACATTACAATAGCTGTATATATGCAGGTAGAGTGCTCCAATATATATTCACGATTGCAAAAATCGCCAATTAATGATGTGCATATTTTTGCGCAATATGTGCAACTGGGTGACATCACAGCGCTATGTATGTATGGACAGCAGAACCCTACCTAACACCCTGCACTCTAACCTTTCAGCTACACTATAAATCAATGTAACCTACACTGACTATCACCCCTAAGGGCTCGTTTACACGACTGTATGGTTTTGCGGTCCATTTTTCACAGATCTGTTCCGTTTTTTTTGTCTGTTGTGTTTCCATTACGTTTCTGTTATGTTTTTCCGCAAAAACAGGAACTTTGTAATCATTGCAAGCACCAAACACACGTGCAAAATGGGCTGGGCATAGCATTTCTACAGCATGGATCTGCAAAAAACGGATGACATATGGACATGTGTTCCGTATGCATTTCGTTTTTTATACGGACCCATTGACTTGAATGGAGCCACTGAACGTGATTTGCGGACAATAATAGGACCTGACTCAAAATATTGCAGAACGGAAAAATGGAAATACGGAAACGGAATGCATACTTAGTACATTCCGTTTTTTTGCAGACCCATGGAAATGATTGGTTCCGTATACGGACTGTATACTAAACGCCTCAGGCTCAGCTGCCACTACATTTACCCAGTGGGCAGTTGGGGAGATATAACATCTCTACCCATACTTACTGGTCCTCATGTCGGTAGTTATGTGGACCTTGCTGCTAATGGCCTTGCGCAGTGTACACCTGATTTTTTCCGCCACTTGTTTATGCAGGGCAGGGATGACCACCTTTAAAAGTAGTGGCAGCTTGGAACCACATACAGTGGGACAGCTGTCGTCATGAGATTTTTTAAACTCTCTGTCTCAACTAGACAGAATGACAGCATTTCAAAGTCCAGCAATTTTGAAATGCTGGCATTCAGGGCCAGAGCTCGCAGTGGTTAGGTGGGTATTTCCTCTTTCTCTCCAGTGTTTGGGGGATGGACAGCTAAACGCTTCCATGGAACAGTGTGGAGATGCTTGGAGATGGTGATGGTGGGGTTGTGGTGGTGTTGCTGCCACCTCCTCTGTTTGCGGGGTGGCAGGTGCAAATGTGAATCCCGAGGGGAGGAAGAGGCCAAGACTGCAGCAGAAGAGGGAGCAGGAGGAGCCTCTAATATTTTGTCGTTCTTGAGGTGTGTACTCCACCGCAGCTCGTGCTTTGTGGTCTCGCAGGTCTCGCGGGATGTCACAGGTCCTGCGCCGCACTTGTCAGCGCAGGACCTGTAATCTCCCGCGAGACCTGCCGCGGGAGGTCACAGGTCCTGCGCTGACATGTAAGTACAGCAACCAAAAATATAGGGAGGGCCCGGGGACTTAAGTGGCCCGCTTTATAATGTCTCTCCTGGGGGGCCGCGACCGCTGCGACCCCTATTGCTACGCCACTGCATCAAAATCATAAGTGACTGCTGCATGACTTGGGGCTCAGACTGCTTGGCTGATGTGCAAGGAGTTGAGGTGGAAGATAGATGCCAGTGGGCAGCAGGTGCCACCTCTGCACTTTCAGCGATGGACCGGGTGGAAGACAATGTGAAGGAACTGGAGGCAGTCTCAGCCATCCAATCTACTACCGCCTATACTTGATCTGGCCTCACCATTCTTAGAGCGGTATTTGGACCTACAAAATGATGCAAAACATCCTGACACCTGCGTGCACCAGAGAAAGATGTTTCATTAGGGCGCGTAGCTGGCACAGATCAACAACGTTCTCTCCCTACAGCAGGAGTTCCAACACCAGTAGCACCACGACACGTCCCTTAGTTTATGCTCTCCTCATTTTTATACGGTCACCCACAAAATCGGCTGACAGACAAACAATTGTTTATCCGTGTCATGGATGGAAAAGAGATGTTTAGCACAAAAAAAAAATTGGTAGGTCTCGCCGCCCCATTTAACAGGTTTATTACTATATTTCCCAGTGATGCTGGCAAGTACAGTTTTTTCAACACATAAAATAGATAGGTCTCACCGAACCAATTAACAGTTTGAATAACTATTATATTTCCCTGTGACACGCTGCTTAACTATTATATATCCCTTTGACAGTGGCAAATACAGTTTTTTTAAACACAAAAAATCGGTAGGTCTCACCGACCCAATTAACAGGCCGATTAAATATTATATTTCCCGATGACGGTGGCAAGTCCAGTTTTTTTAAGCACAAAAAATAGGAAAGTCTGACCGACCCAATTAACAGGTTGATTAACTATTATATTTTCCTATGACAGCGAGTACTGGTATTGCCACCCACCGCCCCACTCTGTTACCGGGTCACTTTATGGTCCCTTGATGCAGCTGCTGCTTCCATCTTCAGACTGTCACCTTGCCACTCTGTGGTATCCTGCTGCCACTGCCATCTCCACACTATGTTATTGTGCCGCTCTGTGGCCTACTGATGCTGCTGCCACCTCCAGATTCTGTCATTGTGCCGCTCTGTGGTCTTCTCATGCTGCTGCCACCTGCAGACTCGTTTATTGTGCCACTGGGTGGCTTCTTCATACTGCCGCCACCTCCATGTTCTGTAATTGTTCCGCTCTGTGATCTACATATGCTGCTGCTACCTCCAGACTTGGTGATTGTGCCACTTTCGGCCTGGCTGACATCATTTGACACTTCTTCTGATCTGTCAGAAGGAATGCAAAATGAGATGCAGCTGTAAGGCCTGTATGGTTCCATCAGAATTGGCTTATGATTTGGTAGCTGTTGAGGAAGGGTGGCGTGAGTATATATATATATATATATATATATATATATATATGCATGCCCCTGTAGGCATGCATATATATTAGGCATAACTGGGCCACTAATAAAGCAATGTGCGCAGATGTGCCCGACATCTTCGCACATTTGCCTTTGTTATTCCCCAGGGGCTCATTGCTGCCCCTGTGGGAATATGGGTGTGTGTCCCTTTAAATGTCCCCTTGAATTATTGTGCCCCCTTTAGATATATTAAAATATGCCCTCATTCCTTTAATTCCCCCCCTACTCCATAGGCCCCTTTAGATGTCCCTTATGTGACCTGAGACCAGTTACATCAATGTGAATGTGCCCCAAGCATTCACATTGATGTAATCTGGTTAGAGGCACCAGGATGACCGGACAAGGTCCGACCATCCTGGTGAGAACAAAAGGTTTGAATTCTAAAAGAATTCAAATCCTTTTGTTATAATTATCTACAGGCCAGCTGCAGATAATTATACATTATAGAGAGAAGGGGAGATACCTCCCCTCCCTCTATTATGCGCATTCCGGTAGCGCGATTACTATCACGCTGTCCGGAATGCAGGGAGAGACAGGCGGGAGATCAAAGGAACTCCCCGCCTGTCAGCCCGCGCGGCCCTGCGGCGCGCGTGCAGGGACGCGCGGGCGGGAGCGGTGATGTCATCTCACCGCGCTGGCCCACGTGTCCCTCACAGTGGTGCACGCTCGCGCACCACTGTGTGGGCGGTGCGGCAGTGCGGGCTGCCGGATATATAAGTCCGGCAGGCCCTGCACTGGGCAGTTTTTGCACCGGCCGCCCACAAGAAGAGAATCATCCCCTGGGAGAACGAGCATCCCTAGGCAACGAGCAAGACCCCTGGACAACGAGCATCGACATAAGTTTTCTCCCCCCCCCCATATTAACCCTATACCATCAACGATCCCCCATAATAATAATTAACCCCCACTACCCCACCAACGCTTATTATAACCCCCACTACCCCACCAACGTTCCTCCCCAATAATATTAACCCCTTAATACCCATACCCCTATCCCACAAACGATTTCCTTACATCCATTAACCTTCTCCTGGCCACTTAGAGGGTTCATTACCCCCAGACAGCAAATTAACCCCTGGTTGCCGATCTTCCAACTATCTCCTCATCCTTAACCCCTGATAACTGGGCCAGTCACATTTGCTCCTTGACTGGACCTTTAACCCCTTCAGGGGCGGTGTTGGTTGGTAATATTGTGAATTTTGTATTGCCCTTAGGGACAGTTAGCGCCAGGCGTGGTGGGCGGTCAAGTGTATGTGTGTGTAATTTGTATTAGTTAGTGTTGTGGGTGGAAAGTGGGATTGTGTTAGTGTAGCTAGTATCATATTTGTAGTGCTGTGTTATTACTGTATATTTGTGTGCGTCAGGAGTTAATAAATACAGTTTTATTGGTAGAATTGGTTAGCGTGTATTTATTAGCGTTTAGTGTAGTGAGTTAGGCGCATGCAGGTAGTAAGTGTAAGCGACCGGGTGACGTGCTAGGCAATAGAAGTGTATTATTAAGGATATAAATAGGCGTGGCTATCTATAGACGGATTACGCCTATTTATGAATATTAATTACTGATATTCACTTAATATTGGCAATTAATATTCTCCCTTTACAGTAGCCAAAATCAGGAGTGGGTACAAAACACAGAAGACATGCAAATATTCCATTCAGATGTCATCTCTGTTTTAGATCCACTCCTGTTTTTTTTTTGGCATTAGCAATACTGATGGATTATCAAGCAAATGCTGACCAGGTAAACAGGCAGGATACATTTTTTGTGAGTTATTGTTCTGTCTGTTTAGAGGAAGGGCAAAATAATCAGTGATGTCAACACAAACTTACTGCGAACTCCCTCTCCACTCTGTTGGGGGGGCTCCACTTGTATAAGTGTTTAATAGAACAGGTTCTATAGATATCTATGTGGAATCAGCTGATGAGGATGTAAACTGAGTGCACTTCTTCTTTACACTAACACTTTACCTGTAAGGCTGAGTTCATACTTGAGTTATTTGGTCGATTTTGGCCCTGTGACTGCCCAAATAAGTGAAGTATGCAGTGATTCTAAGAGTGACGCCTGTCATCTGCATGTCATACAGACTCACAGTAGTATTTTACTACCGAAGCAGACTCCCTATGCATGTTACTGCAAGGCACAGTGTTCTACACTACTATAAAGGCTATCAGCAGCCAGGAAATAGCGTTTTTTTATGTAATTCGCCACAAATATATTCGGATCAAATTAAATTTTTCTTGAAAAATCTGGCGAACCGGATCTCTCATCTCTATTGATAACCTATCCTAAGGAGAGGTCCAGTTTCCCATCAATATGGGAAATTGGACAACCTCTTTAATGCATTTATTGCAGTAAAATGCGTTTACCAAAACTGCACAATATATAGACACTATACAGCGTATTATAACTGGTATATTAATGCAGTTATAGCAATACAATTCATTTATTGAAACTGCACTGTATCGTGATGTAATACAATGCATGGAATGAAACATATTAATGTAGTTATTGAAGTATAGTGTGTTTAAAAAAACCATGTTATTATAATGCAGTTAACTAAAACTGGTACTGTATATTAATACAGTTTTTGCTATACAATGTGTTTACTAAAAATGCACTGTATATTGATACTATACAATACGTTGAATGAAGCTGCTATATTGATCCACCAAAATGCACTTAAAATGCCCAATTACAAATGGTACTGTAGCTAACTTGAAATTGGTTTGTCAGTAACAGAAGCACAATTAAATGTGCCTTGGTGAAAGCACACTGGCAAAATGTGATGAACTGCCAAATTATACATGGTAGCAAAACCAACTGTTTATTTGGTAATTAAAAGAGATGGGTACGATTAAACATCCCCTTCTACTAACACTGGTATTGACACATACTGAAATGTACTGAAATGCTTTAGGGTCCATTCACACGTCCGCAAAATGGGTCTGCATCTGTTCCGCAATTTTGAGGAACGGGTGCGGACCCATTTATTTTCAGTGTGCTGTCCGCATCCATACTTCCGTTCCGTGGCAACGCAAAAAAATAGAACAAGTCATATTCTTGTCCGCAGACACAGACAAGAAAAGGCATTTCTATTATAGTGTCAGCCATGTACGGTCTGCAAAATGCGGAACGCGCGTGTATGATCGAGATGTCGCGAACATAAAATTTTCCGTTCGCGAACGGCAAACGCGAATTTATGCAAACGTTTGCGAACGGGTGAACAGGGAGAACCGTCATAGACTTCAATAGACAGGTGAATTTTAAAACCCACAGGGACTCTTTCTGGCCACAATAGTGATGGAAAAGTTGTTTCAAGGGGACTAACACCTGGACTGTGGCATGCCGGAGGGGGATCCATGGCAAAACTCCTATGGAAAATTACGTAGTTGACGCAGAGTGTGGTAAGTTGAATTCGCAATGCGATTAATATAACCTGCATTAATCGCATTGCGAATTCAACTTAGAGCTGGGTTCCTAATGGTTGTATTGCTAGAATATAACGAAGATTGAGAATATAGCGCTATATTCTCAATCTTCGTTATATTCTAGCAATACAACCATTAGGAACTTAGATCTAAGCTGTAATCGCAATACGATTAATATAACCTGTATTAATCGCATTGCGATTACAACTTAGATCTGAGTTCCTAATGGTTGTATTGCTAGAATATAACGAAGATTGAGAATATAGCGCTATATTCGTTATATTCGTCAATTCTAGCAATACAACCATTAGCAACTCAGATCTAAGTTGAATTTGCAATACGATTAATACAGGTTATATTAATCACATTGCGATTACAACTTAGATCTGAGTTCCTAATGGTTGTATTGCTAGAATTGACGAATATAACGAATACAGCGCTATATTCTCAATCTTCGTTATATTCTAGCAATACAACCATTATGAACCCAGCTCTAAGTTAAATTCGTAATGCGATTAATACAGGTTTTTTAATCGCATTGCAATTACAACTACTAACACTGCAGCTTCAGAATGAATCTAAGATGGATGCCGTCCTTGCTTTTTTATAGGAGGTGGAACTCACGGTGTCCCACGTGCGCCGATTCCTTGAGCTGCCCCTTCTGGTGGCGAGCATCCAGTGATCCATAAAGCAGGCACGCTCCTGCTATGCAGCACACACCAGGAACCGCTGGTGCCATAGGCACCGAACCACTATTGTGTGCATCACTCTGTTTCTCCAGCTTCCATTTTGACTTGACTGCGGCACAGGTAGGTCCTTGAAGGGTACAGGGCTTATGTTCATTAGGAGACGGTGGCCATTTAACTGTTTATGCACTGCAATCCAGGCGCACACTTATCTTGTTCATGCCTTGCTCTGTCCATAATTTTTCCATACTCCTGCCTGAGGGGAACTATACCCTCCTTTACTACTTGTTTAGTCCTTATGCATTAGGGGTTAAGCCCTGAGTTATTATGGTTAATTATGGACAGACCCTCTCCTCTCTCTGTATGTATATCTAGATATAACTAACCCAACAAGCGGGGAAGCTTTGGTACCCCACCTCGGACTAGCCTGAATATGTATTTGTTCCTTAACTACCTAAAAGCACAGGTGTCTGATGGCAATTCTAGTCCTACTGACAAAATGGATATCAACAAATTGGAGATTGACGCATCCCGCCGATAACTTGTCATCCAATATGGTTTTAAGTTACTATCTGTTGTTCTAAACAATATAACACATGACATATGGACCTAATTTGTAATATGGGCTCTTTTTTCCATTATTGTGTTTACCTGTTACTTACCTTATGTACTCAGCTAATTAACAGGCCATACAATCACTTGATAGAATGTGACTTGATCCGAATTCTATTTGTAAGTATTAACTGTCGACCACGGTATTATGTATATGCATGCAATCACGATATGACTTTTTACAACATGTGTTATTTGTTATTTAATTATAGTGTCTGATGAAAGCTATTTTAGCCGAAAACGTTAACACATGCACAAACTGCCGTTTGTCACTATATTTCTGCGATATAATAAAGCACAAGAATTCGCAAGATATCCTTCCTTTGCTGTGATTTGTATTAGTCTACGATTGGGGTGGGAACCCTATACACAGCATCTTATCTGGTGCGAACAAATCTTTATCCTACGGTTATTTCCCATATTTGGAACACACCAGATTTACCTGATGGCCGACAACACTCTGTCATTCGCGGATATCGAGATATCAGTTGTTCTATCACAGGTCACATCATCTAGTGACTTCCTACAGATGCCGGCAGTAGAACTACAGAGAAGAGAACTCTAGCCAGAGAAAAAAAGGCTACAAAATTTTGAACTGCACAGCGTTACACTGGAAAAATATCTGAAGACTAGAATGATACCACGGGGCCTGCGAATAAGAACACACCCAACGTTCTATGTATGAAAAAACCCAGGCTATTGAAATCCAGCTAAAAGGATTGATGACGAGAGATGAATATAGGACCTTACAAGAAAAGATCTCCATCGTTTTGACGGAAAGGAGGAAGAAAATCGAAATCTCCAAGTAGAGATGGCCCGAACAATCCGCCGGCGAACATAGCTTGTTCAAGTTCGCCGCGGCGGGCGAACACATGCGATGTTCGGTCCGCCCACTATACATCATCATTAAGCAAACTTTGACCCTGTACCTCATAGTCAGCCGACACATTTCAGGCAAACAGCAGCATACCCTCCCTCCCAGACCCTCCCATCTCCTGAACAGCATCCATTTTAGATTTATTCGGAATTTGCAGTCTTAGTGAGAGGAGGGACAGTGTAGCTGCTGCTGATTTAATTGGGAAATCAATAGCTAGGCTAGTGTATTCAGTGTCCACTCCAGTCCTGAAAGACTCATCTGATCTCTGCTGTAAGGACAGCGTCCTGACAGCACCCCAAAAAGCCCTTTTTAGGGCTGCAACATTAGTCTGCTTTTTTTTTTTCTGCATATATATATTGCAGTTGCCTGGCCTGCCTGTGTCTGTAGTGTGCCCACTGCCAGTGCCCACCCCTGTCATCCCGTGTGGCACAGGACTTTGCATCAAAAAAAGGCATTTAATTTTTACACTTTAGTGTAATTTCAGTTGCTTGCCTGCTAGTGTGTGTCAGGCCGACTTCCACTGACTGTAGTGTGCCCACTGCCAGTGCCCACCACTGATACCGGGTGGATCAGTAGCTTGCCGATAAATAAGGCATTTTATTTTTAGACAGTAGTCTAAATTCAGTTGCTTGCCTGCTGCCAGTGTGTGTCAGGCCCACTTCCATTTACTGTAGTGTGCCCACTGCCATTGCCAACCACTGATACCTGGTGGCACAGTAGCTTGCCGATAAATAAAGCATTTAATTTTTGGACAGTAGTCTAATTTCAGTTGTTTGCCTGCTGCCAGTGTGTGTCAGGCCCACTTTCACAGACTGTAGTATGCCCACTGCCAGTGCCAACCACTGATACCGGGTGGCACAGTAGCATGCCGATAAATAAAGCATTTAATTTTTAGACAGTATTTTAATTTTAGTTGCTTGCCTGCTGCCAGTGTGTGTCAGGCCCACTTCCATTGACTGTAGTGTGCCCACTGCCAGTGCCCACCACTGATACCGGGTGGCACAGTAGCTTGCCGATAAATAAGGCATTTCATTTTTAGACAGTAGTATAATTTCAGTTGCTTGCCTGCTGCCAGTGTGTGTCAGGCCCACTTCCACAGACACTAGTGTGCCCACTGCCAGTGCCCACCACTCCTACCGGGTGGCACAGTACCTAGCACGCGTAGTACCACTTATCTAAAAAAAAATGACAGGCAGAGGCAGGCCACCCCGTAGGGGCCGTCGTGGTCGTGGTGCTGTAATTTCCACTGTCCCTGGAATAATGCCTACTGTTCAGAGGCCACGTACCCTGAACCCGAAAAATTCTGAGGACATAGTTGACTGGCTTAGACAGGACACCCAATCTTCAACAGCTTCCGCTAAGAACCTTGACGCACCATCCTCCTCCAGCTCAGCTTCGGTCACCTGCTCTCAAGTTACCACGCTCCCGCCCGCCGCCACCACCTCCACTACCACCACCACAGCCACCACATCCGCTTCACTTAATCCGTCAGAGGAGTTATTTACAGATCAGTTGGATGCAATTAGTGATGCGCAACCATTATTGCCAGATGGTGTAGATTACAGGGATATGTCTAAGTCAGGCAGGATTACACACATGGACGTACAGTGTGATGATGATGATGATGATGTTGTACCCGCTGCTGCTTCCTTTGCTGAGGTGTCAGATACAAGTGAAGCGGTTGATGATGACGATGTGTCCATGGATGCCACGTGGGTGCCTGCTCGAAGAGAAGAAGAGGGGAAAAGTTCAGAAGGGGAGACAGAGAGAATGAGGAGACGAGTTGGAAGCAGGAGGAGGTCGTCGCAAGGAGTTAGTGGCACAGTCAGACAGCATGTATCGGCACCCGGGGTCAGCCAGACAGCACGGCAGTCAACGCATGCTGTTGCCACCACCAGAATGCCGTCATTGCAAAGCTCAGCAGTGTGGCATTTTTTTTGTGTGTCTGCCTCTGATAACAGCAATGCCATTTGCAACCTGTGCCAAAAAAAAACGGAGTCGTGGGAAGTCCAACACCCACCTCGGTACAACTGCTTTGCGAAGGCACATGATCTCACATCACAAACGCCTATGGGATCAACACATGAGTAAAAGCAGCACACAAACTCAAAGCCACCATGCTCCTCCTGGTCCAGTATCTTCAGCCACGTCAACCACTGCTGTCCTCCCTGCTCCCTCTCAATCCACCGCCACTCCGCCTCTCACCTTCAGCAGTTCCTGCTCATCTGCCCACAGTCAGGTGTCTGTCAAGGACATGTTTGCGTGTAAGAAGCCAATGTCACAGAATCACCCCCTTGCCCGGCGACTGACAACTGGCTTGACGGAACTCTTAGCCCGCCAGCTTTTACCATACCAGCTGATGGAGTCCGAGGCCTTAAAAAAATTTGTCGCTCTTGGCACACCACAGTGGAAGGTACCCGGACTAAATTTTTTTTCAAAAAAGGCAATCCCAAACCTCTACAATGTCATTGAAAAGGAAGTCATGGCATCTCTGGCATACAGTGTTGGGGCAAAGGTCCATCTGACCACTGATCACGCAGTGTACGTGATATACCTGCCCTGACTGTGCTTTGTAGTCCAGGTATATCACGTACACTGCGTATTGGGTCAACCTGCTGACATCTGACAAGCATGGAATGCGTGGCTCCGCAGCGGAGTTGGTGACACCGCCACGACTTGCAGGCAGACCTACTACCACCTCCTCTACTCCTACTCCATCCTCTTCGATATCCTCCTCGGCTGAGTCCTCTTCTGCTGCGGCGTCTGGCTGCACATCAATTGAATCCCCCCAGCTCCCCAGGGGCTATTCCGCATATGACAGTGTCACTCTGTCTTGGGGTTGACTTGCCTGAAAGCAGAGAGCCACACAGGACCAGCACTCCTGTCCACCCTGAACGCACAGGTGGATCAGTGGCTGACCCCACACCAACTGGAGATCGGCAAAGTGGTGTGTGACAATGGAAAAATTTGTTTTCGGCATTGAATTTGGGCAAGTTGTCACATGTGGCGTGCATGGCACATGTGTTAAATCTAATCAGACAACGCTTTGTGTCTAAGTACCCAGGCATACAGGACGTCCTCAAGTAGGCCAGGAAGGTGTGTGGCCATTTCAGGCGTTCCTACACGGCCATGGCGCACTTTTCCGATATTCAGCGACGAAACAACATGCCAGTGAGGCGCTTGATTTGCGACAGCCCGACACGTTGGAATTCAACACTCCTAATGTTTGACCGCCTGATCCAACAATAAAAAGCCGTCAATGAGTATTTGTATGACCGGGGTGCTAGGACAGCCTCTGCGGAGCTTGGTATTTTTTTGCCACGTTACTGGACACTCATGCGCAATGCCTGTAGGCTCATGCGTCCTTTTGAGGAGGTGACAAACCTAGTCAGTCGCACCGAAGGCACCATCAGCGACCTCATCCCATTTGTTTTCTTCCTGGAGCATGCCCTGCGAAGAGTGCTGGATCAGGCTGTAGATGAGCGTGAAGAGGAAGAGGAAGAGTTGTGGTCACCATCACCACCAGAAACAGCCTTGTAATCATCGCTTGCCGGACCTGCTACAACGCTGGAAGAGGAGTATGAGGAAGAGGAGTCAGAGGAGGAATGTGGCGGCTTTGAGGAGGAGGAAGACCAACCATAGCAGGCACCTCAGGGTGCTCGTTGTCACCTGTCTGGGACCCATGGTGTTGTACGTGGCTGGGGGAAAGAACAGACCGTCAATGACATCAGTGAGGACGAGGAACGGGAAATGAGTAGCTCTGCATCCAACCTTGTTCAAATGGGGTCTTTCATGCTGTCATGTCTGTTGAGGGACCCTCGTATAAAAAGGATGAAGGAGAACGACTTGTACTGGGTGGCCACGCTACTAGACCCCCGGTATAAGCAGAAAGTGGCAGAAATGTTACCAAATTACCGAAAGTCGGAAAGGATGCAGCAGTTCAAAACCAAACAAAAAAATATGCTTTACGCAGCTTATAAGGGGGATGTCACAGCACAACGGGAATCTAACAGGGGAAGAGGTGAGTGTAATCCTCCTCCTACCACGGCATCAAGGACTGGACGATTTACAGATGTGTTGTTGATGGAGGACATGCGGAGCTTTTTCAGTCCTACTCATCGCCACAGCCCTTCGGTATCCAGCCTTAGAGAATGACTCGACCGACAGGTAGCAGACTACCTCATCTTTACAGCAGATATCGACACTCTGAGGAGCAATAAACCCCTTCACTACTGGGTGTGCAGGCTTGATCTGTGGCCTGAGCTATCCCAGTTTGCGATAGAACTTCTGGCCTGCCCTACTTCAAGTGTCCTGTCAGAAAGGACCTTCAGTGCAGCAGGAGACATTGTCACTGACAAGAGAAGTCGCCTCGGTCAAAAAAGTGTTGATCACCTCACCTTCATAAAGATGAATGAGGCATGGATCCCGAAGGGACTGACAGTGGGGGATACGTTTGACTAACAAAAGGCCGGATTACATGCCTTGGCCTCAAAATGGTCCCCACGCTGCTGTATTTAATGTCTGCATACCGGATGACTTTCGTGAATTCTCCACCACCAACTAGGGTTCAAGCCGCAATGTTTTAGTCACTTTTCTGCCTGGAAAACATCAATTTTTCCGGCCGCTGCTACAATAGCGGCTGCAACATGCCTAATTTTTCTGTCCTATGGTGCAGCACTGTGGCTGCAAAAACAAACCAAAAAAAAAAAAGGCACATACAAGTGTCAATTCACCTTCGTGATCGTTACCTTGTTGTGGTGAAGGGGCTTGTATATAACAATGAAGCAATCATCATCACCTATATGAGTGTGTTGGCAATGTTGCCACACTCCAGATGATAAGGCTGTTGCTTCATTATGGTCAGACCAAAAGCGATCGGACGGCTGGATAATAGTTCATAGAAAAAACATTAATTTACCTTTTTTTAATGTTGTATGGGTTTTTTATACATAAAATAAAAAATCATAATAAAGTCTCTTAATAGTTTATTAGAAATGATGCAGGCAATTAAAAAAATCCCCATCAATTCCAATACAAAGCAAGTACAGAGCTCAGAACTAAATTATTTCATGATGTTGTAAAGGATAGGGTCCGTAACAGGGATTAAAGTCATAGGAATAGTACTAGTTAAGGATAGGGTCCATAACTGGGATTAAACTGATAGGAATAGTACTAGTTAAGACACCACTCATATAGGGTGTCACAGCACATTGCTCTGTGCACGCGCAGTGCCCCAATTTGGGATTAAGAGGACCGACCAAGCTGCTTTATCCATCTCCCGGTTCCTGAAATCAATTCAGTTTGGTGTATAAGCGTTTGGTCTGTCACTGTCAAGGCAGTCGAAGGTACCCGGCCTAAAAAAATTTTCACAAAAAGCAATCCCTGATATGGGATGTAACAGGGATTAAATTGATGAGAATAGTACTACAGAAAATACCACTCATATGGGGTGTGACAGTAAATTGCACAGCGCAGACGCAGTAACCGTGGATTAAAACAGAGTGGAGGGAGCCAGCGTTTTTTTAACCATCTATACGTTCGAAAAATCAATTCAATAAATGGACCCCAGATTGGGGACATAACAGGGATTAAACTGATGAGAATAGTACTACAGAAAATACCACTCATATGGGGTGTGACAGCAAATTGCACGGCGCAGACGCAGTGACCATGGATTAAAACGGAGTGGAGGGAGCCAGCGTTTTTTTAACCATCTCCCCGTTCGAAAAATCTATTCAATTAATGGACCCCAGATTGGAGACGTTAGAGGGATTAAACTGATAAGAATAGTACTACAGAAAATACCACTCATATCGGGTGTGACAGTAAATTGCAAGGCGCAGACGCAGTGACCGTGGATTAAAACAGAGTGGAGGGAGCCAGTTTTTTTTTAACCATCTCCCCGTTTGAAAAATCAATTCAATAAATGGACCCCAGATTGGGGACATAACAGGGATTAAACTGATGAGAATAGTACTACAGAAAATACCACTCATATGGGGTGTGACCGTAAATTGCACGGCGCAGACGCAGTGACCGTGGATTAAAACAGAGTGGAGGGAGCCAGTTTTTTTTTAACCATCTCCCCGTTTGAAAAATCAATTCAATAAATGGACCCCAGATTGGTGACGTAACAGGGATTAAACTGATGAGAATAGTACTACAGAAAATACCACTCATATCGGGTGTGACAGTAAATTGCACGGCGCAGACGCACTGACCATGGATAAAAACAAAGGGGAGGGAGCCAGCGTTTTTTTAACCATCTCCCCGTTCGAAAAATCAATTCAATTCACCTTTCGGGAACCCTTGGTGTTGTACGTGGCTGGGTGGAGGAAGAAACCTTCAATGACATCACCGGGACATGGCTAGCTTGGTATCCAACCTTGTGCAAATGGGGAGTTTGCGGTTGTGCAAATGAACTGTTTGCGGTTGTTTGCGGTGCATTAAAAGGGGAGTTTGGTCTGTCAATGTCTGTGAAGCGGGCGTAACCCTTATCGATACAACCCCGTAACCCTGATCGATACAACATCATACCTGATTGTATACACACACTAGATGTTTTAAACCACGTTGTTAAAAAAAATTTAGGATTGTTAGGTGATTTATGCCTTTTATGGATTAAAACCCAACTCTGCGTCAACTATGTAATTTTCCATGGGAGTTTTGCCATGGATCCCCCTCTGGCATGCAACAGTCCAGGTGCTAGTCCCCTTGAAACAACTTTTCCATGGCCAGAAAGAGTCCCTGTGGGTTTTAAAATTCGCCTGCCTATTGAAGTCTATGGCGGTCATTTGCGGAAGTTCACTATCTCCAAGAAGAAAAAATTCCTAAGAGATACTGAGGATTATCGTAATAACAGAATCTACCATTGGCCTGACTCCTCTGGATACCAATCAAGACAAGGTGGCAGATCCTCTTCGGTCGACTCACAGAGATCTACTTCCAGTATCGACTCACGTCAGCGGGACTGACCAGACAACCAACAAACTCCTAGGAATACCCGAAGGGCCTACAGACCCGGAGCTCCACATCCACAACCCTCTACAGTTACGACGAGATCACAGGTACTAACCACATCTAATGTTTCTGTCTCCACACACTCCACCTCTGACTGTTTAGTAGTAAATATCTCCTCCACTCCATTGAATCCAGCTGAACTATCTCTCCTCCAAAAAGGACTCTCATTCTGTCCCTCTTAATTTTTTAAAACATTTCAGTTGGAACTCGATTTACAACGTTTTAACAGGAACATACGCCTTCGAACACATTTTTCAGAAACAAACAATCTACCAAAAAGACAGTGCCCTCATATCATCTACTGAGTTAGGCCTACGCAACAAAAGTACATACATGCCCCCTAAAAATCAACCAGCCATTGAGACATTCATTAACCACCTCAGCCCCCCTAGCTTAAACACCCTTAATGACCAGACCACTTTTTACAATTCTGAACTACGCTACTTTCACCGTTTATTGCTCGGTCATACAACTTACCACCCAAATTAATTTTACCTCTTTTCTTCTCACTAATAGAGCTTTCATTTGGTGGTATTTCATTGCTAACCATTAGAAAACAGGGTGTGGTAGTTTAACAAGCAGGATATGCTCAACCCACATGCAGTTGTGCATGTATAGGGAGCACACCCCTGCACTTGTAGTGCCCTACTTCTCCTGAGTACGGCGATACCACATGAGTGACACTTTTTTGCCAATATGCGTAAGGGGCCCTAATTCCAATAAATACCTTTCGGATTTCACAGGGCATTTTTACGCATTTGGATTCCAGACTTCTTCTCAAGCTTTAGGGGCCCACAGACCCGGAGCTCCACATCCACAACCCTCTACAGTTACGACGAGATCACAGGTACTAACCACATCTAATGTTTCTGTCTCCACACACTCCACCTCTGACTGTTTAGTAGTAAATATCTCCTCCACTCCATTGAATCCAGCTGAACTATCTCTCCTCCAAAAGGACTCTCATTCTGTCCCTCTTAATTTTTTAAAACATTTCAGTTGGAACTCGATTTACAACGTTTTAACAGGAACATACGCCTTCGAACACATTTTTCAGAAACAAACAATCTACCAAAAAGACAGTGCCCTCATATCATCTACTGAGTTAGGCCTACGCAACAAAAGTACATACATGCCCCCTAAAAATCAACCAGCCATTGAGACATTCATTAACCACCTCAGCCCCCCTAGCTTAAACACCCTTAATGACCAGACCACTTTTTACAATTCTGAACTACGCTACTTTCACCGTTTATTGCTCGGTCATACAACTTACCACCCAAATTAATTTTACCTCCTTTTCTTCTCACTAATAGAGCTTTCATTTGGTGGTATTTCATTGCTAACCATTAGAAAACAGGGTGTGGTGTTTAACAAGCAGGATATGCTCAACCCACATGCAGTTGTGCATGTATATAGGGGAGCACACCCTGCACTTGTAGTGCCCTACTTCTCCTGAGTACGGCGATACCACATGAGTGACACTTTTTTGCCAATATGCGTAAAGGGGCCCTAATTCCAATAAATACCTTTCGGATTTCACAGGGCATTTTTACGCATTTGGATTCCAGACTTCTTCTCAAGCTTTAGGGGCCCACAGACCCGGAGCTCCACATCCACAACCCTCTACAGTTACGACGAGATCACAGGTACTAACCACATCTAATGTTTCTGTCTCCACACACTCCACCTCTGACTGTTTAGTAGTAAATATCTCCTCCACTCCATTGAATCCAGCTGAACTATCTCTCCTCCAAAAAGGACTCTCATTCTGTTCCTCTTAATTTTTTAAAACATTTCAGTTGGAACTCGATTTACAACGTTTTAACAGGAACATACGCCTTCGAACACATTTTTCAGAAACAACCACCCACAAACAATCTACCAAAAAGACAGTGCCCTCATATCATCTACTGAGTTAGGCCTACGCAACAAAAGTACATACATGCCCCCTAAAAATCAACCAGCCATTGAGACATTCATTAACCACCTCAGCCCCCCTAGCTTAAACACCCTTAATGACCAGACCACTTTTTACAATTCTGAACTTACCACCCAAATTAATTTTACCTCCTTTTCTTCTCACTAATAGAGCTTTCATTTGGTGGTATTTCATTGCTAACCATTAGAAAACGGGGTGTGGTGTTTAACAAGCAGGATATGCTCAACCCACATGCAGTTGTGCATGTATATAGGGGAGCACACCCTGCACTTGTAGTGCCCTACTTCTCCTGAGTACGGCGATACCACATGAGTGACACTTTTTTGCCAATATGCGTAAAGGGGCCCTAATTCCAATAAATACCTTTCGGATTTCACAGGGCATTTTTACGCATTTAGATTCCAGACTTCTTCTCACGATTTAGGGGCCCCTAAAATGCCAGGGCAGTATAAATACCCCACAAATGACCCCATTTACCCCAGATACCCCAAGGTATTCCGTGAGGGGCATGGCGAGTTCATACAAGTATTTTTTTTTTTTTGGCACATGTTAGGGGAAATTTTTTTTTTCTTTTTCTTACAAAATATCATATTCCACTACCTTGTGACAAAAAATAAAATTTGACATGAACTCACCATACCCCTCACGGAATACCTTGCGGTGTCTACTTTCAAAAATGGGGTGACTTGTGAGGTATTTATATTGCCCTGGCATTTTAGGGGCCCCTAAAGCTTGAGAAGAAGTCTGGAATCCAAATGCGTAAAAATGCCCTGTGAAATCCTAAAGGTGCTCATTGGAATTAGGGCCAATTTGCGCATCTTGGCTGCAAAAAAAGTTTCACTCATGTGGTATTGTCGTACTCAGGAGAAGTAGGGCAATGTGATTTGGGGTGTATTTTGTATACCTGTAAATTACAACATTTTCAATTTTTTTAAGCAAAATTGTCAATTTACAGAGATATTTCTCTAACCCAGCATGAGTATATGTAAAAATACACCCCAAAACACATTGCCCTACTTCTCCTAAGTACGGCGATACCACATGTGTGACACTTTTTTGCAGCCAAGTTGCGCAAAGGGGCCCTAATTCCAATAAGTACCTTTTAGGATGGCATTTTTACACATTTTTCTTCTCGCGCTTTAGGGCCTCTAAAATGCCAGGGCAGTATAAATACCCCACATGTGAAACATTTTAGAAAGAAGACACCCCAAGGTATTCCGTGTGGGGCATGGCAATTTCATAGAAGATTTATTTTTTTTAGCACAAGTTAGCGGAATTTGATTTTTTTTGTTTTTTCTCACAAAGTCTGAGGCTTGCATTACTAAGTGGCTGCTTTCATAAGTGGAGTTAAAAAAAAACGGAGTTTAAAAAAAGGAGCAAGAAACAGAGATTCATTAGATCATCCTTGTATACAGTTGGTTTGATTCTAGCTAGTCTTCCTGCTACTGTAAGGGGACCACAGTAAGTAAGAATCTTGTTATCACTGCTCTATATTGTATTTTTTTTCCCTCTCTTTTCCTGCGTAATCCCCATTTAGTATGATTCCATTACTGACAGCGCCGTCCAGTGCACATCTTGTCTGATGTATGCTGTCCTGGAACAGCCGTTCGAGGGTGTATATGTTTGTTCAAAATGTGAGCAAATTACCCGTTTGGAATCGCACATCGAGTCTCTAAACAGGCGAGTTGCAACACTGAAAGCCATTGACAATATGGAAAAGAGTTTGCTGCTCACTGAGCAAGCACTCTATGGGGTAGATGTGGGGGAGGGTGGTAGCGAGGAGGCTGAGGAGAGTGAGGTAGTTAGCTGGGTAACAGTAAGAAAGCGGGGTAGAGGGAAGAGTGCCAGGGAGGCTAGCCCTGATCTGACACACCCCAACAAGTTTGCACGGTTGGCAGATGAGGGGAATGACAGTTCAGGGACAGCACCGCTGCAGCCGGACACTTCCTCTGCCAGTCAGGGGAATGTCAACTCCAGTAAGCTGGGGACCAGGAGAGCAGGGCAGGCCAGACAGGTGCTGGTAGTGGGAGACTCAATTATTAGGGGAACAGATAGGGCGATCTGTCACAAAGATCATGATCGCCGAACAGTGTGCTGTCTTCCTGGCGCTAGAGTTCGACACATCGCGGATCAGGTTGACAGATTATGTGAGGGGCTGGAGAAGACCCAGCGGTCATGGTCCATATCGGAACCAATGACAAAGTTAGAGGAAGGTGGAGTCCTTAAAAATGATTTTAGGGTTTTACGTCAAAAGCTTAGGGCAAGGACCTCAAAAGTAGTATTTTCTGAAATACTGCCTGTACCACGAGCCACACAAGAAAGGCAGCGGGAGATGAGTGAGGTTAACAAGTGGCTCAAGAACTGGTGTAGGAAGGAGGGGTTCGGGTTGCTGGAGAACTGGGCCGACTTCTCTGTCGGCTACAGGCTCTATCGTAGGGACGGGCTGCACCTCAATGGGGAAGGGGCAGCTGTGTTGGGGAAAAAGATGGCTAGAAGGTTGGAGGAGTTTTTAAACTAGGGACTGGGAGAGAGGGAAATTACATTATAGGAGGGGAAGATAGTGCAGATAGAGACCAGGGGCGAGGTAGTGTGACTGGGGGAGGGAGGAATGGAAGGGGGGACTAGAACAGCTCAGAATGAAAGATGTAGAGTAAAAAATACACATAAACCTGTCAAATGTATGTATACTAATGCCACAAGCCTGACTAACAAGACTGGTGAACTGGAATTAGTGATGTGTGAGGAGGTTACAATCTGTTTAGAAAGGATCGTTAAAACCAGAGAGGTGGAGGGGTCTGCCTCAATGTGAAGTCGTGTCTAAATCCTGTAATTCGAGAATACATCTCTGAGGGACATGAACATGTGGAGTCACTGTGGGTAGAGACACATGGAGCAAAAAACAATAATAAATTACTAATAGGTGTGTATTATAAACCACCTAATATACCAGACTCCACAGAAAATCTACTACTAAACGAGATAGACGAGGCGGCAAATCATAATGAAGTCGTTATTATGGGGGACTTCAACTACCCAAAGATAGACTGGGAAACTGAAAGCTGTACATCCCAAAAAGAAAACAGGTTCTTGCTAATAGCCAAAGACAATTACCTTTCCCAACTGGTTCAGGACCCCACTAGAGGGACGGCCATACTGGACTTAGTATTAACCAATAGACCTGATAGAAAAACAGATGTGCAGGTTGGGGGACACCTTGGAAATAGTGACCATAAAGTAATAACCTTACAATTATCCTTCAAATGAGAGTTTCTAAAGGGAGGAACAAAAAAACTATACTTCAAAAAAGCAAAATTTAGCCAACTAAGAGAGGCCATAGGCCTAAATAACTGGGACAAAGTCCTCAAAAATAAAAATACAACCATAAAATGGGAGATTTTTAAAAGCATTGTAACATCTAATTGTGAGGGGTACATACCTTATAGGAATAAAAGGCTAAGGAACAATAAGAAACCCATGTGGATAAATGGAACCGTAAAGAAAGCAATAAATGACAAAAAGAAAGCATATAAATCACTAAAATAGGAGGAGAGCCAGGAAGCACTGATAAACTATAAGGAAAAAAATAGAACATGTAAAAAACTAATAAAATTTGCCAAACTAGAGACTGAGAGATTAATTGCCAAAGAGAGTAAAACTAACCCTAAAATGTTCTTCAATTATATAAATAGTAAAAAATATAAATCTGAAGGAGTCGGCCCTCTACATAGCAATGAGGGGGGTGTTGCAGAGAGCGACAAGGATAAAGCAAAACTATTAAATATTTTTTTCTCCACTATATTCACTGAGGAAAATAAACTGTCAGATGAAATGCAGAATGTAAAAGTAAATTCCCCATTAAAAGTGCCCTGTCTGACCCAGGAAGAAGTACAAAAGCTACTTAAAAAGATTAAAATAGACAAATCGCCAGGACCGGATGGCATACACCCCCGTATCCTAAGGGAATTAAGTGATGTCATAGCAAGACCTTTATTTCTGATATTTATGGACTCTATACTGACAGGGAATGTTCCACAGGATTGGCGCATAGCAAATGTGGTGCCAATATTCAAAAAGGGTCCAAAAACAGAGCCTGGAAATTATAGGCCGGTAAGTTTAACATCTGTTGTTGGTAAACTGTTTTAAGGTTTTCTAAGAGATGCTATCTTGGAGTATCTCAATGAAAATAAGCAAATAATGCCATATCAGCATGGCTTCATGAGGGATCGGTCATGCCAAACAAATTTAATCAGTTTCTATGAGGAGGTAATTTCTAGACTTGACAGCGGCGAATCAATGGATGTCGTATATCTGGACTTCTCCAAAGCATTTGACACTGTACCTCTTAAAAGATAAGTATATAAAATGAGGATGCTCGGACTGGGAGAAAATGTCTGTATGTGGGTAAGTAACTGGCTGAGTGACAGAAAACAGAGGGTGGTTATTAACGTTAGATACTCAGATTGGGTCACTGTCACTAGTGGGGTACCTCAGGGGTCAGTATTGGGCCCTATTCTCTTCAATATATTTATTAATGATCTTGTAGAAGGCCTGCACAGTAAAATATCTATTTTTGCAGATGACACTAAACTGTGTAAAGTAATTAACACTGAAGAGGACAGTTTTCTGCTACAGAGGGATCTGGATAGATTGGAGACTTGGGCAGAGAAATGGCAGATGAGGTTTAACACTGACAAATGTAAAGTTATGCACATGGGAAGGAATAATGCAAGTCACCCGTACATATTAAATGGTAAAACACTTTTTAACACTGACATGGAAAAGGATCTAGGAATTTTAATAAACAGCATATTAAGCTGCAAAAACCAGTGTCAGGCAGCTACTGCCAAGGCCAATAAGATAATGGGTTGCATCAAAAGGGGCATAGCTGCCCGTGATGAGAACCTAGTCTTACCACTTTACAAATCACTACTCAGACCACACATGGAGTACTGTGTACAGTTCTGGGCTCCTGTGAATAAGGCAGACATAGCAGAGCTGGAGAGGGTTCAGAGGAGGGCAACTAAAGTAATAACCCGGAATGGGGCAACTACAGTACCCTGAAAGGTTATCAAAATTAGGGTTATTCACTTTAGAAAAAAGACGACTGAGGGGAGATCTAATAACTATGTATAAATATATCAGGGGTCAGTACAAAGATATGTCCCATCATCTATTTATCCCCAGGACTGTGACTGTGACGAGGGGACAACCTCTGCGTCTGGAGGAAAGAAGGTTTGTATACAAACATACAAAAGGATTCTTCACTGTAAGAGCAGTGAGACTATAGAACTCTCTGCCTGAGGAGGTGGTGATGGTGAGTACAATAAAGGAATTCAAGAGGGGACTGGATGTATTTCTGGAGTGTAATAATATTACAGGCTATAGCTACCAGAGAGGGGTCGTTGATCCAGTGAGTCATTCTGATTGCCTGATTGGAGTCGGGAAGGAATTTTTTCCCGTTAAGTTTGGAAAATTGGCTTCTGCCTCACAGGGTTTTTTTGCCTTTCCTTGGATCAACTTGTAGGAAACAGGCCGAACTGGATGGACAAATTTCTTTTTTCGGTCTTAAATACTATGTTACTATGTTAAGTCTCCCTTTCCGCTAACTTGTGACAAAAAGTTCAATCTTTCATGGACTCAATAGGCCCCTCAACGAATACCTTTGGGTGTCTTCTTTCCAAAATGGGGTCACATGTGAGGTTTTTGTACTGCTCTGGCATTTGAGTGTCTCCACAATCATTACATGTATATCCAGCATTAGGAGTGTCTGCTATTCTCCTTATATGGAGCATACAGGTAATGAGATTTTTTTTTCCATTCAGCCTCTGGGCTGAAAGAAAAAATGAATGGCACAGATTTCTTCATTCGCATCGATCGATGTGGATGAAAAAATCTCTGCCAAAAAATATGAAAAAAATAAAAAAGAGGGGCCTGGCGATTGCCAGGACATAGGGGCTCCACCGAAACATCCATACCCACTTCAGCTCTTATATCCTGGCAAACATGATTTCTCCATTCACATCGATCAATCGATCGTTGTGGAGGAAGACATCTTTGCCAGATTTTTGATACAAAGTGTTTGCCAGAGCATATGAACTCCGACACCTCTCCTCAGCTCATATGGCTGGGCAAACGTACCTGTACTGCTGAGAAGAAATCTCGTCCTGCAGAGCCGCATACAACGACTTCACGTGTCTTCTGACAGCAGCGCAATGCTTCTCTCAGAATGCACATCAGTGCTGTAGCGTTTTCGTCGGTTGGTCCAGCTGGAAAATAAAGGGTGGTTAGGAAAAAAAAAAAAAAAGAAGAAGAAAAAACAAGCAGCAGGCTCATAAATTTGAACGTTACGAACTTTATAAACCTGAACATCATAAAAAAATTTAAAACCTAAACTAACTCAAGATTTCTTTTTCTTGCTACCTGTTTAATTTTTTTTATTTCTTGACACTTTTTATTTTCCTTGCAGAAACCTCTCCTCTCCCATGGGACAATGTGTAAAGTGTAAATCCCACAGAGATGGTGCGAAGTACATTATGCACTTTATCCCAACTGAAAGGAGACGTTTCTACAGTTTCACATAGCTGCAGTAGCACACTATCACCCCTGTGTGTTAGGGTTTCTCAAAACCTAATATCCTAAGAGACCCTAGATCCTGAGTGTAAAAACTACCTGTGTCCTGCGGTCCCTATGTCCCTAAGTGTACCTGAGTGTGGTACTTCCGAAAACACTCCCCTAGGCATAGGGCAGGGTGGTCAGGGCAGTCAGGACAGAAATAGTGGGTGTCACGCCTTATTCCACTCCTGCTACAGACACGACATCTTTTTAGGGGAGGCGGTTGGTTTGAGGTACCAGCAACGACATTGGGGAAATGTCGCGCATGTAGACGACTCACTGCACTGGTGGTTGGGGCCACGGAACCTCCTGGATACAGGAGGTTCTCGATGATCTCTTCCTGAAATTTGAGGAAGGATCCTGTACTCCCAGCCTTACTGTAGAGAACAAAACTATTTTATATAGCCAATTGAATTAGATATACAGACACCTTCTTATACCAGCATCTGGTCTTTCGGGAAAGCAAATATGGGGCCAACATCTGGTCATTGAAGTCCACCCCTCCCATGAGCAAATTATAGTCGTGGACCGAGAGGGGCTTTTCAATGACACTGGTTGCCCATTCAATTTGGATTGTCGTGTCTGCGTGAATGGAAGAGAGCATGTAAACGTCACGCTTGTCTCTCCATTTCACCGTGAGCAGTTCTTCGTTACACAAGGCAGCCCTCTCCCCCCTTGCAAGAAGGGTGGTAACCAGCCGTCGGGGGAAGCCCCAGCGACTAGGTCACGCGGTGCCACAGCAGCCAATCTGTTCTAGGAACAAATGCCTGAAGAGGGGCACACTTGTGTAGAAATTGTCTACATAAAGATGGTACCCCTTGCCGAATAGGGGTGACACCAAGTCCCAGGCTGTCTTCCCACTGCTCCCCAGATAGTCAGAGCAACCGACCGGCTCCAGGGTCTGATCTTTACCCTCATAGACAGGAAATTTGTGGGTATAGCCGGTGGCCCTTTCACAGAGCTTATACAATTTGACCCCATACCCGGCGCGCTTGCTTGGAATATATTGTTTGAAGCCAAGGCTCCCGGTAAAATGTATCAGGGACTCGTCTACGCTGATGTTTTGTGCAGGGGTATACAAATCTGCAAATTTGGTGTTGAAGTGGTCTATGAGGGGCCGAATTTTGTGGAGCTGGTCAAAAGCTGGGTGGCCTCTGGGATGAGAGGTGGTGTTGTCACTAAAGTGCAGGAAATGCAGAAGGTCTCAGCAGAGAACATGGGCATGTCATGATTTGGGTTCGTGGACCAATATGACCGCAATTCATGCTTTTTTTTTAGGCCCATGTTGAGGAGAAGGTCCAGAAAAGTTTTAAATTCGGAAACTTGGACTGGTTTCCAACGGAAAGACTGGGCATAAGAGCTTCCCGGGTTGGCGGTTATAAATTGAGTGGCATATCGATTTGTTTCTGCCACGACTAGGTCAAAGAGCTCCGCAGTGAAGAACAGCTCAAAAAACCCCAGTGCCGATCCGATCTGAGCTGTCTCCACCCGAACTCCTGACTGGGCGGTGAAAGGGGGAACTAATGGTGCGGCTGAAGATGGGGGCTGCCAATCAGAGTTTGCCATCACCTCAGTGATTCTAGGGGCTCTACGGGCCTGTCTGTGCGGTGGCTGCGATGGGGGAACTATTGCACGTGCCACCGTACCAGCTTCAACTGCCCTTCTGGTGCTCGCCACTTCACCATGTTCTACGGCAGTGCTGGTACTAGGTCCAGGAAGGGCTACACTGCTGGTGTATGCCTCACCACGTAATCCGACAGTGCTAGCCCCACTCTGCTGCCCTTAAAGTGGATCCTGCGCAACCTGTGGTCTAGCGACACGGGGCCGGGTACACCTGGTGGTATCAGGGACCTCAACCTCCTCGTCCGAACTTTGGGTCAGACTGCCACTGCTTTCTACAGGTTCATATTCTGACCCGCTAGATTTGTCAGATGAGGGTTCCCATTCCTCATCCGACTGGGTCAGAATCCTGTAGGCCTCTTCAGACGAATACCCCTTATTTGACATTTGGACAACTAAATTTAGGGGGTATTCCCTGAGACTACCCAAGAAAAAGAGCAAGCCTGTCTTACAAATGGGAGGCTAGCGAAGTACAGAAAGCCGCTGCGATTGATAAAGATCAAACTGATTTTTTTTTAATGCCGCAGCGCTTGTGAAGTGATTGTGCAGTGATTAAAAAAAATCATAATTTTTGTCACTGTGGCGGGGTGGGCGTGGGTGAACGCACGTGTGGGCGACTGATCAGGCCTGCTCGGACAAACACTGCGTTTTGGGTGGGGGGCGAACTAAGGTGACACTAATACTATTATAGATCTGACTGTGATCAGTTCTGATCACTTAAAGATACTATAGAAGTACAAATGATGATTAGCGCTACGTTAATCAGCGAATTAGTGACTGCGGTGCGGTGCGGTGGGCTGGACGCTAATGGAAGCTAACTACCTACCAAAGGGGCCTAAACTAAACTAAACCTAACAGTTAATACTAGTGGGAAAAAAAAGTGACAGTTTACACTGATCACTTTTTTCCCTTTCACTAGTGATTGACAGGTGATTGAATGGGGTGATCAAGGGGTTAATTGGGGTGATGGGGGGTGATTCCAAAATGCAACATCTTCAAAGTGCAACATTCTAAGTGCTGAGACTGAATTATACCAGAATTGAACCAGAAGGGACCCAAAAGGTAACTACAAAAAAGTTAATGTAAACAATGTTTCACTCTTTCATTTTACTCTTCCCACTTTTCCTAAACCTCCTAAAATACCCCCACATCCATTCTCCCAGCAAGGAACTATTCATATCTCCCTCCATCTTACCTTCTCATCTGACTGATTGCACAAACTTGTTTGGCAGTGTAAAACACTTCCTTCCCAAACACACACAGATACCTCCTGCCCTTTCTTTTTCTCACCTACTAACACTTTCTCTGCTTCTCCTTATTGCTGGTGATATCTCACCAAATCCAGGCCCCCCTCAGCAAATCCCCACTATCACCTCTACCTCCTACTACATATCTCATTCCACAAATTTCTGCAACCCCTTAAACCTAATAACCATTCCTCTGACCCCTGCTCCTTTGGTTCCTCTTGATGGAGCATTATGGAACGCTCGCTCTGTCTGTAACAAACTCTCCTACATTCATGATCTCTTTATCTCTCAAAAACTTTTCTTTTATGGGTCTCACAGAAACATGGCTGACACCCTCCGACACCTCCTCCCCTGCTGCACTCTCGTATAGTGGATTTTATTTCACTCACACCCCCCGCCCTGGCAGCAAACATGGTGGAGGAGTTGGTCTTCTCCTATCAGATACCTGCTCCTACAGCCCAACTCCACTGCCGCCCTCCATTGCACCCACTTCATTTGAAGTACACTCTGTTCGCATCTACTCTCCCTCCAACCTCCAAGTAGCTGTTATTTACCGCCCCCCAGGCCCAGCCACCATCTTTCTTGACCACTTTAACACCTGGCTCCTACACTTTCTTTCTGCTGACATCCCCACTATCATCATGGGTGACTTCAACATCCCCCTTGACACCTGCCACTCAGCCGCCTCTAAACTCCTATCACTCTCTTCCTCCTTCGGCCTCTCACAGTGGTCTTCCGCTCCCACACACAGACTCTGGATCTTATCTTTACCCGCCTCTGCTCCCTATCTAACCTTTCTAATTCGCCTCTCCCCCTATCCGACCACAACATACTCACCTTCTCTTCACTCGTCTCTGCTGCTGCGCCCCTTGTCCATACACTAGCACACCCCCGCAGGAGCCTTAAACATCTTGACTTTCACTTGCTCTCCGACTCTCTTCTGCCGCTCTCTTCAATTTTTTCCCTCCAAGACCCAGACACTGCCACCACCCTATATAACACCACAATAAGTGCAACTCTGGACACTATTGCCCCACTCACACACAACAAAACCAGAAAAATCAACAGACAACCCTGGCATACCGACCTGACCAAAAATCTCAGACAAGCTTCCAGGGCTGCAGAGCGGCGATGGAAGAAATCCCATTCTAAAGATGAATTCACCGCATACAAGCAATCCCTCCTCGTTTTCAAATCCTCACTTGCTGATGCAAAACAGGCCTACTTCTCATCTCTCATATCTTCCCTATCCCACAACCCAAAACAACTTTTTAACACCTTTAATTCTCTTCTCCGTCCACCAGCGCCCCCACCCTCTCCTCTCATCTCAGCTGAGGATTTCGCCACATTCTTCAAACAAAAGATAGTCAACATCAGAGAAAGCTTTAACACACAGTCTCCACAGACCCTCCACACAGCTGCTCCGTCCTCTTCACCCAAAACCAGCTTCTCCGCTATTACAGAAGAAAAACTCTCCACTCTACTCTCCAAATCCCATCTCACCACCTGTGCTCTGTCTTGACCCAATCCCATCGCACCTCATCCCACCTCATCCCTAACCTCACCACAGTGTTTATCCCAGCCCTAACTCATCTCTTCAACCTATCACTAACCTCTGGTCTCTTCCCCTCTGCTTTTAAACATGCTACCATTACACTCATCCTCAAAAAGCCTTCACTTGACCCATCTTCTTTGTCCAGTTATCGCCCCATATCACTTCTTCCATATGCCTCAAAGCTACTTGAGCAACATGTCCATTCTGAACTGTCCTCTCACCTCTCCTCCTGCTCCCTCTTTGACCGGCTACAATCTGGCTTCCGACCCCATCACTCAACTGAGACTGCCCTCATCAAAGTCACCAATGACCTACTACTTGCCAAAACCAAAAAACATTACTCTGTCCTCCTTCTCCTTGACTTGTCCTCTGCCTTTGACACTGTCGACCACTCCCTTCTGTTACAAACTGTCTCATCTCTTGGCATCACTGACCTGGCCCTCTCCTGGATCACCTCATACCTCACAGACCGGACATTTAGCATCTCCCACTCTCACACCACCTCCTCGCCTCACTCCCTCTCTGTTGGTGTCCCGCAAGACTCCGTCCTAGGACCCCTGCTCTTCTCTATCTACACCTTCGGCCTGGGACAGCTTATAGAGTCCCATGGCTTTAAGTATCACTTATATGCTGATGACACACAAATCTACCTCTCTGGTCCAGACATCACCACCTTACTATCCAGAATCCCACAATGCCTATCTCGCATATCCTCCTTCTTCTCCGCTCGCTTTCTAAAACTTAAAGGGAACCTGTCACTGGGATTTTGGGTATAGAGCTGAGGACATGGGCTGCTAGATGGCCTCTAGCATATCCACAATATCCAGTCCCCATAGCTCTCAGTGCTTTTATTGTGTAAAAAAACTGATTTGATACATATGCAAATTAACCTGAGATGAGTCCTCTCCCTGAGATGAGTCACGGACAGGACACATCTCAGGTTAATTTGCATATGTATCAAATCATTTTTTTACACAATAAAAGCACACAGAGCTATGGGGACTGGATATTGTGGATGTGCTAGTGGCCATCTAGCAGCCCATGTCCTCAGCTCTATACCCAAAATCCCGGTGACAGGTTCCCTTTAATATGGATAAAACAGAATTCATCATCTTTCCCCCATCTTGCTCACTCCCCCCAACAGACCTATTTATCACAATCAATGACTGCACACTCTCCCCGGTCAACCAAGTCCGCTGCCTTGGAGTGACCTTGTATTCTGCCCTCTCCTTCCGACCACACATCCAAGCCCTTTCCACCACCTTCTGCTTCCAACTCAAAAACATCTCCCGCATCCGCCCTTTCCTCAACTTTGAATCGGCAAAAATGCTTGTACATTCCCTCATCATTTCCCGCCTAGACTACTGCAACATTCTCCTCTGTGGCTTTCCATCTAGCTCTCTCGCACCCCTACAATCTATCCTCAACTCTGCTGCCCGACTAATCCACCTCTCCCCCCGTTACTCCTCTGCCTCTCCCCTCTGCCAGTCCCTGCACTGGCTCCCCATTGTCCAGCAAATTCAGTTTAAAATACTAACCAACACATACAAGGCCGTCCACAACCGGTCCCCTCCCTACATCTCTGAGCTACTTTCCCGATACATCCCCACACGCAATCTTCGATCCTCACAGGACCTCCTCTCCTCTCCTCTTATCACCTCTTCCCACACTCGCCTCCAGGATTTCTCCCGTGCATCCCCTATACTCTGGAACTCGCTACCCCAACATATTAGACTCTCACCTACAGTGGAATCCTTCAAAAGCAACCTGAAAACCCACCTCCTCAGACAAGCCTACGACCAGTGACACTGCTGCCTCTATACCGCCATGACCAGCTTCACCCTCGCCTACTGTCTCCATCCCCCATACCATGTAGATTGTAAGCCCTCACTGGCAGGGCCATCTATCCTTCTGTACCAGTCTGTAACTTGTGTCGTTCATGCTTAAGGCGATTGCCTGTATTATGTATGTGCACCGCTTATGATATGTACAGCGCTATGGAATGAATGGCGCTCTAAAATAAATAATAATAATAATAATAATAATAATAATAATAATAATAATATGGGGCTAAGTATGTAGTGCTTGGTGTACTTAAAGTCACATGTGCTCTCTGTAGAGTCCAACCGACAAAAAGGACCCAGAAGACAGCACAGAAGCCATTTAACACATTATATTTATAAATATAATGTGCTAGATGGCTTTTGATTTCTTTTTTTTAAAAAGTCATCAGCCTGCCAGCGCTGATCATTGGCTGGCAGGCTGATGACCAACTCCTTCTTAAACTTTTTACCGCTGCGCAGTGCGCATGCGTGGCGGCATCAGCGCGTCATCTCGCGTCTCGCGAGATTATGCGCCGATGCATACAGCCAGAGTAAGGAGACCACTCGCCGAACGCATCCGTGCGTTAGGCGGTCCAGAGGCGGTTAATTTAGTTCAAAAAGACACAGAAATTTTCATGAAAGAAATCAGAGAAGGTCATTACAAATATACTAATAACCTAAGCAACATAGAACGCCTGGCACTCAGTTCTCTTCAACAAAATAAAAATTATATCTTTAAATCAGCTGACAAAGGCAGGACACTTGTCATAATGGACAAAACCCAGTACATAACTGAGATTCAACGGCAATTAAATGACTCAACGGTTTATAAGAAACTCAATTAAAATCCAACCTCAACAATAGCCTCCTTGATCAAGGACACTCTGAGACCCTACATTCTAAAAGGTACTAAAGATATCTCAACGGCCGAATTTCTGACCAAAAATCACCCCGTTACACTGGTCTTTTATGTTCTCCCCAAAATCCACAAAAACTTGCAGAATCCCCCAGGCCTCCCCATAGTCGCATCTACAGATTCCATCTTATCCCCCTCTGTCCATATTCCGTCCATATTCCTCAAAAAAATACTCACACCACATGTCAAACAGACTAAGTCTTTCTTACTGGATACCATGGCTTTCCTACACTTAATTAGATCGTTGGACCCGTTACCAACAGATACCATCTTGGTGTCTTTGGATGTCACAAGCCTCTACACCTCTATCCAGCCTGAGAAAGGCCTCTTTGCAGTGACTACACTCTTAAAGGACACCAACCTACACAATGACATCATAGAACTATGCTTAGACCATTTAAGGCTGGTTCTTGAACAGAATTTCTTTGTGTTCCAAGACACCTTTTACCTACAGGTACAGGGTACCGCTATGGGGTCCTATATGACCCCCAATATGCAAACTGTTTTATGGCCAACTTCGAGACCGGATTCATTTATACCCACCAACTGTACCAGTCTAACTGTCTGATATGGAAAAGATACATCGACAATGTTTTTTGAATCTGTAACGGAACCGAGGAATCCCTTCTTATCTTTCACACTTACCTGAACTCAATCTGGCCGGAACCTCAATTTATGATACATTATAGCAAAACCTCAATATCCTTCCTGGATACGACCGTAACGCTAAATTCCCAGGGCAAACTCACAAGCGATCTATACCGTAAATCGACGGACCGGAATAATTTACTCCACTTCACCAGCTTCCACCCTCCCATGACAAAAAAAATCTCTTCCTATTTCTTAGCTAAAAAGGTTACAAACAATAGTAGAGGACCCCACTACCCGTAGAGAGAGAGAAGACGAGATGAAACAAAGATTTAAGGAAAGGGGATACCCAGAGTCCACTTTCAAACACAACACACCAAGAACAAAGACCAGAGATACCAATAAAAGAGTCCCTTTTGTACACACATTTCATCCTAGCACTAACAAAATACTTCACATTATCCGCAATCACTGGCCATTACTTAAAAAAGCATACCCCAAAGTTGAGGAATTTCACAACCAGGTTCTTTCATTTAACCATCGCCCACGTAACCTTAAGAACGGATTTAGGCTCAGACACACGACTACCAAAACAACTCTTCTTGAAAACACAGAAGAAGGGCACATTCCCATGCTTATCTTGTTTTTCATGCTTCAACATCCAGAAGGGATCTCAGTTTACTCATCCACAAACTGGCAAATCTTTCGATATAAAAGGTTTCTTCACATGTGACTCGGACTACGTTGTGTACCTTATAAAATGTCCCTGCGGAATAGCCTACGTGGTTGAAACGTCGCAAAAAAATATGCGATAGGATTTGTCAACACAAATCAACAATTCGACGGAAAAGTCTGCTTTTGCTGGTACCAGCACACTTTGATAACTATAGACATTCAACTTCCCAACTTAAATTTCAAATCATTGAACAAATTCCCCCACCACGGAGGGGTGGCAATAGGATTAAATCCTTATAACTCAGAGAGGCCTATTGGATCCATATGCTACAAACCCTAAGTCCCAGAGGAATGAACAATGAATACGAAATACAGGGCTTCTTATAAGAAAACTAATTGCAGACACAGTTTATTATGGATATTCTGTTATAAGATATTTTTATTGTCAATACTGTATTACATTTACTCCAATGTTTATTGTGTGACTGACATCGCATCTCCTTTTTTTACAGACATCCTAGATAGTACTACCCTTCGGTTGGACCATGGACCATGTGCCGCAATTCATATCCTTTCCGTATTTGACTCATTATTTTTCCACCTCCTTCTCCTCTATCATTCTTCTCCATCTTTCTCATTCTTAAAACTTACACATACTTGCTTACATCATCTCTACCATGCCTAACACACCTCAGGAGTCACATAGACCAAAATACTACCACTTCCTCTATGATCACAATTACTCCTCCTCTATACTATTATATTCTCTGACATACCCACACACCCCAATCATTTTAACTATACCCCGTCCGCTTTTTGTATTTTCCTTTTTAGATTGTGCTCATATTCTCCACAGCCCACTTACACAACCCTATTCCACCTCTTATTATACCCCACAGCACCCACTGCAACTATAACACCTTGCATAGTATTGCCTGTTAAACCGTAGTCCATACACTACTCCTCTTTATACACTTCATCCTGTTCCATGCATGGAAAATTTTCCTCTTTTCTATGCTTCCCAACACTAGGTCTTTCTCCTTTTTTCTCACTTTGGATCCAGTAGTGTTCCCATCCATGGCGTTCCACACCCAGAGCTTCTTCCGGTCTGTGGAATGCAATCACATGAACCGATGCATTCCACTGGCTGATCGACTTCCGGCAAGTGGAACTCACATCGTCCCACGTGCGCCGATCTCTTGAGCCGCCCCTTCCGGTGGCAAGCATCCAGTGATCCATAAAGCAGGCACGATCCTGCTATGCAGCACACACCAGGAACCGCTGGTGCCATAGGCACCGAACCACTATTGTGTGCATCACTCTGTTTCTCCAGCTTCCATTTTGACTTGACTGCGGCACAGGTAGGTCCTTGAGAGGTACAGGGCTTATGTTCATTAGGAGACGGTGGCCATTTAACTGTTTATGCACTGCAATCCAGGCGCACACTTATCTTGTTCATGCCTTGCTCTGTCCATAATTTCTCCATACTCCTGCCTGAGGGGAACTATACCCTCCTTTACTACTTGTTTAGTCCTTATGCATTAGGGGTTAAGCCCTGAGTTATTATGGTTGATAATGGACAGACCCTCTCCTCTCTCTGTATGTATATCCAGATATAACTAACCCAACAAGCGGGGACGCTTTGGTACCCCACCTCGGACTAGCCTGAATATGTATTTGTTCCTTAACTACCTAAAAGCACAGGTGTCTGATGGCAAGTCTAGTCCTACTGACAAAATGGATATCAACAAATTGGAGATTGACGGGTCCTGCCGATAACTTGTCATCCAATATGATTTTAAGTTATTATCTGTTGTTCTAAACAATATAACACATGACATATGGACCTTATTTGTAATATGGGTTCTTTTTTCCATTATTGTGCATACCTGCTACTTACCTCTTATGTACTCAGCTAATTAACAGGCCATACAATCACTTGATAGAATGTGACTTGAGCCGAATTCTATTTGTAAAAATTAACTGTCGACCACGGTATTATGTATATGCATGTGATCACGATTTGACTTTTTAAAACATGTATTATTTGTTATTTAATTACCGTATATACTCGAGTATAAGCCGAGTTTTTCGGCACAAAATTTGTGCCGAAAAACCCGAACTCGGCTTATACTCGAGTCATAAATTAAAACTGTGAAGAGCGGAGTGGGAGGAGGAGCGGGGGGAGGAGCTGGGGGCGGGCATTTGCGGCAGGGCCGATGCGCTCACTGCGCTCCGGCCCCACCGCTCATGTATACTTTTTAAATTTGATTATACTATACACTTATTACAATTCTTGCCCCCACTGTACCTCATTACATGCGGCAGGCGGGCAGTGAATACTTCAGGCCGGGCGGACGAGAGCAGCGTGACTTGCTGATGTCACGTGCCTGCCCGGCCTGCTTTATGAATGAAGCAGGCGGCGCAGGCACGTGACGTCAGTCACACTGCGCTCGCTCTCCCGCCCGGCCTGAAGGATTCACTGCCCGCCTGCCGCATGTAATGAGGTACAGTGGGGCAAGAATTGTAATAAGTGTATAGTATAATCAAATTTAAAAACTATACATGAGCGGTTATGGGAGATGGGGGGGATGTGGATGGCACTGTTATGGGATGAGGGGGATGTGGATGGCACTGTTATGGGGGATCTGTTATAGGATGGGGGATCTGTGGATGCCATCCACAGCCCCCATCCCATAAGTGCCATCCACATCCCCCTTCCCATAACAGTGTCATCCACATCCCCTCATCCCATAAGTGCCATCCACATCCCCCATCCCATAACAGTGTCATCCACATCCCCCTCATCCCATAAGTGCCATCCACATCCCCCTTCCCATAACAGTGTCATCCACATCCCCCTCATCCCATAAGTGCCATCCACAGCCCCCATCCCATAACAGTGCGTCATCCACAGATCCCCCCATAACAGTGCGTCATTCACAGATCCCCCCCATAACAGTGCGTCATCCACAGATCCCCCATAACAGTGACATCCATTTCCACCTCGGCTTATACTCGAGTCACTACTTTTCCCAGGTTTTTTTGGGTAAAATTAGGGGGGTCGGCTTATACTCGGGTCGGCTTATACTCGAGTATATACGGTATATTGTCTGATGAAGGCTATTTTAGCCGAAAACGTTAACACACACACGAACTGCCGTTTGTCACTATATTTCTGAGATATAATAAAGCACAAGAATTCGCAAGATATCCTTCCTCTGCTGTGATTTGTATTAGTTCCAGTAATAAGTGCCAGTCTCCTATCCCCCCATCATGTGCCAGTATCAAGTGCCTCTCTCCTCTCTCCCACCATCATGTACCAGTCTTTCCCCCCCACTCATGTGCCAGTAATAAGTGCCCCTCTCCTCTCTCCCCTATCATGTGCCACTCTCTCCTCTCCCCCCCCCCCATGTGCCAGTAATAAGTGCCACTCTCCCCCATTATGTGTCAGTCTCCTCCCCATGTTTCAGTAATAATTGCCACCCCTCTATCATGTGCCACTGTCTCCTCTCCCCCTCATGTGCCAGTAATAAGTGCCACTCACCCCCCATCATGTGACAGTCTCCTCTCCCCACCTCATGTGCCAGTGATAAGTGCCACTCCCCCCCCTATCATGTGCAACTCTCTCCTCTTTCTCCTCCCCATGTGCCAGTGATAAGTGCCACTCTCCCCCCCCCATGATGTGCCACTCTCTTTTCTCCCCCCCATGTGCCAGTAATAAGTGCCACTCTCCCCCCTATCCTGTGCCAGTCTCCTGTTCCCCCCCTCATGTGCCAGTGATAAGTGTCACTCTCCACCCATCATGTGCCACTCTCCCCCCCATGCACCAGTAATAAGTGCCACCCCCCCCCATCATGTGCAACTCTCTCCTCTCCCCTCCCCATGTGCCAGTATTAAGTGCCACTTTCCCCCCTATCATGTGCCAGTCTCCTCTCCCCCCCCTTTATGTGCCAGTGAGAAGTGCCACTCTCCCCATCATGTGTCACTCCCTCCCCATGCGCCAGTAATAAGTGCCACACTCCCCCCCCATCATGTGCCACTCTCTCCTCTCCCCCACATGTGCCAGTATTAAGTGCCACACTCCCCCCATCATGTGCCACTCTCTCCTCTCCCCATGTGCCAGTAATAAGTGCCACACTCCCCACCCGTCATGGGACACTCTCTCCTCTCCCCCCCATCATGTGCCAGCCTCCTCTCTGCAATCCCACCCCCCTTCTATGTGCCAGTAAAATTGTCCCAAATAATTAAAAAAAAAAAACACTTATACTTACCTACATGCGATGCGATGCAGGCCTCTTCCGGCCTGTGTCCCGCTCTGTACTGCTCAGGCGGCAAGATGACGTCATCCCGCCGCTAACACTGGCTTCTAATAGGCAGCTGGCACAAGGCCCGCAGCCAATCAGAGAAACAGGGAAGGGAGACGCCTCTCCCTCCCCTGCCACAGCAAAGCACAGTCATCTGTATCGCTGTCCTGAGAACGGCGATACAGATGGCTATGGAGATGAAGCGCTCATCTGCCTCTCTGTCCTGCCGCCGCCACTACTGCCCACATTCTCGGGGGGGGGGAGAAATTGCCCCGTTGCCCCCCCACCCTTTCTCCCCCCCCTTTCTCCCCCCTGGACCCGCCAATGCCCTTTTCAACCCCAGCAATATTCACAGTAAAATGGAGCTGGCATCTTTTTTGTGAGATTCCTCCAGAGTTGAACGCCAACACTTTTGATTCGTTTTGCAAAAGAATTTTTGTGAAATTCATAACAAATCCAATTTGTTTAGGATTGATTCACTCATCTCTACTTTAAATGATTGGTAACTGAGATATTAAAAATCACAAGTAATCGATGAACAAAACATTGAAAAATTGTGTATCTCTTAATTATACAATTAAAAACGATAGTTTGCTGAAATTATATTTAGTAATCCTGATATAAAGATTGCAGAGTATAATGAATACAAAGAGACTTATCAGGGGGGCTGGAGGGGTGAACATAGGGATATGTCCAGGTTCAGCTCTGAACCCGGACAACCCCTTTAAAAGAAGTCTGTCACCAGGTAATTCACTATTAAATGAGGCACAATGCCTTGTAGGGCTAGCTTATCTACATATAATGGCACCTTTTACCTAATTTACCATATCTGTATTTGCAGCCCTCAAATTGCGGATCCGCAAAACATCGATACCTGCATTCCACATTTTGTGGATCAGATCATCGTTCTCCTGTGTAGAAATGCCTATTCTTGTTCAGAATTACAGAAAAGAATTGGACATGTTCTCTCTATTTTGTGGGGCCACAGAACGGAATTATGGATGCGGACAGCACATGGCATGCTGTCCACATCCTTGTCTGCCCTATTGAAATAAATAGGTCGGCATTCGTTCCACATTGCGGAACAGATGCGGATAGAAATATATGGTTGTGTGAATGGGCCATTATACATAGCTTCATTGTGTACACAAATTACTTTCAAAACATCCAGATGCAGCCGAGCTAAACATGATGGCTAACACTAGTGATGATCAAGCACCAAAGTATTCGGGTGTTCGGCCGGAACACATTACTATATTCGTGTGCTCGGCCGAGCACCCGAGTATAATGGAAGTCAATGGGAGACAATCAGGAACCCCCTGCTTTGAAGAGGGGAGGGTGCCTGGTCCATTGGAAAAGGTCAGAAAGTGACAGACACACCACCAAAATGGATCGGGAACAGCATGGGGACGATGTCTGGATGTATCTTGTTCTCCCTGGTCGCTGCTGGAAATCATGTTGTCCGAGTTATATGCCACTTTTACAAACTGACAAAAATGTGCACAAAATTGTTAGGAAACATTCTTTCCTGTATATTCAATTATATATAAAGTGCAAGTGCTGCCAAAAATTACAAGCAAGAGGCACTCCGAAACAGCCTGTATATCACATAAAGGAGTGCCTCATTCACATTGTGGTTCAATTGTTCAGGTAGTGGGAATCCTACACTCATAAAGCCTATGCACTAAGTGGAAGGGCTGACAAAAATTTGGTGGCCTTCTGGTGACCCTCCAAAACATTAGGGGCAAGGGCCGGCTACTGAGCTGACCCTCTAAAACATTAGGAGCTAGGGCCTGCTGGTGAGCTGATGCTCTAAAACATTATATGCGAGTGCTTGCAGGTGAGCTGACACTCTAAAACATTATATGCGAGTGCCTGCAGGTGAGCTGGCGCTCTAAAACATTATATGCGAGTGTATGCTGTTCATCTGACGCTCTAAAACATTATATGTGAGTGCATGCTGTACCGCTGATGCTCTAAAACATTATGTGCGAGTGCATGCTGTTTAGCTGTCGCTCTAAAACATTATATGCGAGTGCATGCTGTTCAGCTGATGCTCTAAAACATTATATGTGAGTGCATGCTGTTCAGCTGATCCTATAAAAAAATTTGAGTTGAGGGCCTGCAGTTGAACTGACCCTATAAAAAAATTAGAGCGGAGGGAATATATACAATCTGGATGAGGAGGAGGAGAAACAAAATTCAACCATGTACTCTTTTTTTGTGGTGAAAATGGTCCATGGGAATACACTACAGCAGACTGAGTACATTATAAACAATAAATTGAAATTGCTTTATGTTCATCATCAATCATCTCAGCTCTCCTCTGGTGGAGTGGAGAAGTCAGGGGCAATCCTGGCCTTGTTCATTTTTATCTCATTCAACCTGTCAGCATTGCCAATGGACAAGCGGATACGCTTATCTGTTATAATTCCACCAGCAGCAATAAATACACGCTCAGACAAAACGCTGGCGGCAGGGTAGGCCAGCACCTCCAAGGCGTAGAGCGCATGTTTGTGCCACGTGTTCAGCTTGGACACCCAGTAGTTGTAAGGCACTGAGGGATAATTTAGGATGGTGACTAGTGTTGAGCGAACAGTTCGAGCATCGTTCGGGTTCGTACCGAATTTTGGGGTGTCCGGGACCCGGACCCGGACATTTTCAAAAAAGTTCGGGTTCGGGTCCGTTGTTCGTCGATTTCTTCCCGCTTTCTGAAGGGCTGCACAGCAGCCAGCTAGCGTTTTACTTCTTACCCTAAGAGCCCATCACAGCCATGCCTACTAATGGCATGGCTGTGATTGGCCAAGTGCAGCATGTGACCCAGCCTCTATTTAAGCTGGAGTCACGTAGCGCTGCACGTCACACTGCTCTGATTAGTGTAGGGAGAGGACGCAGCTTCTGTCAGGGTGAGATTAGGCAGGTTAAAGTCAGCAACAACACCTACTGAACGGATCGATCTACAGCTGAGAATCATTGAATTTCTGCTAGTTACTTGCTCGCTGGTTTTTAGGCAGCACAGAGCGTTTTTCTGTCACTTATTTTCTGGGTTGATCGGCGGCCATTTTGTGACTTGTGGTACACCAGAAGAAGCTGCCACCAAGTCCATCAATCCATCAATATTAGTTTTTTTTTGCTATATCCTACATCAGGGGCTTGGCTGTGCTAATTGTCACCCCTAGAAACTCAGTATAGCAATTTCTATATTTTATTAAGGGGTTAAATACAATTGCCCAAATACCAATCCCCTAAATCTGGTGTTCCAGCTTTGGCTAGACAAGTATAATACTGTCTGCTGTCTGGCAAAGGATAGATTATTTTCTGGGGTGAAATTCAATTGCCAAAATAGCAATACCATAAATCAGTGGTTTCAGGTGTGGCTGGCAAAATAGAATAGTGTCCGCCAAAACATATATTTTGTTCTGGGGTGAAATTAATCTTGCAAAATAGCAATACCCTGATTCTGGTGTCCCAGCAGTTGCAGGCCAGATTTCATAGTGTCTGCCAAAACACATATTTTGTTCTGGGGTGAAAATAATTTTGCAAAATAGCAATACCCTGAATCTGGTGTACCAGCAGTTGCAGGCCAGATTTCATAGTGTGCGCTAAAACATATATTTTGTTCTGGGGTGAAATTAATCTGGCAAAATAGCAATACCCTGATTCTGGTGTCCCAGCAGTTGCAGGCCAGATTTCATAGTGTCTGCCAAAATACATATTTTGTTCTGGGGTGAAATTAATCTGGCAAAATAGCAATACCCTGATTCTGGTGTCCCAGCAGTTGCAGGCCAGATTTCATAGTGTCCGCAAAAACATATATTTTGTTCTGGGGTGAAATTCAATTCCTAAAATAGCAATACCATAAATCAGTGGTTTCAGGTGTGGCTGGCAAAATAGAATAGTGTCCGCCAAAACATATATTTTGTTCTGGGGTGAAATGAATCTGGCAAAATAGCAATACCCTGATTCTGGTGTCCCAGCAGTTGCAGGCCAGATTTCATAGTGTCTGCTAAAACATATATTTTGTTCTGGGGTGAAATTAATCTGGCAAAATAGCAATACCCTAAATCTGGTGTCCCAGCAGTTGCAGGCCAGATTTCATAGTGTCTGCTAAAACATATTTTGTTCTGGGGTGAAATTAATCTGGCAAAATAGCAATACCCTGAATCTATTGTCCCATCAGTTGCAGGCCAGATTTCATAGTGTCCGCTAAAACATAAATTTTGTTCTGGGGTGAAATTCAATTCCTAAAATAGCAATACCATAAATCAGTGGTTTCAGCTCTGGCTGGCAAAATAGAATAGTGTCCGCCAAAACATATATTTTGTTCAGGGGTGAAATTCAATTCCTAAAATAGCAAAACCATAAATCAGTGGTTTCAGCTGTGGCTTGCAAAACAGAATAGTGTACGCCAAAACATATATTTTGTTCTGGGGTGAAATTAATCTGGCAAAATAGCAATACCCTGATTCTGGTGTCCCAGCAGTTGCAGGCCAGATTTCATAGTGTCCGCTAAAACATATATTTTGTTCTGGGGTGAATTTAATCTGGCAAAATAGCAATACCCTGAATCTGGTGTCCCAGCAGTTGCAGGCCAGATTTCATAGTGTCTGCTAAAACATATATTTTGTTCTGGGGTGAATTTAATCTGGCAAAATAGCAATACCCTGAATCTGGTGTCCCAGCAGTTGCAGGCCAGATTTCATAGTGTCTGCTAAAACATATATTTTGTTCTGGGGTGAAATTAATCTGGCAAAATAGCAATACCCTGAATCTGGTGTCCCAGCAGTTGCAGGCCAGATTTCATAGTGTCTGCCAAAACACAAATTTTGTTCTGGGGTGAAATTAATTTTGCAAAATAGCAATACCCTGAATCTGGTGTCCCAGCAGTTGCAGGCCAGATTTCATAGTGTCTGCCAAAACACAAATTTTGTTCTGGGGTGAAATTAATTTTGCAAAATAGCAATACCCTGAATCTGGTGTCCCAGCAGTTGCAGGCCAGATTTCATAGTGTCCGCTAAAACATATATTTTGTTCTGGGGTGAATTTAATCTGGCAAAATAGCAATACCCTGATTCTGGTGTCCCAGCAATTGCAGGCCAGATCTCATAGTGTCTGCCAAAACACATTTTTTGTTCTGGGATGAAGTTAATCTGGAAAAATAGCAATACCCTGATTCTGGTGTCCCAGCAGTTGCAGGCCAGATTTCATAGTGTCTGCCAAAACATGTATTTTGTTATGGGGTGAAATTAATCTGGCAAAATAGCAATACCCTGATTCTGGTGTCCCAGCAGTTGCAGGCCAGATCTCATAGTGTCTGCCAAAACACATTTTTTGTTCTGTGGTGAAATTAATCTGGCAAAATAGCAATACCCTGAATCTGGTGTCCCAACAGTTGCATGCCAGATTTCATAGTGTCAGCTAAAACATGTATTTTGTTCTGGGGTGAAATTAATCTGGCAAAATAGCAATACCCTGATTCTGGTGTCCCAGCAGTTGCAGGCCAGATTTCATAGTGTCCGCTAAAACATATATTTTGTTCTGGGGTGAAATTTAATTCCTAAAATAGCAATACCATAAATCAGAGGTTTCAGCTGTGGCTGGTAAAATAGAATAGTGTCCGCCAAAACATATATTTTGTTCTGGGGTAAAATTAATCTGGCAAAATAACAATACCCTGATTCAGGTGTCCCAGCAGTTGCAGGCCAGATTTCATAGTGTCCGCTAAAACATATATTTTGTTCTGGGGTGAATTTAATCTGGCAAAATAGCAATACCCTGAATCTGGTGTCCCAGCAGTTGCAGGCCAGATTTCATAGTGTCTGCTAAAACATATATTTTTGTTCTGGGGTGAAATTAATCTGGCAAAATAGCAATACCCTGAATCTGGTGTCCCAGCAGTTGCAGGCCAGATTTCATAGTGTCTGCCAAAACACATATTTTGTTCTGGGGTGAAATTAATTTAGCAAAATAGCAATACCCTGAATCTGGTGTCCCAGCAGTTGCAGGCCAGATTTCATAGTGTCCGCTAAAACATATATTTTGTTCTGGGGTGAATTTAATCTGGCAAAATAGCAATACCCTGATTCTGGTGTCCCAGCAGTTGCAGGCCAGATCTCATAGTGTCTGCCAAAACACATTTTTTGTTCTGGGATGAAGTTAATCTGGAAAAATAGCAATACCCTGATTCTGGTGTCCCAGCAGTTGCAGGCCAGATTTCATAGTGTCTGCCAAAACACATATTTTGTTCTGTGGTGAAATTAATCTGGCAAAATAGCAATACCCTGAATATGGTGTCCCAGCAGTTGCATGCCAGATTTCATAGTGTCTGCTAAAACATGTATTTTGTTCTGGGGTGAAATTAATCTGGCAAAATAGCAATACACTGATTCTGGTGTCCCAGCAGTTGCAGGCCAGATTTCATAGTGTCCGCTAAAACATTTATTTTGTTCTGGGGTGAAATTCAATTCCTAAAATAGCAATACCATAAATCAGTGGTTTCAGCTGTGGCTGGCAAAATAGAATAGTGTCCGCCAAAACATATAATTTGTGCCGGGGTGAAATTAATCTGGCAAAATAGCAATACCCTGATTCTGGTGTCCCAGCAGTTGCAGGCCAGATTTCATAGTGTCTGCCAAAACACATATTTTGTTCTGGGGTGAAATTAATCTGGCAAAATAGCAATACCCTGATTCTGGTGTCCCAGCAGTTGCAGGCCAGATTTCATAGTGTCCGCTAAAACCTATATTTTATTCTGGGGTGAAATTCAATTCCTAAAATAGCAATACCATAAATCAGAGGTTTCAGCTGTGGCTGGTAAAATAGAATAGTGTCCGCCAAAACATATATTTTGTTCTGGGGTAAAATTAATCTGGCAAAATAACAATACCCTGATTCAGGTGTCCCAGCAGTTGCAGGCCAGATTTCATAGTGTCCGCTAAAACATATATTTTGTTCTGGGGTGAATTTAATCTGGCAAAATAGCAATACCCTGAATCTGGTGTCCCAGCAGTTGCAGGCCAGATTTCATATTGTCTGCTGAAACATATATTTTATTCTGGGGTGAAATTAATCTGGCAAAATAGCAATACCCTGAATCTGGTGTCCCAGCAGTTGCAGGCCAGATTTCATAGTGTCTGCCAAAACACAAATTTTGTTCTGGGGTGAAATTAATTTTGCAAAATAGCAAAACCGTGAATCTGGTGTCACAGCAGTTGCAGGCCAGATTTCATAGTGTCTGCCAAAACACAAATTTTGTTCTGGGGTGAAATTAATCTGGCAAAATAGCAATACCCTGAATCTGGTGTCCCAGCAGTTGCAGGCCAGATTTCATAGTGTCCGCTAAAACATATATTTTGTTCTGGGGTGAAATTAATCTGGCAAAATAGCAATACCCTGATTCTGGTGTCCCAGCAGTTGCAGGCCAGATTTCATAGTGTCTGCCAAAACACAAATTTTGTTCTGGGGTGAAATTAATTTTGCAAAATAGCAATACCCTGAATCTGGTGTCCCAGCAGTTGCAGGCCAGATTTCATACTGTCCGCTAAAACATATATTTTGTTCTGGGGTGAATTTAATCTGGCAAAATAGCAATACCCTGATTCTGGTGTCCCAGCAGTTGCAGGCCAGATCTCATAGTGTCTGCCAAAACACATATTTTGTTCTGTGGTGAAATTAATCTGGCAAAATAGCAATACCCTGAATCTGGTGTCCCAGCAGTTGCATGCCAGATTTCATAGTGTCTGCTAAAACATGTATTTTGTTCTGGGGTGAAATTAATCTGGCAAAATAGCAATACCCTGATTCTGGTGTCCCAGCAGTTGCAGGCCAGATTTCATAGTGTCCGCTAAAACATATATTTTGTTTCGGGTGAAATTCAATTCCTAAAATAGCAATACCATAAATCAGTGGTTTCAGCTGTGGCTGGCAAAATAGAATAGTGTCCGCCAAAACATATAATTTGTGCTGGGGTGAAATTAATCTGGCAAAATAGCAATACCCTGATTCTGGTGTCCCAGCAGTTGCAAGCCAGATTTCATAGTGTCTGCCAAAACACATATTTTGTTCTGGGGTGAAATTAATCTGGCAAAATAGCAATACCCTGATTCTGGTGTCCCAGCAGGTGCAGGCCAGATTTCATAGTGTCCGCTAAAACATATATTTTGTTCTGGGGTGAATTTAATCTGGCAAAATAGCAATACCCTGAATCTGGTGTCCCAGCAGTTGCAGGCCAGATTTCATAGTGTCCGCTAAAACCTATATTTTATTCTGGGGTGAAATTCAATTCCTAAAATAGCAATACCATAAATCAGAGGTTTCAGCTGTGGCTGGTAAAATAGAATAGTGTCCGCCAAAACATATATTTTGTTCTGGGGTGAAATTAATCTGGCAAAATAACAATACCCTGATTCTGGTGTCCCAGCAGTTGCAGGCCAGATTTCATAGTGTCCGCTAAAACATATATTTTGTTCTGGGGTGAATTTAATCTGGCAAAATAGCAATACCCTGAATCTGGTGTCCCAGCAGTTGCAGGCCAGATTTCATATTGTCTGCTAAAATATATATTTTATTCTGGGGTGAAATTAATCTGGCAAAATAGCAATACCCTGAATCTGGTGTCACAGCAGTTGCAGGCCAGATTTCATAGTGTCTGCCAAAACACATATTTTGTTCTGTGGTGAAATTAATCTGGAAAAATAGCAATACCCTGATTCTGGTGTCCCAGCAGTTGCAGGCCAGATTTCATAGTGTCTGCCAAAACACATATTTTGTTCTGTGGTGAAATTAATCTGGCAAAATAGCAATACCCTGAATCTGGTGTCCCAGCAGTTGCATGCCAGATTTCATAGTGTCTGCTAAAACATGTATTTTGTTCTGGGGTGAAATTAATCTGGCAAAATAGCAATACCCTGATTCTGGTGTCCCAGCAGTTGCAGGCCAGATTTCATAGTGTCCGCTAAAACATTTATTTTGTTCTGGGGTGAAATTCAATTCCTAAAATAGCAATACCATAAATCAGTGGTTTCAGCTGTGGCTGGCAAAATAGAATAGTGTCCGCCAAAATATATAATTTGTGCTGGGGTGAAATTAATCTGGCAAAATAGCAATACCCTGATTCTGGTGTCCCAGCAGTTGCAGGCCAGATTTCATAGTGTCTGCCAAAACACATATTTTGTTCTGGGGTGAAATTAATCTGGCAAAATAGCAATACCCTGATTCTGGTGTCCCAGCAGTTGCAGGCCAGATTTCATAGTGTCCGCTAAAACCTATATTTTATTCTGGGGTGAAATTCAATTCCTAAAATAGCAATACCATAAATCAGAGGTTTCAGCTGTGGCTGGTAAAATAGAATAGTGTCCGCCAAAACATATATTTTGTTCTGGGGTAAAATTAATCTGGCAAAATAACAATACCCTGATTCAGGTGTCCCAGCAGTTGCAGGCCAGATTTCACAGTGTCCGCTAAAACATATATTTTGTTCTGGGGTGAATTTAATCTGGCAAAATAGCAATACCCTGAATCTGGTGTCCCAGCAGTTGCAGGCCAGATTTCATATTGTCCGCTAAAACATATATTTTGTTCTGGGGTTAAATTCAATTCCTGAAATAGCAATACCATAAATCAGTAGTTTCAGCTGTGGCTGGCAAAATAGAATAGTGTCCGCCAAAACATATATTTTGTTCTGGGGTGAAATTAATCTGGCAAAATAGCAATACCCTGATTCTGGTGTCCCAGCAGTTGCAGGCCAGATTTTATAGTGTCCGCTAAAACATATATTTTGTTCTGGGGTGAAATTAATCTGGCAAAATAGCAATACCCTGATTCTGGAGTCCCAGCTGTTGCAGGCCACGATTTCATAGAGTCTTGCAAAACATATCTTTTGTTCTGGGGTGACATTCAATTGCCAAAATAGCAATACCCTGAATCTGGTGTCCCAGCTGTTGCAGGCCAGGATTCATAGTGTCCGCAAAAACATATATTTTGTTCTGGGGTGACATTCAATCTGCCAAAATAGCAATACCCTGAATCTGGTGTCCCAGCTGTTGCAGGCCAGGATTCATAGTGTCCGCAAAAAAATTTATTTTGTTCTGGGGTGACATTCAATTGCCAAAATAGCAATACCCTGAATCTGGTGTCCCAGCTGTTGCAGGCCAGGATTCATAGTGTCCGCTAAAACATATATTTTGTTCTGGGGTGACATTCAATCTGCCAAAATAGCAATACCCTGAATCTGGTGTCCCAGCAGTTGCAGGCCAGATTTCATATTGTCTGCCAAAACACATATTTTGTTCTGGGGTGAAATTAATCTGGCAAAATAGCAATACCCTGATTCTGGTGTCCCAGCAGTTGCAGGCCAGATTTCATAGTGTCCGCTAAAACATATATTTTGTTCTGGGGTTAAATTCAATTCCTAAAATAGCAATACCATAAATCAGTGGTTTCAGCTGTGGCTGGCAAAATAGAATAGTGTACGCCAAAACATATAATTTGTGCTGGGGTGAAATTAATGTGGCACAATAGCAATACCCTGATTCTGGTGTCCCAGCAGTTGCAGGCCAGATTTCATAGTGTCTGCCAAAACACATATTTTGTTCTGGGGTGAAATTAATCTGGCAAAATAGCAATACCCTGATTCTGGTGTCCCAGCAGTTGCAGGCCAGATTTCATAGTGTCCGCTAAAACATATATTTTGTTCTGGGGTGAATTTAATCTGGCAAAATAGCAATACCCTGAATCTGGTGTCCCAGCTGTTGCAGGCCAGATTTCATATTGTCTGCTAAAACATATATTTTGTTCTGGGGTGAAATTAATCTGGCAAAATAGCAATACCCTGAATCTGGTGTCCCAGCAGTTGCAGGCCAGATTTCATAGTGTCTGCCAAAACACAAATTTTGTTCTGGGGTGAAATTAATTTTGCAAAATAGCAATACCCTGAATCTGGTGTCCCAGCAGTTGCAGGCCAGATTTCATAGTGTCCGCTAAAACATATATTTTGTTCTGGGGTGAAATTAATCTGGCAAAATAGCAATACCCTGATTCTGGTGTCCCAGCAGTTGCAGGCCAGATTTCATAGTGTCTGCCAAAACACATAATTTTGTTCTGGGGTGAAATTAATTTTGCAAAATAGCAATACCCTGAATCTGGTGTCCCAGCAGTTGCAGGCCAGATTTCATAGTGTCCGCTAAAACATATATTTTGTTCTGGGGTGAAATTAATCTGGCAAAATAGCAATACCCTGATTCTGGTGTCCCAGCAGTTGCAGGCCAGATTTCATAGTGTCTGCCAAAACACATATTTTGTTCTGGGATGAAGTTAATCTGGCAAAAATAGCAATACCCTGATTCTGGTGTCCCAGCAGTTGCAGGCCAGATTTCATAGTGTCCGCTAAAACATATATTTTGTTCTGGGGTGAAATTCAATTCCTAAAATAGCAATACCATAAATCAGTGGTTTCAGCTGTGGCTGGCAAAATAGAATAGTGTCTGCCAAAACACATATTTTTGTTCTGGGGTGAAGTTAATCTGGAAAAATAGCAATACCCTGATTCTGGTGTCCCAGCAGTTGCAGGCCAGATTTCATAGTGTCTGCCAAAACACATATTTTGTTCTGGGGTGAAATTAATCTGGCAAAATAGCAATACCCTGATTCTGGTGTCCCAGCAGTTGCAGGCCAGATTTCATAGTGTCTGCTAAAACATATATTTTGTTCTGGGGTGAAATTAATCTGGCAAAATAGCAATACCCTGAATCTGGTGTCCCAGCAGTTGCAGGCCAGATTTCATAGTGTCTGCCAAAACACATATTTTGTTCTGGGGTGAAATTCAATTCCTAAAATAGCAATACCATAAATCAGTGGTTCTCAGCTGTGGCTGGCAAGATAGAATAGTGTCCGCCAAAACATATATTTTGTTCTGGGGTGAAATTAATCTGGCAAAATAGCAATACCCTGATTCTGGTGTCCCAGCAGTTGCAGGCCAGATTTCATAGTGTCTGCCAAAACACATATTTTGTTCTGGGGTGAAATTAATCTGGCAAAATAGCAATACCCTGATTCTGGTGTCCCAGCAGTTGCAGGCCAGATTTCATAGTGTCCGCTAAAACATATATTTTGTTCTGGGGTGAAATTCAATTCTTGCAAAATAGCAATACCCTGAATCAGTGGTGTCCCAGCTGTTGCTGGCCAAATTGACATAGTGTCCGCCAAAACATATATTTTGTTCTGGGGTGAAATTAATCTGGCAAAATAGCAATACCCTGATTCTGGTGTCCCAGCAGTTGCAGGCCAGATTTTATAGTGTCCGCTAAAACATATATTTTGTTCTGGGGTGAAATTCAATTCCTGAAATAGCAATACCATAAATCAGTGGTTTCAGCTGTGGCTGGCAAAATAGAATAGTGTCCGCCAAAACATATATTTTGTTCTGGGGTGAAATTAATCTGGCAAAATAGCAATACCCTGATTCTGGTGTCCCAGCAGTTGCAGGCCAGATTTCATAGTGTCTGCCAAAACACATATTTTGTTCTGGGGTGAAATTAATCTGGCAAAATAGCAATACCCTGATTCTGGTGTCCCAGCAGTTGCAGGCCAGATTTCATAGTGTCCGCTAAAACATATATTTTGTTCTGGGGTGAAATTCAATTGCCAAAATAGCAATACCATGAATCTGAGTGTCCCAGCTGTTGCAGGCCAGATTTCATAGTGTCCGCCAAAACATATATTTTGTTCTGGGGTGAAATTAATCTGGCAAAATAGCAATACCCTGATTCTGGTGTCCCAGCAGTTGCAGGCCAGATTTCATAGTGTCCGCTAAAACATATATTTTGTTCTGGGGTGAAATTCAATCTGGCAAAATAGCAATACCCTGAATCTGGTGTCCCAGCAGTTGCAGGCCAGATTTCATAGTGTCTGCTAAAACATATATTTTGTTCTGGGGTGAAATTAATCTGGCAAAATAGCAATACCCTGATTCTGGTGTCCCAGCAGTTGCAGGCCAGATTTCATAGTGTCTGCCAAAACACATATTTTGTTCTGGGGTGAAATTAATTTTGCAAAATAGCAATACCCTGAATCTGGTGTCCCAGCAGTTGCAGGCCAGATTTCATAGTGTCTGCCAAAACACATATTTTGTTCTGGGGTGAAATTAATCTGGCAAAATAGCAATACCCTGAATCTGGTGTCCCAGCAGTTGCAGGCCAGATTTCATAGTGTCCGCTAAAACATATATTTTGTTCTGGGGTGAAATTAATCTGGCAAAATAGCAATACCCTGATTCTGGTGTCCCAGCAGTTGCAGGCCAGATTTCATAGTGTCTGCCAAAACACATATTTTGTTCTGGGGTGAAATTAATCTGGCAAAATAGCAATACCCTGAATCTGGTGTCCCAGCAGTTGCAGGCCAGATTTCATAGTGTCCGCTAAAACATATATTTTGTTCTGGGGTGAAATTAATCTGGCAAAATAGCAATACCCTGATTCTGGTGTCCCAGCAGTTGCAGGCCAGATTTCATAGTGTCTGCCAAAACATATATTTTGTTCTGGGGTGAAATTAATCTGGCAAAATAGCAATACCCTGATTCTGGTGTCCCAGCAGTTGCAGGCCAGATTTCATAGTGTCTGCTAAAACATATATTTTGTTCTGGGGTGAAATTAATCTGGCAAAATAGCAATACCCTGATTCTGGTGTCCCAGCAGTTGCAGGCCAGATCTCATAGTGTCTGCCAAAACACATATTTTGTTCTGTGGTGAAATTAATCTGGCAAAATAGCAATACCCTGAATCTGGTGTCCCAGCAGTTGCATGCCAGATTTCATAGTGTCTGCTAAAACATGTATTTTGTTCTGGGGTGAAATTAATCTGGCAAAATAGCAATACCCTGATTCTGGTGTCCCAGCAGTTGCAGGCCAGATTTCATAGTGTCCGCTAAAACATATATTTTGTTCTGGGGTGAAATTCAATTGCCTAAAATAGCAATACCATAAATCAGTGGTTTCCAGCTGTGGCTGGCAAGATAGAATAGTGTCCGCCAAAACATATAATTTGTGCTGGGGTGAAATTAATCTGGCAAAATAGCAATACCCTGATTCTGGTGTCCCAGCAGTTGCAGGCCAGATTTCATAGTGTCTGCCAAAACACATATTTTGTTCTGGGGTGAAATTAATCTGGCAAAATAGCAATACCCTGATTCTGGTGTCCCAGCAGGTGCAGGCCAGATTTCATAGTGTCCGCTAAAACATATATTTTGTTCTGGGGTGAATTTAATCTGGCAAAATAGCAATACCCTGAATCTGGTGTCCCAGCAGTTGCAGGCCAGATTTCATAGTGTCCGCTAAAACCTATATTTTATTCTGGGGTGAAATTCAATTCCTAAAATAGCAATACCATAAATCAGAGGTTTCAGCTGTGGCTGGTAAAATAGAATAGTGTCCGCCAAAACATATATTTTGTTCTGGGGTGAAATTAATCTGGCAAAATAGCAATACCCTGATTCTGGTGTCCCAGCAGTTGCAGGCCAGATTTCATAGTGTCCGCTAAAACATATATTTTGTTCTGGGGTGAAATTTAATCTGGCAAAATAGCAATACCCTGAATCTGGTGTCCCAGCAGTTGCAGGCCAGATTTCATAGTGTCTGCTAAAACATATATTTTATTCTGGGGTGAAATTAATCTGGCAAAATAGCAATACCCTGAATCTGGTGTCACAGCAGTTGCAGGCCAGATTTCATAGTGTCTGCCAAAACACATATTTTGTTCTGTGGTGAAATTAATCTGGAAAAATAGCAATACCCTGATTCTGGTGTCCCAGCAGTTGCAGGCCAGATTTCATAGTGTCTGCCAAAACACATATTTTGTTCTGTGGTGAAATTAATCTGGCAAAATAGCAATACCCTGAATCTGGTGTCCCAGCAGTTGCATGCCAGATTTCATAGTGTCTGCTAAAACATGTATTTTGTTCTGGGGTGAAATTAATCTGGCAAAATAGCAATACCCTGATTCTGGTGTCCCAGCAGTTGCAGGCCAGATTTCATAGTGTCCGCTAAAACATATATTTTGTTCTGGGGTGAAATTCAATTCCTAAAATAGCAATACCATAAATCAGTGGTTTCAGCTGTGGCTGGCAAAATAGAATAGTGTCCGCCAAAATATATAATTTGTGCTGGGGTGAAATTAATCTGGCAAAATAGCAATACCCTGATTCTGGTGTCCCAGCAGTTGCAGGCCAGATTTCATAGTGTCTGCCAAAACACATATTTTGTTCTGGGGTGAAATTAATCTGGCAAAATAGCAATACCCTGATTCTGGTGTCCCAGCAGTTGCAGGCCAGATTTCATAGTGTCCGCTAAAACCTATATTTTATTCTGGGGTGAAATTCAATTCCTAAAATAGCAATACCATAAATCAGAGGTTTCAGCTGTGGCTGGTAAAATAGAATAGTGTCCGCCAAAACATATATTTTGTTCTGGGGTAAAATTAATCTGGCAAAATAACAATACCCTGATTCAGGTGTCCCAGCAGTTGCAGGCCAGATTTCACAGTGTCCGCTAAAACATATATTTTGTTCTGGGGTGAATTTAATCTGGCAAAATAGCAATACCCTGAATCTGGTGTCCCAGCAGTTGCAGGCCAGATTTCATATTGTCCGCTAAAACATATATTTTGTTCTGGGGTTAAATTCAATTCCTGAAATAGCAATACCATAAATCAGTAGTTTCAGCTGTGGCTGGCAAAATAGAATAGTGTCCGCCAAAACATATATTTTGTTCTGGGGTGAAATTAATCTGGCAAAATAGCAATACCCTGATTCTGGTGTCCCAGCAGTTGCAGGCCAGATTTTATAGTGTCCGCTAAAACATATATTTTGTTCTGGAGTGAAATTAATCTGGCAAAATAGCAATACCCTGATTCTGGAGTCCAAGCTGTTGCAGGCCACGTTTCATAGAGTCTTGCAAAACATATCTTTTGTTCTGGGGTGACATTCAATTGCCAAAATAGCAATACCCTGAATCTGGTGTCCCAGCTGTTGCAGGCCAGGATTCATAGTGTCCGCAAAAACATATATTTTGTTCTGGGGTGACATTCAATTGCCAAAATAGCAATACCCTGAATCTGGTGTCCCAGCTGTTGCAGGCCAGGATTCATAGTGTCCGCAAAAAATTTATTTTGTTCTGGGGTGACATTCAATTGCCAAAATAGCAATACCCTGAATCTGGTGTCCCAGCTGTTGCAGGCCAGGATTCATAGTGTCCGCAAAAACATATATTTTGTTCTGGGGTGACATTCAATTGCCAAAATAGCAATACCCTGAATCTGGTGTCCCAGCAGTTGCAGGCCAGATTTCATATTGTCTGCCAAAACACATATTTTGTTCTGGGGTGAAATTAATCTGGCAAAATAGCAATACCCTGATTCTGGTGTCCCAGCAGTTGCAGGCCAGATTTCATAGTGTCCGCTAAAACATATATTTTGTTCTGGGGTTAAATTCAATTCCTAAAATAGCAATACCATAAATCAGTGGTTTCAGCTGTGGCTGGCAAAATAGAATAGTGTACGCCAAAACATATAATTTGTGCTGGGGTGAAATTAATGTGGCACAATAGCAATACCCTGATTCTGGTGTCCCAGCAGTTGCAGGCCAGATTTCATAGTGTCTGCCAAAACACATATTTTGTTCTGGGGTGAAATTAATCTGGCAAAATAGCAATACCCTGATTCTGGTGTCCCAGCAGTTGCAGGCCAGATTTCATAGTGTCCGCTAAAACATATATTTTGTTCTGGGGTGAATTTAATCTGGCAAAATAGCAATACCCTGAATCTGGTGTCCCAGCTGTTGCAGGCCAGATTTCATATTGTCTGCTAAAACATATATTTTGTTCTGGGGTGAAATTAATCTGGCAAAATAGCAATACCCTGAATCTGGTGTCCCAGCAGTTGCAGGCCAGATTTCATAGTGTCTGCCAAAACACAAATTTTGTTCTGGGGTGAAATTAATTTTTCAAAATAGCAATTGCCTGAATCTGGTGTCCCAGCAGTTGCAGGCCAGATTTCATAATGTCCGCTAAAACATATATTTTGTTCTGGGGTGAAATTAATCTGGCAAAAGAGCAATACCCTGATTCTGGTGTCCCAGCAGTTGCAGGCCAGATTTCATAGTGTCTGCCAAAACACAAATTTTGTTCTGGGGTGAAATTAATTTTGCAAAATAGCAATACCCTGAATCTGGTGTCCCAGCAGTTGCAGGCCAGATTTCATAGTGTCCGCTAAAACATATATTTTGTTCTGGGGTGAATTTAATCTGGCAAAATAGCAATACCCTGATTCTGGTGTCCCAGCAGTTGCAGGCCAGATCTCATAGTGTCTGCCAAAACACATTTTTTGTTCTGGGATGAAGTTAATCTGGAAAAATAGCAATACCCTGATTCTGGTGTCCCAGCAGTTGCAGGCCAGATTTCATAGTGTCCGCTAAAACATATATTTTGTTCTGGGGTGAAATTCAATTCCTAAAATAGCAATACCATAAATCAGTGGTTTCAGCTGTGGCTTGCAAAATAGAATAGTGTCTGCCAAAACACATTTTTTGTTCTGGGATGAAGTTAATCTGGAAAAATAGCAATACCCTGATTCTGGTGTCCCAGCAGTTGCAGGCCAGATTTCATAGTGTCTGCCATAACACATATTTTGTTCTGTGGTGAAATTAATCTGGCAAAATAGCAATACCCTGATTCTGGTGTCGCAGCAGTTGCAGGCCAGATTTCATAGTGTCTGCTAAAACATATATTTTGTTCTGGGGTGAAATTAATCTGGCAAAATAGCAATACCCTGAATCTGGTGTCCCAGCAGTTGCAGGCCAGATTTCATAGTGTCTGCCAAAACACATATTTTGTTCTGGGGTGAAATTCAATTCCTAAAATAGCAATACCATAAATCAGTGGTTTCAGCTGTGGCTGGCAAAATAGAATAGTGTCCACCAAACATATATTTTGTTCTGGGGTGAAATGAATCTGGCAAAATAGTAATACCCTGATTCTGGTGTCCCAGCAGTTGCAGGCCAGATTTCATAGTGTCTGCCAAAACACATATTTTGTTCTGGGGTGAAATTAATCTGGCAAAATAGCAATACCCTGATTCTGGTGTCCCAGCAGTTGCAGGCCAGATTTCATATTGTCCGCTAAAACATATATTTTGTTCTGGGGTTAAATTCAATTCCTGAAATAGCAATACCATAAATCAGTGGTTTCAGCTGTGGCTGGCAAAATAGACTAGTGTCCGCCAAAACATATATTTTGTTCTGGGGTGAAATTAATCTGGCAAAATAGCAATACCCTGATTCTGGTGTCCCAGCAGTTGCAGGCCAGATTTTATAGTGTCCGCTAAAACATATTTTTGTTCTGGGGTTAAATTCAATTCCTGAAATAGCAATACCATAAATCAGTGGTTTCAGCTGTGGCTGGCAAAATAGAATAGTGTCCGCCAAAACATATATTTTGTTCTGGAGTGAAATTAATCTGGCAAAATAGCAATACCCTGATTCTGGAGTCCAAGCTGTTGCAGGCCATGTTTCATAGAGTCTTGCAAAACATATCTTTTGTTCTGGGGTGACATTCAATTGCCAAAATAGCAATACCCTGAATCTGGTGTCCCAGCTGTTGCAGGCCAGGATTCATAGTGTCCACAAAAACATATGTTTGGTTCTGGGGTGAAATTCAATTGCCAAAATAGCAATACCATGAATCTGGAGTCCCAGCTGTTGCAGGCCAGGATTCATAGTGTCCGCAAAAACATATATTTTGTTCTGGGGTGACATTCAATTGCCAAAATAGCAATACCCTGTATCTGGTGTCCCAGCTGTTGCAGGCCAGGATTCATAGTGTCCGCAAAAACATATATTTTGTTCTGGGGTGACATTCAATTGCCAAAATAGCAATACCCTGAATCTGGTGTCCCAGCAGTTGCAGGCCAGATTTCATAGTGTCTGCTAAAACATATATTTTGATCTGGGGTGAAATTAATCTGGCAAAATAGCAATACCCTGATTCTGGTGTCCCAGCTGTTGCAGGCCAGATTTCATAGAGTCCGCTAAAACATTTATTTTGTTCTGGGGTGAAATTCAATTCCTAAAATAGCAATACCATTAATCAGTGGTTTCAGCTGTGGCGGGCAAAAAAGAATAGTGTCCGCCAAAACATATATTTTGTTCTGGGCTGAAATTAATCTGGCAAAATAGCAATTCCCTGATTCTGGTGTCCCAGCAGTTGCAGGCCAGATTTCATAGTGTCCGCTAAAACATATATTTTGTTCTGGGGTGAAATTAATCTGGCAAAATAGCAATACCCTAAATCTGGTGTCCCAGCAGTTGCAGGCCAGATTTCATAGTGTTTGCTAAAATATATATTTTGTTCTGGGGTGAAATTAATCTGGCAAAATAGCAATACCCTGATTCTGGTGTCCCAGCAGTTGCAGGCCAGATTTCATATTGTCCGCTAAAACATATATTTTGTTCTGGGGTTAAATTCAATTCCTGAAATAGCAATACCATAAATCAGTGGTTTCAGCTGTGGCTTGCAAAATAGAAAAGTGTCCGCCAAAACATATATTTTGTTCTGGGGTGAAATTAATCTGGCAAAATAGCAATACCCTGATTCTGGTGTCCCAGCAGTTGCAGGCCAGATTTTATAGTGTCCGCTAAAACATATATTTTGTTCTGGAGTGAAATTAATCTGGCAAAATAGCAATACCCTGATTCTGGAGTCCAAGCTGTTGCAGGCCACGTTTCATAGAGTCTTGCAAAACATATCTTTTGTTCTGGGGTGACATTCAATTGCCAAAATAGCAATACCCTGAATCTGGTGTCCCAGCTGTTGCAGACCAGGATTCATAGTGTACGCAAAAACATATGTTTGGTTCTGGGGTGACATTCAATAGCCAAAATAGCAATACCCTGAATCTGGTGTCCCAGCTGTTGCAGGCCAGGATTCATAGTGTCTGCAAAAAAATTTATTTTGTTCTGGGGTGACATTCAATTGCCAAAATAGCAATACCCTGAATCTGGTGTCCCAGCAGTTGCAGGCCAGATTTCATATTGTCTGCCAAATCACATATTTTGTTCTGGGGTGAAATTAATCTGGCAAAATAGCTATACCCTGAATCTGGTGTCCCAGCTGTTGCAGGCCAGGATTCATAGTGTCCGCAAAAACATATATTTTGTTCTGGGGTGACATTCAATTGCCAAAATAGCAATACCCTGAATCTGGTGTCCCAACTGTTGCAGGCCAGGATTCATAGTGTCCGCAAAAACATATATTGTGTTCTGGGGTGACATTCAATTGCCAAAATAGCAATACCCTGAATCTGGTGTCCCAGCAGTTGCAGGCCAGATTTCATAGTGTCTGCTAAAACATATATTTTGTTCTGGGGTGAAATTAATCTGGCAAAATAGCAATACCCTGATTCTGGTGTCCCAGCAGTTGCAGGCCAGATTTCATAGAGTCCGCTAAAACATATATTTTGTTCTGGGGTGAAATTCAATTCCTAAAATAGCAATACCATTAATCAGTGGTTTCAGCTGTGGCTGGCAAAAAAGAATAGTGTCCGCCAAAACACATATTTTGTTCTGGGGTGAAATTAATTTTGCAAAATAGCAATACCCTGAATCTGGTGTCCCAGCTGTTGCAGGCCAGATTTCATAGTGTCCGCTAAAACATATATTTTGTTCTGGGGTGAAATTATTCTGGCAAAATAGCAATACCCTGATTCTGGTGTCCCAGCAGTTGCAGGCCAGATTTCATAGTGTCTGCCAAAACACATATTTTGTTCTGGGGTGAAATTAATCTGGCAAAATAGCAATACATAAACCATCAAAAAATGTGGTGATAAGAAAGCAGGATGCGCTCATACCCATATGCAGTTGTGCATTTCTATAGGGGAGCACATCCTGCACTTGTAGTCCGTTGCTAATGGCAATCACCAGCAAAAAATGCATACAATGGATGATGCCAGCAACGGACTACAAGTACCACAATGGACATCCTACATAAGATGAAATTTATGTGGATGTGGCAAGAATTCAGAACAAACACAGAACCAGAGATAGGTGCACACTGCCGTCATACTAAACCCTCACACTGATGTTAAAAATTGAGAGTTAGTTCGACATATCCTACTAGGAGGACATGTCTTAAGCCTCGGGCACCAGCGTCAAGGTCTCTCAAGTAGCCCGTGGGCCCTAACACTCACCTACCTGCGCCATATGGGCGATATCAGGGGCCAGTGGGCAATTACAGGAGCATTAGGACGACTCACAAACATCTCCTCTGTTACCTCCAGCATGTGGCCATGCTTGCAATGGGAGGTGGGAGGTGTCTATGAGCCCTACCCAAGACTGACTGATATAGTCCAAGGCCTAACAGGTGCACCCAAATGTGACCTGAAGATAAAAACAGGCACATTTGAATTGGAGTTTATACACCTCCATACATATATATATAAACCATCAAAAATGTGGTGATAAGAAAGCAGGATGCGCTCATACCCATATGCAGTTGTGCATTTCTATAGGGAGCACATCCTGCACTTTGTAGTCCGTTGCTAATGGCAATCACCAGCAAAAAATGCATACAATGGATGATGCCAGCAACGGACTACAAGTACCACAATGGACATCCTACATAAGATGAAATTTATGTGGATGTGGCAAGAATTCAGAACAAACACAGAACCAGAGATAGGTGCACACTGCCGTCATACTAAACCCTCACACTGATGTTAAAAATTGAGAGTTAGTTCGACATATCCTACTAGGAGGACATGTCTTAAGCCTCGGGCACCAGCGTCAAGGTCTCTCAAGTAGCCCGTGGGCCCTAACACTCACCTACCTGCGCCATATGGGCGATATCAGGGGCCAGTGGGCAATTACAGGAGCATTAGGACGACTCACAAACATCTCCTCTGTTACCTCCAGCATGTGGCCATGCTTGCAATGGGAGGTGGGAGGTGTCTATGAGCCCTACCCAAGACTGACTGATATAGTCCAAGGCCTAACAGGTGCACCCAAATGTGACCTGAAGATAAAAAACAGGCACATTTGAATTGGAGTTTATACACCTCCATACATATATATATAAACCATCAAAAAATGTGGTGATAAGAAAGCAGGATGCGCTCATACCCATATGCAGTTGTGCATTTCTATAGGGAGCACATCCTGCACTTGTAGTCCGTTGCTAATGGCAATCACCAGCAAAAAATGCATACAATGGATGATGCCAGCAACGGACTACAAGTACCACAATGGACATCCTACATAAGATGAAATTTATGTAGATGTGGCAAGAATTCAGAACAAACACAGAACCAGAGATAGGTGCACACTGCCGTCATACTAAACCCTCACACTGATGTTAAAAATTGAGAGTTAGTTCGACATATCCTACTAGGAGGACATGTCTTAAGCCTCGGGCACCAGCGTCAAGGTCTCTCAAGTAGCCCGTGGGCCCTAACACTCACCTACCTGCGCCATATGGGCGATATCAGGGGCCAGTGGGCAATTACAGGAGCATTAGGACGACTCACAAACATCTCCTCTGTTACCTCCAGCATGTGGCCATGCTTGCAATGGGAGGTGGGAGGTGTCTATGAGCCCTACCCAAGACTGACTGATATAGTCCAAGGCCTAACAGGTGCACCCAAATGTGACCTGAAGATAAAAAACAGGCACATTTGAATTGGAGTTTATACACCTCCATACATATATATATAAACCATCAAAAAATGTGGTGATAAGAAAGCAGGATGCGCTCATACCCATATGCAGTTGTGCATTTCTATAGGGGAGCACATCCTGCACTTGTAGTCCGTTGCTAATGGCAAATAGCAATACCCTGAATCTGGTGTCCCAGCAGTTGCAGGCCAGATTTCATAGTGTCCGCTAAAACATATATTTTGTTCTGGGGTGAAATTAATCTGGCAAAATAGCAATACCCTGAATCTGGTGTCCCAGCAGTTGCAGGCCAGATTTCATAGTGTCCGCTAAAACATATATTTTGTTCTGGGGTGAAATTCAATTCCTAAAATAGCAATACCATAAATCAGTGGTTTCAGCTGTGCATGGCAAAATAGAATAGTTTCCGCCAGAACATATATTTTGTTCTGGGGTGAAATTAATCTGGCAAAATAGCAATACCCTGATTCTGGTGTCCCAGCTGTTGCAGGCCTCGTTTCATAGTGTCTTGCAAAACATATATTTTGTTCTGGGGTGACATTCAATTGCCAAAATAGCAATACCCTGAATCTGGTGTCCCAGCTGTTGCAAGCCAGGATTCATAGTGTCCGCAAAAACATATATTTTGTTCTGGGGTGACATTTAATTGCCAAAATAGCAATACCCTGAATCTGGTGTCCCAGCTGTTGCAGGCCAGGATTCATAGTGTCCTTCAAAACATATATTTTATTCTGGGGTGAAATTCAATTGCCAAAATAGCAATACCCTGAATCTGGTGTCCCAGCTGTTGCAGGCCAGGATTCATAGTGTCCGCAAAAACATATATTTTGTTCTGGCCTGGGGTGAAATTCAATTGCCAAAATAGCAATACCATAATTCAGTGGTTTCAGCTGTGGCTGGCAAAATATAATAGTGTCCGCCAAAACATATATTTTGTTCTGGGGTGACATTCAATTGCCAAAATATCAATACCCTGAATCTTTTGTCCCAGCTGTTGCAGGCCAAGTGTAAATCTGTCCATAAAAGGATACCTTTCATCCAGGGCCTAAATACTAGCCCTAAAAGAGATATTCCCCTAAATCAGTGGTTACTGCTGTGCCTGGATTAGTGTAATACGCTACATAAACAAATAAGCAGATAGTCTTAGGTGCCTGTAAAAAAATGGCCTACATTTGAAATCAATACATTGGGCCAAAAATTTTTTTCCTTATTGTGGTGCTTGGTGAAAGGTAACAATGACGAAAATATCTAGTAAGGGACGCGGACGCAGTCGTGGTGGTGTTAGTGTACCCTCTGGTGCTGGGAGAGGACGTGGCCATTCTGCCACAGCCACACGTCCTAGTGAACCAACTACCTCAGGTTCCAGTACCCGCGAGAATTTACAGCGATATTTGGTGGGGCCCAATGCCGTTCTAAGGATGATAAGGCCTGAGCAGGTACAGGCACTAGTCAATTGGGTGGCCGAAAGTAGATCCAGCATGTTCGCAACATTATCTACCTCCCAGTCTTCTGCAGAAAGCGCACAGGTGGCACCTGAAAACCAAGCCCATCAGTCTGTCACATCACCCCCATGCATATCAGGGAAACTGTCAGAGCGTCAAGTTATGCAGCAGTCTCTTATGCTGTTTGAAGACTCTGCTGGCAGGGTTTCCCAAGGAAATCCACCTAGCCCTTCCCAAGTGGTGGAAGACATAGAATGCACTGATGTACAACCACTGATGTTTCCTGATGATGAGGACATGGGAATACCACCTCATCGGAGTCCGCACGTCTCTGATGATGACGAAACACAGATGCCAACTGCTGTGTCTTTCTGTAGTGTGCAGACCGAACAGGAGGTCAGGAGGAAGACTGTGTGGAAGACGATGCAGGGGACGATGAGGTCCTAGACCCCACATGGAATGAAGGTCGTGCCACTGACTTTCATAGTTCAGAGGAAGAGGCAGTGGTGAGACCGAGCCAACAGCGTAGCAAAGAGGGAGCAGGGGGCAAAAGCAGAACAGCCGCCGCCAAGTGAGTTTGTCTGCTACTGGCCACCGCCACCAGGGACCGAGCACCCCAAAGGCAGCTTCAAGGAGTTCCCTGGCATGGCACTTCTTTAAACAATGTGCTGACGACAAGACCCAAGTGGTTTGCACACTGTGCCATCAGATCCTGAAGTGAGGCATTAACGTTCTGAACCTTAGCACAACCTGCATGACCAGGCATCTACATGCAAAGCATGAACTGCAGTGGAGTAAACTCCTTAAAAGCAAGGAACTCACTCTGGCTCCCTCTGCTCCCTCTTCTGCTGCTGCCTCGGCCTCTTCCTCCGCCTCAGGAGGAATGTTGGCACCTGACGCCCACCAAACAGAGGATGTGCCACCGACAACACCACCTGCGTCACCAAGCATCTCCACCATGTCACACGGCAGCGTTCAGTCTCCATCTCACAAACCTTGGAGAAAGCGTAAATTCCCACCTAGCCACCCTCGAGCCCTGGGTCTGAATGCCAGCATTTCTAAACTACTGGCCTTTGAAATGCTGTCATTCAGGCTGGTGGACACTGAACAGCTTCAAACAACTGATGTCCATGGCTGTCCCACAGTATGTTGTTCCCAGCCGCCACTACTTCTCCAAGACAGCCGTGCCTTCCCTGCACAACCAAGTATCCGATAAAATCAAGTGTGCACTGCGCAACGCCATCTGTGGCAAGGTCCACCTAACCACAGATACGTGGACCAGTAAGCACGGCCAGGGACGCTATATCTCCCTAACTGCACACTGGGTAAATGTAGTGGCGGCTGGGCCGCAGGGGAGAGTTCCTTGGCGCACGTCCTTCGGCCGCCAGGGATCGCAGGGCATCATTCCTCCTGTAGCCTCCTCCTCCTACTCGGCTTCCTCCTCCTCTGCTTCCACCAGCTCATCCAGTCAGCCACACACCTTCACCACCAACTTCAGCACAGCCCGGGGTAAACGTCAGCAGGCCATTCTGAAACTCATATGTTTGGGGGACAGGCCCCACACCGCGCAGGAGTTGTGGCGGGGTATTGAACAACAGAGCGACGAGTGGTTTCTGGCGGTGGGCCTCAAGCCCGGCCTGGTGGTGTGCGATAATGGGCGAAATCTTGTCGCAGCTCTGGGACTAGCCGGTTTGACGCACATCCCTTGCCTGGCGCATGTGCTGAATTTGGTGTTGCAGAAGTTCATTCACAACTACCCCGACATGTCAGAGCTGCTGCATAAAGTGAGGGCCGTCTGTGCGCGCTTCCGGCGTTCACATCCTGCCGCTGCTCGCCTGTCTGCGCTACAGCGGAACTTCGGCCTTCCCACTCACCGCCTCATATGCGACGTGACCACCAGGTGGAACTCCACCTTGCACATGCTGGAGAGACTGTGCGAGCAGCAGCAGGCCATAGTGGAGTTTCAGCTGCAGCACGCACGTGTCAGTCGCACTGCGGAACAGCACCACTTCACCACCAATGATTGGGCCTCCATGCGAGACCTGTGTGCCCTGTTGCGCTGTTTCGAGTACTCCACCAACATGGCCAGTGGCGATGACACCGTTATCAGCGTTACAATACCACTTCTATGTCTCCTTGAGAAACCGCTTAGGGCGATGATGGAAGAGGAGGTGGCCCAGGAGGAGGAGGAGGAGGATGAGGGGTCATTTTAGCACTTTCAGGCCATTCTGTTAGAAGTGGCTCAGAGGGAGGTTTTGCAACAGCAGAGGCCAGGTACAAATGTGGCCAGCCAGGGCCCACTACTGGAGGACGAGGAGGATGAGGAGGAGGTGGAGGAGGATGAGGATGAAGCAGGTTCACAGCGAGGTGGCACCCGACAGCTCAGACCCATCACCGGTGCATGGGGGATACAGAGGATGATGACGATACGCCTCCCACAGAGGACAGCTTGTCCTTACCTCTGGGGAGCCTGGCACACATGAGCGACTACATGCTGCAGTGCCTGCGCAACGACAGCAGAGTTGCCCACATTTTAACGTGTGCGGACTACTGGGTTGCCACCCTGCTGGATCCCCGGTACAAAGACAATGTGCCCACCTTACTTCCTGCACTGGAGCGTGATAGGAAGATGACCTTTCATCCAGGGCCTAAATACTAGCCCTAAAAGAGATATTCCCTAAATCAGTGGTTACTGCTGTGCCTGGATTAGTGTAATACGCTACATAAACAAATAAGCAGATAGTCTTAGGTGCCTGTAAAAAATGGCCTACATTTGAAATCAATACATTGGGCCAAAAATTTTTTTCCTTATTGTGGTGCTTGGTGAAAGGTAACAATGACGAAAATATCTAGTAAGGGACGCGGACGCAGTCGTGGTGGTGTTAGTGTACCCTCTGGTGCTGGGAGAGGACGTGGCCATTCTGCCACAGCCACACGTCCTAGTGAACCAACTACCTCAGGTTCCAGTACCCGCGAGAATTTACAGCGATATTTGGTGGGGCCCAATGCCGTTCTAAGGATGATAAGGCCTGAGCAGGTACAGGCACTAGTCAATTGGGTGGCCGAAAGTAGATCCAGCATGTTCGCAACATTATCTACCTCCCAGTCTTCTGCAGAAAGCGCACAGGTGGCACCTGAAAACCAAGCCCATCAGTCTGTCACATCACCCCCATGCATATCAGGGAAACTGTCAGAGCGTCAAGTTATGCAGCAGTCTCTTATGCTGTTTGAAGACTCTGCTGGCAGGGTTTCCCAAGGAAATCCACCTAGCCCTTCCCAAGTGGTGGAAGACATAGAATGCACTGATGTACAACCACTGATGTTTCCTGATGATGAGGACATGGGAATACCACCTCATCGGAGTCCGCACGTCTCTGATGATGACGAAACACAGATGCCAACTGCTGTGTCTTTCTGTAGTGTGCAGACCGAACAGGAGGTCAGGGAGGAAGACTGTGTGGAAGACGATGCAGGGGACGATGAGGTCCTAGACCCCACATGGAATGAAGGTCGTGCCACTGACTTTCATAGTTCAGAGGAAGAGGCAGTGGTGAGACCGAGCCAACAGCGTAGCAAAAGAGGAGCAGGGGGCAAAAGCAGAACAGCCGCCGCCAAGTGAGTTTGTCTGCTACTGGCCACCGCCACCAGGGACCGAGCACCCCAAAGGCAGCTTCAAGGAGTTCCCTGGCATGGCACTTCTTTAAACAATGTGCTGACGACAAGACCCAAGTGGTTTGCACACTGTGCCATCAGATCCTGAAGTGAGGCATTAACGTTCTGAACCTTAGCACAACCTGCATGACCAGGCATCTACATGCAAAGCATGAACTGCAGTGGAGTAAACTCCTTAAAAGCAAGGAACTCACTCTGGCTCCCTCTGCTCCCTCTTCTGCTGCTGCCTCGGCCTCTTCCTCCGCCTCAGGAGGAATGTTGGCACCTGACGCCCACCAAACAGAGGATGTGCCACCGACAACACCACCTGCGTCACCAAGCATCTCCACCATGTCACACGGCAGCGTTCAGTCTCCATCTCACAAACCTTGGAGAGAAAGCGTAAATTCCCACCTAGCCACCCTCGAGCCCTGGGTCTGAATGCCAGCATTTCTAAACTACTGGCCTTTGAAATGCTGTCATTCAGGCTGGTGGACACTGAACAGCTTCAAACAACTGATGTCCATGGCTGTCCCACAGTATGTTGTTCCCAGCCGCCACTACTTCTCCAAGACAGCCGTGCCTTCCCTGCACAACCAAGTATCCGATAAAATCAAGTGTGCACTGCGCAACGCCATCTGTGGCAAGGTCCACCTAACCACAGATACGTGGACCAGTAAGCACGGCCAGGGACGCTATATCTCCCTAACTGCACACTGGGTAAATGTAGTGGCGGCTGGGCCGCAGGGGAGAGTTCCTTGGCGCCGTCCTTCGGCCGCCAGGGATCGCAGGGCATCATTCCTCCTGTAGCCTCCTCCTCCTACTCGGCTTCCTCCTCCTCTGCTTCCACCAGCTCATCCAGTCAGCCACACACCTTCACCACCAACTTCAGCACAGCCCGGGGTAACGTCAGCAGGCCATTCTGAAACTCATATGTTTGGGGGACAGGCCCCACACCGCGCAGGAGTTGTGGCGGGGTATTGAACAACAGAGCGACAGTGGTTTCTGGCGGTGGGCCTCAAGCCCGGCCTGGTGGTGTGCGATAATGGGCGAAATCTTGTCGCAGCTCTGGGACTAGCCGGTTTGACGCACATCCCTTGCCTGGCGCATGTGCTGAATTTGGTGTTGCAGAAGTTCATTCACAACTACCCCGACATGTCAGAGCTGCTGCATAAAGTGAGGGCCGTCTGTGCGCGCTTCGGCGTTCACATCCTGCCGCTGCTCGCCTGTCTGCGCTACAGCGGAACTTCGGCCTTCCACTCACCGCCTCATATGCGACGTGACCACCAGGTGGAACTCCACCTTGCACATGCTGGAGAGACTGTGCGAGCAGCAGCAGGCCATAGTGGAGTTTCAGCTGCAGCACGCACGTGTCAGTCGCACTGCGGAACAGCACCACTTCACCACCAATGATTGGGCCTCCATGCGAGACCTGTGTGCCCTGTTGCGCTGTTTCGAGTACTCCACCAACATGGCCAGTGGCGATGACACCGTTATCAGCGTTACAATACCACTTCTATGTCTCCTTGAGAAACCGCTTAGGGCGATGATGGAAGAGGAGGTGGCCCAGGAGGAGGAGGAGGAGGATGAGGGGTCATTTTTAGCACTTTCAGGCCATTCTGTTAGAAGTGGCTCAGAGGGAGGTTTTTTGCAACAGCAGAGGCCAGGTACAAATGTGGCCAGCCAGGGCCCACTACTGGAGGACGAGGAGGATGAGGAGGAGGTGGAGGAGGATGAGGATGAAGCAGGTTCACAGCGAGGTGGCACCCGACAGCTCAGACCCATCACCGGTGCATGGGGGGATACAGAGGATGATGACGATACGCCTCCCACAGAGGACAGCTTGTCCTTACCTCTGGGGAGCCTGGCACACATGAGCGACTACATGCTGCAGTGCCTGCGCAACGACAGCAGAGTTGCCCACATTTTAACGTGTGCGGACTACTGGGTTGCCACCCTGCTGGATCCCCGGTACAAAGACAATGTGCCCACCTTACTTCCTGCACTGGAGCGTGATAGGAAGATGCGCGAGTACAAGCACACGCTGGTAGAGGCGCTCCTGAGAGCAGTCCCAAATGTCACAGGGGAACAGGTGGAAGCCCAAGGCGAAGGCAGAGGAGGAGCAAGAGGTCGCCAACGCAGCTGTGTCACGGCCAGCTCCTCTGAGGGCAGGGTTAGCATGGCAGAAATGTGGAAAAGTTTTGTCTCCACGCCACAGCTAACTGCACCACCACCTGATACGGAACGTGTTAGCAGGAGGCAGCATTTCACTAACATGGTTGAACAGTACGTCTGCACAACCCTCCACGTACTGACTGATGGTTCGGCCCCATTCAACTTCTGGGTCTCCAAATTGGCCACGTGGCCAGAGTTAGCATTTTATGCCTTGGAGGTGCTGGCCTGCCCGGCGGCCAGCGTTTTGTCTGAACGTGTATTCAGCACGGTAGGGGGCGTCATTACTGACAAACGCAGCCGCCTGTCCACAGCCAACGTGCACAAGCTGACATTCATAAAAATGAACCAGGCATGGATCCCACAGGACCTGTCCCTCCCTTGTGCAGAATAGAAATTTATAACTGCCTCCCCCTCAACCATGTATTCTTGTACTCCAGGGCACTTCTTTATTGAATCCTCATTTTTTTAACTTTACCGTAATCTTGCAGTGCAACCCAAAGTTGAATGAACCTCTCCTCTGTCTGGGTGGTGGGGCCGAAATAACTGAGAGTGGCCTTCTCCCGTGGTGGTTGATATAACGCATGATTCCTTGCTGTGGGACCTCTCTTCTCTGTCTGGGTGCTGGGCCTAAATAACTGAAAGTGGCCTTCTCCAGTGGTGGTTGATATGACGCATGATTCCTTGCTGTGGAACCTGTATCCTCGGTCTGGGTGCTGGGCTGAAATAACTGAGAGTATCCTTCTCCAGTGGTGGTTGATATGACGCATGATTCCTTGCTGTGGGACCTCTCTCCTCTGACTGGGTGCTGGGGCCTAAATAACTGAAAATGGCCTTTTCCAGTGGTGGGTGATATGACGCATGACTCCTTGCTGTGGGACCTCTCTCCTCTATCTGGGTGCTGGGGCCGAAATCACTGAAAGTGGCCTTCTCCAGTGGTGGGTGATATGACGCATGATTCCTTGCTGTGGAACCTGTATCCTCGGTCTGGGTGCTGTGCCGAAATAACTGAAAATGGCCTTCTCCAGTGGTGGGTGATGTGACGCATGATTCCTTGCTGTGGGACCTCTCTCCTCGGTCTGGGTGCTTGCCGAAATAACTGAGAGTGGCCTTCTCCGGTGGTGGGTGATATGACGCATGATTCCTTGCTGTGGGACCTGTATCCTCGGTCTGGGTGCTGGGCCGAAATAACTGAAAGTGACCTTCTCCAGTGGTGGGTGATATGACGCATGCTTCCTTGCTGTGGGACCTCTCTCCTCGGTTTGGGTGCTGGGGCCGAAATAACTGAAAGTGGCCTTCTCCAGTGTTGAGTGACATGACGCATGATTCCTTGCATTGGGACCTGTCTCCAATTGATATTGGTTAAATTTTATTTATTTTATTTTATTTCCCTATCCACATTTGTTTGCAGGGGATTTACCTACATTTTGCTGCCTTTGGCAGCCCTCTAGCCCGTTCCTGGACTATTTTACAGCCTTTTTAGTGCCTAAAAGTTCGGGTCCCCATTGACTTCAATGGGGTTCGGGTTCGGGATAAAGTTCGGGTCGAGTTCGGATCCCGAACCCGAACATTTTCGGGAAGTTCGGCCGAACTTCTCGAACCCGAACATCCAGGTGTTCGCTCATCTCTAATGGTGACACGATCTGCTATGTATTCCTTCACCATCTTCCAAAACTTTTCCCTCCTTGTACCCCTAGGCCGCACTTCAGGGTTAGGTTGCTGGCGGGGTGTCATGAATGTGTCCCATGCCTTGGAGAATGTTGCCCTGCCTTTGTTGGAACTGCTGTGTGTTCCCCTTGTTGCCCTTAAATCGGTCGCCTAAGGAAGTATGGACTCTGCCGGCCGTGTTGCCAGAAAGGAAAAATTTGGAGTAATCTCTCAACAAGTACCTTCTGGTATTGCACCATTTTAGTCGTCCTCTCCACCACAGGAAAGAGAGAAGAGTGAGCACAAGTAATCCATGTTATCTAAAATGCATATAACGTGATGGTCGTGGGAAAGGCAGCCTAACATGAAGTCAGCCATGTGTGCCAGAGTACCAACAGGCAAGACGTTGATGTCGACATCAGGATGACTCTCCATCTCCTCCTTCTTTTCTGCACATCCATGCTGAACAGATGGAATTAGAGTTCCATGGTAACTACCCTCTGTTGCAGAGGCAACTGTCTTCAGCTCCTCCTCCTCCTGCTCTTCATGGTCCAATTTGCGCTGAGAAGACGAACTGTGTGTGGTCTTGCTAACACCCTGTGTAATGTCCTGCCACATTCAGAGCGTCCTTCTTAATTGTGAGCAGTGATTGTATGAGTAGACACAGCAGTCTGTGTGGATTCATCAAAGTTTTATAAAACCTCACAGAGGTCTGACATCAATGACTACTCCTCGCTTGTGAATAGTGGCTGTTGTCTCGAAAGGCGACGACCATGTTGCAGCTGGTATTCAACAACTGCCCTCTGCTACTTCCAAAGCCTGGACAACATCTAGAACGTAGAGTTCCAGCGCGTTCTCACGTCGCACAACAGTCGGTGAGCTAAAAGCCACTGCTGCAGCGTTGACAGACCGGCTGAAGCTGTGGACGACTTGCGGAAATAGTCACACACGTGGCGCGCCTTCACTAGTAGCTCTTGCAAACCGCTGAACCACTAAGTTTAAGACATGGGCTAGGAATGGGATGTGTGTAAGGTTGCCGAGCTCTAAAGCCGCCACCAAGTTATGGCCATTGTCAGACTTGAGGTTGAGTGGCCCCTTATACCCTGCCATAGCTCTGCGGTGGTGTGCTGTTTGTCCCCTAAGCAGATTAGCTTAAGCACGGCTTGTTGACGCTTACCCACAGCAGTGCTACATTGCTTCAAACTAGTGACTGATGGCTGACTGCTGCAGGAGGTGGAAGTGGAGGAGGAGGCGGCAGAGGAGAAGTGGTGGGGGTTGTAGCCAGTAACATAGCTGTTGGCGGAGACCCTGATGGACGTAGGGCCCGCAATCCTGGGCGTCGGTAGCACCTGTGCCATCCCAGGGTACGACTCATCCCGGCTTCCACAACATTCACCCAGTGTGCGGTCAGGGAAATGTAGTGTTCCTGGCCACCAGAACTTGTCCATGTGTCCGTGGTGAAGAGGACCTTCATAATAAGTGTGTTAGTCACGGCACGGGTGATGTTCTGAGACACATGCTGGTGTATGGCCGTAACGACATACAGTGAAAATTAGTGGCAGCTGAGGACTGCGTACCAAGCAATGGCCGCTGACACCAGGCTGTGGAAGGCCTCAGTGTCCACAAGCCTAATTGGCAACATTCCAAGGGCCAGTAATTTCAAAAGTTGTGCATTTAATGGGTTGTTTATTTGTGCTGCATTCAAATACCTGTTGTTATCGACATTTTGATACTGCGTTGGGACAGGGAAGTGGATGTTGTTGCAGACGGTTCATGCGAAGGTCCAGGTGCAGGGCGAGGGGAATCCAGGCCTGCGCCTTCGACATGAGATTGGCCAGCAGTGCGTAACACAGGGGAAGAGGAGGCAGTGGTGGGACCCGCAGACACAGATTGCGGATCAAGGCTTTAAGAGCACTTATTAGGGTGCTTGGATGCAATGTGGCGGATCATTCTGGTGGTGGCGAGGTTACTAGTGTTCACGCCCCGTCTCATTTTGGTACGACACAGGTTGCAAACTACCACTATTTTGTCGTCTGCACCTTCCTCAAAAAAGCGCCATACTGCGGAACACCTAACCCTTGGCAAAGTAAATTTACGCATGGGGGTGCTCCTTGAAACGGTTGCAGGCCTGTTTGGTGTGGGCCGACTTCTCCCTTTTGCAACCCCACTGCCTCTTCCAGACTGTTGCGGTGCTGCGGATCCCTCGCCCTCTGTACTGCCGTTCTCGCTTAGCTTTTCACCTTCCTATGTTGGGTCAGTGACCTCATCGTCCACCACCTCACTTCCTCACTTTGCTCATCCTCCTGACTTGACCTAACCACAACCTCAGTGATTGACAACTGTGTCTCATCATCATCCACCTCATGAACGAATGATTGCCGTTCACCACCGTCATCTTCTTGAGACTGTGAAGGCTCAAGAGGTTGGGAATCAGGGTACAATATCTCAGGTTCCTCTTCAAGCCTGCTGGGCGAGAGGGCCAAATCTAATAGTGGCGCTGGAAAGAGCTCCTTGGAATATCCTAGTGTGGGATCACTTGTTTGGCAAGCCTTTCCATGGTGGGAGGAAGGATGATCAGAGTGAGGATTCGGTTGACAAGACTCTTGGCTACAGAGACTGAACGAGAGGGTGGTGCTAACCGTCTGGAAGCATTATCTTCAGCAATCCAACCGACCAACTGTTCTCACTGGTCCGACTTGGACAGTGTTGTCCTGCGCTGTCCAGCTAAATTGGACATGAAGCTGGGTACTGTGGATGTTTTTTTTTCCGGGTGTACTGGCAGCAAGCAGAGTTTCATTGTGCCCAGGGCCATGTGCACCATCAGCATCACACCCAGTTCTCTGTCCCTTCGTGTTCCCATTCTTCATATTTTTACTGTCCGCCAAAGACACCGTTTTTGGATGCAGGACAGTATATGTCACAGAAACCCACACAATATGGACGCTATATTAGGCCCAGATTATTAGAATTTGTAATACTGATACTGGTTGCAGATGTTCTACACTATTGGTTAAAGAACACCACAGATTATGAACACTGTTAGACCCAGATTAGTGGAATTTGTAATACAGACACTGTTTGCAGATGTTGTTCAGTATTTTTTACACAAAGCCACACAATGTGTACCCTAGATGTGGCCCAGATTATTGGAATTTGTATTACAGACACTGTTTGCAGATGTTCTACACTATTGGTTACAGAACACCACCGATTATGGACACTAGATGTGGCCTAGATTATTGGAATTTGTATTACAGACACTGTTTGTAGATGTTCTACACTATTCGTTACAGAACACCGTAGATTATGGACACTATATTAAACCCAGATTATTGGAATTTGTAATACATACACTGTTTGCAGATGTTCTACAATATTGCTTACAGAACGCCACAGATTATGGACACTATATTAGGCCCAGATTATTGGAATTTGTAATACAGACACTGCTTGCAGATGCTCTACAGTATTGGTTACACAAAGCCACACACTATGGACACTAGATGTGGCCCAGATTATTGGAATTTGTAATACAGACATCGTTTGCAGATGTTCTACAGTATTGGTTACAGAACACCACAGATTATGGACACTATATTAGGCCCAGATTATTGGAATTTGTAATACAGACACTGTTTGCAGATGTTCTACAGTATTTGTTACATAACACCACAGATTATGGTCACTTTATTAGGCCCAGATTATTGGAATTTGTAATGCAGACACTGTTTGCAGATGTTCTACAGTATTGGTTACAGAACACCACAGATTATGGACACTATATGTGGCCCAGATTATTAAATACACAGTCTGCGGATGACGTACAGTATATGTCACTAATAGGTATAAAATAAAAATATCTTACTGCTGTCAAACACACACAGTAGTCCTTAAAAGGACTTTAGGGTCTTTGAAAAGCTTTTGGTAGTAAAAACAGCAAATGTCTGTCCCTCCCTGCTCTATCTGTCCCTTACGAAGCACTGTCCCTGAGACTGCAGGAAGTAAATAAATTGTTGCTCTAAAACACATACACACAGTAGTCCTTAAAATCGCTCCCTACACTGTCTTTTCCTTCCTATGCTTTATTGTTCATGTCTACGTCTGAGCCGAACATGCGTCATCGGGTGCTATATAGCACCTGATGAAGCGTTCCAGCCAGCCAACATAGCTACTGGCATTACAGTGAGGGCAGTACTTACCTGCACCTTTATTGGCATCTTAAAACCCGCAAAACGGTGGGGCGGACACTCGAATACTCCATTTTGTGGTGCATTACTTTTTACTTTTACGTTTTAAATTCTTTATATACTTTTCAGTCCCATTAGTGGATCTGAACATGCAGTTGGCTGATTTCTTATACCATAGACTGCAATAGAATGCTATATAACTCAATGGAATTTTCACTGGCTGCCTGTGAAGCCAATTTTCTGTTTGCAGATGTTCTACACTATTGGTTACAAAACACCACAGATTATGAACACTAGATGTGGCCCAGATTATTGGAATTTGTATTACAGACACTGTTTGTAGATATTCTACACTATTCGTTACAGAACACCACAGATTTTGGACACTAGATGTGGCCCAGATTATTAGAGACACAGTCTGCCAATGATGTACAGTACTTGTCACTTGCTGCTTTCAAACACACACAGTAGTCCTTAAAAGGACTTTGGGGTGTTTGAAAAGCTTTTGGTAGTCCCTTTCGAAGCACTGTCCCTGAGACTGCGGCAGGTAAATAGATTGCTGCTCTAAAACACACACACACAGTAGTCCTTAAAAGGACTTTCCCTTCCTACACTCTGCTCTCCCTGACTATAATTGATCCAAGCAATTGTCACCGGGTGCTATATAACCTCCGATGATGCGTTCTGGCCAGCAGCCAACATGGCTACAGGCATTACAGTAAGGGCAGTACTTACCTGCACCTTTATTTGGCTGCTTGAAACCCGCGAAACGTGCAGGGCGGAGACTCTAGCATTGCGCTCGAGCACATGCGGTACTCGTTCGTATACTGCCATGTGCCGAGAATTACGATGCTGGAGCCGAACAGATATTCGGCCGAGCATACTCGCTCATTACTAGTTAACACGTTAAAGAATATCAGTAAAAGATAACCTTATACTCCATGGATTTCATTGGCTTTTGTCACAAGATATCCAAGATAACACTGTGCGATGTGTTATCAGAGTCAGATTAAGCTCAGCTACATCTGTATGCAAATGCAAAGCTAAGTTCAGCTAGGACGGGCTCAAGCCACACAGTCAGAGGAAGTAGGAGGGCACCCAGAGGGGCTTGGGGCCATCCGCAAGTACCCTTAACTGCTCAGTTGTATGTTTCAAAAGTACTTTTTCACCAGCAACAGATTTCTACAAGATATCATTGCATTTAGCTAAGCTAGTCCTACAAGTCATTGTACCTGGTTCAAACCACTTTATAATGGCACCTATAATTGTATAAAAACAGTTTCTATTTATTTTATATATTTGAATGATTAATAGTGTAAATGTGGCAATCAGGTCAATGAAGACATCATTTAAAGCTGACACCAACGTCACCAAACCCCCGACGCACGTTTCGCGGTCTGCTTCCTCAAGGGGATGTTTTATCCCCTTGAGGAAGCGAACCGCAACTGCGCGTCGGGAGACTTGATGTCAATGTCAATCTTACACTTTGGTCAGTATCTTTGTATAACATTTCGAATTATTGATACCTTTCAGTTTACTGTATGCAATATTGAGTTGTGGGGATTGCCCTCATAGTGTTGGCACAGTACTAGCTTCACTTGTATGCACTTGCACTTTATTTCTGATGTATTTTGTATAGGTGTGTCCCATTGTGAGAGCAATCAACTACAATATACATTATAGCATGAGTATGCATATATATATATTAGCTGTTTGGTGGGAAATTAATGTACTAGCATAAATTTATAATATTGGATGTAATAATATGCAAAGATATTGGTTAAAATACCTGTTTTTTGACTGTAAATGTAATATGGTTGACACCATCCACCATAATTTTTAAACATTTTAACTCTTTGTGTGATGCCATGTGATTAATGAATAAAATAAAGCTTAATTGTTAAATTGCAATTGCAGTTTATTCTTTGTTATGTTTAAACTTATAATCTGGAACTGGATATTAGTGTGTTGGTAAAATAAATGAACGGAGCATCGGATTTAATACTTTATGGGGAACATTGGTTTGGTTATATAAATGACGATCAGTCAGTAGTGTATTATGATGTAGAGAGGGGGCTTCATCATCAGGAGTTGGGGATGGCAGCTTGCCAGTGAAACAGCGGCAGGGTGTCATTATGCCAATGAGCCAGCACGGTACAAGCATGGCTGTGAGCAAGCATGGCACAAGCATGGCTGTGAGCCAGCAGGATACAAGCATGGCTGTGAGCCAGAAGGGTTGCAGCAGTGTGAGATCTGGAGCTAAATGTGCCCGTGGTAGACCGTCTGCTACTCAGGAGCCTACCTGTCAGGAAACATCTAGCGGTGCATGGCTTTATCGAGTCAGCGGCAGGCAGCCATCACAGAGTGGTGGGGGTAAAAAGTCATACTGGCAGTGTAGGACATTTTTATCAAGTTGCTGGAGGACGTTAGCATGGCAGTATGCCGGATCTGTGGGCAAAAGGTGAAGCGCGGCCAGGGTGCTAATGTTTGCACCATTGCCTGCATTAAGACATGGAGCATCACCTTAACGTGGCCTGCGAAAACAGTGATGTTAATGTAGTGGTACAGCCTAAAGCAGCAACCGCTGCATCTCCTAGCGGCCCACACACTTTCTCCAGCAGTCTGGGATCCTCCACCTCAGCTAAAGGAAGCTGTTGTTCCTTCCCATCATCTACTGGTCCTGATGCTCCTCCTCCTCCTACCCCTCTTCCCGTGTTTCGCCAGCAATTGATCACCTAGGTGATTGCAAAGAAAAGATTTCGCAACCAAGACCATATTCTCGAATTTGTGAATATATTGACGAATATTCTGCCAAATATTCGCAAAATATCGCGAATTCGAATATTGCCCCTGCTGCTCATTACTAGCCAGCGCTGACGTGTGGAGCTGTACCTATGTTCATGGAAAATATATGTCCTTTATGTGCCACCGGGCAAATGTGGTCACAGACAAGCCACACCAGCAACTTGGCCAGGTGATAACAATGCTGCCTCTGTGTCCTCATTTTATGATTGTGGCACTAATGTCCTTCTCTGCCTCTTCATCCTCCATCTTGTCCTCAGCCTGCACTGTAGGCACAGTTCTGAGCTTTCCTTCAGCATACCACCTATGCAGAGCATGGCAGTGCCACGTTGTTCTGCACCTGGCCAGCCTGAGAGAATGGAGTCACACTAGGGAGGAACTGCTGTGCGTCCTTCACCAAGAAATTGAATCCTGGCTGTCTCTTTGCCAACTGAAGATCGGAAATTTGGTCATCTATAACAGGAAGAACATTCTGTCGGCACTGCGCAAAGGACGGCTGACCCATGCGCCCTGCATGGTGCACATCTTTAAACTGGTTGTAACCTGGTTCCTGAAGTCTTCCACCCCTCCCAGGAGGCTTTGCACTTTGGATTACTGTGTTGAGACTTAAATGAGGCTCCGCAGTGTTTTCTGTAGCTTGTCTCCCTGAGATAAGCTATTGTTTTGTTTGAGTAGTCTCCAAGGCATTGCTCCTGATTAGCCAGAATCCTACTCCACACTTATGAGGGGCAACACCCCGAAACAGCTGTCTGTGGATGGATAACTGGCTTAGGTTTTCCCCATCACATCCTTAAAGCTTGTAAAAAAGCGGGATCTTGACATAGGGGCCACTTAATATGGTGGATTTGGTGATCTCTCTAATTGTCGGGCATTTTCATGAGTGTATATTGATACCTGATCATATTATATTCAAAATGCATGCTCATTGTCTTTAAGAAACATACATGAGCCAAAGTTTTCATATGTGACTGAGACAGGCCAAGATGAAGTCATTCCGAGCTCAGTCTGTGTAAAAATACAGAGAGTATTGTGTCTTAAGAGTTATTGCCACAGATGTGGTCTTATCTGTTGGGAGTACACTGGATTCTCCAGACATGTCCGTCTGAAGAGAACAAGGCCCATTCATATCATTATGGTCCATAGATCAACAGTGTGAGAAACATTCAGAGAGACGCCTAAAGGTCTGTCTTTAGTTGTTTCAAAGTTTTCTAAACTAATCCTCATCTCTAATTTACGACGATGAGGGTCAAATGTATATGATGCAAAAATACCCTAGTTAACTCTTCATGGTATGGTGCTAATAGCTTGCACAACAGTGCCATCCGGAGACAGATATCGATATCGTTACACCATCCTCCATAGTTGCATTATGGGTAAACATGATCTCATAGGATCTTATTACATATGTTTACACCCCCTCAATTGATTGGAGAATACTAATCCAGGGGGTGGTAATGTTAGATTACAAGGGAGATAATTACCCTAGATAGATGAGCATCAGAAGGAGAAAAGGAGAGAGGCAAGAAGGAGGAGAAGCTAAGAAACAAAGGAGGAAGCATAGCATTCCAGGAGCCAACACCCAAGATGAAAGCCATGGTGATGGACCATCCAGCTTTCCTAGGAGCAGAAGTGAGATTCCTGCTAGGACTTGGTAAGAAACACAAAGAATGATGTTTCATTTTATTAAGACTATTTAGATAATGTGGGTAAAATCATAGCATCTATGTTGGCGAACATATTCATTTATTTATCATCTCTTTATATGAGATGTAGTCTTAGATATAGAATAATTGTGAGCCTTCATTCTACCTGCAGAAGAATCAAGTTTCATAATTTATCAGAGTATTAAATGATTGCATACATATATGCATAGATGTAGATATATTGATAGTAGCATTCTTCGCCAAGCTAGATGATAAATTCCCACTGGAAGATTTGTTCCAAGTTCTTCCAATTACTGTTGTCTTAATAGTCTTACCAAGTCACAGATATGAAAGTAGTCCAGGATAGGGCGGAAGGATACAGTTATCTCTTCTAAGTTATATCCTTGGATGGATTTGCCCATTCCTGAAGTCATGTGAGGTGTAGTTGGTTAGAGGGGGGCAGAATGTAGTTAGCATTCGATATTGGTGTCTAGGATTAGACATGCCCATCCTGATATCATGAGGTTTCCTCTGAACAGAAGTGATGTATATACTGTAATTTAACTTCTCGTTTTGATATCCTAACCAAATAGCTTTGTTATAATGTGACAAGCTGCTCCTACCCACATGTGTTTATTTACTTATTGTGAAGCTTCTAGTGCCTGATATCAATGCCGTATATATTAATTGGCAGATATAATTTTTTATTTACTGATGATAAGCTTGTAATGCTTCATATATCATTGCCATATATATTCCTTGGCATATATAATCGTGTTTATATACCTATTTGTTTATAATCGTGTAACTAATAAAATCTGCATATTTTTATAATACCTGTGTATTATTATATAATGTCAAAACTACATCTTTAGCATTAATGTCACTCACATGAAAAGAACTTATTATCTGAGGAAATAGTCGGCCTCAGATGTGAATTGTATCGATTGGGTTATCTACAATTCACCAGGTCATAATTTCAGGTAGTTATGAGAAAAAAAATTTTATGACCATAATTAATAATTCTTAATTGAATTATTATAATCCCGACATAATGGAGACCCCCCTTTGCTTGGTTTTCTTTCCTTTGAGGGATATCTGGCTTTCATTGTGTTGTAGACCCAATACTGGGGCTCCACATTTATTTTGCATATTACATGTTATGATTGGGGCACTAATGTCCTTCTCTGCCTCCTCATCCTCTATCTTGTCATCAGCCTGCACGGTAGGCACAGTTCTGAGCTTTCCTCCAGCATACATCTATGCAGAGCATGGCAGTGTCACAAAATTCTGCACCTGGCCAGTCTGAGAGAATGGAGTCACCCGGGGGAGGAACTGCTGCGCCTCCTTCACCAAGAAATTGAATCCTGGCTGTCTTTTTGCCAACTGAAGATCGAAACTTTGGTCACCAATAACAGGAAGAACATTCTGTCGGCCCTGCATGGTGCATATCTTTAAACTGGTTGTAACACGGTTCCTGAAGTCTTCCAAGTGTGAAAGTGCTGATCCAATGCAGGAACACAGATCCTGCTCCCACCATTGTGAAATTAAAATATAATAAAAAAAACTTAGTCATTATATATCATTATAACAAATTTTAATTTAACATATCTGAACTTTTTTTTGGATTAAATAGAATATATTAAAATCTTATACCAAATCTTTATAAATACTTTTTAAAGATCAAATAACTCTCGGACATAAGATCCTCTTGTCTGGACAACTGGTGGATCTTGTCTATTCAGCCGAGATAAAGGAGTTTCAACATTTAAATATTCATCTATCATCCGTTGCATTAAGTGTACAACTTCTGTTGGATCCTGCTTCTTATAAAGATCAATTAACAGACAGAGAGATGAAAGGCAACGTGTTCGCCGTTCTTCAGGCATGCTACCCAGACTAGCTCCAAGACTTCTTATTGTCCTCTCCTCTATAGTATCCGACCGGTTCTGGTTTAGAAATTGGATAACTGTTAATCAATCAGGCTCCGAACGTCTAAACCAGAATCGGCCGGAAGTCTGCGACGTCGCCTGCCTGAAGAAGGGCCAACACCTTCCTCTCGAACTGGAGTGGAAAATACATTAGCCGAAATTCCTGGCGATGGAATCGTTTCACTTTGGGGTACTTCCTCAGTTCTTCCTTCAGGCTGCACCTGTGAGGCCTCTTGTGAAGGATTCACAGATTCCGGCATGGAGTTGGATTCTGACGACAAGTTGTCGACAGTGCTATGAGAATTAAATGTTTTGATTTAAATCCAAAAATCTTTCAATTGTTTTAACACATATTGATGCAATCTTTAAAGGAGTTATCCCTTCATAGACAATGGGGGCATTTCGCTAGCATATGCCCCCATTGTCTTATAGGTGCGGATCCCACAAGAGGGACCTGCAACTACAATGAGAACAGTGAAAGAGGGCGCACCATGCATGTGCAGCGACCCTCTGTTCATTTTTATGGCTACCAAATGCAGTAAAATTACAACTCTCGCCTGAAAGAATTTGAAGACTGATCAGTATCCTGATCAGTCTTCAAAATGCTTTTGGGTTACCATGGCAGCTAGGACGCTACAGAAGTCCTGGCTGCCATGGTAACTGGTCAGCAGCAGTGTACCCACCCGCGCTGCGGCCGCCAGGCGCTCCTTCTTGATGTTACAGGTCTGTGTGGCGCATAGATCTATGCACCGCACGAACCTGTAACATCAAGAAGGATCGCCTGGCTTCTGCAGGGCAGGTAAGTACACTGCTGCCGATACTTACCATAGCGGCGTTACGGCAAGTCCTCCTGATTTTGCGAAGGAGAAAAAAACGCAGCTTTCTGAAGATTTTTTTCAGGGCAAATAACGTTTGTGTATTGTACGGATTACATCCTGATGCATCCTGAACGGATTTCTCGCCATTCTGAATGCATGGGGATAATCTTGATCAGTATTTTTCTGACATAGAGCCCCAACAACGGAACTCTATGCCGGACAACAAAAACGCTAGTGTGAAAGTAATGGGTAATATAAATAAATAAAAAAATCTAACCTCCTTAATTCCAAGATGGGTTTTAGGAATTGTAATTGTCTTGTGTATATATATGGCTTCTTTTTTAGTCCGCCATCGCCACTTCGTAATTTTAAATTTTGTTCGCGATGAAACTGATCTCGGCATGAATGCCATTGTTTTTTCAGATCTTTAACTGCAAAATATAAAAAGAATGTTAATAAATAATTTATTTAATAAAATGCACACATTTTATAAGAGACTAATACAATTTTAGACCAGGGTTGCTATGCAACCTCTGGCTATAATGCATTGCATACAGGGATTAATCTATGTATGCTTTGCATAAAGACTAGGCTTTGCACTTAAAATTTTAGACCAGGGTTGCTATGCAACCTCTGGCTATAATGCATTGCATATGCTTTGCATAAGGGCTCACACACATGACCGTATGCCCTCCGAGACATATGGTGCATGAGCAGGCCATATGTAACAGAGCAGCATATATCGTGCACACCGGAGCACACATCATCATACATTACTATCATGCTGTGTGCATGGGGCCGCCTGCCGGACTATTGTCCTGCACCCATATGATCATATATAAGTGCAGGACAGTAGACCCGCAGGCAGCCCCATGCACACAACATCACGTACACTATACTGCTCCAGGACAGATAGAAAAGTAAAATCATACATTACATATTTTAATATATACTCACTTGTGGTCATGGCTACGGCCAACGATGCTTGATGAACCCTAGGGAGATAAACATCAAGAACAACCTAACCCGGCTAGCCGTGTGCTAGCTAAACCTAACTTAATGGCTTGAATTGTGCCCTTAGCCATAGCCGTGGGTAGGCCTAAAAGGGGGCATACCCTGTGGAAATGAAAAGAGAAGGGAGGGAGGGTGGGGCACCTGAAGAACACACGCCCAGGAGTGAGGCAGTGGCTTGTTTAAGAAGAGCCTCCGCCCCTCCCACAAATGCAGGCTGACCAGTCAGCCTTAATACTTGTGGTCATGGCTACGGCCAACGATGCTTGATGAACCCTAGGGAGATAAATATCAAGAACAACCTAATCCGGCTAGCCGTGTGCTAGCTAAACCTAACTTAATGGCTTGAATTGTGCCCTTAGCCATAGCCGTGGGTAGGCCTAAAAGGGGGCAAAAGCCAAGCAGGTTATAAAGAAACAATGAAAGTGCAAACAAATCCGTGACCAACTGTAAGGCATCGGCAATCTTGACCGCACATTCAGGAAGTATGCGGCAAAACCATAAGAAGACTTACATCACAGCTTGCAAATGACGAAACCGTAGACATGATGGTCGATGTTGCAGATAGTGCCCCGAAGCGGAATGAAGGAATGGGAATACGCTGTGGAATGGAGCATGAGATATTAACTGAATCTGGTGACCTGTGGTTCTAGTACTGACAATTGCCCTGGCCTCCGGAGTTTGTGGAACCGAAAGAGAAACCTGCCTGCCTAGACTATGCAAGAAGTGAGGGGCAAAAGAAACCATTAAAGTAGGAAGGGAATCTTTGAATAGTTCCCCAGGCATCAACTATCTGCTTGCCATGGCCCCTGCATTCTTCTGTGAACCCCTGAGAATGGTTTAATCCTGAACCAGGAAAACCGACCTGGTATCTGAGTCTACCATTAACCTACGTGGCCCGAATACCGTGGCAGGCGAATATGGTTGAAAAATGTGACCTGACCAACAGTAATTGAAGTGTGATCCTGGAGCATGGCAGACACTGGACATTAATAAGGTGTAACACCTAAAGAACGTAAGGAGCAGGAAACTTAGTTGAGTAACAAGTGAACCTGACTGAACCCCGCAGGTGACAGACTTTAGTTTAGAACATGGGCCGTATGCAGGTGATCAGGGAAGCAGATATGAATGTGAGACATTTGGGCCCAATCAGCCTGGAACCATGGATGGACAACCAACCAGGCAGGACTGAAAACAGGTAATCGGACCCCCGAAGCCATGGGGCCGAAGCAGTCGTCGGACCCCCGAAGCCATGGAGCCGTAGCAGTCGTCGGACCCCCGAAGCCATAGGGCCGTAGCAGTCGTCGGACCCCCGAAGCCATAGGGCCGAAGCAGTCGTCGGACCCCCGAAGCCATAGGGCCGAAGCAGTCGTCGGACCCCGAGCCATAGGGCCGAAGCAGTCGTCGGACCCCCGAAGCCATAGGGCCGAAGCAGTCGTCGGACCCCCGAAGCCATAGGGCCGAAGCAGTCGTCGGACCCCCGAAGCCATAGGGCCATAGCAGTCGTCGGACCCCCGAAGCCATAGGGCCATAGCAGTCGGTGGACCCCTGAAGCCATAGGGAAGGTACAGTACCTTCCCAACAAACAAAAGAACAACTTGTAAAACATGGTAGGCCCACTGGCCTCCGCTGAGAAGCTGTTTTGTTGAACTAGGCAGGAGACCAATCTGAGTGAATGCAAACCAGGAGTAAAGGAGACCAATCTGGGTGAACACCAATCAGGATTTAAAAGAATTTTTTTTTTTTTTTTTTTTTTTCACACCACCGAGGAAAAACGTACGCCTGAAAAGAAAGCAGCCATGTTTACCGGGAGAGTACTAAGCAGTGGGTGCGGAGTGCCCCGTTAAGACTACTGAGTGTAGCAAGTAACATGAGAATGCAGCTTTGAGTGGGAGCCGAATGTAACACATGGTGTAACAGCAGATGGGTGAATGCCGCTCAGGATGTGAGTAACAATGTATGAGCGCTGCTCTGAGTATGGCTAGAGCATGAAAACATGGTATAACGCCGACGTAAGAATGCAAACTGAACGTGAGCGGACTATTAACGTGATGCATCTGCGGACACATGAACACAGCTTTAGTAGTGAATGGAGTAGAGGACAGGATGTAAAAGTAGACATGCGGACGCAGCTTTGGATGTGAATGAATATTAACTCGAAGTGACAGCCGACATGGAAAGCAGCTCTGGCGAGTGGGTTATAAAACCTGTTGTAGCAGTAGAAGTGTTAACACAACTCTGGGTATAGGCAGAGCAAACAATTGGTATAACGGCAGCTCTGGTTGTGAATGGAGCTTGACACATGCTGTGAAAATGACATGAACGCAGCTCTTGAAATGGGCCTGGAAAGAACCTGTAGTAACAATGGACGTGTGAACGCAGCTCTGGGTGTGAGTAGAGCAAACATGATATGCCAATAGACGTATGGACGCAGCCCTGGTCGTGAATTTGACTGCGTAAGTGTGAAGGCTCCTTTGTGAGTGAGCTGAGAACGAAAATAGGTATAACAGCAGCTCTAAATGTAAGTGGAGCATGAACATGATGTTACAGCGAACATGAATGCACCTCTGAAAACAAGCCTCGAATGACCTGTTGTAACAGCCGACATGTGAACGCAGCTCTGACTGTGAGCAGAGCAAACATGGTATACTAGCCGACGCATAAACGCAGCTCTAACCACACACAACAACATGATGCAACAGCCAAGTGTGAACAGCCAACGGGTGAATGCAACTCGAATGTAATTGAAGTATGAAGCATGATGAAAATAGCAGACATGTGGACACAGCTCCAGTGAGCAGAGAGTAAAACATGTGTAAAGCAAAATGTAAAGGCCGTCTGGAACGAGCAGTGCGAAAGTGATGGACAATAAAAGACGTGCGGATACATCTGAGGGTGTGAGGCGTATAAAGCGAGGTGCAAGCAGGTATAAGACAGAAGTAGAGCCGAACGTGGAACTGCCGCTCAGAATAAGAGCAGAGCATAAAGTGCATCAGGGTTTTAGTACATAAAGCAGGGAAAATACATGAAGTCTAAAGATGGTGGTAGCTGGGAGAGGGGGAGGCTACAGCAATAGGTCAAACAACCGCTGAGTCTGATGTTCAATCATGACGTCACATGCAGCCCGGGTGACTGTTCCCTAACTGCGTATAAGCTGAAGTAATTTTCCATGCGACAAACAAGCGACGTAAATTTGCAAGATATACCGGAACTAATTCTTATTATCAAACAAACGAGGTTTGAGAAAAAAAAAAAAAAAAAATAGAAATTTTTTAGCCCCAACAAAACAAACCTGAGGCAGAAGATTCTGAGGCGAAGCCTCCCGTTCGCTAGAAAAGTCGGGTTCCGACCGGCCAGGAGGGATGGCCACGGCCCAACTTACTTACGTATTACCCCGCGTGCATTGCTACGATAGCAGAGAAAACAAAACCTCCGTTCTGGCTCCATGCTGCAAAGAAAGAGATCCTGCCACCAGAGAAGCTAGTTCACTAATGACACCCAGCAGCACCTGTGCACCTGAAGAACACACGCCCAGGAGTGAGGCAGTGGCTTGTTTAAGAAAAGCCTCCGCCCCTCCCACAAATGCAGGCTGACCAGTCAGCCTTAATACTAATCTTTTCACGTTTAGCAAGGTTTCCAGACTCCTATGCGGACATCACCAATTCTTGCGCAATCTCCTCCCAACACTGGTCCTTGAGAGCACGGTTCTGGTAATCCTCTTTTCGGGTATCCCACAATGAGGGCCTTTCTTGGATCATAATTGCAGCGTACTCAAGTTAGGGTTCAATAGTGTACCTGGGTTTTGTAGTGCAGTTATGACTGCTAACCTGGGACAGGCCAACTCTCTGGTTCTTCTTCTAGGACAGGTAGTTATAGGTAGAGTTCGTGACGCCAGTGCCAATTAACGGGGGCACACACTAACCCAGACTCGGGAGTTCTCGCCCAACTTCAGGCCCGCCCACATTGTAATCCACGTACAGGGGCGGCATCTCAGGACAGTTGTCTCCTCCCTCTTGGAGAGTTTTGGCACCAAATCTTCGCGCCACTGGGGACAGTGATGGCGCAGGAAGAATTCCAACAGCGCAGGCGGCCATCTTGGGCGCCATCCACTGACAGCAAGCAGGATTGTAAAAAATTCACAAAAATCACTTTCGAGTAACTGCACAGCGCCTCCGGTCCACTTTAGGCACACTTTTCTGGCCCAACAATGCAAATAAAGTCCCAAAAGCCACTCTGGTCACAGGGCAAACTGGATAAGGCACAAAGCTCACGCTTCCTGCACTATAAAGCATGCGTATCCTGTTTGTGAAGCCAAAAGAGAGGTGCAGCGTACTCAAGTTAGGGTTCAATTGTGTACCTGGGTGTTGTAGTGCAGTTATGACTGCTAACCTGGGACAGGCCGACTCTCTGGTTCTTCTTCTAGGACAGGTAGTTATAGGTAGAGTTCGTGACGCCAGTGCCAATTAACGGTGGCACACCGTTTGTTGATAGTAGGAATAATTGAGGAACCACATTGCAATAAAACAGAACTTGAACTTTACTGACTTTGATAGTAATCATGCACATACATGGATGGAAGCGCAGTTCCTTAGAAGACGGTTGGTTTAGCAGGTTATAAGTTACGGTTCTCATATGGCAGGCACTTACACAGCAAGGTAATTTCACAGAGGGTAAAACACAGGACTGTTGTAGTACAGTCGGCTTTCACTATCTACCTGACTGATCCTGGAACAGGGAAACTATCCTCCAAGGCCCCAATGCCCTATATCTGGCATATATCCTTGGACTTGTAATTATCAAGTACCTCCTCTGGTATCTGTAGTACCTCTTGCTTTACTGACTTCTGCTCTGCCTTTCCTCAGCTTCTTTAGGCTGGTTACAGTGATGATCCTGCTTCTGTAGGTGCTGACTCAGGAGGGGAACCTTTTCCTTGGATCTGGAACCCGGTTACAGGGACTGCAATGCCCTCTCCTAGTCTGCAGGCTCCAGGCCTGCACTGCCTTCACAGGCTCATGGCCTGGACCAGACTAGACTCAACAGGCTCAAGGCCTGGACAGGACTCCCTTCACCTGACTGGGCCTATATATACCAGGGCTCCCTAGCTCCCTCTAGTGGCTAAAGCTGGGGTGACACCCTTAGTAGGCCTGCACATGGCAATACATTACAGTGACAGGGAAGTACATAGCATCACACTACATTGCATTTTATGACGATGACTCATACCAACCTCCCCATAAATGAGGGGAACAACAACACTCAAGTGACCCTTCTGTAGTGTCAGGCATCACAACTCCCGTACCCTACATAATGATAGGTTTTTCAACTTCAAATGCCATCTTGATCCAGCTCTGTGCTTGTCTCAAAACAGAAAGCACATGGCACAGAGGGCTGGGTTAAATTATTATTTTTTGTTTCCTGTAAACGGATCCGGATTCGGATGCTAAACTGCATGTCTTCCTTTTATTTTGCGGATCCATTGACTACAATGAGAAAACGGAACGGAAAGTTGGACAGAAAGTAGGACAAGGTGTTTCTTTTTTGAGGATCCGCATGCAAGGATCCCGAGGAACGGAGTCACGGATGCGGACAGCACCATGAATGCTATCCGCATTTTTGTGGAGGCCATAGCAATGAATGGATCAGATTAAACGTTATTATTTATTTTGGAACGGAATCGGATTGCAAAATTGGACGTGTGAATGGACCTTAAATTCTTAGGCCAAAATCCATTTCAAAACATCTCTAGACTGTTCATTTTTTTGGATTGGTAGGGTTTTGGAATATACGGTAGCAATATACGTGTGTCTTACAATACAGAGAGGAAATGTTTTAAATCTCTGAGTGATAACGTAAAATACTAGGCCAATATTCATGTCGGTACATCTCCAAACAATATGTTATTTTTAAAAACATCTCTATTTTAAATCTCTGAGTGATAATTAAAAAAGTTTTGAAAAATTTCATTGGGCAACTTCACTGAAGCTAACCAAGAAATTTGATTTGTAACAAATTAATTTGTCACAAACTGCTATGAATCAGGTATATCCTGGCGATTCTGCCTTAGGGTACAGCCACAGAGAGCTTCCATGCAGTGAAGAACCACGTGGCCAATCAGCCATCAACTGCCTTTCATTTAATAACGAAGACCACACTGTACAGTTGGTCTTCATTGTTAATAGCCCCTTGCCACTTTTAAACATGGGCTGTTGCTGGTATGGGATAAGGCTGGTTAGGTGGGGGGGAAAGATGCAAATTATTGATGTTTTGCCTGCAATCTCCTGCAAGTTGACAGTAAACACGGAATATTAGTCAGCTCTGGAATACCCACTTCTTCACGTGGGAACCCTTCTTCTGCCAACTGCTTTTCTTTTTTTTCCACATCATCTTACATTGACAAGAATATGTTATCAAGAACATCCAGCTCCTCTTCTCTCTGCATCTTGCTGATTTTTCTAGGACATGGAGAATTTGAAGGATGATTGGAAAGAAGTAAAGCCAGCAAAACATGAGGATGGTCATCATTGAGACCTGGCCTCCGTAAGGGGAGCAGACTGGATGGTATTGGTTAACATGCTGGCAGTGGAATATTAAAGGCTTATTGGTTTTGAATTACATTTACAGCTGAAGTTGGAATAAGTAAATGCAGGAATAAATAAATAAAAGTGATGAGGCATAAGTCTCTCTCCACTCTCCCTGCACTCTCGCTAATACTCTTCTATTCATCATTTTAAGCAGCACTGTCCCTAGTGCATGAGTGCTGGCCACTTCTCTCCCTATGGTCAGCTCACAGGACAATGGTGGAGACTGCCCAAGAAGAGGGTTTTATAGGTCTGTGACATCACAGGGTATGGCTGGCTGCACAGCAATATAGGTGATCTCATATTCCTGGGCATCTTACTTTCATTTTGTATCGCGTGCAGCCGCAGTTAGGAAAAACTGATTCCTTACCACATAGTGCAAGAAAATTCAGATTCATCAAACTTCATCGAAGTTTTCCTAAACTGACCGAATTCCACTTCAAATGCTTCACTTCGCTTAACACTAGTTATAATGTGATAATTTGAGATGAGTGAATCGAATCAGACAAAGTGGAATTCGATCTGAATTTCAGGAAAAAATTGATTCGCAACAAATGTAAATTCCCTCACGCTTCGTGGTAACGAATCGCAATTTTTCCTAAAATGGCGGCCACATATGTGAGGACTGAGGACATGGGGTAAGAAACTCTGGGAAGACGGGATCACCAAGATTGACATGCATGCATGCAGCCAATCAACAGCCAGCCAGCCCTGTGATGTCACAGCCCTATAAATACAGCAGCCATTTTAGATTCTGCCATTTTCCAGTAGTCTGAGTGCAAGGACAGATGTGAGAAGGCGTTAAGGACAGCTATTGCAAAAAGCTAATAGTGACCCCCCCCCCCTCCAGAAAAAACGATTTATAAGTGCAGGGAAAGGATAGGGAGGAATCTTTTCACAGCATCTTAGTGCTGGGAGAGACGTCAGAAGGCACTAGGGACAGTGCTAGAAAAGCGATTTACAAGTGCAGGATAAGATAATTTAAGGATCCAACTAGCCATTATACAGCTCTGTCATTCCAGCAATTTGTTCTTGGGATGCAAGTGCTATGTTGAAAAGCCTTTAGTGGCTTGTATCTGTGGAAAAAGAAAAATATATACGCAGTTCATTTCTGCAGCTATATGTGGTGAAAGCATTTAGTGACATATTTCAGTACCAAAAGAGAAATATATACACAGTTCACTTTTGCAGTTATTTGCTCTAAAAGTGTTTAGTATCGTATTTCAGTACAAAAAGAGAAATATTTACGCAGTTCACTTTTACAGTTACTTGCGCTAAAAGCGTTTAATGACCAATTTCAGAACAAAAAGAGAAATATATACACAGTTCACTTCCGCAGTTATTTGGTGTTAAAAGCGTTTACTGACGTATTTCTGTACTCCAAGAAATATATATACACAGTTCACTGTTGCTGTTATTTGCGGCAAAAGTGGTTAGTGGCATATTTTATTACAAAAAGAAAAAGATATACACAGTTCACTTCTACAGTTATTTGGAGTTAAAAGCGTTTACTGACGTATTTCTGTACTACAAGAAAAATATATAGGCAGTTTACTGTTGCTGTTATTTGCGGTAAAAGCGTTTAGTGTCCTATTTCATTACAAAAAGAAAAATGTATACACGGTTCACTTCTGCAGTAATTTGGGGTTGAAAGCGTTTACTGACATATTTCTGTACTGCAAGAAAAATATATACTCAGTTCACTGTTGCCGTTATTTGCGTTAAAAGCGTTTAGTGGCCTATTTCATTACAAAAAGAAAAAAATACACGCAGTTCACTTCTGCAGGTATTTGGGGTTAAAAGTGTTTAGTGATTTATTTCTGTACTAGAAGAAAAATATATACGCAGTTTACTGTTGCCGTCATTTGTGGTGAAAGCGTTTAGTGGCCTATTTTAGTACAAAAAAGAAAAATATATTAGTTGCTTTTAGGGGTGTTTTAATTTGCTTTTAATTTATGTCTGACAGAGTAGTGCCAGGCCATGCAAAGAGGATTGGCAGAGGCCTAAATGTTTCTGGCACAGGTAAAGGTCACAGCAGAGTAAGGGGGCAGCAGGAGTCGCAGCGAGAGGCCTGAACTAATTTGAGGGGGAACCTAAGCTGGCATAACTACTGTGAGGGGGGCACATATGAAGGCATAACTATAAGGGGGCACATATGAAGGCATAACTACTGTGAGGGGGCAGGTAATCTGGCATAACCACTGTGAGGGGCACATATGTGGGCATATCTAATGTGAGGGACACATAATGTGGCATAACTACTGTTAGGGGGCACATAACTGGGCAAAAATATTTTGAAGGGGCACATAATCTGGCATAACCACTTTGAGGGGGCACATATCTGGGCATATCTACTTTGAGGGGGCACATAACTGGGCATAAATACTGTGAAGGGGCACATAATTTGGCATAACCACTCTGAGGGGGCACAATCTGCTATAACTACTGTGAAAGGACACATAATCAGGCATAACTACTGTGAGGGGGCACATAACTGGGCATACATACTGTGAAGGGGCACATAAACTGGCCTAACTACTGTGAAGGGCACATATTCTGGTCATTACTACTGTGAGGGGGCACATATTTGGCATTACTACTGTGTGGGGGCACATAACTGGGCATAACTACTGTAAGGGGGCACATATCAGGCATAACTACTGTGAGGGGGCACATATGAGTATAACTACTGTTACAGGAACAAAGGTCGGCATTAGTACTGTGAGGGGCCTCAAGATGCATCTCCCCGTCACGTGAATCAAAACATCCGGTGAAGTTGTGGGAGGGTAGCAGCCAATAGCAGACCGCGACATGGAAGAGCCCCCCTAGCATCTGGGGTGACGATAGGTAAGCTCGTCCCAGTCACAGCCTGCTATTGCATCAGATGCCATGGAACGGAGTAAGTATAATCTATATGAGGGGCACAGGCATTGGGGGGGTCATTACAGGGGTTGGATAACCCCTTTAAAGACGTAGTTGGAAAATATTACATACAGCGCTACCGAACATACATGTTTAATGCAGCCCCACATACCTCTTACTTCCAGTGATGTCTCCTCTGATATAGATGTTCTCTTTCCTCATCTTTTCTATTCAGACCAGACCACCATGATTATTTCTTTCAGCTGCATCTTGTCTCTGCAGAGTTTGACAAACAGACATTTTAGTTTCCTACTTCTCCATTATCCTCATCACATCTTCTCAACACCCCCACAGTAATAGTGCTCCCCAGTCCCAATAGAAGCAATTATCTCCTAGAGTGCATAGTGTTAACAGTGCCTCCAATTAGGAATAATGCCCCCATTGTGCCCATACTAGTAATCATGTTCTCCATAGACCCCAGTACTAATACTTCTACTTATATAGAGGACACCCTACACACACACCACACTATATAGATCACACCCTATATACTGACACACACTCCACTATACAGAGAACACCCTATAAACAGACACACGGGACTATACAGAGGACACCCTATACATTCACAGCACTATAAAGAGGATATCCTATATACACACACACCACACTATACAGAGGACACCATATATACACACACCACACTATACAGAGGGCACCCTATACATTCACAGCACTATACAGAGGATACCCTATATACACACACACCACACTATACAGAGGACACCATATATACACACACCACACTATACAGAGGACACCCTATACACTCACAGCATTATACAGAGGATACCCTATATACACACAGCACACTATTCAGAGGACACCTTATACAATCACAGCACTATACAGAGGATACCCTATATACACACCACACTATACAGAGGACACCCTATACACTCACAGCACTATATAGAGGATACCCTATATACACACACCACACTATACAGAGAACACCCTATACACTCACAGCACAATACAGAGGATACCCTATATACACACACCACACTATACAGAGGACACCCTATACACTCACAGCACTATACAGAGGATACCCTATATACACACACCACACTATACAGAGGACACCCTATATACTGACACACCACACTATACAGAGGACACCCTATACACACACACACCACACTATACAGAGGACACCCTATATACACACACACCACACTATACAGAGGACACCCTATACACAGACATACCGCACTATACAGAGGACACCCTATACACACACACACACCACACTATACAGAAAACACCCTACACACAGCACTATACAGAAAACACCCTAAATACACACACCGCACTAGACAGAAAACACCCTACACACACCGCACTATACAGAAAACACCCTACACACACCGCACTATACAGAAGACACCCTATACACACACACAGCACTATATAGAGGACACCCTATATACACACACCACACTATAGAAGAGACCCTACACACACTATACAATATAGATGACAACCTATATACTAACACACAATGCACTATACAGAAAACACCCCATATACTGTATACACATACATCACACAGTGTATAGATGATCCCTATACACACCTCACACACATAGAGATGACCCCTAGACACACATAGAGATGACCCCTATACACACATCACACACAGAGATGACCCCTATACACACACATCACACAGAGATGACCCATATACACACATTACACACATAGAGATGACCCCTATACACATATAGAGATGACCCCTATACACACATCACACACATAAAGATGACCCCTATAAACACATCACACACATAGAGATGACCCTTATACACACATCACACACATAGAGATGACCCCCTATACACACATCACACACGTAAAGATGACCCCTTTACACACATCACACACATAGAGATGAACCCTATACACACATCACACACATAGAGATGACCCCTATACACACATTACACACATAGAGATGACCCCCTATACACACATCACACACATAAAGATGACCCTTATACACACATCACACACATAAAGATGACCCCTATACACACATCACACTCATAGAGATGACCCCTAAACACATATCACACACATAAAGATGACCCCTATACACACATCACACACAGAGATGACCCCTATATACACATCACATAGATGACACTTACCCTCTTCACACCCAGTTCGGTCCTCTTCCTGTGCCCTGCTCGGCTAAAGGACCTTAATCAGGTGACTGTGACATCACCACAGGTCCTGCAGGTTTCTGCTGTAAACGCTGTGTACAGCTTGTAGCCCCGCCCACTCTTCAGTCCTCAGCTGATTGCTGGATTGCTGGGAGGGGGACGGGCTTGCTGCTGGCTTTGGAGGAGAGGAATTCAGGAGAAGGAACTGCACACACACTGCACAGCCTGGATGAGACCAAAGAGGAGGGGGGGCGAGTACAGCGCAGGCAGCACTTCTCTCCCCCTTCTCCTGCAGACTAGTGAGCGCTTTCAATATGGAAGCGTTCACTAGTATTTGTTTTATAAGATGCACTGCATCTTATAAAACAAAAATAGGTAATTAACAGAGCACTTCTGGCAAGGGGTGGCCCTCTGGGCCCCCCTGGCTTAGGGGCCCGGTCGCAACTGCGACCTCTGCGACCCCTATAGCTACGCCAGTGCTGCCAACTCCAGACTCTGTCGTTGTTCCACTCAGTGGCCTTCTCCTGATGCCGCCACCTCCAAACCCTGTCATTGGGTCACTCTGTGGTCTCCTCATGCTGCTTCCACCTCACCACTATGTCAAAGCTCCATAGGTCTACTCTGTGGACTTCTCATGCTCTTCCCATCTTCCCCACTTCATGACTGGTCCGCTATTTTGGCTTTCGGCCTGGCTGACATCATCACTTATTTGACCCTTATTCTGATCTGTCAGAAGAAAGGAAAATTTAGAAAAATGTGTAGCCAGAATTGGCTTATGATTTGGTAGCCAAAAGCAGAAGTGGTTATAAAACACATGCAAAGACAAGACATGCAAATATTCAATTCACGTGTTATCTCTGTTTTAGATCCACTCCTGTTTTTTTGGGGTATTAGCAATACTGATGGATTATTGAGCAAATGCTGACTGAGTGAAGGTGTCTGCTCCACAGACAGGATCTGTTTATTATGGGTTATTGTTTTGACGGATCAGAGGAAGGGCAAATTAATCACTAATGTCAACACAAACTTACTGCTGACACCCTCTTCACTCAGAGGGGTTTTACTTGTATACGCATTTAATAGAACAGGTTCTTTAGACATCTATGTGGAGTTAGCGCTTCTTCTTGATGCTAACATCGACCTGTAAGGCTGATTTCATACTTGAGTTATTTGGTCAGTTTTGGCCCCGTGACCACCAAAATAAGTGAAGTATGCAGTGATTCTAAGAGCGACATCTTTCGTCTGCATGTAATACAGACTCACAGTATTATTTCACTACCAAAGCAGACTCCCTATGCATGTTACTGCAATGCATAGTGTTCTACACCACTATAAAAGCTCTTAGCAGCCAGGAAATAGCAGTTTTTTTATGTAATTCGCCGCAAATGTATTCAGATCGATTCTTTTTAAAAATTCACTCATTTCCACTGTTTTTACACTCAGATGCCACGATCATGTATGAACGTGGCATCTGAGGGGCACAGTGAAGGAGGGACAGTGCTATCGCAGCTCCCTGTCATTGCACCCACTACTTGAAAAAAATTCGCAATTTTTTTTGTAAAATTCGGCGATTCAGCCAAATCGAACTTTTCATAAATTTGCTCATCTCTTGTCTTTATCTTAGTACCTGTTCACACACATCTGTAGGTGGTTCCAAACGGTAGTACTGCATACAACCTTAAAAAGTGGATCATTTTTTTTTGTTTTTTTTGTGATACTTTGCCCATTTAAATTTTTACTACTATTTTTATTGCTTATGCCAGTGGATGTGCACCAAATATGATCAGTATTCGTTTTTAAATACTTACACTTGCACACTAACCTGAGAAGTTTTCGCCATCTGAGATTTTGTCTAATCATTCAGTCATGCGGACAGCTGCAGAAGAGGGGCGGCGGTACAGTATATCGAGTTTACTTCCTACTCCATTGGTTAATTTGGCTTTCTCCTGGATAATGTCCTAACTACTGTAGGGCTTGATGAAGCTGAATCTGCGCAAAACACGTGCCCGGGGCCACCATGGAGGTTTTTTTTCTTATGTAAATAAAAGTTACGTTTAATTTTAAATTCCAAGGCGCTGGATCTATTGAAAGTTTGTCACTGAAGTCTCTCATGACCCCAGATCCAGGGAATTCATCCATGCTGCCTTTTTCTTCATATTACAGGAGTGTCTGAATTACGCAAATTTAGGGTGAGCTGTGCAAAAAAATATGTTTTTGTTGTTTTTTGTTAACAAGGGTAACAGGCAGCAGGATGTTTGCTGCTTGATGTACTTTCGTAACTGCTCGCCTGTGTGGTGACTGTCAACCAGGCCGATCAGCTTCAACATCACATGGCAACGCTTGACTTGATAAATGTGATAGGAAGGAGGGGGGAGTGGGAGCCAGGCCCATACAATCTTGGGGGGGTCAAAAGAACCTGGCCTTGTTGCCAGTGTACTGTCTCGCCACTGTCACAAAAACATGGACCTAGTGGGCTGTGAAAAACATGTACTGGCCCTGCCTGTAAACAGCCCAAGGACCAGGTGTCCACAGTGGAATGAACCTTGCCGCACAGGAGCAGCCTGGCTGGTGAAAAGGATAGTATGAAAGGAGAAGAAAGAAAATCTCCTTACGTTAATGGGTGGCGACCTTAGTTTGTCCACGAGATGGGGTGATGCTGGTTCATATGGATCAATAGAGCAGTGGTTCTTATGTTTGTGTTTGCTTGCACACATCTTATTTTACTTTTGCAGAGTGTGCACAGGAAAACGCTTCTGTCTTCTGACAGTGTGGAGAAAAACTTCCAGATGGTAGATGCTCGTGCAGATCTGGAGGCAGCTGAACTTGGCTTAGCTATGGCAAGTTTTGGACCTAATGCACCCACAGTGTCAGCAGTACCAGATCTTGAAGATATGGATATCACTGAAGGCAAGAATCTAAAACATAACTTTTATTACATCCAATAAAATCATATAACTCAGATCCAAAAAGATCCTATACAAACACCACAAAAAGCTATCACTAAAATCCACGTGGGCTCAAGCAGTGGGATGAGTCCTTCAAGAGACTATGTGAAAAATCTAACACTGTCCCTGATCTCACCCTCTAACCTGCTCCGCCCAGGGACGCACCTTGATGGTAGATGCTCCCCTTCCTCGTGCCTAGGGCTGCACTTTCCTTATTCTGTCCTTAGCCTAAACTTGGACAATATTCACTATATATCAGTAAAGCCAGTCCCGACAAGTTTCCTCCTCCTGATGGGCAGAGGATTTATCAGGGGATTAGACCAAAAAGGTTAAACGGCAAAACTATAAATACAATGGAACCAGATCCACAGATAGTTATTAACTGGTTAGGGTCAAAGAGTGAGTATCTGTTCAATAGTCACACTTACATAAGACCAAACATTGTGAGGGGTAAAAGGTTCTACAAACTCCCCCACACAAGACAAAAATGTCGACACGGGCAAGAATGACCCCAGTAATCTAGCACAGATGTCAAAGCTGGCTTAGGGAGGTCAAAAGATGGAGGTCATCCAGCAGTAAGGCACTGTTAAAATAAGTGAAAGGGTATTCAATATAGCAATACAATAGTGTACTGCAAAACTGGATAAAGCCATAGAAAGTAAACAAATTCCGCAGCTTCTCATAGATCATGAAAAATCTCATACAATTGATCAATTGAATATTGTGATCAACAGTGCTGGATAACACCATGTGTCCTTATAAGGCCACCAGATACACAGAGGATAGCATGGTAATAGTTATCCTACCATTATGCTGGGTGTTGCCAGACGAGTCATATACTCACAGACCTGATGTGTGGATCAACAGATGTATCATCTGCCCCAGGAACTACATCTGTTGATTCACACATCGGGTCTGTGAGTATATGACTGCACCTGCATATGTGCCAGAGACAATAATGTAATCCTATCTTGTAGTTCAGTGGGTGACATATGCAATTTTTTAAGTGCACCTGCACTGCATATGTGCCAGGGGAAGGGAAAATAATATAGGTAATCCGACTGTGAGTTCAGGGACCCAGGGGATGACATATTCACATTTGTTTTCTGTAAAGCACCCCTTTGCTGCATATGTGACAGTGTAATCAATTCATTAAATCTATCTGTTTGATTCTGGGGGGACAAATTAATATTTTTTTTTGCTAAAAAATACGTTTGTGGACTGTGCTGCATTTGTGATAGTGAAAGAAAATCAGTAAATCCATCTGTTTCATTGTGGGTGAAAAAAATCACAGTTTTTTTGCCATAAAGTACATTTGCGGCCTGCACTCCATTTCTGAGTGTGAAATATAATCAGTAAATACTACTGTGACATTGTGGTTAAAAAAAAAATCACATTTTTTTTTGGCATAATGTAATTTTGCAGCCTGCACGGCATTTCTGAGAGTGAAATATAATCAATAAATACAACTGTGACATTGTTGGTGAAAAAAATATTTTTCTTTGCCATAAAGTACCTTTGCAGCCTGCACTGCATTTCTGAGAGATAAATATAATCAGTAAATACAACTGTGACATTGTAGTGAAACAAAATCACTTTTTTTTTGTCATAAAGTACATTTGCGTAGAGTTGAGCGGACAGCTGGAAGTTCTGGTTCGACGGGTTCGGCTGAACTTTACAAAAATGTTTGGGTTTGGGACCCGAACTTGGCCAGTACTTTACCCCGAACCCGAACCACATTGAAGTCAATGGGGACACAAACTGTGGGGTGCTAAAATGGCTCTAAAAAAGTCTATGGGGGTAAGAGTAGGGCAAGCACCCTGCAAATAAATTTGGATAGGAAAATAACTTAAAATAACATAAAATACATAAAAATTAAAAATAAACATTCTAAACCTGAGCACAAGTGAGTGACAGTGGCACCTGCCATCCCGCAAACAGAGGATGTGTCAGCAATGCCACCACATCTTTCACCGACACCAAGAATCTCCACACTATCACATGGAAACATTCAGAGGTCCAGCACCCAATTAGAAAAATAAATAGAAAGAGGAAGTACTCCCCTACCCACCCGAAATCCCTGGCCCTGAATGCCAGCATTTCAAAATTCCTGGTCCTTTGAAATGCTGTAATTCTGGCTGGTGGAGATGGATGGAGACTTTTAAAAAACTTATGGTGGTGGCTGTCCCACAGTACGTGGTTCCCAGCCACCACTACTTTTCCAGGCGAGCCAACCCTTCCCTGCACAACCAAGTGGCAGACAAAATCAGGTGTGCACTGCGCAACGCCATCTGTGGCAAGGTCCACATAACCACGAATACGTGGAACGGCAAGCACGGGCAGGGGAGTTATATCTCCCTAACAGCACACTGGGTAAATGTAGTGGTGGCTGGGCCAAAGGCGGATAGCAGTTTGGTGCATGTCCTTCCGCCCCCGAGGATTGCAGGGCATTTCTCTTTACCTGCAGTTCGTTGAATGGTTGGTGTCACTGAGCCTCAAGCACGGCCTGGTGGTGTGCGATAATGGGCGAATTCTCGTGGCAGCTCTGGGCCTATCCGGTTTGACACACATCCTTTGCCTGGCACATGGTGTTGCAGAAATGCCTGAACACCTGACAGTGAAAATCAATTCAGTTAATCCAGCTCTTAGATTCTGGTGGGACAAATTCATTTTATTGGTCCTCAAGGACCCCTGCGGTGGCCATGCTGCTGGATCCCCGCTACAAGGACAACGTACCGTCCTTAATTCCGTCACTGAAGCGTGATCGGAAGAAGCCAACGCTGGTAGATGCGCTGCTGATGGCATTCACACCTGACACCGGCGGCTCAGTGGAAGCACAAGGCTAAAGCAGAGGAGAAGGAGGAAGAAGTCGCTAACGCAGCTGGGTCACCGCCTGCACCTCAGAAGGCAGGGTTAGCATGGCAGAAATGTGGAAAAGCTTTGTCACCACGCCACAACAACCAGCACCACCAGCAGATATGGAACGTCTTAGCAAGAGGCAGCATTTCCGCAAAATAGTGGAATAGTATCTGTGCACACGTCTACACGTACTAACTGACGGGCCTTCCCAGGGTCGTAGCTACAGGGGAAGCAGGGAAAGCGGCTGCTTTGGGGCCCTGACCAAGAAGGGGCCCATTCAGGAGGAGGAGGACTAAAATACTTTGGCAGGGCCACCTCAACAGTATTATACAATGAAATTATATACAGTGGCAGTATAGACAGTGTTGAAAACGAATGGAACAACTGCCTAGTCTGAGAGAGCGATCTTTAGTAGCCACAGGAATGGGGGCAGCATGAAAGGAAGGGGGTGCAAAAAACTTACTGGCGAAGGGGGGCCCCATTCAAAAATTTGCTGTTGGGCCCAGTCAATTCTAGCTACGCAACTGGGTCTGCTGCATTCAATTTCTGGGATTCCAAATTGGGGACATTGCCTCAGCTTCACCTTTACGTCTTGGAGGTGCTGGCCTGCCCTGCAGCCAGTGTATTGTCTGAAAATGTTTTTAGCATGACTGGGGGCGTTATCACAGACAAGCGCAGTCACCTGTCCACAGCCAATTAGGATAATCTCACGTTCATTAAAAAGAACCAGGCATGCATCCCACAGGACTTGTTCGTACCTTATGCAGAATAAACATGTTTACCTGCCTCACCCAATCATTGTTATTCTACAGCGCACTTACTGTTTGTTTTCTTTTTTTATATTTCCCAATGTTTTGGGGTCTACCCCAATCTAATAAAAAAAATAGACAACAAAACACATTGTTGTTGGCGACTACCTTTGGCTTCACAGCCAAAATAGGCTTTATGTCAGGCAACAATGCAACCGCCAGTTGTAATTAACTAAGTTCCCTGTCTGTAATGCAGTGCAGGGGTACTTTGAAAGAAAGAAGGGGTACAGATCAGCCAACAATCTGAACACCACCTAATTTACAGCGTATATTTCCCAGTCAGGTATGCAGGGCAGTGGAAGTTTGAAAGAAAAATGGGGGCATCTATTTTCCGCGATAAAGAATTACTTTAAAAGTGTATAGAAGCCACAAGGGGCTCCCACCCTGCAGGTTTATCATGGAGACATGATGGAGATTTTACAGCATATAACTACAGCACCCAACAATGTAAATGCCACCGAATTTACAGAATATAATTCCCAGTCAGATATGCAGTGCAGGGGTACTTTGAAAGAAAGAAGAGGTACAGATCACCTAACAATCTGAAGGTCACCTAATTTACTGAATATATTTTCAAGTCAGGTATGCAGTGCAGGGGTACTTTATGGCCCAAGAATGTAACATACAATTTTTAGAAATTTACCTCCCTGGCACCTATACAGAGCAGGAGTTTGTATATGGCAAAACTGGCAAAATGTCACCCACCAATGTAACAGATGATTTTTATAGATTTACCTCCCTGTCACTTATGCAGAGCAGGAGTTTTGTATACGGAAAAACTGGCAAAATAACACCCACCAATGTAACATATGATTTTTTAAAATTTATACTCCCTGTCACCTACGCAGAGCAGGGGTTTGTATACGGCAAAACTGGAAAAAAAAAGGACTGTTTTTTCAGCGTTGTTTGCAAACGTGCTCTGTGGTACGACAGTACGGGTTTATTACAGCAACTACAGAAATGCACTATGACACCGCAAAATTTTACAATAGATTTTGCAGCAGTGTATGCAAACGTGCTATGTGGTAAGACAGTATCGGTTTATTACAAGAACTATAGAAATGCACTATTTCAATCAAAAAATTATAAAACAGTTTTTTCAGCTATGTATGCAAACGTGCTCTTTGGAACGACAGTACGAGTTTATTACCGCAACTACAGAAATGCACTACATCACCGCAAAATTTTAAAATAGGTTTTTCAGTGGTGTATGCAAACGTGCTATATGGTACAACAGTACGGGTTTATTACAGCAACTACAGAAATGCACTCTGTCACCGCAAAATTATAAAATAGGTTTGTCAGTGGTGCATGCAAACGTGCTATGTGGTACAACAGTACGGGTTTATTACAGCAACTACAGAAATGCACTATGTCACCGCAAAAAAATTTAAATTGTTTTTTCAGCGGTGTATGCAAGTGTGCTCTCTGGTACGACAGTACGGGTTTATTACAGCAACTACAGAAATGCACTACGTCACCGCAAAATTATAAAACAGGTTTTTCAGCAGTGTATGCAAACGTGCTATGTGGTACAACAGTACTGGTTTATTACAGCAACTAAAGAAATGCAATGTCACCACAAAATTTAAAAATAGGTGTTTCAGCGGTGTATGCAAACGTGCTTAGTGGTACAACAGTACGGGTTTATTACAGCAACTACAGAAATGCATTATGTCACCGCAAAATTTTAAAATAGGGATTTCAGCGGTGTATGCAAATGTGCTCTCTGGTACGACAGTATGGGTTTATTACAGCAACTACAGAAATCCACTATGTCCCCGCAAAATTATAAAACAGGTCTTTCAGCGGTGTATGCGAACGTGCTCTGTGGCACGACAGTACGGGTTTATTACAGCAACTACAGAAATGCACTATGTCACCTCAAAATTATAAAACAGGTCTTTCAGCGGTGTATGCAAACATGCTCTATGGCACAACACTACTGGTTTATTACAGCAACAACAGAAATGCACTCTGTCACCGCAAAATTTAAAAATAGGTGTTTCAGCGGTGTATGCAAACGTGCTTAGTGGTACAACAGTACGGGTTTATTACAGCAACTACAGAAATGCACTATGTCACCTCAAAATTTTAAAATAGGTTTTTCATCGGTGTATGCAAACGTGCTCTGTGGTATGACAGTACAGGTTTATTACAGCAACTACAGAAATGCACTACGTCACCGCAAAATTATAAAACAGGTTTTTCAGCGGTGTATGCAAACGTGCTATGTGGTACAACAGTCGGGGTTTAATACAGCAACTACAGAAATGCACTATGTCACCGCTAAATTTTAAAATAGGTTTGTCAGTGGTGTATGCAAACGTGCTATGTGGTACAACAGTACGGGTTTATTACAGCAACTACAGAAATGCACTACGTCACCGCAAAATTATAAAACAGGTCTTTCAGCGGTGTATGCAAACATGCTCTATGGCACAACAGTACGGGTTTTTTACAGCAACTACAGAAATGCACTGTCACCGCAAAATTTTAATAAAGGTTTTTCAGCGGTGTATGCAAACGTGCTATGTGGTACAACAGTAGTGGTTTATTACAGCAACTAATGAAATGCACTATGTCATCTCAAAATTTAAAAATTGGTGTTTCAGCGGTGTATGCAAACGTGCTTAGTGGTACAACAGTACGGGTTTATTACAGCAACTCCAGAAATGCACTATGTCACCGCAAAATTTTAAAATAGGGTTTTCAGCGGTGTATGCAAACGTGCTCTGTGGCACGACAGTAAGGGTTTATTACAGCAACTACAGAAATGCACTATGTCACCGCAAAATTATAAAACAGGTCTTTCAGCTGTGTATGCAAACATGCTCTATGGCACAACAGTACGGGTTTATTACAGCAACTACAGAAATGCACTCTGTCACCGCAAAATTATAAAATAGGGTTTTCAGCGGTGTATGCAAACGTGCTCTGTGGCACGACAGTACGGGTTTATTACAGCAACTACAGAAATGCACTATGTCACCGCAAAATTATAAAACAGGTCTTTCAGCTGTGTATGCAAACATGCTCTATGGCACAACAGTACGGGTTTATTACAGCAACTACAGAAATGCACTACGTCACCGCAAAATTATAAAACAGGTTTTTCAGCGGTGTTTGCAAACGTGCTATGTGGTACAACAGTACTGGTTTATTACAGCAACTAAAGAAATGCACTATGTCATCACAAAATTTAAAAATTGGTGTTTCAGCGGTGTATGCAAACGTGCTCTCTGGTACGACTGTATGGGTTTATTACAGCAACTACAGAAATCCACTATGTCACCGCAAAATTATAAAACAGGTCTTTCAGCGGTGTATGCAAACGTGCTCTGTGGCACGACAGTAAGGGTTTATTACAGCAACTACAGAAATGCACTATGTCAATGCAAAATTATAAAACAGGTCTTTCAGCTATGTATGCAAACATGCTCTATGGCACAACAGTACGGGTTTATTATAGCAACTACAGAAATGCACTGTCACCGCAAAATTTAAAAATAGGTGTTTCAGCGGTGTATGCAAACGTGCTTAGTGTTACAACAGTACGGGTTTATTACAGCAACTACAGAAATGCACTACGTCACCGCAAAATTTTAAAATAGGGTTTTCAGCGGTGTATGCAAACGTGCTCTGTGGCACGACAGTAAGGGTTTATTACAGCAACTACAGAAATGCACTATGTCACCGCAAAATTATAAAACAGGTCTTTCAGCTGTGTATGCAAACATGCTCTATGGCACAACAGTACGGGTTTATTACAGCAACTACAGAAATGCACTCTGTCACCGCAAAATTATAAAATAGGGTTTTCAGCGGTGTATGCAAACGTGCTCTGTGGCACAACAGTACGGGTTTATTACAGCAACTACAGAAATGCACTATGTCACCGCAAAATTATAAAACAGGTCTTTCAGCTGTGTATGCAAACATGCTCTATGGCACAACAGTACGGGTTTATTACAGCAACTACAGAAATGCACTACGTCACCGCAAAATTATAAAACAGGTTTTTCAGCGGTGTATGCAAACGTGCTATGTGGTACAACAGTACTGGTTTATTACAGCAACTAAAGAAATGCACTATGTCATCACAAAATTTAAAAATTGGTGTTTCAGCGGTGTATGCAAACGTGCTCTCTGGTACGACTGTATGGGTTTATTACAGCAACTACAGAAATCCACTATGTCACCGCAAAATTATAAAACAGGTCTTTCAGCGGTGTATGCAAACGTGCTCTGTGGCACGACAGTAAGGGTTTATTACAGCAACTACAGAAATGCACTATGTCACCGCAAAATTATAAAACAGGTCTTTCAGCTGTGTATGCAAACATGCTCTATGGCACAACAGTACGGGTTTATTACAGCAACTACAGAAATGCACTGTCACCGCAAAATTTAAAAATAGGTGTTTCAGCGGTGTATGCAAACGTGCTTAGTGTTACAACAATACGGGTTTATTACAGCAACTACAGAAATGCACTACGTCACCGCAAAATTTTAAAATAGGGTTTTCAGCGGTGTATGCAAACGTGCTCTGTGGCACGACAGTAAGGGTTTATTACAGCAACTACAGAAATGCACTATGTCACCGCAAAATTATAAAACAGGTCTTTCAGCTGTGTATGCAAACATGCTCTATGGCACAACAGTACGGGTTTATTACAGCAACTACAGAAATGCACTACGTCACCGCAAAATTATAAAACAGGTTTTTCAGCGGTGTTTGCAAACGTGCTATGTGGTACAACAGTACTGGTTTATTACAGCAACTAAAGAAATGCACTATGTCATCACAAAATTTAAAAATTGGTGTTTCAGCGGTGTATGCAAACGTGCTCTCTGGTACGACAGTATGGGTTTATTACAGCAACTACAGAAATCCACTATGTCACCGCAAAATTATAAAACAGGTCTTTCAGCGGTGTATGCAAACGTGCTCTGTGGCACGACAGTAAGGGTTTATTACAGCAACTACAGAAATGCACTATGTCACCTCAAAATTTTAAAATAGGTTTTTCATCGGTGTATGCAAACGTGCTCTGTGGTATGACAGTACAGGTTTATTACAGCAACTACAGAAATGCACTACGTCACCGCAAAATTATAAAACAGGTTTTTCAGTGGTGTATGCAAACGTGCTATGTGGTACAACAGTACGGGTTTATTACAGCAACTACAGAAATGCACTACGTCACAGCAAAATTTTAAAATAGGTTTTTCAGCGGTGTATGCAAATGTGCTCTCTGGTACGACAGTATGGGTTTAATACAGCAACTACAGAAATCCACTATGTCACTGCAAAATTAAAAAAAAGGTGTTTCAGCGGTGTATGCAAACATGCTCGTTGGTACGACTGTACAGGTTTATTATAGCAACTATAGAAATGCACTATGTCCCCGCAAAATTATAAAACAGGTTTTTCAGTGGTGCATGCAAACGTGCTCTGTGGTATAACAGTACGGGATTATTACAGCAACTTCAAAAATGCGCTAAGTCACCGCAAAATTATAAAACAGGTTTTTCAGCGGTGTATGCAAACGTGCTCTGTGGTAATAAAGTACAGGTTTATTACAGCAACTACAGAAATGCACTATGTAACCGCAAAACTAAAAAATAGGTGTTTCAGCGGTGTATGCAAACGTGCTCTGTGGTACGACAGTACCGATTTATTACAGCAACTACAGAAATGCACTACATCACCGCAAAATTATAAAACAGGTTTTTCAGAGGTGTATGCAAACGTGCTATGTGGTACAACAGTACGGATTTATTACAGCAACTACAGAAATGCTCTATGTCACCGCAAAATTATAAAACAGGTCTTTCAGCGGTGTATGCAAACGTGCTCTATGGCACGACAGTACGGGTTTATTACAGCAACTACAGAAATGCACTACGTCACAACAAAATTATAAAACAGGTTTTTCAGCGGTGTATGCAAAAATGCTCGTTGATACGTCTGTACAGGTTTATTACAGCAACTATAGAAATGCACTACGCCCCCGCAAAATTATAAAACAGTTTTTTCAGCGGTGTATGCAAACATGCTCTGTGGTAAGAAAGTACGGGTTTATTACAGGAACTTCAGAAATGCACTATGTCACCGCAAAACTTAAAAATAGGTGTTTCAGCGGTGTATGCAAACGTGCTCTGTGGTACGACAGTAAGGTTTATTACAGCAACTACAGAAATGCACTATGTCACCTCAAAATTATAAAACAGGTCTTTCAGTGCTGTATGCAAACATGCTTTATGGCAAAACATTACGGGTTTATTACAGCAACTACAGTAATGCACTATGTCTCCGCAAAATTTAAAAATAGGTGTTCCAGCGGTGTATGCAAACGTGCTCTCTGGTACGACAGTATGGGTTTATTACAGCAACTACAGAAATCCACTATGTCACCGCAAAATTATAAAACAGGTTTTTCAGCGGTGTATGCAAAAATTCTCGTTGGTACGACTGTATAGGTTTATTTCAGCAACTATAGAAATGCTCTACGTCACAGCAAAATTATAAAAGAGGTTTTTCAGCGTTGTATGCAAACGTGCTCTGTGGTATGACAGGACGGGATTATTATAGCAACTTCAGAAATGCACTATGTCACCGCAAAATTATAAAACAGGTTTTTCAGCGGTGTATGCAAACGTGCTCTGTGGTACGACAGTACAAGTTTATTAGAGCAATTATAGAAATCCACTATTTCACCGTCAAATTATAAAAAAGGTTTTTCAGCGGTGTATGCAAAAATGCTTGTTGGTACGACTGTACTGGTTTATTACAGCAACTATAGAAATGCACTATGTCCCAGCAAAATTATAAAACAGGTTTTTCAGCAGTGTATGCAAACGTGCTCTGTAGTATGACAGTACGGGATTATTTCATCAACTTCCGAAATGCGCTAAGTCACCACAAAATTATTAAACAGGTTTTTCAGCGGTGTATCTAAACATGCTCTGTGGTATGACAGTACGGGATTATTACAGCAACTTCAGAAATGAACTATGTCACCGCAAAATTTAAAAATAGGTGTTTCAGCGTTGTATGCAAACGTGCTTAGTGTTACAACAGTACGGGTTTATTACAGCAACTACAGAAATGTACTATGTCACTGCAAAATTATGAAAAAGGTCTTTCAGCGGTGTATGCGAACATGCTCTATGGCACGACATTACGGGTTTATTACAGCAACTACAGAAATGCACTATGTCACCGCAAAATTTTAAAATAGGTTTTTCAGCGGTGTATGCAAACGTGCTTAGTGTTACAACAGTACGGGTTTATTACAGCAACTACAGAAATGCAATATGTCACCGCAAAATTTTAAAATAGGTTTTTCAGTGGTGTATGCAAATGTGCTCTCTGGTACGACAGTTTGGGTTTATTACAGCACCTACAGAAATCCACTATGTCACCGCAAAATTATAAAACAGGTTTTTCAGAGGTGTATGCAAAAATGCTCGTTGGCACGACTGTACAGGTTTATTACAGCAACTATAGAAATGCACTACGTCCCCGCAAAATTATAAAACAGGTTTTTCAGCGGTGTATACAATCGTGCTCTATGGTATAACAGTACGTGATTATTATAGCAACTTCAGAAATGCATTATGTCACCGCAAAATCTTAAAATAGGTTTTTCATCGGTGTATGCAAACGTGCTATGTGGTACAACAATACGGGTTTATTACAGCAACTACAGAAATGCATTACGTCACCGCAAAATTATAAAACAGGTTTTTCAGCGGTGTATGCAAACGTGCTCTCTGGTACGACAGCATGGGTTTATTACAGCAACTACAGAAATCCACTATGTCACTGCAAAATTATAAAACAGGTTTTTCAGTGGTGTATGCAAAAATGCTCGTTGGTACGACTGTACAGGTTTATTACAGTAACTATAGAAATGCTCTACGTCCCCGCAAAATTATAAAACAGGTTTTTCAGCGGTGTATGCAAAAATGCTCTGTGGTAAGACAATACGGGTTTATTACAGCAACTACAGAAATGCACTACGTCCCCGAAAAATTATAAAACAGGTTTTTCAGCGGTGTATGCAAACATGCTCTGTGGTAAGAAAGTATGAGTTTATTACACCAACTACAGAAATGCACTATGTCACCGCAAAGTTTAAAAATAGGTGGTTCAACGGTGTATGCAAACATGGTCTGTGGTATGACAGAATGGGTTTATTACAGCAACTACAGAAATGCACTACATCACCGCAAGATTATAAAACAGGTTTTTCAGAGATGTATGCAAACGTGCTATGTGGTACAACAGTACGGGTTTATTACAGCAACTACAGTAATGCACTATGTCACCGCAAAATTTAAAAATAGGTGTTTCAGCGGTGTATGCAAACGTGCTTAGTGATAAAACAGTACGGGTTTATTACAGCAACTACAGAAATGCACTATGTCACCGCAAAATTTTAAAATAGGTTTTTCAGCGGTGTATACAAATGTGCTCTCTGGTACGACAGTATGAGTTTATTACAGCAACTACAGAAATCCACTAAGTCACTGCAAAATTATAAAACAGTTTTTTTCTGTGGTGTATACAAAAATTCTCATTGGTACGACTGTACAGGTTTATTACAGCAACTTTAGAAATGCACTACTTCCCCGCAAAATTATAAAACAGGTGTTTAAGCGGTGTATGCAAACGTGCTCTGTGGTACGACAGTATGGGTTTATTACAGCAACTACAGAAATGCACTACATCACCGCAAAATTATAAAACAGGTTTTTCAGAGGTGTATGCAAACGTGCTATGTGGTACAACAGTACGGGTTTATTACAACAACTACAGAAATGCACTATGTCACCGCAAAATTATAAAACAGGTCTTTCAGCGGTGTATGCAAACATGCTCTATGGCACGACAGTACAGGTTTATTGCAGCAACTACAGAAATGCACTATGTCAGCGCAAAATTTAAAAATAGGTGTTTCAGCGGTGTATGCAAACGTGCTTAGTGTTACAACAGTACGGTTTTATTACAGCAACTACAGAAATGAGAATCACAGAAATAAACGTGGCCTAAATGGGTGGGACTGCTCCAAACCCCAAACACTGTGGCGTGTTTCTAACTGGGGGGGCAGTTCCTCCGCATGTGGTTCGCAGCGAACGGCTATCCCCAGCAAAAATTGCATACAATGGAGGATACCGGCGCAAACCACAAGCACCACACAAACATCCTACACAAAATAAAACATGTGCGGATGAAAATATATAAACACATACCTCACAGAAAAAAGATGTACCACATGGATAAGCAACTGACAACACTGGCTAATCCCTCACTCTGGTGTTAAAAGCTGAGAGATTTGCCAATATTTCCAATCAGGAACATATCGGAGCCCCTTTAAGCACCCCTTCACGGTATCTCAGCATGACATGGGGTCCTACCACTAGACTACCTATGGTGTGTGAACAAGGTCTGAACAGGTATTAAGCAGCCTACAGCCCCCTCCCACTCACCTGCATTGCAGGTCCAACAATGCAATGGGGAACAGATGAGGCCGCAAGCTACACCTACAGCAGACCATGTGACACCGGCTTCCAGGTGCAACAGAATGTTTACCAGCCATATGCAATGGCACATTCAATACATATAAAACAAGAATCACAGAAATAAACGTGGCCTAAATGGGTGGGACTGCTCCAAACCCCAAACACTGTGGCGTGTTTCTAACTGGGGGGGCAGTTCCTCCGCATGTGGTTCGCAGCGAACGGCTATCCCCAGCAAAAATTGCATACAATGGAGGATACCGGCGCGAACCACAAGCACCACACAAACATCCTACACAAAATAAAACATGTGCGGATGAAAATATATAAACACATACCTCACAGAAAAAAGATGCACCACATGGATAAGCAACTGACAACACTGGCTAATCTCTCACTCTGGTGTTAAAAGCTGAGAGATTCGCCAATATTTCCAATCAGGAACATATCGGAGCCCCTTTAAGCACCCCTTCACGGTATCTCAGCATGACATGGGGTCCTACCACTAGACTACCTATGGTGTGTGAACAAGGTCTGAACAGGTATTAAGCAGCCTACAGCCCCCTCCCACTCACCTGCATTGCAGGACCAACAATGCAATGGGGAACAGATGAGGCCGCAAGCTACACCTACAGCAGACCATGTGACACCGGCTTCCAGGTGCAACAGAATGTTTACCAGCCATATGCAATGGCACATTCAATACATATAAAACAAGAATCACAGAAATAAACGTGGCCTAAATGGGTGGGACTGCTCCAAACCCCAAACACTGTGGCGTGTTTCTAACTGGGGGCAGTTCCTCCGCATGTGGTTCGCAGCGAACGGCTATCCCCAGCAAAAATTGCATACAATGGAGGATACCGGCGCGAACCACAAGCACCACACAAACATCCTACACAAAATAAAACATGTGCGGATGAAAATATATAAACACATACCTCACAGAAAAAAGATGCACCACATGAATAAGCAACTGACAACACTGGCTAATCCCTCACTCTGGTGTTAAAAGCTGAGAGATTCGCCAATATTTCCAATCAGGAACATATCGGAGCCCCTTTAAGCACCCCTTCACGGTATCTCAGCATGACATGGGGTCCTACCACTAGACTACCTATGGTGTGTGAACAAGGTCTGAACAGGTATTAAGCAGCCTACAGCCCCCTCCCACTCACCTGCATTGCAGGACCAACAATGCAATGGGGAACAGATGAGGCCGCAAGCTACACCTACAACAGACCATGTGACACCGGCTTCCAGGTGCAACAGAATGTTTACCAGCCATATGCAATGGCACATTCAATACATATAAAACAAGAATCACAGAAATAAACGTGGGCTAAATGGGTGGGACTGCTCCAAACCCCAAACACTGTGGCGTGTTTCTAACTGGGGGGGCAGTTCCTCCGCATGTGGTTCGCAGCGAACGGCTATCCCCAGCAAAAATTGCATACAATGGAGGATACCGGCGCGAACCACAAGCACCACACAAACATCCTACACAAAATAAAACTAGTGCGGATGAAAATATATAAACACATACCTCACAGAAATGCACTATGTCACCGCAAAATTTTAAAATTGTTTTTTCAGCGGTGTATGCAAATGTGCTCTCTGGTACGACAGTATGGGTTTATTACAGCAACTACAGAAATGCACTACATTACCGCAAAATTATAAAACAGGTTTTTCAGAGGTGTATGCAAAAATGCTCGTTGGTACGACTGTACAGGTTTATTACAGCAACTATAGAAATGCACTACGTCCCCGCAAAATTATAAAACAGGTTTTTCAGCGGTGTATGCAAACGTGCTCTGTGGTACGACAGTACGGGTTTATTACAGCAACTACAGAAATGCACTACTTCACTGCAAAATTATAAAACAGGTTTTTCAGCGGTGTATGCAAACGTACTATGTGGTACAACAGTACGGGTTTATTACAGCAACTACAGAAATGCACTATGTCACTGCAAAATTATAAAACAGTTTTTTCAGCGGTGTATGCAAAAATGCTCGTTGATACGACTGTACAGGTTTATTACAGCAACTATAGAAATGCACTAAGTCCCTGCAAAATTATAAAACAGGTTTTTCAGCGGTGTATGCAAACGTGCTCTGTGGTACGACAGTACGGGTTTATTACAGCAACTACAGAAATGCACTACGTCACCGCAAAATTATGAAACAGGTTTTTCAGTGGTGTAAGCAAAAATGCTAGTTGATACGACTGTACAGGTTAATTACAGCAACTATAGAAATGCACTACGTCCCCGCAAAATTATAAAACAGGTTTTTCAGCGGTGTATGCAAACATGCTCTGTGGTAAGAAAGTACGGGTTTATTACAGCAACTACAGAAATGCACTATGTCACCGCAAAATTTAAAATAGTTGTTTCAGCGGTGTATGCAAACGTGCTATGTGGTACAACAGTACGGGTTTATTACAGAAACTACCGAAATGCACTGTCACCGCAAAATTATAAAACAGGTCTTTCAGCGGTGTATGCAAACATGCTCTATGGCACGACAGTACGGGTTTATTACCGCAACTACAGAAATGCACTATGTCACCGCAAAATTTAAAAATAGGTGTTTCAGCGGTGTATTCAAACGTGCTTAGTGGTATAACTGTACGGGTTTATTACAGCAACTACAGAAATGCACTATGTCACCGCAAAATTTTAAAATAGGTTTTTCAGCGGTGTATGCAAATGTGCTCTCTGGTACGACAGTATGGGTTTATTACAGAAACTACAGAAATCCACTATGTCACTGCAAAATTAAAAAAACAGGTTTTTCAGCGGTGTATGCAAAAATGCTCGTTGGTATGACTGTACAGGTTTATTACAGCAACGATAGAAATGCACTACGTCCCCGCAAAATTATAAAACAGGTTTTTCAGCGGTGTATGCAAACGTGCTCTGTGGTATGACAGTACGGGATTATTACAACAACTTCAGAAATGCACTATGTCACCGCAAAATTATAAAACAGGTTTTTCAGCGGTGTATGCAAACGTGCTATGTGGTACAACAGTACGGGTTTATTATAGCAACTACATAAACTACATGTCACCGCAAAATTATAAAATAGGTAATGTAGGCGGACTTGACCTGCCAGAAAAAAGGAATTTTTCCTCCACTGAGATATCAAAAAATAATTAGATTGATGTCCCTGGCTGGCTGGCACTCATGCAGGTCACATGCAGTTCCAAGGACACTGTAGTTGCTAAAATGGGCGCCGACCCCCACCTTAGTAACAGATAGATTAAAAATTATTTTGCAATATCACTTAGCTCAGGGTTGGGTGCAAATATGTAGCATAGCACCCTTAATAAATGCTGTAGTTTGAAGATTTAAGGATAATGTAGAAAAGAACGGAGTGGCACTCACCAGTGAAGTCTATAGGATCGCTTTATTTCATATGCAGGCAGTGTCGGGCAGGATGCCATGGATTTCATGCAGTGAGTTGAGCGACGGCCGTTTTGCGCTGAAAGCGCTTCGTCAGGCTGCTACGTCAACGTCAGTTTGAAGATTTAACACCACCAAATTCAACAGATTTCTTTCCTAATCTCTCCCTGAGAGCACCAACAGCAACCTGTCCCTACACTAAGAGCATTAGAGTGACGTGTGGCGCTATTTGACTCCAGCTTATATAACGTCACTTGCTGCACTTAGCCAATCACAGCCATTCCAATAGTAGGCATGGCTGTGATGGCTTGTTAGGGCAAAGTAGTGAAATGCTTGTTGATTGGCTGCCCTGCAACCTTTCAAAAAGCGGGAAGAATTTGCAAAACAATGAACCCTAACCCCAACTGTTACGGAAATGTTTGGGTTTGGGTGCAGAAAACCGTAAAGTTTGGTACGGCCTGCATTTCATTTCTGAAATATAATCAGTAAATACAACTGTGACATTGTGGGTAAAAAAACAAAACACTTTTTTTTTGGGCCATGAAGTAACTTTGCGGCCTGCACTGCATTTCTGAGAGTGAAATATAATCAGTTAATACAACTAGGACATTGTGGGTTAAAAAAAAAAAACACACTTTTTTTTTGCCATAAAGTACATTTGCTGCCTGCACTCCATTTCTGAGCGTGAAATATAATCAGTAAATCTAGCTCTTAGATTGTGGGTGGACATTTCCACGGTTATCAGGCCAGTCATTCACAAGTGGCTTGGAGGGTGTGTTCCTGCTGCGCAGGATACCTGACAGGGAAATATATTCTATAAATTCGGCGGCTTTTAGATTGTTGGGTGCTGTAGTTACTACCCCTGCACTGCATACATGAAATAAATTCTGTAAATTCGGCTGAGATTAGATTGCTGGCTGGGTAATCTGTACCCATTTTTTCTTTCAAACTACCCCTGCACTGCATACCTGACTGGGAAATATATTCTGAAAATTCGGCGGCGTTTAAATTGTTGATTGATCTGTACCCCTTTTTTCTTTCAAACTACCCCTGCACTGCATACCTGACTGGGAAATATATTCTGCAAATTTGGCGGCATTTAGATTGTTGGGTGCTGTAGTTATATGCTGTAAAATCTCCATGATGTTTCCATAATAAATCTGCAGCGCTAGGGCCCCGTGTGGCTTCTACACACTTTCAAAATAATCCTTTAGTGGAGTGAATAGATACCGGATGACCGGGACACTCCATGAATCCTTTTTACTTTCAAACTACCCCTGCACTGCATACCTGACTGGGAAATATATTCTGTAAATTCGGCAGAGTTTAGATTGTTGGGTGATCTGTACCCCTTTTTTCTTTCAAACTACCCCTGCACTGCATACCTGACTGGGAAATAAATTTTGAAAATCCGTTAGTTTGGTGGGTGAACGCAAAGAATGAGGAGACTGTCAAATAAGGGATGTGGCTCTGGTCTTGGTGCTGGTGGCGACAGAACGTTCAGTGTTATTTTGTAGGCCCAAATGCCGCTCTACGAATGGTGAGGCCAGAACAAGTACAGGCGATAGTAGATTGGGTTGCTGACAGTGCCTCCAGTTCCTTCACATTGTTTCCCACCCTGTCCCCTGTGAAAGCTCAGAGTTGGCACCTGCCCTCCATGGACATCTGTCTTTCACCTCACCCCCTTGCAAATCAGCAAAGCAGTCTAAACCCCAAGTCAGGCAGCAGTCTTTTATGCTTTTTGATGACTCTGCTGGTAGAGTTTCCGTGGGCCATCCACATAGCCCTGCCCCAGAAGTGGAAGATATTGAGTGCACCGATGCCCAACCACCTATGTCTTAGGATGTGGATATGGGAGGACCACCGCAGCACGTCTCTGATAATGACAAAACACAGGAGCCAACTGCTGCTTAGTGTTGAGCGTGAATATTCGAATTGCGAATTTTTATCGCGAATATCGGCACTTCGCGAATTTGCGAATATTTTTAATATAGTGATATATAGTATATATATTTTTTTTTCATCTGAACCCATTACCTAGTATACCCATCTGCTTCTTGCTTGTGGGCCAATGTGAGAAGGCTGCAATATTGTAGTCTGTAGTGAATTAGAATATTCTTCATTTCATTTTTTTTCTCAATGTAATATTCGCGTAATGCAAATATTCTAAAACACGACTATATAGCACTATAGAATATAGTGCTATATATATTTTTGGAATATTTGTAATTTTTTCCAATTTAATGTGAACAGTCAGCACTACAGTGCTATATATTCATGTTTTAGAATATTCGCATTATGTGAATATTACATTGCCGATTTCTCACAATCAATAGAATAATCTTGAATGCGAATATTCTAACGAATATTCGCAAAATATCGCACATTCTAATATTTCCCCTGCCGCTCATCACTGCTGCGCCTTTCTGCAGTTCGCAGACCGACAAGGACGGCAGGGGTGAAGAGTGGGTGGAGGATGATGTGGAGGATGATAAGGTCCTAGACCCCACATGGGATCAATGTCATGCGAGTGACGTGTGCAGTTCGGAGGAAGAGGTGGTGGTCGCACAGAGCCACCAGCACAGCAAAAGAGGGAGCAGGGTGCAAAAGCAGAGCGGCCATCACCTAGACGGTACGCCTGCTACTGCCCACCACACCCAGGGACCGAGCACACCAAAGCCAGCTCCAAGGAGTTGCCTGGTGTGGCAGTTCTTCAGACAATGTGCTGATGACCAGACATGAGTGGTTTGCCCGCTGTGCAATCAGAGCCTGAAGCGAGGCATAAACTTTCTAATCCTGAGCACAACCTGCATGACCAGGCATCTAAATGCAAAGCACGAGCTTCAGTGGAGTAAACACCTCAAAAACCAAGAAGGGTCTCAGGCTCCTCATGCCCCCCTTCTGCTGAAGTCTCTGCCTCTTCCTCCCCTTCTGGAGTGACAGTGGCACCTGCCACCCAGCAAACAGATGATGTGGCAGCAACGCCACCACGTCCGTGACCGTCACCAAGCATCTCCACAATGTCCCATGGAAGCGTTCAGCTGTCCATCTCCCAAAAACTGGAGAGAAAGAGGAAGAACCACCCCTACCCACCCGCGATCCCTGGTCCTGAATGCCAGCATTTAAAAATTCCTGGCCTTTGAAATGCTGTCATTCCGTCTGGTGGAGACACTTTTAAAAACCTTATGGTGGTGGCTGACCCACAGTATGTGGTTCCCAGCCCCCACTACTTTTCCAGGTGAGCTATCCCTTGCCTGCACAACCAAGTGGAGGACAAAATGAGGTGTGCACTGCACAATGCCAACTGTGGCAAGGTCCACATAACCACAGATACATGGACCATTAAGCATGTGCATGGACGTTATATCTCCCTAACAGCACACTGGGTAAATGCAGTGGCGGCTGGGGCTGAGGCAAATAGCATTTTGACAAATGTCCTTCCACCACAGAGGATTGCAGGTCATTTCTCTTTGTCTCCTGTTGCCTCCTCCTCCTACTCTGTCTCCTCCTCTACCACCTGCTGATCCACTCAGTGTATTACCACCAACTTCAGCACAGCCATGGGGAAACCCCCACAATGTGCAGGAGCTATGGGCAGGCATGGAACAACAGACTGATGAGTGGTTAATGCCTCTGAGCCTCAAGCCCGGCATGGTGGTGTGTGATAATGGGTGACATCTCATAGTAGCTCTTGGCCTGGCCAGTTTGACGCAAATCCCTTGCCTGGCGCATGTGCTGAATTTGGTGGTGCAGAAATTCCTGAAAAACTACCCCGATATGTCAGAGCTGCTGCAGAAAGTGCGGGCCGTCTGTGCGTGTTTTGGCAATCTCACCCTGCTGCTGCTCGTCTGTCCGCACTGCAGCGTAATTTTGGCCTTCCCACTCACCACCTCCTATGCGGCGTGCCCACAAGATGGAACTCCACCTTGCACATGCTGTGCGAGCAGCAGCATGCGATAGTGGAGTTTCAGCTGCATCAGGCAAGGGTGAGTCGCTCTGCGGAACAACACCACTTCACCACCAATGAGTGGACCTGTGTGCCATGCGAGACCTGTGTGCCATGTTGCGCTGTTTCGAGTACTCCATCAATATGGCCAGTGCCGATGATGCCATTCTCAGCGTTACTATCCCACTTCTATGTCTCCTTGAAAAAACGCTTCGGGCGATGATCATTTCCACAGCTATCAGGCCAGTCATTCACAAGTGGCTCAAAGGGTGGGTTTCTGCTCCAAAATAGGCCAGGTACACAATTGTCCAGCCAGGGCACAGTCCTGGAGGATGAGGAGGATGAGGAGGAGGAGAAACCATGTTCACAACAGCGCCCTAAGCAGCATATGGGCATCACTGGAATGTGGCAGGGGAGATAGAGAGGACACAGACAATACACCTCCCACAGAGTACAGCTTGTCCTTGCCTCTGTGCAGCCTGGCACACATGACTACTACATATGCGATGTTCGATTCGCCCCCTATAATTTATCATTGAGCAAACTTTGACCCTGTACCTCACAGTCAGCAGACACATTCCAGCCAATCAGCATACCCTCCCACCCAGACCCTCCCACCTCCTATCAAAAAGCAAGGACAGCATCCATCTTAGATTCATTCTGAAGCTGCAGTGTTAGTTAGAGCAGGGAAAGTGCTGCTGCTGAATTAATAGGGAAAGCGTTAGCTAGGCCAGTGTTTAGTGTCCACTCCAGTCCTCAAAGACTCATCGGCCTCTTTCACACGAGCGTGTCCGGATTAGGCCACATTCACACGTCTGTAGTGTGTTGCGGATCCGCAACACACCATGCCGGCACTCCCCATAGAGATGCCTAATCTTGTCCGCAGGCTGCGGACAAGAATAGGACATGCTCTATCTTTTGCGGAAGTTCGGGGCTGCGGCTCCGCAAATGCGGAAGCGGAGAGCACATAGTGTGCTCTCCGCATCACGTCCGGCCCTATTCATAATGAATGGGTCCGCATTCATTCCGCAGAATTGCGGAATGGATGGAGACAAAAATTGCAGATGTGAGAATGGGGCCTTAGGTCCGGATGCGTTGTGGATGCGTTCAGTGAAAACTTAAGGTTTACAAAAACATCTCCTAGCAACCATCAGTGAAAAACGCAATGCACCCGAGTATAGAACATGCTGCGATTTTCACGTAACGCACAGGTGATGCGTGAAAAAAAACGCTCATGTACACAGACCCATTGAAATGAATGGGTCAGGATTCAGTGCGGATGCTATGCATTCACGTCACGCATTGCACCCGCACGGAAAACTCGCTCGTGTGAAACGGACCATCTTCTGTAAGCACAGCATCCTGATAGCACCCCAAAAAGCCCTTTTTTGGGCTGGAACATCAGTCTGCTTTTATTTTATTTTTATGTATATATATATATATATATATATATATATATATTGCAGTTGCCTGCCCGTGTGTGAGAGGCCGCAGGCCCACAGACTGTACTGTGTGCACACCACTCATATAGGGTGGCACAGTACCTTGCAGATAAAAGTCATTTAATTTTTACCCTTTAATATAACTGCAGTTGCCTGCCAATGTGTGTCAGGCCCACAGACAATACTGTGCCCACTGCCAGTGCCCACCACTCATATCGGGTGGCACAGTACCTTGCAGATAAAAAAGTCATTACATTTTTACCCTTTAATATAATTGCAGTTGCCTGCCAGTGTGTGTCAGGCCCACAGACTGTACTGTGCCCACTGCCAGTGCCTACCACTCATATCGGGTGGCACAGTACCTTGCAGATAAAAAAGTCATTACATTTTTACCCTTTAATATAATTGCAGTTGCCTGCCAGTGTGTGTCAGGCCCACAGACTATACTGTGCCCACTGGCCACCACTCATATCGGGTGTCACAGTACATTGCATGGTGCACGCGCAGTGACCTAAAATTCAAACAAAGCAGACCGAGCATGGGTCTTTTTCCATCTCCCAGTTCCAAAAATCTATTCACTACACCGGCCCTGGCCCTGATAAGGGACAAAACAGAGATTAAACTGATAGGAATAGTACTTAATTAACACTAGTTGCATTGGTGGCAAATTCCACTGCAAGTGCCCAAAATGAGCAGGAAGCGGACAGAGCAAGCTTTTTTCTCTATCTCCCCATGAAAGGATTAAATTCAATACACGTCCCCTGATAGGGGACTTAACAAAGATTAAAATGGTAAGAATAGTAGTTCACACTATTTGAATTGGTGGCACAGTACATTGCGCTGCGCACGTGCAGTTCCCCAATTTGGAAGTAAGAGGACCGACCAATCATCTTTTTCCATCTCCCAGTTCCTAAAATCTATTCGATACACGTCCCCTAATAGGGGACGTAACAGGGATTAAACTGATAGGAATAGTACTACTTAACACACCACTCATATAGGGTGGCACAGTACGTTGCACGGCGCACGCGCAGTGACCCAAATTGGGAGGAAGAGGACCGACCAACCATCTTTTTCCATCTCCTGGTTCCTAAAATCTATTACATACACCGGCCCCTGATAGGGGACAAAACAGAGATTAAACTGGTAAGAACAGATTTTTTTAATTTAAAAAAAAAGAGGACAGCCTCTGCGGAGCTGGGTATTTTTTGGCCGCATTACTGAACGCTCATGCACAATGGCTGTAGGCTCATGCGACCTTTTGCGGAGGTGACAAACCTGGTCAGTCAAACCCAAGGCAACATCATCGACCTCATCCTATTTTGCTTCCTTTTGCAGCCCTCTAGAACTTTCCATTACTTTTTTAGAGCCATTTCAGTGCCCCTAAGTTCCGGTCCCCATCGACTTCAATGGGGTTCGAGTTCGGGGTCAAGTTCGGGTCACGTTCGGGTCCCGAACTCAAATTTTGCGGCAAGGTTCGGCCGAACCCAGCGATCCCGAACTTCCAGGTGTTCGATCAACTCTAAGGCCCCTTTCACACGGGCGAGTTTTCCGCGCGGGTGCAATGCGTGAGGAGGACGCATTGCACCCGCACTGAATCCGGACCCATTCATTTCTATGGGGCTGTGCACATGAGCGGTGATTTTCATGCATCACTTCTGCGTTGCGTGAAAATCTCAGCATGTTCTATATTCTGCGTTTTTCACGCAACGCAGGCCCCATAGAAGTGAATGGGGATGCGGGAAAATCGCAAGCATCCGCAACCAAGTGCGGATGCGTTGCGATTTTCCCGCATTGTTGCTTAGCAACGGGACCCAATCTCTATTATTTCCCCTTATAACATGGTTATAAGGGGAAATAATAGCATTCTTAATAAAGAATGCATTGTAAAATGATGAGGAAGGGGTTAAAAATAATAAAAGTTAACTTACCTTAGCCACTTGATCGCGTAGTCGCGATCTGTCCTCTCTTTCCCTGCAGCATCTATGATCTAAAGGACCTGTGATGACGTCACATCACATGGCCCAATCACATGCTCCATCACTATGGTGATGGAGCATGTGATTGATCCATGTGACCATGTGACATCATCCAAGGTCCTTAAACACTATCCTCAGGCTGTGGATAGTGGTTAAGGACCTTGGATGATGTCACATGGTCACATGGACCAATCACATGCTCCATCACCATAGTGATGGAGCAGGTGATTGGGTCATGTGATGCTGTGACATCATCACAGGTCCTTTACATCTTTCAAGCTAACGGAGAGGAGGCCGGGCTTCGCGATCAAATGGAACAGGTAAGTAATTATTAGTTTATTATTTTAACTCATTCTGCACCAGTTTAAACATTAGGAAGATGGCCAAGGGTATTATTTTACATTATAACTATGTTATAATGTGAAATAATACCAGCGGGACAATTTCTGACCCAAACATGCACTTCTGTGAAGAAGTGCAGGTTCGGGTCTGGGTACCAAAAGTGCCGATTTTTCTCCCGCGCGTGCAAAACGCATGACAGCGCTTTGCACTCGCAGGGAAAAATCGCGGCGATTCCCGCAACGCACCCGCACTGTTTGACGGAGTGCACCCGCAACGCCCGTCTGAAAGGGGCCTAAGGCCCCTTTCACACGAGCGAGTTTTCCGCGCGGGTGCAATGCGTGATGTGAACGCATAGCATCCGCACCGAATCCTGACCCATTAATTTCAATGGGTCTGTGTACATGAGCGTTTTTTTTCACGCATCACTTATGCGTTGCGTGAAAATCGCAGCATGTTCTATATTCTGCGTTTTTCACGCAGCCCTAGTCCCATAGAAGTGAATGGGACTGCGTGAAAAACGCATTGCATCCGCAAGCAAGTGCGGGTGCGTTGCGTTTTTCACTGATGGTTGCTAGGAGATGTTGTTTGTAAACCTTCAGTTTTTTATCACGCGCGTGAAAAACGCATCAAAACGCATTGCACCCGCGCGGAAAAAACTGAACGCAATCGCAGGCAAAACTGAATGGCTTTGCCTGTGAAATCGCACAGTTTTCACTGAACACATCCGCAACGCATCCGGACCTAATCCGGACACGCTCGTGTGAAAGAGGCCTAATTGCTATATTTCGCAAAACAAAACAAAAAACAAAACCTGGTCTGGAGATGCCCTGACACTGATAACATCCTGGTTTTTCAGGTATTTCAGGGGTTTTCACTGAGATTTTAAATGCAATTTTTTCATCTATCCTCTGGATGTGGTACAGTTTTGAGTTTATTTCCCCCACAAAAAAATATATTTCTGTTAAAATGCAGTGAAATAAAAAAAAAATATATTCTTGCAGTTACATAGCTGCTTTTGAGGTTCTGCAGCAACTGTAGCTGCGCTAGGAGGCACACTCAGCCTCAGTTCCTCATGTGTCATACCCTGGCTTAAAGCTTTAACTGGAATTCCCTATTCTATACAATTCTTCTTCTTTCCAGCCCTTTACTGTATCTGACACTAGAATAGAAGCTTGATTGTGACTGTTCACTGTCCCTAAGATCATTTTCTGGGAGACACTCCATAGACATCCATCCTTATTCACAGCCCATCACAGAATTACATTCTGCTTGTTCTGCTAATGAACCTCAGTGCCTGCTGCAGCACCGATTGGTTCATCCAGGCTGTCTGTTGGCCTGTGAGCCAATCAGGGCAAGCCCTTCCCCCCAATTCCTCTCAGGGTCATTTGAGTATCCTCCATCTTCTTCCTCCCTCATGCTTTTTCCTGCTGACATGTGCAATAAAATAGCAATTTGCAATGCTTTACTCGATTTGTCTAAAACAAACCTGAAAAGATCCGGGTTCAGATGCCGGACTAAATTTAGGAAAGTTTATAATACACCTGATTAGTTAGAACTGGTTTGCTCATCTCAACATCCTAGAGAATAAAATGACATTTACAAAAAAGTAGTTATATGGTGAATGTTAAATATTAGCGTTGATCGAGCACCAAAGTGCTCCTGTGCTCGAGGTTAACACTTTGCAATGCTCGGGCACTGTAAAAACAAAAAAATTATAATAATGGATGGGTGCTAGGTCCCAGGGTATAGCTGCTTACCCAATGTCTTAGTCCGGAAATCGGACAGCACTCCAGATAAAAACAGTGATTTATTCACCCATGCGGTACAGTGAGGCAACGTTTCAGCTCATACAAAGAGCCTTTCTAAAGCAATGAACACAAGTGCAATATGGGGTATATAGAGCTAAACCCCTACAAGCATTTATCAATTACATCAATCATCGTGTTAAACATAAAGCAAGTTGTAGCATAAATACAAAATATATTCAAACTACACATAAAGTGCGATCAGTACATGCATATGCGTACATATACAAAAATAAAGTGCATAAATAATAGCGATCTTCTAAAGATTGCAAAAAATTGCAAGTGCAAAGTGCTGTGGATTAGACACATGTGTGCAACATAATATAATATAAAAGTGGGAGGAGTGATGAAACACATGAAAAACAAAACATACCCTACAGGTGTATCTGGGTCCCACATGCAAACTATCGCCGAATTCGGCGTGTAGTGGATGCCAGTGAGCAAGTGCCAGGTTGTGTCAAAGATATGAGACATAGGGTGCCATTTGTGGAGCATGCGCTCTACATATTAGCCACTCGAGCAGCCATTTTTTAATAGGTAAGCAGTGTTGGCCCGTGCACACATGCCCATTCGCAAATTTTACAGGGCAGCGCCATCACGGAATCTGGCAAAAGCATATCTAGTCCAGAGTCATATCTATAGGGCATCTTAGAGGATAAATCCATGGGGAGGATGCACCTTGTCAAAGGTGTAAACCCTCTACCCAAAAGGGCTAAATGTTGGCACACATGATGGATCAGTCTCTGCCATTTCAATGGCTACGGTGGACAGTTCTTGTTGTAAGTATTGTATGTTGAGAAGAATAAAGTCCAAGGAATATCTATTGGACAATGCTTCAAACTTTTTACAAAATGCAGAGTTGTTAAAAAATAGATTAGGCCTCAAATGTGATCTCATGCCACGAGGTATCCTTTGGGCCTTATAATATTCGCCCAGTGTAGTCATGTGTAAACGTAATGAAGCAGTCTTTTTGGATAAAAACTCAAATTTTTTCTTTTGGTAGATGGAGTATTCAGAAAGGCTGCATCTCCCCCAATATTCTGCAATATACATTCAGCCTCCTCCTGAGAGTAGAAGGAACCACATGGGAATTTCGTATCCATGATGAATGAAAAAACAAAAATAGAAATGCAAAACATTCCAAAAAATACAAAAAAAGTGCTCAGCCATCAGCGTCTCCAGCACACTTGCTGTTGAGACGTGCTGATATTAATCTCCGACGCACCGCTGTTGAGATTGGCATGAATGCAGGGAGACACCCTGGATCGTGGATGCGTCTGCAGAATTAAGATGAGTATAGCCGAATTTACTTACCTCAACTAGAGTGCGGCCGTACTCATGACAGATGCTTGATTTATTTGGATTGCGCCCACATTTTTCTAAGTGATCTATTGTGGTATGCTGTAATTTATATTTGCTCTTTTGAACATTACTCTGTTAGTCCCCTGAGGAATTGGCATTATTGGCAAGGAAACGCATTATGGCCCTCTTGTTAGCATATGTGGTTTTTCTATCATTGTTTTGAACCTAATTGGTGTGGGCTTTTTGAGCACCACTCTATCAGCCCTTTCTTTTCAATTAGGACGAATAGCTGGGCAGTCCATCACGGTGTTGGTTAGGGCGTTTTTTAGGGACTTGTGTAGGAGTTTTTACAGGCAGGGTACAGACTTAGGGTGATTTAGTGCTCAGAGACCTAGCTCTGTCGAGGGGCCTGTTTTTTCTTGTGTCTGTCCCCTTTTTCTTCTCACCTGTGCCCACCATTTCATGGTTACTGGCCTTCACTTGGCCGGTTCTTATCATTTGGGTCTATCTTTGGTCTTTTAATAGATTTAATAAACGTCATGTTTTAAGGTAAAGTTTTTTGCTTCTCTGAATTATAGGGTACCTTTATACGCTCTGGTTTTTTGATTGTTACATTGACATTGGGCAGAGACTGATCAAACATTACGAGCATCCATGACTTCAGAGGAATATGTACAATTCTGTGAGAATTTATCGACTCATGTGACACGATTTAGGGTGGAGTTAGAGGAAAGAAAACGCTCTAAGTGGAACCAGGACTCTGACGATTACAAAAAGGGCGCCATCTATACCTGGCAGTCCGACAACAGCAACTACAACCAGAAAGACCCAAGGAAAAAGTAGAGGAATGCACAGATAACACCTATGCAACCCACTTTTTTAGGGAACAGGCCCAATCTGCAGCAAAAAGACGAGGTCGCACCAGACTGGGGGGGGCTGCAGACATTGAAGAACCTGTAAAACTCCGAAACAACAAGACCCGAGCCCAGGCCAACAAACCTCAGATGGCCAAGAGGAAATGACTGTGATAAACCTGTCATCCATTGTACTTACTCCAGTGCAAGTGAGTGTTCTGAATAAGGGACTATCATTTTGCCCCACCACTACCTTGAATTGGTTTGAGTTAGATGCCGATTTATGTGCATTTTTCTGTTTGTTTTCACAACAAGGTGCGGACTGTGACGCCCTAGGCCAGTGAATTCTCCCTGGGACTTCTCAGTCTGTCTTTGAAAAGTAATTTTACCCCATTTGTTAATGAACCTGCAATTGAAGCATACATTATGGCTGTGAGGTCTGAAATAGCTGCCTATAAATCTATGTGTGGCAATAGTGCATTTAAACATCCTATCTAGGTTGGAGGTTGAGGCACTAGACCAATTGAGGAATGATCCCCTTTTGACAGTGAAACCCGCTGACAAAGGGGGCGCAGTGGTCATTATGGATACTATCAAATATGTAGCGGAGGTCAAGCGACAACTTGATGATACTGAGGTGTACTTTGTTCTTCAAGTTGACCCTAAGTTTGATATCGCTAGGCTGATCAAGCGGTGTCTGAGGGACGCAGTGACAGTGGGCATTATTGATGATGATTTGTTCAAATATCTTACAGTAGACCATCCTGTTACACCTGTTATATATGTACTTGCTAAAGTGCACAAATCTCTGATTGACCCTCCTGTTCGCCCAATTGTGTCCAGTTCAAACTCTGTCTTTAGCAGCATTGCGATTTTTTGGGATAAAATCCTGCGCATTTTTGCTATGGGGGCTGAATCGTACATACAGGCTATGACTGACTTCCTATGCAAGTTGGAAATTATGGATTTAACTGATGTGCAGAATGTACATCTTGCATTTTGATGTGACATCTCTGTATACCTCCATCGACCATGATTTGGGCATTTTGGCTATCAAACGTATGTTAGATATGTCTTCCCTCACTGAACCTGCAAATGCATTTATCATTGATCTATTGGAAATTATTTTGAGACATAATTATTTCCTCTTTCAGGATGTGTTTTACAAACAAAGGCGGGGCATGGCAATGGGTTTGAATGTAGCTCTGACCTTTGCTAATATTTTCATGAGGTGCTTTGAGGAAGATGTTGTCTATTTATCCCACCACCGCAGCCATGTGCTGCCGTGGTGGAAATACATCGACGACATCTTCCTCATTTGGATAGGCAGTGATACTCAACTGTTTGAGTTTCATGCATGTCTGAACAGTGTGAACAAAGACTTACAATTCACTCTGGTACATTCAGAGACTGAGATCCAATTTATTGACACCACTGTTAGATATCACAAAGGGAAGTTACACAGTTGTTTACTAAACCCACAGATAAGAACACTCTTTTGTATTTTGATAGTGGACATCCACGTAATTTGGTAAAACATTTGCCTTTTTCCCAATTTCTCAGAGTCAAAAGGATTGTCTCTGAACCAGAGACCCTGGATGGCTCATTAAACACTTTGGCCAACAAATTCTTGAAAAGAGGATACCCCCCCACCCCGGTTACTGGATTCCCATATTGATAAGATCCATACCATGGAGAGGAGCAGTACTTTGAAGAGGAGGGAATCAAAACGGTAACTTACCAGGATTCCCTTTATCTCCAAGTACACTGAACAAAGTGAGTGTATCATTAAACGACACTGGGGTATTCTGGGGGGTTGTTTTAAACAAGTGCCCGAATTTAGATCCCCTCCTCTCTTTTCATACTGCAGATCTAGGAACCTACGTGACCAGCTGGTGAGAGCGGACATTGGTCTCAAATCCAGACTGACACAAACTACATTGACTGAGCAGGGCAAGGGAAGCTTCCCCTGCCTATGCTGTGTCAATTGTAGAATGATATGCAAGGATAGATCCTTTATACACCCGATGACAGGGGCCACTTATCCAATACGTTTCCACCTCACATGCAATTCCAACTTTGTCATTTATGTCTTAACTTACCCATGTAGGCTGTTGTATGTGGGGGAAACGTCTACTGATCTGAAGATGCGTCTCAATAACCACCGCTACACGATTCGTAAAAAAACGACAAGACTTACCTATTCCTAAACATTTCTCTGATTGTAAACATTCTGAAAAAGAGCTTAAATGTTGGATTATACTGTAGATCATATTCCTTTACCCAGATGTGGTGGCAATACAATATTGATGTTGAAAAAGAAAGAGTTATATTGAATACATACCTTGGATTGTCTAAAACCTAATGGGCTTAACATTAATTATAATCCGGGATTGTATTCATAGGGGATTGGTTTGCCCCACATTATTACTGCATGTACGTTTTAGTCTATATCCTGTGTGTGGATTGTTGATTATGAACACAAACAAGCTACGTAAAGGACTAACGGTTCCTTTTTTATTTTTCACAGAAGTGATGTTGAACAAATATGGATTCCTGGAAGCGAGCATATCCCTGCAGAAGAATACTGCGTCCCCATGCCTATGTTAGGAATTATATATTTTTATTTGTTTTTGTTCTTCCCCAGGTTGTGCCAAACATACTATTATTCCATCTAACTTCAGCTCTGAGTCATCAGGAGATCCCTGCTATGGGCTATAGACAAGAGGTATAGTTTTGGCTTCGTGTTTTGACATACGTTGCACTATGTGTCATGTGTGCCGACATTTAGCCCTTTTGGGTAGAGGGTTTGCACCTTTGACGGGGTGCATCCTCCCCATAGATTTATCCTCCAAGATGCCCTATAGATATGACTCTGGACTAGATATGCTTTTGCCAGATTCCGTGATGGCGCTGCCCGTTATATTTGCGAATGGGCATGCGTGCACGGTCCTATACTGCTTCCTATTGAAAAATTGCTGCTCAAGCGGCTAATATGTAGAGCGCATGCTACATGAACGGCACTCTATGTCTCATATCTTTGACGCAACCTGGTGCTTGCGCACTGGCATCCACTACATGCCGAATTCGGCGATAGTTTGCATGTGGGACCCAGATACACCTGTAGGGTACGTTTTGTTTTTCATGTTTTTCCTCACTCCTGCCACTTTTATATTATATTATGTTGCACACATGTGTCTAATCCACAGCACTTTGCACTTTCTTGCAATTTTTTGCAATCTTTAGAAGATCGCTATTATATATGCACTTTATTTTTGTATATGTATGCATATGCATGTACTGATCGCACTTTATGTGTATTTTGAATATATTTTGTATTTATGCTACAACTTGCTTTATGTTTAACATGATGATTGATGTAATTTATAATTGCTTGTAGGGGTTTAGCTATATATACCCCATATTGCACTTGTGTTCATTGCTTTAGAAAGGCTCTTTGTATGAGCTGAAACATTGCCTCACTGTACCGCATGAGTGGATGAATCACTGTTTTTATCTGGAGTGCTGTCCGATTTCCTGACTATATATATATATATATATATATATATATATATATATATGTATATATATATATATATTGTGGTAAGGTGCAGGGTGCCGTCATGGATGGCAGATACGTGTCACCGAGGTTCCTGGCCTCGGTGAGGTAAGAGCCGAATTTTATGTGTTAACAGCAGTAGCTATTGACACCTTTATACTTAGTATGGCTGCAAAGCCAATCCAGGCCGGCTCTTACTGGGAGTAGGCAGAGAGTTGGGCGGGTGCCTATTCCCCACGGTCCAGGCCGGACTTTTTCTGGGCCTTTAAAAGGCAGCCACCTCAGCAGGTGGGGAGGTGATTAACCTGGAAACTGCTGGTGTTCTGTGGAGCTCTCAGGGCTGGAAGCCAGAGCTTGCAAAGAAGCGTGCAGTCTGCCTGGAAGCCTGAGGTTGGACTTCCCTGCGGCTGGGCTGACAGCCAGGTGCGAACACACACCTAAACCACACAGGTGATTTGATCCTGTCTTGGACTTTTGTTTTGCCTCAAGTTTTTGCTGTGTGTGTGAAGTAACACTAAGTGACTGTTTTGAGTTTTGTTTGTGCAAGTGTGAAATAAAACACTGTTTGCTGCAGTACCTGGACTCCCTTTGCCTCTGTACTGCATCCGCACCGCTGTCTACCAGAGCAACTCCCCACATTTGGTGTCGGATGTGGGCATGCGCAGTGAGGCTGGCATGAACGGCAACATTTTTTTTGTTTTGCTGAGCACGAGTGCATGGCATATATTAAACCGGCAAAGTTACAAGCAGGAATTTCTGGCAACATGGAGGCTGCTGTGAAAGCTCTCATGGAGGCTAACGTGCAGCAGCGGGAGACCAACCAGCTACTGTTACAGCACGTGATGACTTTACAAGCTGCAGGAGTGTCCCACCACGACCATGATGCCCAGAAAGCGGTCTGTGCGGCGATCCCAAAGATGACCCCCTCGGACGACGTTGAGACATATCTGGCGGTCTTTGAAAAGGTGGCCGTGAGGGAGAAGTTACCTCGTGACCAGAGGGCCGAGGTGGTCGATCCGTTCCTGGCATCCGGACCCCAGCAGGTTTTCTTTGATTTAGCAGATGACCAGGCTACTGATTACCCAACGGTGAAGGGGGAGATCCTGGCCAGATTGAGATTAAACGTGTTGGTCCGGGCTCAGCGGGTCCACCAGTGGGACTTTAAAGCGGCTGAACCCGCCAGGCTGCAGTACTATGAGTTGCTGCACAGTTTGCAAAAATGGCTGCAGCCTGATATCCTAAGTCCGACTGCTATGCTGGACTATCTGCTGGCTGACATGTTCTGGAGGGCCTTGCCTTACCCCCTTCAGCACTGGGTCGGCCAGGTATCACCCGCTAATGCCCTAGAAATGGTCGATCTGGTGGAGCGCTATGAGGCCACCAAAAACCTGCAAGGGGGTGTTGTTGGGAGGGGGCCGGTCAAACCCCGGAGGTCTCCCATCCAGTCCCGACGACTGATACCCGAGAAACCTGCTCGGGGTGTACCCCCTGTAAACCCTGCTCCGATAGTCTGCTGGCGGTGTCAGGAGCCTGGCCACGTAAGGGCCGACTGTCCACACCGGGGAGAACCCATGGAGACTAATTATGGGTACCGGGCTTCAATGTATGCCAGGAGACAATAAACAATCGTCCTCTGTGCCAGGTGCAAGTTGGTGATAACCTGGCAGTGGCGCTGCTGGACTCAGGGAGCCTAGTAACCCTGGTAAGTGCTACCCTGGTACAGCCCTCCCAGTATACGGGCCGGAAAGTTTGTGTGGTGTGCATACATGGAGACTTAAAGGACTATCCCACTGCCGTAATGTCTCTGTCCGCGGTGGCCGGCACGTGGACCTGTGAAGTGGCGGTCTCCACAAAGTTACCTTATGAACTAATAATTGGGAGAGACTTCCCTGGTTTTCCGTCACTATGGCCTGAGATGAAAGTGCCTAATAACCATGAGACAGGGGTAACCCTAGCAGAGTGGCCTGAGTTAGTATTTCCCCGCTTTGTTGTTCACCAAGAAATATTATATCGGGTGAACCAAATCCGGGGTGAGCCTGTTGAACAGTTGGTGGTGCCCACAGCGTATCACAAGCTCGTCATGGAGCTTGCCCACCAACATGTTCTTGGGGGACACCTGGGGTAGCAAAAAACGCAGGACCGCATTCTTCAGCGCTTCTATTGGCCTGGTGTGTTTAAGGAGGTAGAAGAATATTGTAAATCCTGTCCAACCTGTCAGGTAAATAGCCCCCAGCCACATTTCCGTAGTCCCCTTGTACTTCTTCCAATTATTGAGGTCCCGTTTGAGCGTATCGCTATGGATCTAATCGGGCCTGTACCAAAGTCTGCCAGGGGCCACCATCACATTCTGGTAGTTCTCAACTATGCCACTCGGTATCCGGAGGCGGTGCCTCTGCGACATACCTCAGCTAAGCTCATTGCCAAAGAGTTAATGGAAATATTTTCCCATGTGGGCCAGCCAAAAGAGGTTCTGACAGACAAAGGGACTCCTTTTATGTCCAAAGTTATGAGGGAACTGTGTAAATTGTTGCGTATAAAGCAGTTACGGACGTCCGTTTACCATCCGCAAACAGACGGTCTTGTCGAAAGGTTTAACCAAACTTTAAAAAATATGTTAAAAAGGGTGGTGGCTAGAGATGGGAAGGACTGGGATCTGCTTCTGCCCTATCTCATATTCGCAGTGCGAGAGGTGCCCCAGGCCTCTATTGGGTTCTTGCCCTTCGAACTGCTTTATGGCAGACACCCTCGGGGCCTGTTGGATATCGCCAAGGAAGCGTGGGAACAACAGCCTGTCCCCCACAAAAGTGTCATTGAGTATGTCACCCAGATGCAGGAACGGATGGAAAGGGTGTTGCCGCTGGTCCGGGAGCATATGGTGGCAGCGCAACAAGCCCAGAGTAGGGTGTATAATCGTCAGGCTCGGGTATGGGACTTCAATCCGGGAGATCGGGTTTTGGTTCTGGTACCCACCCTTGACAGCAAGTTCCTAGCTAGCTGGCAGGGCCCCTATGAGGTGATCGAGAAGGTAGGGGAAGTAAATTACAAAGTACACCAGCCAGGGCGGCGCAAGCCGGAGCAGGTGTACCATGTGAATTTACTAAAGCCGTGGAAAGATAGGGACACGGCCGACGACAACAGCCTCCGGCCAGGGCTTCTAGGTGAAAAGGGTCCAGCCCCAAAGTTCGAGGCCTGTGAAGCAGTAACCACGGTATAAATTGCAGACAGCCTGTCTTCCAGACAAGTTCAGGAAGTCAGGGAGTTCATCAGTCAGAACACGGATGTGTTCTCGGACCTCCCTGGCCGCACGTCTCTCATCCAACATGATATCGTCACTGAGCCTCAGGCCAAGATCCGGTTAAAACCAGTCCCATAGTCCTAATACCCAAGCCAGATGGGATGTTGCCATTGACAGAGTTGTTAAAGGGGCGTAAGTCAGTGACTGTCCGTTGGAATGAGCAGGCAGAAAAAGCTTTCTCCGCCTTGAAATCGGCCCTGTGTGGGTCCCCGGTTTTGGTGACACCCGATTTCAAGAAGGAGTTCATAGTCCAGACCGACGCCTCTGAGGTTGGCCTTGGTGCTGTGCTGTCTCAGGAAGTCAACGGGGAGGAGCATCCCGTTGTCTTCCTCAGCCGTAAACTCACCCCAGCCGAGACCAGTTACAGCATAGTGGAGAGAGAGTGCCTGGCCATCAAGTGGGCACTCGAGGCCCTCCGTTATTATCTGTTGGGCAGAAGCTTCCGCCTGGTGACTGACCACTCCCCTCTCAAGTGGATGAGCCAGGCCAAAGAGAGGAATGCCCGGGTCACCAGGTGGTTTCTGTCTCTACAGAATTACAAATTTACGGTGGAGCACAGAGCAGGCCGTTTACTGAGGAATGCGGACGCCCTCTCCCGGGTACACTGTTTGTCGTGTATCCACCCCCTCAGGGTTGAACAAAGGGGGGGGGGGGGGGTATGTGGTAAGGTGCAGGGTGCCGTCATGGATTGCAGATACGTGTCACCGAGGTTCCTTGCCTCGGTGAGGTAAGAGCCGAATTTTATGTGTTAACAGCAGTAGCTGTTGACACCTTTATACTTAGTATGGCTGCAAAGCCAATCCGGGCCGGCTCTTACTGGGAGTAGGCAAAGAGTTGGGCGGGTGCCTATTCTCCACGGTCCAGGCCGGACTTTTTCCGGGCCTTTAAAAGGCAGCCACCTCAGCAGGTGGGGAGGTGATTAACCTGGAAACTGCTGGTGTTCTGTGGAGCTCTCAGGGCTGGAAGCCAGAGCTGGCAAAGAGGCGTGCAGTCTGCCCGGAAGGTTGGACTTTCATGCGGCTGGGCTGACAGCCAGGTGAGAACACGCACCTAAACCACACAGGTGATTTGATCCCGTCTTGGACTTTTGTTTTGCCTCAAGTTTTTGCTGTGTGTGTGAAGTAACACTAAGTGACTGTTTTGAGGTTTGTTTGTGCAAGTGTGAAATAAAACACTGTTTGCTGCAGTACCTGGACTCCCTTTGCCTCTGTACTGCACCCGCACAGCTCTACAAGAGCAACTCCCCACAATATATATATATATATATATATATATATATATATATATATATATATATATACTTTTTTTTCTTTTTAGTAATTACACATTTATTTTGTGCCATACATTTTTTGAAAATACTAAAAAAAGTTTAAAATATATAAATCTAATTTAACCTCTTTCTTGAAAAGTTTGTGATAGGATTTAAACTCACTGCTTCTGCATAATAACCCAGAACTTTAACCACTACTAGAGATAAGCGAATCAAAGCTGACAAAGTTTAGAGGTTCAAGAAAAATTCATTTTGCAACGAATGCAAATTTCCTTATGCTTCGTGGTAACGAATCGTAATTTTTCCTAACAAGCCGGCTACAATGACAGCTAAAATGGCAGCTACACATGTGAGGACATGGTACAAGGAACTCTGGGAAGACGGGATGACCCATAATGCCATGCATGCATCCAATCAGCAGCCAGCCATCACGGTGATGTCACAGCCCTATAGATACGGTGGCCATCTTAGATTCTGCCATTCACAATCGTACTTTGTTCAGGGACAGACGTGCATGCAGGCGCTAGGGAGATTGAAAGAAAAAAAAAAAAAAAAAGGAAAGAAGCAATTTACTAGTGCAGGGAAAGGATAGTGAGAGGAATCATTTAACAGACAGGGAGAGACGTGTGCAGATGCTAGGGAGAGTCATAGGAAAATCCTCATTGTGAAAAAATGCAATTTACAAGTGCAGGGAAACATTACTTAGGGATCCAAATAGTCTCATAATACAGCTCTGTCATTCCAGCAATTAGTTATTGGGGTGCAAGTGCTATGTTGAAAAGCCTTTAGTAGCTTTTATCTGTGGAAAAAGATAAATATATACGCAGGTCACTTTTATTGTTTTTACTCTAAAATAATTTCTGCTGAAACAGTATAGGGTGGTATTTCAGTAATACACAAAAAGTTTTAACTAGTGTTGAGCGAACAGTTCGAGCATAGTTCGGGTTTGTACCGAATTTTGGGGTGTTCGGGACCCGGACCCGAACATTTTTTTGAAAAAAGTTTGGGTTCGGGTCCGTTGTTTGGCGATTTCTTCCCACTTTTCCAATCAGCTAGCGTTTTACTTATTGCCCTAAGAAGCCATCACAGCCATGCCTACTAATGGAATGGCTGTGATTGGCCAAGTGCAGCATGTGACCCAGCCTCTATTTAAGCTGGAGTCACGTAGCGCCGCACGTCACACTGCTCTGATTAGTGTAGGGAGAGGACGCAACTTCTGTGAGAGCAAGATTAGGCAGGGAAAAGTCAGCAACAGCACCTAATGAACTACAGCAGAGAATGATTCAACTTCTGTTAGTTAATTGCTCACTGGTTTTTAGGCTGCACAGAGCATTTTTCTGTCACTTTTTTCTGGGGTGATCGGTGGCCATTTTGTGACTTGTAGTGCACCAGAACAAGCTGCCACCAAGTCCATCAATCCATCAATACTAGTTTTTTTTTTTCGATATCCTACATCAGGGGCTTGGCTGTGCTTATTGTCACCCCTAGAAACTCAGGATAGCAATTTCTATATTTTATTAAGGGTTAAATACAATTGCCAAAACACCAATCCCCTAAATCTGGTGTTCCAGCTTTGGCTAGCCAAGTGTAATACTGTCTGCTGTCTGGCAAAGGATAGATTATTTTTTGTGGTAAAATTCAATAGCCAAAATAGCAATACACTGAATCTGGTGTCCCAGCACTGGCTGGCAAAGTATAATAGTGTCTGCCAAAACATATATTTTGTTTTGGGGTGAAATTCACTTTCCAATATAGCAATACTCTGAATCTGGTGTTCCAGCTGTTGCAGGCCAAGTGTTAATCTGTCCGTAAAAGGGTATATTTTGTTCTGGGGTGAAATTCAATTGCCAAAATAGCAATACCCTTAATCTGGTGTCCTAGCACTGGATAGCAAAATATAATCGTGTCCGCCAAAACATATATTTTGTTCTGGGGGGAAATTCACTTTCCAATATAGCAATACCCTGAATCTGGTGTTCCAGCTGTTGCAGGCCAAGTGTTAATCTGTTCGTAAAAGGGAATATTTTGTTCTGGGGTGAAATTCAATTGCGAAAATAGCAATACCCTGAATCTGGTGTCCCAGCACTGGATAGCAAAGTAAAATAGTATCCGCTAAAACATATATTTTGTTTTGGGGTGAAATTCACTTGCCAATATAGCAATACCCTGAATCTGGTGTTCCAGCTGTGGCAGGCCAAGTGTTAATCTGTCCGTAAAAGGGTATATTTTGTTCTGGGGTGAAATTCAATTGCCAAAATAGCAATACCCTGATCCTGGTGTCACAGCACTGGCTGGCAAAGTATAATAGTGTCCGCCAAAACATATATTTTGTTCTGGGGTGAAATTCAATTGCCAAAATAGCCATACCCTGAATCTGGTGTCCCAACACTGGCTGGCAAAGTATAATAGTGTCCGCCAAAACATATATTTTGTTCTGGGGTGAAATTCAATTGCCAATATAGCAATACACTGAATCTGGTGTTCCAGCAGTTGCAGGCCTAGTTTAAATCTGTCCGTAACAGGGTATATTTTGTTCTGGGGTGAAATTCAATTGCCAAAATAGCAATACCCTGAATCTGGTGTCCCAGCACTGGCTGGCAAAGTATAATAGTGTCCGCCAAAACATATATTTTGTTCTGGGGTGAAATTCAATTGTCAAAATAGCAATACCCTCAATCTGGTGTCCCAGCACTGGCTGGCAAAGTTTAATAGTGTCCGCAAAAACATATATTTTGTTCTGGGGTAAAATTCACTTGCCAAAATAGCAATACCCTGAATGTAGTGTCCCAGCACTGGCTGGCAAAGTATAATAGTTTCCGCAAAAACATATATTTTGTTCTGGGGTGAAATTCACTTGCCAAAATAGCAATACCCTGAATCTGGTGTCCCAGCACTGTCTGGCAAAGTATAATAGTGTCCTCCAAAACATAAATCTATCTGTAACAGGGTATATTTTGTTCTGGGGTGAAATTCAATTGCCAATATAGCAATACCCTGAATCTGGTGTTCCAGCTGTTGCAGGCCAAGTGTTAATCTGTCCGTAAAAGGGTATATTTTGTTCTGGGGTGAAATTCAATTGCGAAAATAGCAATACCCTGAATCTGGTGTCCCAGCACTGGCTGGTAAAGTATAATAGTGTCCGCTAAAGCATATATTTTGTTCTGGGGTGAAATTCAATTGCCAAAATAGAAATACCCTGAATCTGGTGTTCCAGCAGTTGCAGGCCTAGTTTAACCAGTCCCCGACCGCCGTACGCAGGATTGCGTCCTGCGGGCGGCCGGGATCTTCTGTTTGGACACGCCAGGGCGTCATCTCGCGAGACGCGAGAGTTCCTGTGAACGCGTGCGCGTGCGCGCGTTCACAGTGAAGCGCGTCTCGAGAGTTGGACTACAGCCTGCCAGCGATGATCAATCGCTGGCAGGCTGTAGATGCGATATAAATCGCATCAAACAGCTATATCAGACGCTGTTTTATGAACAGCGTCTGATATAGCTGCTACCTGGTCCTCTGGTGGTCCCATTTTCTGGGATCGACCACCAGAGGACCAGGTAACACAGTAAAAGTTGCACCAAACACTACACTAACCCCCCACCCCCTCACCTATTAACCCCTTGATCACCCCATCTAGACCCCTGATCACCCCCTGTCATTGATCACACCCCTTGTAAGGCTCCATTCAGACGTCCATATGTGTTTTGTGGATCCGTGGATTCACGGATCCGTGATTCACCGATCCGCGGATCCGATCCGCGGATCCGATCCGCGGATCCTCAAAACACGGACACCGGCAATGTGCTTTCCGCATTTTGCAGATCCGCACATTGCCAGAACTATATAGAAAATGCTTTTTCTTGTCCGCAATTGCGGACAAGAATAGGACATGTTCTATATTTTTGCGGAACGGAAGTGCAGACCCGAAGCGCGGATCCGTAATTCCGGATCCGAGCGGGACAAAGTCTGTCCCCATAGAAATGAATGGGTCCGCAATTCCGTTCCGCAAACAGAATTGCGGACGTGTGAATGGGGCATAAGGGTCCCTTATCACCGCCAGTTAGTTAGCTACTTGTTAGGTAGCTAGCGCCCAACCCACCGCACCGCAGTCACTGATTTTGGCAGAGATTTTTCATCCACATTGATCGATGCGAATGAAAAATCTGTGCCGTTCATTTTTTTTTTTCAGCGCAGAGGCTGAACGGAAAAAATCTCATTACCCGTATGCTCAATATAAGGAGAATCGCAGAAACTCCTAATGCTGGCCATACGTGTAATGACTGCGGAGACCCTCAAATGCCAGGGCAGTACAAAACCCCACATGTGACCCCATTTTAGAAAGAAGACACCCCAAGGTATTCCGTGAGGGGTATGGCGAGTTCATGGAAAATTTTATTTTTGTCACAAGTTAGTGGAATATGAGACTGTAAAAAAAAAAAAAAAACAATTTCCGCTAACTTGTGCCAAATTTTTTTTCTGTGAACTCGCCATACCCCTCACAGAATACCTTGGGGTGTCTTCTTTCCACAATGGGGTCACATGTGGGGTATTTATACTGCCCTGGCATTTTAGGGGTCCTAAAGCGTGAGAATCCAAATGCGTAAAATGGCCTGTGAAATCCTAAAGGTACTCATTGGTTTTAGGGCCCTTTGCGCATCTTGGCTGCAAGAAAGTGTCACTCATGTGGTATCGCCGTACTCAGGAGAAGTAGGGCAATGTGTTTTGGGGTGTATTTTTACATATACTCATACTGGGTGTGAGAAATATCGCTGTAAACGACAACTTTTTACATTTTTTATTCAAAGTTGTCAATATACAGAGATATTTCTCTCACCCAGCATGGGTATATGTAAATACACCCCAAAACACATCGCCCTACTTCTCCTGAGTACGGCGATGCCACATGTGTGACACTTTTTGCAGCCAAGATGCGCAAAGGGCCCAAATTCCAACGAGTACCTTTTAGGAGGGTATTTTTACGCATTTTTCTTCTCACGCTTTAGGGCCCTAAAATGCCAGGGCAGTATAAATACCCCACATGTGACCCCATTTTAGAAAGAAGACACCCCAAGGTATTCGCTGAGGGGCATAATGAGTTCATGAAAAATTAAACTTTTTGTCAAAAGTTAGCGGAAAGGGAGACTTTGTGAGAAAAACAATAAAAATCAATTTCCACTAACTTGTGCCAAAAAAAAATATTCTATGAACTCGCCATGCCCTCATGGAATACCTTAGGGTGTCTTCTTTCAAAAATGGGTCACACGTGGGTGTTTCTACTGCCCTGGCATTTTAGGGGCCCTAAAGCGTGAGAAGAAAATGCGTAAAAATGCCCTCCTAAAAGGTACTCATTGGAATTTGGGCCCTTGCGCATCTTGCCTGCAAAAAGTGTCACACATGTGGTATCGCCGTACTCAGGAGAAGTAGGGCGATGTGTTTTGAGGTGTATTTGACAACTTTGAATAAAAAATGTAAAAGTTGTCGTTTACAGCGATATTTCTCACACGCAGCATGGGTATATGTAAAAATACACCCCAAAACACATTGCCCTACTTCTCCTGAGTTCGGCGATACCACACGAGTGACACTTTTTTGCAGCCAAGATGCGCAAAGGGGCCCTAAAACCAATGAGTACCTTTAGGATTTCACAGGCCATTTTTATGCATTTGGATTCTCACACTTTAGGGGCCCCTAAAATGCCAGGTGAGTATAAATACCCCACATGTGACCCCATTTTGGAAAGAAGACACCCCAAGGTATTCCGTGAGGGGCATGGTGAGTCCACAGAAATTTTATTTTTTGGCACAAGTCAGCGGAAATTTTTTTTTTTTTTTTTTAATTTTGCTTTTTACAAAGTCTCATATTCCACTAACTTGTGACAAAAAATAAAATTTTACATGAACTCACCATACCCCTCACAGAATACCTTGGGGTGTCTTCTTTCCAAAATGGGGTCACATGTGGGGTATTTATACTGTCCTGGCATTTTAGGGGCCCCTAAAGGGTGAGAAGAAGTCTGGAATCCAAATGCGTAAAAATGCCCTGTAAAAGCCTAAAGGTACTCTTTGGTTTTAGGGCCCTTTTGCGCACTCAGGCTGCAAAAAAGTGGCACACATGTGGTATCGCCGTACTCAGGAGAAGTAGGGCAATGTGTTTTGGGGTGTATTTTTATATATACCCATACTTTGTGTGAAAAATATCTCAGTAAACGACAACTTTTAAAAATTTTTATACAAAGTTGACAATTTACAGAGATATTTCTCTCACCCAACATGGGTATATGTAAAAATACACCCCAAAACACATTGCCCTACTTCTCCTGAGTACGGCGATACCACATAATTGCCGCTTTTGCAGCCTGGGTGCGCAAAGGGGCCCAAATTCCAACGAGTACCTTTAGGTTTTACATGGCGGCTCACAATTTAGCCCGCCCAAAATGCCAGAACAGTAAACACACCCCACAAATGACTCCATTTCGGAAAGTAGACACCCCAAGGTATTCACTGAGGGGCATAGTGAGTCCGTCTGAGATTTTTTATTTTTTTGCCAGAAGTTATCAGAAATTGAAACTTTTTTTTTTCTCAGAAAGTGTCATTTTCCGCTAACTTGTGAAAAAAATGAAATGATACATGAACTCACCAAGCCCCTCCGCGAATACTTTGGGGTGTCTTCTTTCTAAAATGGTGTAATTTGGGGATATTTATACTATCCTGGCATTCTAGCACCTGAAGAAACATGACAGGTGCTCAGAAAGTCAGAGCTGCTTCAAAATGCCGAAATTCACTTTTTGCACCATAGTTTGTAAACGCTATAACTTTTACCCAAACCAATAAATATACACTTATTGGATTTTTTTATCAAAGACATGTAGAACAATAAATTTAGAGAAAATTTATATAGAAATGTCGTTTTTTGAAAAATTTTACAACAGAAAGTGAAAAATGTCATTTTTTTGCAAAAATTTCGGTAATTTTTGATTAATAGCAAAAAAAGTAAAAATGTCAGCAGCAATGAAATACCACCAAATGAAAGCTCTATTAGTGAGAAGAAAAGAAGGTAAAATTCATTTGGGTGGTAAGTTGTATGACGGAGCAATAAACGGTGAAAGTAGTGTAGTGCGGAATTGTAAAAAGTGGCCTGGTCATTAAGGGTGTTTAAGCTAGGGGGGCTGAAGTGGTTAAATCTGTCCGTATCAGGGTATATTTTGTTCTGGGGTGAAATTCAATTGCCAATATAGCAATACCCTGAATCTGGTGTTCCAGCAGTTGCAGGCCTAGTTTAAATCTGTCCTTAACAGGTTATATTTTGTTCTGGGGTGAAATTAAATTGCCAAAATAGCAATACACTGAATCTGGTGTTCCAGCAGTTGCAGGCCTAGTTTAAATCTGTCTCTAACAGGTTAACCGTATATTTTGTTCTGTAGTGAAATTCAATTGCCAAAATAGCAATACCCTGAATCTGGTGTCCCAGCAGTGGCTGACAAAGTATAATAGTGTCCTCCAAAACATATATTTTGTTCTGGGGTGAAAGTCACTTGCCAATATAGCAATACCCTGAATCTGGTGTTCCAGCTGTTGCAGGCCAAGTGTTAATCTGTCCGTAACAGGGTATATTACACTCAAGGTGTATACACAAGTGCTGAGAGGGTCACCCTTAATAACTTAACAAGCTACCATGCATCTCCCATTGTATTTCTGTCCGTTAAAGGGTATATTACACAAAGTGTTAAAATACAATTGCTGAAGGCATAATCCTACATATTTTTTTGCATGCTACTGTGCATCTCCAAGTGTAAATCTGTCCATAAAAGGATAACTTTCATCCAGGGCCTAAATACTAGCCCTAAAAGAGATTTCCCCTAAATCATTGGTTACTGCTGTGCCTGGATTAGTGTAGTACGCTACATAAATAAATAGGCAGATAGTGTTAGGTGCCTGTAAAAAAAGGCCTGAATTTGAAATCAATACATTGGGCCAAATATTTTTTTTTTTCTTGGTGAACGGTAACAATGAGGAAAACATCTAGTAAGGGACGCGGACGCGGTCGTGGTGGTGTTAGTGTACCCTCTGGTGCTGGGAGAGGACGTGGCCATTCTGCCACAGCCACATGTCCTAGTGAACCAACTATCTCAGTTTCCAGTACCCGCCATAATTTACAGCGATATTAGGTGGGGCCCAATGCCGTTCTAAGATTGGTAAGGCCTGAGCAGGTACAGGCGCTAGTCAATTGGGTGGGCGACAGTGGATCCAGCACGTTAACAACATTATCTCCCACCCAGTTTTCTGCAGAAAGTGCACAGGTGGCGCCTGAAAAACAAAGCCCATTAGTCTGTCACATCACCCCTATGCATATCAGGGAAATTGTCTGAGCCTCAAGTTATGCAGCAGTCTCTTATGCTGGATGAAGACTCTGCTGGAAGGGTTTACCAAGGGAATCCACCTAGCCCTTCCCCAGTGGTGGAAGACATAGAATGCACTGATGCACAACCACTGATGTTTCCTGATGATAAGGACATGGGAATACCATCTCATCGCAGTCCGCACGTCTCTGATGATGACGAAACACCAGTGCAACTGCTGCGTCTTTCTGCAGTGTGCAGACCGAACAGGAGGTCAGGGAGGAAGACTGTGTGGAAGATGATGCAGGGGACGATGAGGTCCTAGACCCCACATAGAATGAAGGTCGTGCCACTGACTTTCATAGTTCAGAGGAAGAGGCAGTGGTGAGACCGAGCAAACAGCGTAGCAAAAGAGGGAGCAGGGGGCAAAAGCAGAACAGCCGCCCGCCAAGAGAGTTTGCCTGCTACTGGCCACCGCCACCAGAGACCGAGCAGCCCAAAGGCAGCTTCAAGGACTTCCCTGGCATGGCACTTCTTTAAAAAATGTGCTGACGACAAGACCCGAGTGGTTTGCACGCTGTGCCATCAGAGCCTGAAGCGAGGCATAAAGGTTCTGAACCTTAGCACAACCTACATGACCAGGCATCTACATGCAAAGCATGAACTGCAGTGGAGTAAAGACCTTAAAAGCAAGGAACTCACTCTGGCTTCCCCTGCTTCCTCTTCTGCTGCTGCCTCGGCCTCTTCCTCCGCCTCGGGAGGAACGTTGGCACCTACCGCCCACCAAACAGAGGATGGGCCACCGACAACACCACCTGCATCACCAAGCATCTCCACCATGTCACACGGCAGCGTTCAGCTCTCCATCTCACAAATCTTGGAGAGAAAGCGTAAATTCCCACCTAGCCACCCTCGAGCCCTGGGCCTGAATGCCAGCATTTCTAAACTACTGGCCTTTGAAATACTGTCATTCAGGCTGGTGGACACAGACAGCTTCAAACAGCTGATGTCCATGGCTGTCCCACAGTATGTTGTTCCCAGCCGCCACTACTTCTCCAAGACAGCCGTGCCTTCCCTGCACAACCAAGTATCCGATAAAATCAAGTGTGCACTGCGCAACGCCATCTGTGGCAAGGTCCACCTAACCACAGATACGTGGACCAGTAAGCACGGCCAGGGACGCTATATCTCCCTAACTGCACACTGGGTAAATGTAGTGGCGGCTGGGCCGCAGGCGGAGAGTTCCTTGGCGCACGTCCTTCTGCCGCCAAGGATCGCAGGGCATCATTCTTTGCCTCCTGTAGCCTCCTCCTCCTACTTGGCTTCCTCCTCCTCTGCTTCCACCAGCTCATCCAGTCAGCCACACACCTTCAACACCAACTTCAGCACAGCCCGGGGTAAACGTCAGCAGGCCATTCTGAAACTCATATGTTTGTGGGACAGGCCCCACACTGCGCAGGAGTTGTGGCGGGGTATTGAATAACAGACCGACGAGTGGTTTCTGCCGGTGGGCCTCAAGCCCCGCCTGGTGTTGTGCGATAATGGGCTAAATCTCGTCACAGCTCTGGGACTAGACGGTTTGACGCACATCCCTTGCATGGCACATGTGCTGAATTTGGTGGTGCAGAAGTTCATTCACAACTACCCCGACATGTCAGAGCTGCTGCATAAAGTGCGGGCCGTCTGTGCGCGCTTCCGGCGTTCACATCCTGCCGCTGCTCGCCTGTCTGCGCTACAGCGTAACTTAGGCCTTCCCGCTCACCGCCTCATATGCGACGTGCCCACCAGGTAGAACTCCACCTTGCACATTCTGGAGAAACTGTGCGAGCAGCAGCAGGCCATAGAGCAGTTTCAGCTGCAGCACGCACGCGTCAGTCTCACTGCGGAACAGCACCACTTCACCACCAATGATTGGGCCTCCATACGAGACCTGTGTGCCCTGTTGCGCAGTTTGGAGTACTACACCAACATGGCCAGTGGCAATAACTCAGTTATAAGCGTTACAATACCACTTCTATGTCTCCTTTAGAAAACGCTTTGTGCGATGATGGAAGAGGAGGTGGCCCAGGAGGAGGAGGAGGAGGAGGAGGATGAGGGGTCATTTTTAGCACTGTCAGGCCAGTCTGTTATAAGTGGCTCAGAGGGAGGTTTTTTGCAACAGCAGAGACCAGGTACAAATGTGGCCAGCCAGGGCCCACTACTGGAGGACGAGAAGGATGAGGAGGAGGTAGAGGAGGAGGAGTATGAAACAGGTTCACAGCGGGGTGGCACCCGACACAGCTCAGGCCCATCACTGGTGCATGGCTGGTGGGATACGGAGGATGATGACGATACGCCTCCCACAGAGGACAGCTTGTCCTTACCTCTGGGGAGCCTGGCACACATGAGCGACTACATGCTGCAGTGCCTGCGCAACGGCAGCAGAGTTGCCCACATTTTAACGTGTGCGGACTACTGGGTTGCCACCCTGCTGGATCCCCGATACAAAGACAATGTGCCCACGTTTCTTCCTGCACTGCTGTGTGATAGGAAGATGTGCAAGTTCAAGCGCATGCTGGTAGATGCGCTCCTGAGAGCATTCCCAAATCTCACAGGGGAACAGGTGGAAGCCCAAGGCGAAGGCAGAGGAGGGAAAAGAGGTCGCCAACGCAGCTGTATCATGGCCAGCTCCTCTGAGGACAGGGTTAGCATGGCAGAAATGTGGAAAAGTTTTGTCTCCACGCCAAAGCCAACTGCACCACCACCTGATACGGAACATGTTAGCAGGAGGCAGCATTTCACTAACATGGTTGAACAGTACTTCTGCACACCCCTCTACGTAATGACTGATGGTTCGGCCCCATTCAACTTCTGGGTCTCCAAATTGTCCACGTGGCCAGAGTTAGCATTTTATGCCTTGGAGGTGCTGGCCTGCCCGGCGGCCAGCGTTTTGTCTGAAAGTGTATTCAGCACGGCAGGGGGTGTCATTACTGACAAACGCAGCCGCCTGTCCACAGCCAACGTGGACAAGCTGACGTTCATAAAAAATGAACCAGGCATGAATCCCACAGGACCTGTCCCTCCCTTGTGCAGAATAGACATTTATAACTGCCTCCCCCTCAACCATGTATTCTTGTACTCCGGGGCACGTCTTTATTGAATCCTCATTTTGTTAACTTTACCATGATCTTGCGGTGCAACCCAAAGTTGAATGAACCTCTCCTCAATCTGGGCGCCGGGGTCTAAATAACTGAAAGTGGCCTTCTCCAGTGGTGGGTGATATGACGCATGATTCTCTGCTATGGGACATCTCTCCAATTGATATTGGTTAATTTTTATTTATTTCATTTTATTTTAATTCATTTCCCTATCTGCATTTGTTGCAGGGCATTTACCTATATCTTGCTGCCTTTTGCAGCCCTCTTGTCCGTTCCTGGACTATTTTACAGCCTTATTAGTGCCTAAAAGTTCGGGTCACCATTGACTTCAATGGGGTTCGGTTTCGGGATAAAGTTCGGGTCGAGTTCGGATCCCTAACCCGAACATTTTCGGGAAGTTCGGCCGAACTTCTCGAACCCGAACATTTAGGTGTTCGCTCATCTCTAGTTTTAACGCATTGCACGTTTGAAATTATTTTTGTTGAAAGAGATTAGGGCTAGAGTTGAGCGGACACCTGGATGTTCGGGTTCGAGAAGTTCGGCCGAATAATGCCCTGCGATCCTCGGTGGTGAAAGGACATGCACCAAACCGCTATCCGCCTGGGGCCCAGCCGCCACTTCACTTACCCAGTGTGCATTTAGGGACATATAGCGACCTTGGCCGTGCTTACTGGTCCATGTATCTGTGGTTATGTGGACCTTGCCACAGATGGCGTTGCACAGCGCACACTTGATTTTATCCTCCACTTGGTTGTGCAGGGAAGGGACGGCTCACCTGGAAAAGTAGTGGCAGCTGGGAACAACGTACTGGGGGACAGCCATCGCCATCAGCTGTTTGAAACAGTCTGTCTCCACCAGACGGAATGACAGCATTTCAAAGGCCAGTAATTTTGAAATGCTGGCATTCAGGGCTCGAGGGTGGGTAGGTGGGTATTTCCTCCTCCTCTCAATGTTTGGGAGATGGACAGCTGAATGCTGCCATGTGACATGGTGGAGATGCTTGGTGATGGTGTTGTAAGTGGTGGTGTTGGTGGAACATCCTCTGTTTGCTGGTTGCCAGGTGCCACGGTGATGCCAGAGGTGGAGGGAGAGGCCTAGCCAGCAGCAGAAGAGGGAGCAGGAGGAGCATGAGAGAGTTCGTGTTTTTAAGGTGTTTACTCCACTGCAGTTCATGCTTTGCATGTAGATGCCTGGTCATGCAAGTTGTGTTAAGGTTAAGAACAGTTATGCCCCGCTTCAGGCTCTGATGGCACAACATGCAAACTCATGTCTTGTGGTCAGGACATTGTGTGAAGAACTGCCACGCCAATTAACTCCTTGGGGCAGCCTTTGGTGTGCTCGGTGCCTGGGTGTGGTAGACAGTAGCAGGTGTACAGTCTCTGGAACGTTCGATGCACTTTTGCACCCTGCTCCCTCTTTTCTGTGTTGTTGCCTCTGTGCGACCACCGCCTCTTCCTCAGAACTGCACGCCTCACTAGCACGACCTTGAGTCCAGTCTGGTTCTAGGACTTCATCATCCTCCACATCATCTTCCACCCATTCATGACCCCTGTCCTCCTCGTCGGTCTGCACATTGCAGAAAGCCACAGCAGTTGGCACCTGTGTTTCATCATCATCAGAGACGTTTTCGGCGGTATTCCCATGTCCTCATCCTGCAACAAAAGTGGCTGAGCATCAGTGCATTCAAGGTCTTCTTCTTCTGGGGCAGGGCTAGGTGGATGGGCCGGGGAAACCCTGCCAACAGAGTCAACAAAAAGCATGAGACTTTCCTGCATGATTTGGGGCTCTGACTGCTTGGCTGATTTGCAAGAGGGTGAGGTGTAAGACTGATGGGCATCGGCTGCAGGTGCCAAGTCTGAGCTTTCTGCAGAGGACTGGGTGTTAGATACTGTGAAGGAACTGGAAGCCCTGTCAGCCACCCAATCTACTATCGCCTGTACATGTTCTGGCTTCACCATCCGTAGAGAATCTGCAGATTCTGTTGCCTACTCACACCAGAGGAAGGTGTTTGACTTGGAGCGGTAGTTGGCGCTAAACGGCCACGTCCTCTCCCAGCAACAGGAGCTCCATCACGATCATGCCCACGCCCCTTATTTGATGTTTCCTCATTATTTGCGTTCAACCACCAAGCTGAAAGATTGGTCTCTCTCCTGTGACAATTAACATGCCACTAGTCGACAATTACGTTCACTAAGGCAGTGCCTGTGTCGTAAAAATGCTCTGTGGACCCAGAATAATGTATTTTGGGCCCAAAATACACTGATTCTCAATTTCTATGCGGAAATGTAAAAACAATTTTGGTACACTGTATGCACAAGTGGGTTGTGGAACAAGAACAAGTATTTTTGTAATAAAAAACAGAAAATTAATTATTTATACGCCGGATGAACAACTGTTTTTTCGGCCAAAAACACGACTTTTTTCAATAAAACAGCAAAATGCAGTTTTTAACTGCTGCACATTAACAGTAGATATTTATACTAGCTATGGACACCAGATTTGGGGACCCAGAACACGGATTTGGTCACCAAATTTCACAGATGCAGTATTTAACTGCTATAAATTGTAAATATTTATTTAAACGACGGATGCACAACTGTTTTTTCGGCCTAAACACGGCTTTTTTCAATAAAACCCCAAAATGCAGTTTTTAACTGCTGCTAGCTGTACGTTAACAGTAGATATTTATACTATATATGGAGACCAGATTTGGGGACCCAGAACACGGATTTGGTCACCAAAATTCACAAATGCAGTATTTAACTGCTATAAATTGTAAATAATTATTTAAACGACGTTTTTTTAAGCCTAAAACACAGCTTTTTTCAATAAAAAAACTCAAAATGCTGTTTTTTACTGCTGTAAATTTAAATTAGATATTTATACCGTGTATGTACAACTGCTTTGTGAAACAAGAATATTGTTTTTTTCCCACAGAAAAGAATAATGCACTATTTCTCAGCTGTAATGTGAATCGGTATTTAAGCGGTGTATTTCAAGATGCTCTGTGGATCAGGATTGCCACTTTTTGTCAAAAATTACACTTATGCTGTATTTCACAGTAGCAATATAAAATAGGTGGTTGGAATGGGTATTTCCGACTATTTGGTGGACCTTGAATAACATTTTTTTTCTATAAAAAACATTTCCCTGCAGAAATATAAAATACGTTATTGGACGGTGTATGCAGAACTGTTTTGAGGACAAGGACTACGGGTTTTCCCCCAAAATTACACGGATTCTCTATTTCACCGGAGAAATGTCAAATATATATTTTGGCGGTGTAAAACAGGGTTGGTGGATCATGATGACCATTTTTTTTTTACTAAAATACACTAATGCACTATTTGATAGCTGAAATGGAATATACCGTTTAGTGCATTGTATACACAAGTGCTCTGTGGCACCCCAGATCCCAGGTTAGACAAATGGACACAGCTTTTTTCAACAAAATTCACAAATGCAGTTTTTCACTGCTGCAAATTAAATTTAGGTATTTTTACCATATATGTACAACTGCTTTGTGAAGCAGGAAATTTGCTTTTTTCACACAAAAAAAGAATAATGTACTATTTCTGAGCTGTAATGTGAAATCGGTATTTAAGCAGTGTATTTCAAAATTCTTTGTGGATCAGAATTTCCACTTTTTTGTGAAAAAAATACTTGTGCTGTATTTCACAGCAGCAATGTAAAATAGGTGGTTGGAATGGGTATTTCAGACTGTTTGCTGGACCTTAAATAAGTTTTTTTTTTCTATAAAAAACAAAGAAGCACTATTTCCCTGCAGAAATATAAAACATGTCATTGGACGGTGTATGCACAACTGTTTTGTGGACAAGGAATACGGTTTTTCCCCCAAAATTACACAGATTCTCTATTTCATCGCAGAAATGTCAAATATATATTTTGGCGGTGTAAAATAGGCTTGGTGGATCAGAATGACCTGATTTTTTAACTGAAATACACTGATGCACTATTTGATAACTGAAATTGAATATACAAAGTCAAAAAGTAAAACTGGTGTGTGTAGTCACATTTTTTTTCATTCTTGCTGCAGTCCTGAATTAAGGAGTAGGTCCTATTTTCCAGTAAGTTCCAGTAAGTAAATAAATAAGTTTCAGGTCCGCGCTATTCACCACACCGTAGACACGTGGACATGACAGTATAAGATCCAATTTTGGCGTTTTCTCAGCAGCCTCGTCACAGATTCCAACCAGTAATCTCCAGTCCCCAAGGCACCCTTATATAAAGACAGAACATATTGTGCAGTACCCCAAGTGTATAGGAAAAAAAAACACTTTTATTGTACTCACAAACACAGGCTTGTATTCAGCATATCAAACACAGATAAAACCCCCGACCCGGGTTTTGCCTCTTGCTTCTTCAGGGGCTCTTCACAAACAAAGCACCTGAGGCAATTTAATACCTTTGTGTCTAATCACACAATGTGAGTCTGTTTACTATTTCCCTCGGTCAAAGGTCACATTATAATCCATCTTATTATAAAATCTTATAAATATACTAAATGAGTTAAAACAAGCTATAATAGAGCAATTCATATGACAAAAAAAATCATTCCATTGCATTTCTCAAAAATTGTCCATATTTGCATAAATATATATTCCATCGATAAAAACCACTAAAAATAAGCCAACATTCATTTAATACCTACTGACAGTTAGATAAAATCGACATAAATCAAGGTTCCATTCTATATCATATTGCCCACATTCTTCTGTTATCTCCGATATTGATGGAGATCGGACACGGTATTACCGCACACCTTCTGATCTACTAGTCTACCGTAATCATCTGAGATGCTACACATACTATGACTCCTTCTGCACAAAACTTTATAGGGGGACAGAAAAAAAGGAGGGTGGCTACTAAATCCATATTTTTAGGATCGGGGGAAAAAAATTATGCGGTTTTGGGTAATATGATTCCAAAGAGACCCCCTTTATTTACAAAAAGGCATCTACAATTAGGAATAAAGTGGTCAAAAGTTTTCTAAAAACAAACAGTAATCCCCGAAAATGTACTAGAAACGCATTCACATGGTGCAGTTTCTGTACAGTTTGCCAAAATCGGTCAGCGGTGGATAAGAAACTAACTAGTAAGGAGAATGTCAGCTCTACAATAAAGCAAAAGGATTATAATATAAAATAAAATATCATGCAAATCGATAGGAGTGATTTATGTGTTAGAATGTCAGTGTAAATTACAATATGTAGGAAGAACGCTGCGAAAGTTAAACACTAGAGTAGCTGAGCATGTAAGAAAATGATTAGAAACACATAGTGTGTCGGCTCATTTTAAAAAACACCATGGTAAAGATCCTAGGGGTTTGAAGTTTTATGGAGTCAAATATGTCCAAAAACATTAGAGAGGAGGGGACCCTGTGAAACAAATAAACAAAAAAGAGGCACAATGGAAATATGAACTGGGTACCCTGCAGCCGTTCGGTATGAATATAGAATGGGACATCAAATCGGTTAGTATGTATTAATTGTCCAGAAATTGAAACTAATGTTGTGGAATAAGATAGAATAAATAAAATTAGGATTCACATGATATTCACTTATAAAGAAAGGGAGAAAGTAAGGCCTCTTTCACACGGGCGTCATGTTTGACGCCCGGATAAGAGGTGGGTGCGTTGCGGGAATATGCGTGTTTTTCCCGCGCGGGTGCAAACGTTTGTAACGCGTTTTGCACGCGCGTGAGAAAAATTGCCATGTTTGGTACCCAACCCGAAGCCAGCCTTCATCACTGAAGTCTGGTTTCGGGTCTTCTGGAGAATTGATTATTTTCCCTTATAACATGGTTATAAGGGGAAATAATTGCATTCTTAATAAAGAATGCATTGTAAAATGAAGTGGAAGGGGTTAAAAATAAAAAAGTTAACTTACCTTAGCCACTTGATTACGTAGTCGCGATCTCTCCTCTCTTTCCCTGCATTAGCTAAGATCTACAGGACCTGTGATGACGTCACATCACATGGTCCAATCACATGGTCCATCACCATGGTAAGATCGGGTCCTGTTGCTAAGCAACCATGCGGGAAAATCGCAACGCATCCGCACTTGCTTGCGGATGCTTGCGATTTTCCCGCAGCCCCATTCACTTCTATGGGGCCTGCGTTGCGTGAAGAAGGCACAATATAGAGCATGCTGCGATTTTCACGCAACGCAGAAGTGATGCGTGAAAATCATTGCTCATGTGCACAGCCCCAAAGAAATGAATAGGTCCGGATTCAGTGTGGGTGAAATGTGTCCTCCTCACGCATTGCACCCACGTGGAAAACTTGCCCCGTGTGAAAGGGGCCTAAGAGAAGTAAAAAGAGAGGAAAAAAAAAAGAAAAAAAAAATATTATTATTTTTTTTCCCTCGATCCTAAAAATCTGGATTTAGTAGCCCCCCTTCTTTTTTCTGTCCCCTATAAAGTTTTGTGCAGAAGGAGTCATAGTATGTGTAGCATCTCAGATGATTATGGTAGACTAGTAGATCAGAAGGTGTGCGGTAATACAGTGTCCAATCTCCACCAATATCAGAGATAAAAGAAGATATGTGGGCAATATGATATCGAATGGAACCTTGATTTATGTCGATTTTATCTAACTGTCAGTAGGTATTAAATGAATGTTGGCTTATTTTTAGTGGTTTTTATTGATGGTATATATATTTATGCAAATATGGACAATTTTTGAGAAATGCAATGATTATTTATTTTTTATCATATGAATTGCTCTATTATAGCTTGTTTTAACTCATTTAGTATATTTATAAGATTTTATAATAAGATAGATTATAATGTGACCTTTGGCTGAGGGAAGTAGTAAACAGACTCACATTGTGTGATTAGGCACAAAGGTATTAAATTGCCTCAGGTGCTTTGTTTTTGAAGAGCCCTTGAAGAAGCAAGACGCGAAACCCGGGTCAGGCGTTTTATCTTTGTTTGATATTGAAGAAATATGCTGTCTTGAACTTTGTGTAAGAACATGCTGTCATAACCAGAATGTTTTGGGGAACCGAGTATCTAACAATTACTTATCTTGTCCGTGTCAGCTAGTACGTGGAGCATGAAGGCCAGGATGTAACTGGGGAAAGTATGTTGTATAACAGTATGTAGAAAGTGATGAGAGGGCACTCCTATATTTGGTTTAAATTGTTCTTAGTTTATTATATAGACGTGTAAATGTTACTAAAAATCACATTAATCCAAATAAAATTCCATAAAATTGTTACAATGAGGTTGGTAACAAGCTGGCTATTTAAAATTCACCCTTTTTGAGGGAAGATACCCATATATGCATAAATTGACCATTAGACTCTGTATATAATGTCTTATTGCATAACTATCAGAGTCTAATGGTCCAATGTCTCCGATGTCAGATTATAATAATGCCTCTAATCTGCATAGATATACAGTGAGATTAAATTAATTAAAGTTCATTGTCTGCTTCTAGGAGAATTGTATGAGATTATATCTCAATAGATCGGTAGTTGAGAGGATTGTGGCGGTCTAAATGTTGCCTTATAATGTCTGTGGATTATCTCTAGCAAAGAGTAACCATTAATTATTAATTGCATTAACTTTCTTTTACAATGTCTTTTTGGTTACTTTACCACTTCCGGCGTGTGTGGGGACCCTTCTTGTTGTAGATGTCTCCCGGGCTTGTGTTGTCTGCGGTCCGCGCTACTATCTGTATGCCGTGCGGTCTATTGTGTTGGATACTGCCGGCTGAGTACACGTATCCTCTGCTGGGCCGGCTTGCGCGATCTCCCGCCGCCACCAGCTTGTGGCGTTCCACGTGCGGTCTGTTCTGTTAGGTGTTGCCGGCTGTATGCACGTATCCTCTGCTGGGCCGACTTGTGCGATCTCCCGCCGCCACAAGCTTGCGGCGTTCCACGTGGTAATTTATATCTTCCCGGTCTTTTCTATTGCGGAATACTGAGCGCTCAGTATGTAACTTATCTCACTGTGCTTTGATGCTGACTGGCATTCGGATTCACCCAGACGCGTTTCTTCAGTGGTGCCAGTTTTATCAAAATGTCCCTTTTTTATAGGGGAGATGTATTTAGTATGCAGATTGCGTCACTGATGAGGTCACTGATGGGGCAGGGTTTCTGTGTATCTTCTTAACCCTTTCACTCCTGTTCTAGTAAGTAGTCCTTAATATATATTTAGAAGATGTATACATCTCCATATACAGGATATCAAACATGGGTCAATACAATTAAAGACTAGAAATTGCAAAATAATTGAGTCAATAAAATTGAAATTAAAAACTAATAATTATAAGATAACAAGATTGGTTCCCTATTACATGATATAGATACATCTGTATGTTAGAGAGTTAATTTCACACATTAGTCATAGAGTATGTGTATGGTTATGATTATAGATGCAGCTTATGGAATCATATGGATGTATATGGAGGACATATATAGGTAATAATTATCCCATTTGTTTGAATATGGGAATTTTCCTATATTGAATAATAATAGGAGTTGGTGTATGCTCCCTTTATATCCCTATTGACTTTTTAATATGAATATTTATCGTGATTATAATAAAGATATTGTTATTTAATTGATACCGGGTTGTCATTCTTTGGTGGCTATATTATGCGACATCCGAGGTTTTTTGTGAGGTGGTTTATAGGTTTGGTGGTTCCCTTTATATCCCTGTAAGGTTTCTTGATTACCGATTTGTGTTTTATTGTGTATTTCTTTATTCCTATGGATATCTATAGGTATTCTATTCTTTCTTCACCTTTGTATGTGAGTGTGACTAAGTGGGTGTCGGCTGACAGGGAAGGGGGAGTCGACGCGCTGATAGACAGCCTGGCAGTCGACTCGCCGTCCCCCACCAGCCAAACACCCAGGTCTACTTCATATTCGTTCCGATCCTTCACAATTCAAACGACCTGGAGACCGAATACAAACACACTTGTTTGAAAGAAAAATCAAAGAAATATCCAAAACAAGAAATAAGTCAGGACATTGCTACATTTAGAAAAAACATTGAAGCAGATCTGAGGAGATTCAAAGATAAGATGATTAGAAATAATCTAACCAAAACTGAAATTGAAGCCATAAAACAATTACAATTACAGAATAACATTATCATCAGACCAGCGGACAAAGGGGGGGCTATAGTGATACAGGATATGGACAATTACAATAAAGAATGTGACAGACAACTAGCGGATATCGAAACCTACAAAAAACTAACAAAAGACCCAACAGGAAAATTTTATAAAGAGTTATTACAGTATTGCAAAAAAGGTAAAGAAACCGGGATCTTATTGGACCGGGAATATAATTTCATTTTAAATACCCCACAAAGACTACCCATATTCTATTGCCTCCCAAAAATCCATAAGAACCATACCCATCCACCAGGTCGTCCGATAATATCCGGAATAGGTTCTATAACATCAAATCTCTCACAATATATAGATAGACTGCTCCAACCATCCGGCAAACAAATTCCATCATACATCAAGTATACAACAGATATCATAGCAACAATAGAACAGATCCACTTTGAGGAGGACTGGATACTAGGAACACTGGATGTCTCCTCATTATACACCAGTATAAGTCACAAACAAGGATTAGAAGCAGTAGTCTCACAATTGCATAAATATGGACAAATGAACAATGAACAAATACAATACATAAAGGAATGTATTGAGTATATTTTAACCCACAATTTCTTCCAACATGAGTCAACTTTTTACCTCCAGGAACGAGGGACCGCCATGGGTACCAGGTTTGCCCCCAGTTATGCAAATTTATTCATGGCGGAGTGGGAGGCCGAAAATATCACTCCGCTGCTGGGGACGAACCTGGTACTCTGGCGAAGGTATATTGATGACATCATCCTGATTTGGAAGGGTACAGAAAACAATTTAACTGAACTGATAAACAAACTAAACGACAATACAAAAAATCTAACCTTCACGGGCAATATAAGCAGAGAAAGCATTGAATTCTTGGATCTAAAAATTACAGTAAACAATAATAAAATAGTCTGTAATACATATCACAAACCAGTAACAAGGAACAGCTTTATTCTATATTCTAGCTGCCACCTTCCACGCTGGCTTATAAATGTACCAACAGGTCAATTTAGACGGCTTAAAAGGAACTGCACACATAGTGAAGACTTTGAGAGGGAGGCCATAGAAATGAGGAAACAATTTGAGATCAAAAACTATCCACCAAAAACCCTAGACCTAGCATTAGATAAAGTCAGAAAAATGAAAAGGGAAGACTTCTTTAAAATAAAGCCAATTGAAAGTGAAAAGGAGCCAGAACTACGGTTAAGGGTACTTTCACACTAGCGTTGGTGCGGATCCGTCTGTTTATTTGTACAGACGGATCCGCACCTCTAATGCAAACGTTTGTATCCGTTCAGAACGGATCCGTTTGCATTAGCTTTAAAGAAAAATGACAAAGTCCAAAACGGATCCGTTTGACTTACATTGAAAGTCAATGGGGAACGGATCCGTTTTCAAATGCACCATATTGTGTCACTGACAACGGATCCGTCCCCATTGACTTACATTGTAAAAAAAAACGGATCCGTTAGGCTCCGCCTCTTCAGACGGACACCAAAATGCTGCATGCTGCGTTTTGGTGTCCGCCTCCAAAACGGAATAGAGGCGGAACGGAGCCGAACTGATGCATTCTGAACGGATCCTTATCCATTCAGAATGCATTGGGGCTTAACTGATCCGTTTTGGACCGTTTGTGAGAGCCCTGAGACGGATCTCACAAACGGAATCCAAAACGCTAGTGTGAAAGTACCCTAATACTGCCATTTAACTCCCAGTATAAAAGTGTAGAAAGAATAGTAAATAAACACTGGCACCATTTACTAAAAGATAAAACTATTGGTCCCTTACTGACAACCAAACCCAAGATCGCCTACACAAGAGCACCAAATCTTGGACTTTTAGTGGCCCCATCGGTAAAAAACCATAATCCTTTGAGAAAAAGAAAAGATTGGTTATTCTCAAAGGGTTTCCACCGATGCGGCTCCTGCATAAATTGTAGAAGTACGAACTTTCCCAAAAACTACCGAAATCCAATCTACAAACAATCCTTTCCTCCACAAAATCACGGATAGCCTATCCTGCAATTCTCTGGATGTAATCTATATAATACAATGTCCTTGCATTATGCAGTACATAGGCCGTACAAAAAGACCACTAAAAATACGGATAGCGGAACATATAAACAATATAAAGAAAGGAGTAGAGACACACTCACTATCTCAACACTACAAACAATATCACAATAAAGACCCCAGTTCATTGAGATATGCAGCAATATTGAAGATCAAGAAACCTTGGCGAGGAGGAGACCATATCTCTAATATGTCCCGGGCAGAGTCCAGAATGATATTTGATTTCGATTCCATGATCCCCCATGGATTAAACGCAGAGATGGAGCTTTTTGGGTTCTTATAACGAATATGAAGTAGACCTGGGTGTTTGGCTGGTGGGGGACGGCGAGTCGACTGCCAGGCTGTCTATCAGCACGTCGACTCCCCCTTCCCTGTCAGCCGACACCCACTTAGTCACACTCACATACAAAGGTGAAGAAAGAATAGAATACCTATAGATATCCATAGGAATAAAGAAATACACAATAAAACACAAATCGGTAATCAAGAAACCTTACAGGGATATAAAGGGAGCATACACCAACTCCTATTATTACTAAATATAGGAAAATTCCCATATTCAAACAAATGGGATAATTATTACCTATATATGTCCTCCATATACATCCATATGATTCCATAAGCTGCATCTATAATCATAACCATACACATACTCTATGACTAATGTGTGAAATTAACTCTCTAACATACAGATGTATCTATATCATGTAATAGGGAACCAATCTTGTTATCTTATAATTTTTAGTTTTTAATTTCAATTTTATTGACTCAATTATTTTGCAATTTCTAGTCTTTAATTGTATTGACCCATGTTTGATATCCTGTATATGGAGATGTATACATCTTCTAAATATATATTAAGGACTACTTACTAGAACAGGAGTGAAAGGGTTAAGAAGATACACAGAAACCCTGCCCCATCAGTGACCTCATCAGTGACGCAATCTGCATACTAAATACATCTCCCCTATAAAAAAGGGACATTTTGATAAAACTGGCACCACTGAAGAAGGGACTGTGTGTCCCGAAACGCGTCTGGGTGAATCCGAATGCCAGTCATCATCAAAGCACGGTGAGATAAGTTACATACTGAGTGCTCAGTATTCCGCAATAGAAAAGACCGGGAAGATATAAATTACCACGTGGAACGCCGCAAGCTTGTGGCGGCGGGAGATCGCACAAGTCGGCCCAGCAGAGGATACGTGCATACAGCCGGCAACACCTAACAGAACAGACCGCACGGCATATAGAACAGACCGCACGTGGAACGCCACAAGCTGGTGGCGGCGGGAGATCGCGCAAGCCGGCCCAGCAGAGGATACGTGTACTCAGCCGGCAGTATCCAACACAATAGACCGCACGGCATACAGATAGTAGCGCGGACCGCAGACAACACAAGCCCAGGAGACATCTACAACAAGAAGGGTCCCCACACACGCCGGGAGTGGTAAAGTAACCAAAAAGACATTGTAAAAGAAAGTTAATGCAATTAATAATTAATGGTTACTCTTTGCTAGAGATAATCCACAGACATTATAAGGCAACATTTAGACCGCCACAATCCTCTCAACTACCGATCTTTTGAGATATAATCTCATACAATTCTCCTAGAAGCAGACAATGAACTTTAATTAATTTAATCTCACTATATATCTATGCAGATTAGAGGCATTATTATAATCTGACATCGGAGACATTGGAGCATTAGACTCTGATAGTTATGCAATAAGACATTATATACAGAGTCTAATGGTCAATTTATGCATATATGGGTATCTTCCCTCAAAAAGGGTGAATTTTAAATAGCCAGCTTGTTACCAACCTCATTGTAACAATTTTATGGAATTTTATTTGAATTAATGTGATTTTTAGTAACATTTACACGTCTATATAATAAACTACGAACAATTTAAACCAAATATAGGAGTGCCCTCTCATCACTTTCTATTCTGTCTGAACCCAATTAAGGCAAGGGTGTCGCCTACCTGAGAGTGAGCACCCACTCCATATAATCTGAAGGGAGAGCCATTGAATACTTTTTATTTCTGAACGTATAACAGTATGTGTCTCATTATGATTGGAGGCTATATTGCTTGGAAAAAGATGATTGAATAATGAAAGGGCGTATAATGTCCTATATAAGCTGGAACCTTATTATCAATAAACAGAGTGATTTTTATCATCATATGTGTCGTGTCTGATATGGTCAATTTCACTCTCCTGGCGCCAGAAAAGCCTTAATCCAAGCTGATGCATCTAGTCATCTTTTATTATCATCCTATCAATTTGGGGGATCGAGAGGTCGTCCTCGGGTCTGGTGAGAAGTGACATCACTTTTTGTCCCCTGCCCGATCCGAGGGCACCGGCCACGTCTTGATCTACAATAGAGATGGCCCGAACTAATTGCCGGCGAACAGTTCCCAGCGAACATAGCTTGTTCGCGTCCGCCGCGGCGGGCGAACATATTCGATGTTCGCGTTCGCCCCTATACTTTATTATAGAGCAAACTTTGACCCTGTACCTCACAGTCAGCAGACACATTCCAGCCAATCAGCATACCCTTCCTCCTAGACCCTCCCACCTCCTATCTAAACGCAAGGACAGCATCCATCTTAGATTCATTCTGAAGCTGCAGTAATAGTAATTGTAAATCGCAATGCGATTAATATAACCTGTATTATTCGCATTGCGATTACAACTTAGATCTGAGTTCCTAATGGTTGTATTGCTAGAATATAACGAAGATAACGAATATAGCGCTATATTCTCAATCTTCGTTATATTCTAGCAATACAACAACTATTAGGAACTCAGATCTAAGTTGAATTCTCAATGCGATTAATATAACCTGCATTAATCGCATTGCGAATTCAACTTAGAGCTGAGTTCCTAATGGTTGTTGTATTGCTAGAATATACGTTATATTCTAGCAATACAATCATTAGGAACTCAGCTCTAAGTTGTAATCGCAATGCAAATAATACTTACAATTATTAATCGCTTTGCGAATCCATTTGATGCCTCTATTTGATTGTATATGACGGTTGACAATGACTACCACCAACGTTCTGCTGCCTCCAAAGCAAGATATCTGAACCCCCAGGGGTAATTTGCCACATTTGGTTGCATATTTACATTTGGTATAAGGCTAGTACATCAGTCTCCCTCCCAGACCCTCCCACCTCCTATCAAAAAGCAAGGACGGCATCCATCTTAGATTCATTCTTAAGCTGCAGTGTTAGTAATTGTAATCGCAATGCGATTAATATAACCTGTATTAATGGCATTGGGATTACATCTTAGATCTGTTCCTAATGGTTGTATTGCTAGAATATAACGAAGATTGCGAATATAGCGCTATATTCTCAATCTTCGTTATATTCTAGCAATACAACCATTAGGAACTCAGCTCTAAGTTGTAATCGCAATGCGATTAATACAGGTTATATTAATCGCATTGCGAATTAAACTTAGAGCTGGGTTCCTAATGGTTGTATTGCTAGAATATAACGAAGATTGAGAATATAGCGCTATATTCTCAATCTTCGTTATATTCTAGCAATACAACCATTAGGAACAGCTCTAAATTGTAATCCCAATGCGATTAATACAGGTTATATTAATCGTATTGCGAATTCAACTTAGAGCTGGGTTCCTAATGGTTGTATTGCTAGAATTTCTAGCAATACAACCATTAGGAACAACCATTAAAATTAACTACCACACTCTGCGTCAACTAGGTATTTTTCCATGGGAGTTTTGCCATGGATCCCCCTCCGGCATGCCACAGTCCAGGTGTTAGTCCCCTTGAAACAACTTTTCCATCACTATTGTGGCCGGAAGGAGTCCCTTTGGTTTTTAAAATTCGCCTGTCTATTGAAGTCTATGGCGTTTCGCACTGTTCGCACGTTCGCGAACATTTGCGGAAGTTCGCGTTCGCCATTCGCAAACGGAAAATGTTATGTTCACGACATCACTAATCTACAATAGTAAGTACAGATGAACCCTATTTTAGACTAGAGAGCTACAGAAGCTGTGTCAGGTAGATACAAAGACAAAGAGGGGAGTGCACTCCAAAATACCGCTGTTCATGGAACAGGGAAGTCAAAGCTTGGATTAACTCTTACATGTCAAATATGCATAGATGTTATAAGATCTTGTAGAAGTATAAGATTATCTGTATGAACTGCAGACTGGTTGGTAAGTGCACAGTCGCTCTTCATTGTTATTAATACTCTGTGAAATTGTGTTGAGTAAACTTGTATGCATTGTGAGAATCGTTAGACGCCCCTGTACTCTGGCGAGGAGAAATCCGTTATAACCCAGAAATACCGAACGCAAGTGGCGATTCAAGACAGCGCTAGTCGTTAGGGATTCAGAGGAATATTCCTCATCTTCAGCACAGCCAGCCCTGGGCAGATATTGTTCCAAATATTCTCTGAATACAACAATGGGAGGGAGGGGATCCAAGACTGATTACCCCAAACCTGAACCAGGTGAAACATGTAAAATTTATGTGTCAAGAGTTAGTCCTACCAACTACTATTTAGTAAGCCCATGGTTAGACAACTTAGCAGGGTGGACCGAGACAATGGAGGCAGCTGATGGAATTATAGGTACACACACAGAATGGGATTGGAAAAAGGTTAAAACCATCTCAGAAATCCAACCAAACTCAGAGGCAGATAATTATATCTGTAACACACCCGATGGCATAAAACCGATATGGACACAAGTACAGGAACACATGAGTGAAGTGTTCAAACAGAAGTCATCACTTCCTGTAGCAGTGGCATGTAAACAAAAACCTGTTGAGTCTGTTACTGAATTCTGGAAACGATTCATGGATTGCTGGAAGATGGAGGCCGGTTTATCCGTGCACCAGAATGACAGCTTAATCATTTCCACATTCATTAACAACCTGTCTGATAAACTGATCCTCACTGTTAAACAAAATGTTTTATCGTGGACATCCGATAACACGAAGGACTTTGAGAAACATCTTTATGAAAAGCAAGCAGCGGGATGTTTTGATGTGAGGAAACTCCCAGCCCCAGCTACACACTTGTATGCGGGCACAAGGGGGAGGGGTAGAGGCAGACGCAGGGGGAGAGGTAAATACTACAGGCAAGGAGACAGAGAACTGATCGTAGACCCATGTTCAAACACCAGCTGTTATAATTGTCGGCAGGAAGGACACTGGGCAAGGCAGTGCACGGCACCACATAGAAACACATTAGTGCAGGTAGCACATAACCAACAACAGCCGACACAGAACACACAGAACAGGAACCAACAGAACACACAGAGCCAGCCCAGATTCCCTATTGACTGGAACAATCAGCAAGCCTACTGACGGGGCCCGCAGGGAGTCACCCCAACTTTCACACAGGTCACATCACACTGGAAAGACACGCCTATCATCTTACTTAAAGTATAACTGTCAATTTTTTTTTTTTTTTACTATTGGATTTTGGTGATCAATATCACCTTGTTGGCCCTGTTTTAATTTCTGATTGTTTAATAAATAACCCCTAAAAGCCACCTAAAAGTCCCCAGTATTGGCTATTGTTACCTGAGATAAAATCAGGTTGCTATGCTCCTTCCGTCTACCAGATAGAGGACGGAGCACGCTGCGTGCACTGGGAACTGATAGTGAGTCAACATTGTAAGGGAATGTATAAAAAGCCAGGTTCTTCCTGACAGGAGATAACAGTGCTGGGCTGTGTGTGTGAACTTCTCCACATGCCTGTGCTTGGCAAACACTCCCTTAGCAGTTCTGGAGAATGTACATATGCCGGCTGCTCAGTGTATAAATGACAGCCTTATCTGATAAGAGGAGAGCTTGTAGAAGGACTACAGGCTTCAGCCAGACCTGGAAACTTCACTGCAAGACCTCCTATACAGAGCTGGTCTTCACTAACTTCACTGCAGGTGTCCTATGGATTAGCCTCAGGGCTGAGGGCGGCCATCTTAACAGAATAGTGAAATTGCAGTTTTATGCAGACTGGTTGCTAAGGGCTGAATCTTATTAAATAAGGGGTAAGTAAGTCTAATAGTTATTGATTCAGGTATATTATCATATTAGTAACTACATATATGAAAACTGAAATTTGGGTCTAAATGTGACAGTTATCCTTTAAAGTAGCAGGAAGAAAAACAGGGTTTATGGTAGACAGCAGTGCCACCTCTAGTGTGTTAAACAAAGATTTGTACACAGGACCTTTGAGAGAGTCGGACCCCTCTACAGGATTTGAGGGCAATCAACAATCTCATTGTACCCATTGCACCCGTAGTTCCAGACATCACCGCCCTCTTATCCTCCATCCCCGCAGAAGCCGCCAAGTTAATAAGAGTACCAGACTACTTTTAGATTATTTCTTTGAGGGACGGCAGCTAACCTGGGGCCGGATGCCACAGGGATATGTTGATTCTCCAGTTGTGTACAGCATTGTCCTCCAAGCCACTTTGAAACCATGGCACCCCCCCCCCCTCCCAGGTTCGGTGCTGATACAATATGTGGACGATTTGTTACTGTGCAGTATGTCAGAGGAGGCCAATGTTACTGATTGTGTATCTTTGTTAAAATGGTTATCAGAATGGTGTCACACAAGAAAAATGCAATGGTGTAAAAAGCAAGTTGAGTACTTGGGCTTTGTCCTCACAGAAGGCGAAAGGCAGATCAGTCCGGAGCGAGTCCAGTCTGTAGCGGGACTGGTCACCCCGCACACCAAGAAGGAAATACTGTCCTTCCGTGGTATGATAAATTATTGCAGACAATGGATCCCTGACTGTTCCTACTATGATAATATCCTGAGGCAAGCCACACTGGAAGACAAACCAGAGCTCATAAGATGGTCTGAGGAAATGCTGAATGCTTTTGATATGTTAAAATGTTCTCTGATGTGTAGCCCAGGATTGGGCCTCCCTGACTATAAACTGCCGTTCCACATGTTTTCGCGCCAACATTGTAAAACCATGGCGGGGGTGCTAACACAAGAACATGGAGGCAAGTTGCGTCCTTTTGCTTTTTTCTCAAAGATAATGCGTACATCCGTACAAGGCATGCCGGCATGTCTGCGTACTCTTGCGGCATGTGCTATGATGGTGGAGCTAGAAGGAGAAGAAGACACCCTGCCCGATGCACATGACTGCCTCAAAGTGTAAGAGTATGAGACTTTCCCCAGAATGGATTTGTCAGCGACACCTGTGACAGGTGCACATAAAGTATTTGTTGACGGCTCATGCTCACGCCCACTCGATACTGTCTTCTGCGCAGCCTATGCCATAGTCATGTTACCCGACATAGTGTTAGAAGCAAGACCAATACATGTCCAACCAGCCCAGGCTTCCGAACTAATTGCACTCACCAGAGCATGTATCCTACATACAGACAAACCAGTCACAATCTACACAGACAGTAGATATGCACATGGGGTAGTGTGGGATCATAGAATAATATGGCAAAGGCGGGGGTTTACTGCTGCAGATGGGAAGAAGATCTCTCATTCACTCCTCATTGATGATCTTTTAGCTGCCCTTAAACTACCCTCTAGCCTGGCCATAGTACATTGCAAGTCAAACACCCCAGGGCAAGGATAGAGTGTCCCAGGGCAATGCTTTAGCTGACAAGATAGCAAAACAAATTGTGAAAGAAAACCCCACTAGTAGAGATGAGCGAACACCTGGATGTTCGGGTTCGAGAAATTCGGCCGAACTTCCCGAAAATGTTCGGGTTCGGGATCCGAACTCGTACCGAACTTTATCCCGAACCCGAACCCCATTGAAGTCAATGGGGACCCGAACTTTTGGGCACTAAAAAGGCTGTAAAATAGTCCAGGAAAGGGCTAGAGGGCTGCAAAAGGCAGCAAAATGTAGGTAAATGCCCTGCAAACAAATGTGGATAGGGAAATGAATTAAAATAAAATAAATAAAAATGAACCAATATCTATTGGAGAGAGGTCCCATAGCAGAGAATCATGCGTCATATCACCCACCACTGGAGAAGGCCACTTTCAGTTATTTCGGCCCCAGCACCCGGACAGAGGAAAGAGGTCCCACAGCCAGGAATTATGCGTCATTTCACCCACCACTAGAGAAGGCCACTTTCAGTTATTTAGGCCCCAGCACCCAGACAGAGGAGAGAGGTCCAACAGCAAGGAGTAAGGCGTCATATCACCCACCACTGGAGAAGGCCACTTTCAGTTATTTCGGCCCCAGCACCCAGACAGAGGAGAGAGGTCCCACAGCAAGAAATCATGCGTCATATCACCCACCACTGGAGAAGGCCACTTTCAGTTATTTCGGCCCAGCACCCAGACAGAGGAGAGGTTCATTCAACTTTGGGTTGCACCGCAAGATCATGGTAAAGTTAAAAAATGAGGATTCAATAAAGAAGTGCTCCGGAGTACAAGAATACATGGTTGAGGGGGAGGCAGTTATAAATGTCTAAACCAGACTTAGAAAAAGAAGAACGGTGGCACTACCTATCAATCCCCTCACCACAGAGACCGGCTATGACACAGAGAAAAACACCGACGGTAGGGGACTACAACATACAAGCAAGTATACATCATCCAGACACATGCAGTGGTGCTCAGCAAAAAAGGAAGTCCAATAATGCAAGTCCAAAGTTCTCTGTGTCATAGCCGGTCTCTGTGGTGAGGGGATTGATAGGTAGTGCCACCGTTCTTCTTTTTCTAAGTCTGGTTCATAGTTTACTATGCCGGTTGAGCACACCCAACCATCACCCCTACCACCCGGGACACCACCAACAGGGGACAATGACAACCCAGAGCAATCTTTGGATAAGGGAAGAGAAGGGGCGGACACCTTTTTTGCTGTGTGTGACGAGAAAGACATAGTGACCACTATGAGTACTAAAGCACTGGAGCATAAGGTCTTCCAGCTTGCAGACAAAGAGGTCAGACTTTTTTGGACTGTTAAATCTCTGAAGTCATATAAGGACTGTAACAGAGTCCCAAGGGGGCTACGAGTTTATAAGGAGATTTCCCAATATGAAGATGACCCGGACTTTGTAGATGGTTGGAAGGCACTCCACCAGTGTTTCTCTCTACAGATCTTGGATATGGTCCTTGCACATGATGAGAAGGAGTATGAAGCAACAACCATTGAATTAAACAAGGCACAGATGGAACTCAAATCACAATTGTTAGAGTCTCAATACAAAAATATGGAGAAGAGACTGAATAAGAGGTTACTAACCACCCAGCTGGAAATTAAGGAACGCAAATGAGACAAGTTCCTCAGAGATAAGAACGATTATGACAATGACAGAGTATTTGATTGGCAGCGTAGGAGAATACGCCCCAGACGCCAGTTTAGACGGGGGCGCAGTGATTTCTGGACAACAGACTCTGACTCCTCTCCCTCAGAGACAGGCCCTTTGGAAGGGGGGAGAAAAAAGATTCGAAGGGGGAGAGGGCGAAACAAAAGAAAAAGGACGTCCGGTGCGCAAGTCGACCCGGAGACGCCGCCAGGTTTCCTGGAGGCAATAGAGGAGGCCGAGTCTGAAGCATCTCCCTCTGTTTGTGACAGCCCTGATAATGTTATCAATCTCACAGAGCACACTTTACCACCTGGTTGTATGTCCCTTTTGAACAAGGGTTTAGGCTATAGCCTGACTGAACAATTCAGTCTGGTGGATTTTGAGATCGATCTTCATATAGCCATTCGTAAATTTTTCTAAAAAAGATGTTTAACGAGTCTTGTGACACCAAATTGCCTTTATTACCTGGTGAGATCCCCGCTAGAGTGACTTGTACTGATTTCCACCTGGCGCAGAGGTTCAGCCAGGAGGAGATTGATTGTGTCAAATTTTTGGCTGGTATGGACACTGATGAGTATGAGGATACAAGAGAACTTGATGTTTTCTTGGGTGGCATTGGGTCCACATTTCTCCCCCCTATGCCATATGGCTCCGCGATTGACTTGTTCCATAGGAAGGTATTGAATGAGATGTGTGCACTGATGTATCTAGTAGCACCGTCGAACCTTTCTTTGGAGGAAAAGAATGCTTTGTCTTGGCTGAAGAAGCAGCAAGATATTATCGTGAAGCCGGCGGATAAGGGGGGAAATGTGGTCCTGTTGTCCAAGCAATATTATCAGGAAGAAGCTATGAGGCAATTAACTGATAGAGAGGTTTATATACCTCTCAGTAGTAACCACTTCCCTGTGATTTTGTCCAAATTGGGACTCTTCCTGCAGCGTTATATTGACTTGGGCTTTCTTCCTACTGCCATGTCTAAAAAATTGATCCCAACTCATCCAGTGACTCCGGTCTGGTATTTTTTACCTAAGGTTCACAAATCGCTGACCAGTCCCCCGGGCCGCCCTATTGTGGCCGGGGTCGGGTCAGCGACGGAGCCTTTGTCTCGTTATGTAGATTGGTTACTTAGACCTCTCCTCCGTAGCACTCCCACGTATCTCAAGGACACCGGCGACTTTCTGCGGGCACTCAATTATTTTGAGTGGCAGCAGGAATTCAGCCTGGTGTCCTTGGACGTGGAGAGCCTTTATACCAGGATTCCCCATCATTTGGGTCTTCAGGCAATCAAAGTCGTCCTTGCTAGATCCAATAAGGACACGGTGTTCTGTGACTTTGTACAGGAGGCTCTTGATCTCGTTCTCTCCAACAATGTATTCCTCTATGATAAACAGTGGTACCGCAAGATATTTGGTACGGCCATGGGAACACCTGTGTCGTGTACCTTCACCAACCTATACCTGGCGGTTTTTGAGGAGACGCACGTTTTCTCCGTGGGTAATCCCTATCTCCAACACATCCATTTATTTTTGCGGTATGTGGACGATGTGTTTCTGGTCTCGTCTGGCAGTGAGGAGTCCTGTAGGTTATTTGTACAATATCTGAATGATTTCAATCAGATGAATATGAAATTCACTTTGAATTTTGGGGGTTCTTCCCTTGACTTTCTAGATGTCAAGGTAACCGTAGTGGATGGGGATTTGCACAACACCGGTTATCGCAAACCTACTGCAACCAACTCACTGCTACACCAGACCAGCTTCCATCCTCCCGCCGTCAAGGAGGCAATGCCATACGGACAGTTTATCCGTTTACGTCGCATCAATGATACTGATGCAGCCTTTTTTCGACAAGCTATCGATTTACGGCAACGGTTGGTGGATCGGGGCTACCCACGGAGAGAAGTGATGTCGGCCCTATATAGGGCAGCGGCTATACCCCGCTCTAAGTTATTGGAGGAGAGAACGCGAGGACAAGACAACAAGCGGTTTACCTTTGCGTTTAAATTCAGCCCCGCAGCTCTTTTGGTGAAACAAGTAGTGCTGAATAATTGGGATCTTTTGAAAGGAGATGTCGCTCTTCAGGAATTAGCTGCTGAGAGACCTATTGTCACGTTTAAAAGATGTCGGACACTTAGGGATGAATTGGTACATAGCAGTACGTCCATTCCACCGACCACAAACTGGCTAACAGGGGCCAGACTGGTTGGCAACCACAGATGTGGCAATTGCTCTTTTTGTAGATATAACCCCCGCTTGAAACTTCTTAATTTAGGGGGAGTAGCTCATATTGTCCGGGACTTCATTACCTGTCGTACCTCATTCGTTGTGTATGCTCTGCTGTGTCCTTGCAACAGGTTCTATATAGGTAAAACAAAACGTCCTTTGTTTGAGCGGGTGCGTGAGCACTTCAATTCTGTCCGCACTGGCAAGGGCGCCCCCAGGCTTATTGAGCATGTTATGTCTACCCACAGGGGGAATCCTCGTTGCCTCTCTTTTTCAGGGGTGGAGTTTGTCCGTTCCCACCCTCCGGGTGGGGATCGGCATCGACACCTCCTACAGAGAGAGGCGAGGTGGATTATAAAAACAGGGGCCTTGGGTCCAGCAGGCCTTAATGATAAAAACGATATGGTCGTATTTTTGTAATCACCTGTATGCCCTTTTCAAATGTGAGATTACCTATATTTATTAGGTGTAGCCTTTGGCCTTCATGATCATTACCATCTTGTTACTTTAATCCATATTTATTCACCGAGGTACAAGACATGATTCAATCTCTTTATGTATGGTCACTTATCAGTCTGTTTTTCTTGTCTATGTTATGGTTTTAATCATAGGTGCGGTCTGGGGTGGTGTCGGGCGTTGCCATGGTGATAGCCGGGTCGCGACCTGACACACCCCCGGATGTGTGTAATATGTATGCGCTGCTGCGCCCGCACTGTGTTTCCGGCCAGAGGAAACGCGTTGTAGACTCGCAAAACATCTGTCGCCGGCATCGCACACCAGAGGTGTCCGCCCCGCACCCGCATCTACTGCCGCTTGATGTAAGTCGCATTGGATTACAATAAAGTCTCTATTCATACCCAGCATTTGGTGAGTGCCGTACTTCTCTTCCTTGGACTTGCATTATTAGTTATAAATGTCTATTCTGCACAAGGGAAACACAGGTCCAGTGGGATCCATGCCTGGTTCATTTTTATGAACGTCAGTTTGTCCACGTTGGCTGTGGACAGGCGGCTGCGTTTGCCAGTAATGACGCCCCCTGCCATGCTGAATATATGTTTAGACAAAACGCTGGCCGCCGGGCAGGCCAGCACCTCCAAGGCATAAAATGCTAACTCTGGCCACGTGGACGATTTAGAGACCCAGAAGTTGAATGGGGCTGAACCATCAGTCAGTACGTAGAGGGGTGTGCAGACGTACTGTTCAATCATGTTAGTGAAATGCTGTCTCCTGCTAACACGTTCCGTATCAGGTGGTGGTGCAGTTAGCTGTGACGTGGAGACAAAACTTTTCCACATTTCTGCCATGCTAACCCTGCCCTCAGAGGAGCTGGCCGTGACACAGCTGCGTTGGCGACCTCTTGCTCCTCCTCTGCCTTCGCCTTGGGCTTCCACCTGTTCCCCTGTGACATTTGGGAATGCTCTCAAGAGCGCTTCTACCAGCGTGCGCTTGTACTCGCGGATCTTCCTATCACGCTCCAGTGCAGGAAGTAAGGTGGGCACATTGTCTTTGTACCGGGGATCCATCAGGGTGGCAACCCAGTAGTCCGCACATGTTAAAATGTGGGCAAATCTGCTGTCGTTGTGCAGGCACTGCAGCATGTAGTCGCTCATGTGTGCCAGGCTCCCCAGAGGTAAGGACAAGCTGTCCTCTGTGGGAGGCGTATCGTCATAATCCTCCGTATCCCCCCCAGCCACGCTCCAGTGATGGGCCTGAGCTGTGTCGGGTCCCACCCCGCTGTGAACCTGCTTCATCCTCATCCTTCTCCACCTCCTCCTCGTCCTCCTTGTCCTCCAGTAGTGGGCCCTGGCTGGCCACATTTGTACCTGGTCTCTGCTGTTGCAAAAAACCTCCCTCTGAGCCACTTCGAAGAGACTGGCCTGAAAGTGGTAAAAATGACCCCTCATCCTCCTCCTCCTCGGCCACCTCCTCTTCCATCATCGCCCTAAGCGTTTTCTCAAGGAGACATAGAAGTGGTATTGTAACGCTGATAACGGTGTCATCGCCACTGGCCATGTTGGTGGAGTACTCGAAACAGCGCAACAGGGCACACAGGTCTCGCATGGAGGCCCAATCATTGGTGGTGAAGTGGTGCTGTTCCACAGTGCGACTGACCGTACGTGCTGCAGCTGAAACTCCACTATGGCCTGCTGCTGCTCGCACAGTCTCTACAGAATGTGCAAGGTGGAGTTCCACCTGGTGGTCACGTCGCATATGAGGCGGTGAGCGGGAAGGCCGAAGTTCCGCTGCAGCGCAGACAGGCGAGCAGCGGCAGGATGTGAACGCCGGAAGCGCGCACAGACGGCCCGCACTTTATGCATCAGCTCTGACAAGTCGGGGTAGTTGTGAATGAACTTCTGCACCACCGAATTCAGCACATGCGCGAGGCAAGGGATGTGCGTCAAACCAGCTAGTCCCAGAGCTGCGACAAGATTTCGCCCATTATCGCACACCACAAGGCCGGGCTTGAGGCCCACCGGCAGAAACCACTCGTCGGTCTGTTGTTCAATACCCCGCCACAACTCCTGCGCGGTGTGGGGCCTGTCCCCCAAACATATGAGTTTCAGAATGGCCTGCTGACGTTTACCCCGGGCTGTGCTGAAGTTGGTGGTGAAGGTGTGTGGCTGACTGGATGAGCTGGTGGAAGCAGAGGAGAAGGAAGCCGAGTAGGAGGAGGAGGCTACAGGAGACAAAGAATGATGCCCTGCGATCCTTGGCGGCGGAAGGACGTGCTCCAAGTAACTCTCCGCCTGGGGCCCAGCCGCCACTACATTTACCCAGTGTGCAGTTAGGGAGATATTGCGTCCCTGGCCGTGCTTACTGGTCCACGTATCTGTGGTTAGGTGGACTTTGCCACAGATGGCGTTGCGCAGTGCACACTTGATTTTATCGGATACTTGGTTGTGCAGGGAAGGCACGGCTGTCTTGGAGAAGTAGTGGCGGCTGGGAAGAACATACTGTGGGACAGCCATGGACATCAGCTGTTTGAAGCTGTCTGTGTCCACCAGCCTGAATGACAGCATTTCAAAGGCCAGTAGTTTAGAAATGCTGGCATTCAGGCCCAGGGCTCGAGGGTGGGTAGGTGGGAATTTACGCATTCTCTCCAAGATTTGTGAAATGGAGAGCTGAACGCTGCCGTGTGACATGGTGGAGATGCTTGGTGACGCAGGTGGTGGTGTCGGTGGCACATCCTCTGTTTGGTGGGCGTCAGGTGCCAACATTCCTCCCGAGGCGGAGGAAGAGGCCGAGGCAGCTGCAGAGGAGGGATCAGGGGGAGCCAGAGTGAGTTCCTTGCTTTTAAGGTGTTTTCTCCACTGCAGTTCATGCTTTGCATGTAGATGCCTGGTCATGCAGGTTGTGCTAAGGTTCAGAACGTTAATGCCTCGCTTCAGGCTTTGATGGCACAGCGTTCAAACCACTCGGGTCTTGTCGTCAGCACATTGTTTAAAGAAGTGCCATGCCAGGGAACTCCTTGAAGCTGCCTTTGGGGTGCTCGGTCCCCGGTGGCGGTGGCCAGTAGCAGGCGAACTCTCTTGGAGGCGGCTGTTCTGCTTTTGCCCCCGCTCCCTCTTTTGCTACGCTGTTGGCTTGGTCTCACCACTGCCTCTTCATCTGAACTATGAAAGTCAGTGGCACGACCTTCATTCCATGTGGGGTCTAGGACCTCATCGTCCCCTGCATCGTCTTCCACACAGTCTTCCTCCCTGACCTCCTGTTTGGTCTGCACACTGCAGAAAGACACAGCAGTTGGCGCTTGTGTTTCGTCATCATAAGAGACGTGCCGACTGCGATGAGATGGTATTCCCATGTCCTCATCATCAGGAAACATCAGTGGTTGTGCATCAGTGCATTCTATGTCTTCCACCACTGGGGAAGGGCTAGGTGGATTCCTTTGGGAAACCCTGCCAGCAGAGTCTTCAAACAGCATAAGAGACTGCTGCATAACTTGAGGCTCAGACAGTTTCCCTGATATGCATGGGTGTGATGTGACAGACTGATAGGCTTGGTTTTCAGGCGCCACCTGTGCGCTTTCTGCAGAACACTGGGTGGGAGATAATGTTGTGAACGTGCTGGATCCACTGTCGGCCACCCAATTGACTAGCGCCTGTACCTGCTCAGGCCTTACCATCCTTAGAACGGCATTGGGCCCCACCAAATATCACTGTAAATTATGGCGGGTACTGGAACCTGAGGTAGTTGGTTCACTAGGACATGTGGCTGTGGCAGAATGGCCACGTCCTCTCCCAGCACCAGAGGGTACACTAACACCACCACGACCGCGTCTGCGTCCCTTACTAGATGTTTTCCTCATTGTTACCGTTCACCAAGCACCACAATAAGAAAAAAAAATATTTGGCCCAATGCATTGATTTCAAATTCAGGCCTTTTTTTACAGGCACCTAACACTATCTGCCTATTTATTTATGTAGCGTATTACACTAATCCAGGCACAGCAGTAACCACTGATTTAGGGGACTATCTAATTTAGGGCTATTATTTAGGCCCTGGATGAAAGGTATCCTTTTATGGACAGATTTAAACTAGGCCTGCAACAGCTGGAACACCAGATTCAGGGTATTGCTATTTTGGCAATTGAATTTCACCCCAGAACAAAATATATGTTTTGGCGGACACTATTATAGTTTGCCAGCCAAAGCTGAAACCACTGATTTATGGTATTGCTATTCTGGAAATTGAATTTCACCCCAGAACAAAATATACCCTGTTACGGACAGATTTAAAATAGGCCTGCAACAGCTGGAACACCAGATTCAGGATATTGCTATTTTGGCAATTGAATTTCACCCCAGAACAAAATATATGTTTTGGCGGACACTATTATAGTTTGCCAGCCAGAGCTGAAACCACTGATTTATGGTATTGCTATTTTGGCAATTGAATTTCACCCCAGAACAAAATATACCCTGTTATGGACAGATTTAAACTAGGCCTGCAACAGCTGGAACACCAGATTCAGTGTATTGCTATTTTGGCAATTGAATTTCACCCCAGAACAAAATATATCCTTTGCAGGACACTATGAACCTTGGCCAGCCACAGCTGAAACCACTGATTTATGGTATTGCTATTTTGACAATTGAATTTCACCCCAGAACAAAAGATATGTTTTGGCGGACACTATTATAGTTTGCCAACCAGAGCTCAAAACCACTGATTTATGGTATTGCTATTTTGGCAATTGAATTTCAACCCAGAACAAAATATATCCTTTGCAGGACACTATGAAACTTGGCAGCCACAGCTGAAACCACTGATTTATGGTATTGCTATTTACGCAATTTAATTTCACCACAAAACAAAATCTATGTTTTGGCGGACACTATTATAGTTTGCCAGCCAGTGCTGGGACACCAGATTTAGGGGATTGCTATTTTGGCAATTGAATTTCACCCCAGAACAAAATATATATTTTTTAGCGGACACTATTATAGTTTGCCAGCCACAGCTGTGACACCAGATTTATGGTATTGCTATTTTGGCAATTGAATTTCACCCCAGAACAAAATATATCCTTGCAGGACACTATGAAACTTGGCCAGCAACAGCTGTAACCACTGATTTATGGTATTGCTATTTTAGCAATTGAATTTTACCCCAGAACAAAATATATGTTTTGGAGGACACTATTATAGTTTGCCAGCCAGTGCTGGGAGATCAGATTTAGGGAATAGCTATTTTGGCAGTTGAATTTCACCCCAGAACAAAATATATGTTTTTGCAGACACTATTATAGTTTTCCAGCTACAGCTGAAACCACGCTATTTTGGCAATTGAATTTCACCCCAGAACAAAATATACCCTGTTTTCGGACAGATTTAAACTAGGCCTGCAACAGCTGGAACACCAGATTCAGGGTATTGCTATTTTGGCAATTGAATTTCACCCTAGAACAAAATATATAATTTGCAGGACACTATGAAACTTGGCCAGCCAGAGCTCAAAACCACTGATTTATGGTATTGCTATTTTGGCAATTGAATTTCACCCCAGAACAAAATATATGTTTTGGCGGACACTATTATAGTTTGCCAGCCAGAGCTCAAAACCACTGATTTATGGTATTGCTATTTTGGCAATTGAATTTCAACCCAGAACAAAATATATCCTTTGCAGGACACTATGAAACTTGGCCTGCCACAGCTGAAACTACTGATTTATGGTATTGCTATTTTGGCAATTGAATTTCACCCCAGAACAAAATATATGTTTTGGCGGACACTATTATAGTTTGCTAGCCAGAGCTGAAACCACTGATTTATGGTATGGTATAGTATTGGCCAGAAGAGGCGCCACTAGGCGCGAAACGGCCGTCGCTTTTTTCTGCTTACACTCCGTGTAGCCGCCCGCCCCAGCCTGATTTACCTTTTTGTATTGGTGTCAATAAAGAAGATGCAAGTATGTGGTGAGTGCCGCCTTCCTTTATTTTTCTTCTTTCCACTGTTTTAAGTTACTATAAGTATCTTTGGCTGAGCACCACACTTACACATACGAGAAGACCCTGACTACGCGTGCAGTGTGAACTGTGACGTACAAGACCATTTACGCAGTGCCGCTCATTCGTGTAATCTTACTGTTTGTTCCACTGATTTATGGTATTGCTATTTTGGCAATTGAATTTCAACCCAGAACAAAATATATCCTTTGCAGTACACTATGAAACTTGGCCAGCCACAGCTGAAACCACTGATTTATGGTATTGCTATTTTGGCAATTGAATTTCACCACAGAACAAAATATATGTTTTGGCGGACACTATTATAGTTTGCCAGCCAGTGCTGGGACACCAGATTTTGGGGATTGCTATTTTTTCAATAAAATTTCACCCCAGAACAAAATATATGTTTTTGCAGACACTAATATACTTTGCCAGCCACAGCTGTGACACCAGATTTATGGTATTGCTATTTTGGCAATTGAATTTCACCCCAGAACAAAATATATGTTTTGGCGGACACTATTATAGTTTGCTAGCCAGTGCTTGGACACCAGATTTAGGGGATTGCTATTTTGACAATTGAATTTCACCACAGAAAATAATCTATCCTTTGCCAAACAGCAGACAGTATTATACTTGGCTAGCCAAACTTGGAACACCAGATTTAGGGGACTGGTATTTGGGCAATTGTATTTAACCCCTTAATAACATATAGAAATTGCTATCCTGAGTTTCTAGGGGTGACAATTAGCACAGCCAAGCTCTTGATGTAAGATATAGAAAAATAAAACTAGTATTGATGAATTGATGGACTTGGTGGCTGTTTGTTCTGGTGCACCACAAGTCACAAAATGGCCGCCGATCACCCCAGAAAATAAGTGACAGAAAAACGCTCTGTGCAGCCTAAAAACCAGTGAGCAAGTAACTAGCAGAAGTTCAATCATTCACAGCTGTAGATCGATCACTTTATTAGGTGCTTTTGCAGACTTTTCGCTGCCTAATCTCGCCCTCACAGCAGCTGCGTCCTCTCTCTACACTAATCAGAGCAGTGTGACGTGCAGCGCTACGTGACTCCAGCTTAAATAGAGGCTGGGTCACATGCTGCACTTGGCCAATCACAGCCATGCCATTAGTAGGCATGGCTGTGATTGGCTCTTAGGGCAAGAAGTAAAACGCTAGCTGATTGGCTGCTGTGCAGCCCTTCAGAAAGCGGGAAGAAATCACCGAACAACGAACCCGAACCTACACTTTTTTGAAAATGTTCGTGTCCCGAACACCCCAAAATTCGGTACGAACCCGAACTATGCTCGAACAGTTTGTTCAACACTACCCACTAGCATTCACAAAGATTCATGGGAAATGGTATGCCTCAAACCACCCTCTTGGACACGGTCCAAATGATCACTGACCTGCAACGATATGCATCACAGGAAGAAGAGAAAGACTGGGTGTACCCTGTGTTGCAGAAATCTGAAAAGAGGGGAAACCCTGTTTACCGCAACATAGTGCTGCCCTCTTCTTTGCTCATTTTCATGGTTTAGGACACAACAGCATACAAACTACAGGTTTACTCCTTGTTCAAAACTTTTATATCACCAACATAAATAAACTGGTAGCTGATTATGTAGGGAAATGTCTTACATGTTCGAGAAACAATCCAAACAACCCTCTTAAAATCCCACATCAGTGCCTGGACTACCCTATTACACCTTTTACCCATCTGCAGGTAGACTACACACACATCCCCAAAACAAAGGGTAAACAAGAATATGCATTGGTAATAGTAGACATGTGCTCAAAATGGCCAGAAGTATTCCCCAGCAGGGCAGAGGATGCAAAAACAACAGCAAAAATACTCACCCAACTAATTATCCCTAGGTGAGGTCGCCCCTTGGTAATTGAGTCTTACCTAGGCCCAGCCTTCACAGAAAGGAGATATTGACCAGATTAGGGAGGAATATGTTACTAATCTTATCTGAATCCTTAGCAAAACTGGAAAAAGGAAAAAGTTGCTTGTAAATTTCCCTCTTTTCCACAGGAACCCACGCACCCTTTCAGGTCTGGTTATATTGTGCTGATGAAGATACTGAAAAGGGGGAAAAGACCGGGTGAATTTGCCTACAGCGCCCCCACCACCGTCGTGGCAGTAACCAGAACAGCAGTGCTGACAGAGCAATCGCCCACCTGGATCCACGCTACGCGAATAAAATTGGTAGAGAGGAGCAAGGCAACCGAGAAGGAACGACAAGAAGGGGTACTAACGGAGGCAGAAAGCCTTGACCCCCAACAAGATGACACAGTCGGAGAATTCCTTAAAATGGCTGAGACGTGCAGTTCTGACAATTGCAGCCTTATGCCTCCTAATAACTGTTCTGCGATCATGGGACAGATAGACGTACCTAACAACAGGATGCAGAGGGGAGGACAACATGTGGAAGACAAAGGAGAATCTGTGGCTGTACCTGGCCAAGACCCTGAACCTAACTGATTTCTGTCTTCAAACCACCTTGTCTGCATCCAATATTCTAGAAACCTGCCTGGTAGCAGTGCCCACTCCAGTGTCTATATGGACAGGGCTCCTGCGTTCCCAGTGGAATGACACTGATTTAGAAGAATATGATGTTAGATATGGACATGTGAATCCTTATTATGTCTGCTATAATTGCTCTACACATAGATATCTACAAGGTAATTTGATCAGAACAATTACAGGTCTATTCACAGCTGCAGAAGTATGCTTGAATTTCACCTGTGATGAAAAATTACTACCTCCTTGCATACAAGCAAAACAACAAAATAAGACCAAACCAGATATTTGCCAACGGGGCGTAAGTAGTTGCAAAAAGATGATATCAGGAAGAAATATGCAATGTAATATCACAAAGATAGTGCCATCCTTAGACAAACATGTCCCCCCTTCCAACAGGATGGGTGTTAGCATGCGGAAACTTTAGTTACACGTACATACCAGCAAATATTACAGATGGACCCAGCACGATAGCTAGGTTAACATTAGCAATGATACCATTACTTCCTGCAACACGAACACGTTATACACGAGAATCTTCTGTGCTGTTACCGGAAGATTGTAATTATAATGTGAAGCTTCTCTCAGAAACAGAGTACTTAAGCCTGGCAATATCAATAGTAGGAGTTCCAGGGTTAGCTGCATATAACCACAAGACAATCTCAAGGCTTGCTTGCTTTATGGTAAAAGAAATAAATGTCACTAGCGCAATCTTGCAGGACATATTGCTAGATATACAGTCATATAAGAAGGAAATTCTGCAGAATAGGGCAACCATTGATTATCTGCTATTACAACACGGTAATGCCTGCTTTTTCAGGTATGTGCTGTTTTAATTTGTCAGATCATTCCCAAGGGATAAAGGATAAGATGGGCCAATTAGAAGAAATTATAAAACACATAAAACAAGATGCTAATCAAGGATGGTGGGATTGGCTTTTTAGCTGGATACCTGACTTTGGTCCGATATGTATTAGGAGTGGTATTTGCTATCATCGCTATAATGATGTGCTTATGTTGCTGTGTACAATGCGCACCCTCGCTTCTTTCCACATGTCAAAGTTTCACTGAAAAGAGGGTGCTCTCGACGTCTTATTTCACTACAGTGCTCACAGGTGAGATGAACAATACCCCACCAAGACCTGAAGAATATACCCCAGAGGCTTATATGGAATACTTAAGAACTTAATGGCAAAAGAGGGGCAAGGAGAACCATATAATATGAATATAAGGTTTTAAGAGGGGATTGAAGGAATATGTTGTCTTGAACTTTGTGTAAGAACATTCTGTCATAACCAGAATGTTTTGGGGAACCGAGTATCTAACAATTCCTTATCTTGTCCGTGTCAGCTAATAGGTGGAGCATGAAGGCCAGGATGTAACTGGGGAAAGTATGTTGTATAACAGTATGTGTCTCATTATGATTGGAGGCTATATTGCTTGGAAAAAGATGATTGAATAATGAAAGGGCGTATAATGTCCTATATAAGCTGGAACCTTATTATCAATAAACAGAGTGATTTTGATCATCATATGTGTCGTGTCTGATATGGTCTATTTCACTCAACTGGCGCCAGAAAAGCCTTAATCCAAGCTGATGCATCTAGTCATCTTTTATTATCATCCTATCAGATATGCTGAATACAAGCCTGCGTTTGTGAGTACAATAAAAATGTTTTTTTTTTATAAACTTGGGGTACTGCACAATATGTTCTGTCATATTATAAGGGTGCCTTGGTGACTGGAGCTTACCGGTTGGAATCTGTGACGAGGCTGGTGAGAATACGCCAAAATTGGACCTTATACTTTCATGTCCACGTGTCTACGGTGTGGTGAATAGCGCGGACCTGAAACTTATTTATTTACTTACTGAAATTGAATATATGGTTTAGTGCATAGTATACAAAAGTGCTCTGGCACCACAGGTCACAGACTAGACAAATGGACTATGTCACAGCTTTTGTCATCAAAATTCACAAATTCAGTTTTTCACTGCTGTAAATTAAAATGTAGGTATTGTGGTAAGGTGCAAGGTTCCGTTGTCGAAGGGAGGTACGTGTCACCGAGGTTCCTGGCCTCGGTGAGGTAAGAGCCGGGTTTTTGTGTGTCAGCAGCAGCTAGTGCTGCTTCACAATTTGATATTTAGTTTGGCTGCAAAGCCAATCCGGGCCGGCTCTTACTGGGAGTAGGCAAAGAGTTGGGTGGGTGCCTATTCCCCACGGTCCAGGCCAGACTTTATCCGGGCCTTTAAAAGGCAGCCTCCTTAGCAGCTGAGTGTGATTGTCCTGGAGCTGCTGTTAGGCTGTGGAATTACTTGAGTTTGGGAGTGCTGATCCATGCTGTGCGGTGTGGAGTTCTCTGGCATGGAAGCAAGACCCCAAGCAAGGAGGAGTGCAGACGGCCTGGAAGCCGGAGGTCGATCGCCTTGCGGCTGGACTGACAGCCAGGTGCGAACCTGCACCTAAAGCCTCCCAGGTGACTGGAACCTGTTTTGGACTATTTTGTTTTGCTGCATGTTTTCTGATGGGTGTGAATTAACACCAAGTGACTGTTTGCTGTGTATTTGCTGCAAGTGTGAATTAAACACTGTTTGCTACACTTTCTGGACTCCGTTTTGCCTCTATACTGCACCCGCACTGCTATCTACCAGAGCGACTCCCCACAGTATTTACCGTGTATGTACAACTGCTTTGTGAAGCAGGAATTTAGCTTTTTTCACACAAAAAAATAATGATGCACTATTTCGCAGCTGTAATGTGAAATCGGTATTTAGGCGGTGTATTTCAAAATGCTTTGTGGATCAGGATTTCCACTTTTTTTGTAAAAAAAAAATACACGTATGCTATATTTCACAGCAGCAATGTAAAATAGGTGGTTGGAATGGGTATTTCAGACTGTTTGGTGGACCTTGAATATGTTTTTATTTTCTATAAAAAACAAAGAAGCACTGTTTCCCTGCAGAAATATAAAATATATCGTTGGATGGTGTATGCAGAACTGTTTTGTGGACAAGGAATACGGTTTTTACCCCAAAATTACACGGATTCTCTATTTCACTGCAAAAATGTCAAATATATATTTTGGTGGTGAAAAAAAAGAGGCTTGGTGGACCACCTTTTTTTCAACTAAAATACACTGATGCACTATTTGATAGCTGAAATGGAATATACGGTTTAGTGCATTGTATACACAAGTGCTCTGTGGCACCACAGATCCCAGGTTAGACAAATGGACAATGTAACCCCTTAAACATACAAAAGGCAATATAGTGGACTTGAGCAGCCAGAAAAAAAAAAGGTTTTTTTACTTCACTGAGCTACAAAATAGGATTAGGCTGATGTCCCTGGGTGGCTGGCACACATACTGTACACTGTAATGGCTAAAATGTCCGCCGAGCACCACCTCAGTAACAGATGGATTACAAAAAAAGATTTCCCTGGTAGTGGCTCCCTCCCTCTCTATTTGCTGTATCTTGTGGATTAAAGTAGCACAGGTTCCTCTGATTTCTGCCCTATTCTGTCCCTGATCGCAGCACCAACATCCTCTCCCTAAGCTGAAATCAGCAGTGACGTGCGGCAGTACTTGACTCTAGCTTATAAAGAGGCTGGGTCACATGCTGCACTCAGCCAATCACGACCAAAAAGGTTCGGGTCCGTGACCCGAACACCCCAAAATTCAGTACGTACCCGAACTATTCAATTAGGGTGGTATTTCAGTAATACACGAAAAATAACGTTTGCATTTATTTCTGGTGAAAGAGTATAGGGGCTTATTTCATTAAAAAAAGAAAAATATATGCGCACTGCACTGTTGAAAGCGTATAGGGTTGTATTTCTTTACTACAAGAAAAATATATACTCACTTCACTCTTTAATTGTTTTCTGGTTAAGGCTTATAGTGGCTTTTTCCGTCCAACAAGAAATATATATTCTGCACTGTTGCAGTGATTTCTGTTAAAAGCGTATAGGGGCGTATTTCATAAAAAAAATATATATATATACGCACTGCACTGTTGCAGTTATTTCTGGTTAATGTGTATAGGGTCGCAATTCAGTACTACAAGAAAAATATATACTTACTTCAGTATTTAATTGTTTTCTGGTTAAAGCGTATAGTTGCCTTTTTCCGTCCAACAAGAAATTTATATTCTAGGGTCACTTCTTCAGTTATTTCTGGTGAAAGGGTATAGGGGCGTATTACAGTACAAAAAGTAAAATATATATACGCACTGCACTGTTGCAGTGATTTCTATTGAAGCGTATAGGGGCGTATTTTATTCAAAACAGAAAAATATATACGCACTGTACTGTTGCATTTATATCTGGTGAAAGCATATAGGGTCGTATTTCAGTACTACAAGAAAAATATATGCGCACTTCACTCTTTTATTGTTTTCTGGTTAAAGCGTATATTGGCTTTTTCCGTCCAACAAGAAATATACATTCTCTGGTCACTTCTGCAGTTATTTCGAATGAAAGCATATAGGGGCGTATTTCACTACAAAAAAAATATATTCTCAGTACACTGTTGAAGTTATATCTGGTAAAGCATTTACTGGCTTAATGCAGTAGAAAAAGAAATATACATTCGCCATTTGCTGTTGTACTTATATCTTGAAAAACCTTTATTGACGTATAGCAGTAGAAAAATTAAAATATATAGAGCGTTCACCGTTGCAGTTATATGTGGTTAACTTTTAGTGTCGTATTTCTGTATAAAAATAAAGATATATTCAGCGTTCTGCGCTGAAGTCATATGTGGTAAAATCTTTTTTGAATTATTTCATTGGAAAAAATCTTGTATTCTGCGTTAAGCGCTGCACTTATATGCGGTAAAATCTTTTTTGAAATTATTTAGGTGGAAATACAAATTTCCACCTCCCCCTTTAACTTCATCACTGTTAACATCGGACACACTAACTTTAGACCCCCCCCCCCCAGCTATATATATAAGTGGTGCCAGCAATACCTAGGAGCGAATAAAGGTAAATGATACTGACAGCCTGTAAAAAGGAATTACAGCATGATACTACAATACATTTGATATGACATTTAGCAGGAGTATAAAGTGCCCACACATAGTGGGATACTGCATCAATATGAATCAGGTGTGGATCAGCCAGAATTTCCACACACCAATGCCTGATGCATCAGACTAGATCATCCATGGTGCCACACGAGCATATTGACAAAAGAGACCAGTTTTTATTTTGGCTACCTGCCTCAGCTCCTATTCTTAGGCTGTTACCCGCCTGATGCCAAACATCTGATGCCAAGTGCTCCTTCTTTCACCCACCATCTTCAGCGGGTACTAGTATTGCCACCCACCTATACAGTATGTCACCTTGCCACTCTGTGGCCTCTTGATGCTGCCGACACCTTAAAACTCTGTCATTGTGCCACTCTGTGGCCTCCTTCTGATGCGTCTGCTGCTGCCCCCACCACCAGACTCTGTCATTGTGCCACTCTAAGGCCTTCTTTTGATACTGCTGCTTCTGCCGCCACGCCCAGACTCTTGTTATTGTGCCACTCTGTGCACTCCTCCTGATGCTGCTGCTGCCAACACCTCCACACCCTGTCATTGTGCCACTCCGAGGCCTACTCATGCTGCTGCCAACTCCATACTCTTTCATTGTGACACTCTGTGGCCTCCTTCTGATGCTGCTGCCGACACCTCCACACTCTATCATTGTGCCAGTCTGTGGCCTACTCATGATGCTGCCACTAGAGATGACCGAATCAAAGGAAGTTTTAGATTTGCACCAAATCCGAATTTCCTCGCAGTTCGCGGTAACAAAACACATTTTTTCCTAAAATGGTTGCTGCACGATTGAGGACATGGAGAAAGGAACTCTGGGAAGGCAGTATCACCCATAATGCCATGCAGTGTCCCCCTGCTGTTAGATATCTAAGTAACCCCCCCCCACCCCAGTCTCACCAGAGCTCAGTGACAGGCCAGCATCAGGACGTTCTGTGTAGGCGGAGGAAACATAGCCACGACCCCCATCCTTTGCCTGCACTTGCTCCAGGCTGCAATGCCCAAACATCAGACTGGGTGACTGGGCCTTCTGCTTCATCTGACAAACAGGCTCTGACATCAGATGCCGGATTGCTGGAGCTCCCTGGATCTTCCTATTAAACCATCTGGTAAGTCCATCTAGTAAGAAGCATGCAGCAATGTCTGTGGAGGAGGGGGTGCAGGGCTGCTGGCATCACACTCTCATGGTAACAGCCCTGCACTGCCCTCACGTAGTGATGGTCACTGACCTGTGAGTTCCCACTGTCAGCTCTGTGTTTTTGCTGTGCCCCTTAGGCCTCTGTGTGAGCTCATTGTGTCCTGTGTGCTCCCTGTGACTGCAGGGCACTACAAAACTACATGCTCATGTGGTGATTGTGACGTGGCCGTGCTGTGTTCAATTACCACGTGGCTGTCTAGGCCATAGAGGGCTCTAGTTAAACTAATAAAGACAAAATTGTTTAGGTGGCCTGCATTGTTTATGGGGGGCGAGGGCTCTACTTGTATGAGTGTTTAATAGAACAGGTTCAGTCGAATCAGCTGACGACGGTGTAAAAGGAGTGCGCTTCTTCTTGACGTTAACATCCACTAGTAACGCTGAGTTCATACTTGAGTTATTTGGACAGTTTTGGCCCCGTGATTGCCCAAATAAGTTAAGTGAGCAGTGATTCTAATAGCGACGCCTGTCATCTGCATGTCATACTGACTAACAGTATTATTTCACTACCAAAGCACACTCGCTATGGGTGCTACTGCAAGGTAGAGTGTTCTACACCCATATAAAGGCTCTCTACAGCCCTGAAATAGCCATTTTTAACGCGATTCACCGCAAATAAATTTGGACCTAAGCACACTTATTTTCTGAAAATTTGGCGAACCAGCCCAAAAATTTTTTTGAGAAACTTCGCACATCTCTAGCTGCCACCTTCAGAGATTGTGCCGCTCTGTGGTATCCTCATGCTGCTGCCACGTCAAGACTCTGTCATTGTGCTGCTCTGTGGTCTCCTCGTGATGCCGCCGTTCATTGTTGCAGTTATATATAGTAAAGCTTTTAGTGTCGTATTTCTGTAGAAAAATAAAGATATATTCATAATTCTGTGCTGTAGTCATATATGGGAAATTTCTTTTTATGGTATGGACAGAATTATGTTGTGGTGAAATTTCGTATTTACGTTTCAGACACTGCGCGCTTACGTGACGATGTCCATAAGAGCGGTGCACCAATACAGGTGAATACACTATGCACTAACCCTGCACAAAAATGCGAACTAATTCACACCAGCCCGCATCTATCTGCAGCATTGCTTACTGGATACTACGGGAACTTTTTCGCAGCACAGAAACCGCACGAGGACCTCGTCTCCCTCATTCAGCGCGGACCTACTTCCTCCGCTACTACCCGTTCACTTCAGATCACTCCGCCTCAGGCGTAGTTAGTTTTTTGAAACTGACTGACAACCTATTACCCTCTGTTGAAAAGCCTTTATTGGCATATATACGTGGAAAGAGAAAAATATACTCGGCATTTACCAGTTATATGTGTTAAAGCTTTTAGAGGTATATATCAGTAGAAAAAGATAGTCGGCGATCAGCGCTGTAGTTATATGCGGCAAAACATTTTTTTAATTATTTCATTGGAAAAAAATCTTGTTTTCTGTGTTAAGCGCTGCACTTATATGAGGTAAAATCTTTTTTGAAATATTTTGGTGGAATAAATCTTGTATTCAGCATAAAGTGCTGCACTTATATGCAGTAAAATCTTTTTTGAATTACTTTATTGGAAAAAAATCTTGTTTTCTGCGTTAAACGCTGCAATTATAAGTTGTAAAATCTTTTTTAATTATTTCATTGGAAAACATCTTGTATTCTGCTTTAAGCGCTACACTTATATGGATGGAAATACAAATTTACGCCTCCTCCCTTAACTTCCTCATCACTTTTAACATCGGACACACTAACTTTACCCCCTACCCCCAGCTATATATATATATAAGTGGTGCCATCACCACCTATTAGCGAATAAATACTAATAATAATGATACTTCCAGCCTGTTAAAGGGAAATACAGCATGATACTACAATACTACAATTCATTTGATATGACATTTAGCAAGAGTTTAACCACCTCAGTCCCCCTAGCTTAAACACCCTTAATGACCAGACCACTTTTTACAATTCTGCACTACACTGCTTTCACGGTTTATTGCTCGGTCATGCAACTTACCACCCAAATCAATTTTACCTCCTTTTCTTCTCACTAATAGAGCTTTCATTTCATTGTTTCTGACATTTTTACTTTTTTTGATAATAATAAAAAAATGACCGAAATGTTTGCAAAAAAATGACATTTTTCACTTTCTGTTGTAAATTAAAAAAAAAAAAACTACATTTCTATATAAATTTTTCTCTAAATTTATTGTTCTACATGTCTTTGATAAAAAAAATGCAATAAGTGTATATTTATTGGTTTGGGTAAAAGTCATAGTGTTTACAACTATGGTGCAAAAAAGTGAATTTCCGCATTTTGAAGCAGCTCTGACTTTCTGAGCACCTGTCATGTTTGTTCAGGTGCTAGAATGCCAGGATAGTATATACACCCCTTAAATGACACCATTTTTAAAAGAAGACACCCCAAAGTATTCGCGGAGGGGCATGGTGAGTTCATGTATGATTAAATTTTTTTTTTTAACAAGTTAGCGGAAAATTACAGTTTCTGAGGAAAAAAAATAATAATAAAGTTTCCATTTCTGCTAGCTTCTGGCAAAAAAAATCTCCCACAGACTCACTATGCCCTTCAGTGAATACCGTGGGGTGTCTACTTTCTGAAATGGGGTCATTTGTGGGGTGTGTTTACTGTTCTGGCATTTTGGGCGGAGCTAAATTGTGAGCAACCTTGTAAAGCCTAAAGGTACTCGTTGGACTTTACGCCCCTTTACGCACCTAGGCTGCAAAAAAGTTGCACACATGTGGTATCGCCCTGCTCAGGAGAAGTAGGGAAATGTGTTTTGGGGTGTATTTTTACATATACCCATGCTGGGTGAGAGAAATATCTCTGTAAATGACAACTTTTAAATTTTTTTTATACAACATTGACAATTTACAGAAATATTTCTCTCATCCAGCATGGGTATATGTAAAAATACACCCCAAAACACATTGCCCTACTTCTCCTGAGTACGGCGATACCACATGTGTGCCACTTTTTTGCAGCCTAGGTGCGCAAATGGGCCCAAATTCCAATGAGTACCTTTTAGGAGGGCATTTTTAAGCATTTGGATTCCAGACTTCTTCTCACGCTTTAGGACCCCTAAAATGCCAGGGCAGTATAAATACCCCCGAAGTGACCCCATTTTGGAAAGAAGACACCCCAAGGTATTCCGTAAGATGCATGGCGAGTTCATAGAATAATTTTTTTTTTGGCACAAGTTAGCGGAAATTGACTTTTTTTTTTTCTTACAAAGTCTCATATTCCACTAACTTGTGACAAAGTAGAAAATTTTACATGAAGTCACCATACCCCTCACGGAATACCTTGGGGTGTCTTCTTTCCAAAATGTAGTCACATGTGGGGTGTTTGTACTGCCCTGGCATTTGGGGGTCTCCACAATCAATACATGTATGGCCAGCTAGTTTCTGCTATTCTCCTTATATTGAGCTTACGGGTTATGAGATTTTTTTTTTCTGTTCAGCTTCTGGGCTGAAAAAAAAAATGAGCCGCACAGATTTCTTCATTCGCATCAACCAATGTGGATGAAAAAATCTCTGCCATAAATGTGCAAGAAAAAAAAAGAGAGGGGAAAGGACATAGGAGTGCTTGCGAAGTAAGGCCCCATTCACACGTCCGCAAAAATGTCCGCATCTGTTCCGCAATTCTGTGGAATAGATGCAGACCCATTCAGTGTGAATGGGGCTGGTGGTGATGCATCAGCATTTGTGTAGCTGCGGCCACGAACTTCCGGGTTTCGGCCCCGAAACATCAGGCCGCAGCTCCGCATAAGATAGAGCATGTCCTATTCTTGTCCGCAATTGCGGACAAGAAAATACATTTTCTATATAGCTCTGGCAATGTGCGGATCCGCAAAATGCGGAAAGCACATTGCCGATGTCCGTGTTTTGCGGATCCGCGGATTCGTGGATCCGCAAAACTCATACTGACATCTGAATTGAGCTTTACAGGGGGTCGATCAATGACATGGGGGTGACAGGGGGTGATCAGGGAGTTAATATGGGGTGATCAGGGGTTAATAGGTGACAAGGGGGGGTTGGGGGTTGGTGTGTGGTGATTGGTGCACTTACATATCTTCTTGTGTCCTCTGGTGGTCCCAAGCAAAAGGGACCACCAGAGGAGCAGGCAGCATGCATATCAGATACTGTTTACAAAACAGCATCTGATATGCGAATTAGATGGCGTTTTTTTAAGATCTACAGCCTGCCAGCGCATGATCAGCTCTGGCAGGCTGTAGTTAAACTTCCTCCCTCTCGCGAGATGACGCACCGGCGCGTCAAGGAGGAACATGCCGGCTGCAGGTCGGAAGGTGGTTAAAGTGCCCACATATAGCACATAGTGGGACACTGCATCAAGATGAATCAGGCGTGGATCAGCAAGGATTTCCACACACCAATGCCTGATGCATCAGACAAAATTATCCATGGTGCCACATTAACATTTTGGCTACCTGCCTCAGCTACTATTCTGATGCTGTTACCTGCTTGATGCCGCACATCTGATGCCAAGTGCTCCTTCTGTCACCCACTATCTTCAGCGGGTACTAGTATTGTCACCCACCTCCACAGTATGTCACCTTGCCACTCTGTGGCCTCCTGATGCTGCCGACACCTCCAGACTCTGTCATTGTGCCACTCTGTAGCCTCCTCCTGATTCTGCTGTTGCCGCCACCTCCAGACTCTGTCATTTCTCCACTCTATGTCCTCCTTCTGATGCTGCTGCTGCTCGTGTTTTCTAATTGAAGCTGCTATATGTAGTACGCACTTTTGCAAATGTCTGCACAGCTTGACAAAGGCTCCAGTTAGTGAGCTGAAACGTTGCTGGCTGATGGGTTAAAAAACCATCCACATTTTTTCACATACTATTGGAGTGCTGCCTTTTTTCTACTATATCTTACTGGACCTTGGTCTCCGGTCTTTTTGGAGGAATTGCACCCAAGTTAACTAGAAGTGTGCTGCTCTTTGCTTTCTACTGATTATATATATATATATATATATATATATATATATATAAATATAAAATCATACTTCATAATACGTGGGACACTACTACCGATGTTTTTAGCCATAATATATATATATATATATATATATATATATATATATATATATTATAATGTATATTATATATTCTAAATATATAATAATATGTATAAATCCATTATGGATAAGAACTAAATATATGTTTAAATTAAGTTTAGCCTCTTTTTCTGAAATAGTTTGTGATGGGATTTGAACTCACAGCTTCAGCATCACAGGTGAGAACTTTAACCACTATACTACATAACTTCCTAGTCAGTCACTTGAAAAAAAAAAAAAAAGAGAGACTTCTACTGTAAAGGGATACTTATTAGTAGTAAGTATTCCTCTACAGTAGAAGTCTCATATTTTTTTCCTTTTTTTAAGTAACTGGCTATGCAATCTTCTGGATAGAAATAGAGGCTAAATTAGATTTAAATACACTGACTCGAGCGCTATGTTCGAGCACACGCTGTGCTCTGCCCAACTCCACGATATTCCAAGCATAGCGATGTTCGAGCTGAACTGGTGTTCGGCTGAGCATGCTCGCTCAACACTATTAATTCTTAGTAGAGATGAGCGAATCGAAGTTGACAAAGCCGAATCGCTTTTTTTCCTAAAATGGCTGCTGCATGCTTTAGGACATGGAGCGAAGAGCTCTGGGAATGAGGGATCAACCACAAAGCCATGCATACAGGCGGACAGAGGTACTCCCCTATATAACTTCGATGTTAGCCAATGGCAGCTCATAAGTGACACCTGCCTTTGAGGAGGCTACTTTATTTGTCACTCTCCAGGACTACGGAATGACCAACGTCATTCCACTGATTCATGTCCTGAAACAGATGCTGCTAAATCTGGCTGGCCAGGGGACAAGAGGCGTGGCGACTACATCTCACGGCCACATACGCCCTACTAGTACCAGCTCCATCAGCAGCAACTTAAGTCTAGAGTCGCTGATGAGCAGTTTTCTTCACCCGCCTACTGAAGAAACTACTTACGAGCAGCAGCAGGTAGACATAAAGCAGAACCTAGTTCACAAAATAGGGGATGGAACGAGCGCTTGCAAACGATCCTAGTTCTTGTATAAAAGTGTTGTCCACATCTACGTGTTTATACAGCATCCACCTCCACGTCACAAGTCTGAGCGTCCTAATATCCTCACACTTCACAGATCGGTTCCTTCAATAAGCACCTTTACAGACGAAAAAACACCATAGTGTAGAACCATAGGGATAAGATAAGTATAGAAATTTATTATACTCACAAACATCCGTTAATATGCACATATAAAATGCCCGACCCGGGTTTCGCCTGCGCTTCGTCTGGGGCCCCAGACGAAGCGCAGGCGAAACCTGAGTCGGGCATTTTATGTGTGCATATTATCGGATGTTTGTGAGTATGATAAATTTCTATACTTATCTTATCCCTATGGTTCTACGCTATGGTGTTTTTTCGTCTGTAAAGGTGTTTATTGAAGGAACCGATCTGTGAAGTGTGAGGATATTAGGACGCTCAGACTTGTGACGCGGAGGTGGATGCTGTATAAACACGTAGATGTGGACAACACTTTTATACAAGAACTAGGATCGTTTGCAAGCGCTCGTTCCATCCCCTATTTTGTGAACTATATCCATAGGAAGCTGACCTATTCCTGCGGAACTGTGCTGCTGCTATTTAGTGGACTTTTCAACTAAAATCTGTATATTTATAAAGCAGAACCTATACAAGCAGTTTGTGGCACATTTGATTTGCACCCTGCCACCCCACATCGAAGATCCCCCAGACTACTGGGTAGTCAAACTCGATTTGTGGCCCAACTGATCTTTCCCAGCCAGCAGTTTGGCATCAGAGCGAGTGTTTATAATAATAATAATAATCTTTATTTATACAGTGTAGTTCTAACATATTCTGCAGCAGCGCTTTACAGTGCGGGGGTTCATGTACAAAAAGTCATAAATAACATAGCAATAGACAAGTCAATAATAATAAAAGGAGTGAGGAGAGCAAGAGCTTACACTCTATGAGGAGATAGGGGTAACACAAAACGTAAAAGTGTTTGTTTTGTTCAATGGTCGAGCCATCTTGGGAGATTAGGGGAGCAGATATAAAGCTGCATGAGCGAGTCAGCAGCCAATATATTAAGTGCTTCTGGGTGCAATGGGGAGTTTGGTGGAGGACGAGGTTCAGGAAATGATAAATGGGCTGTATGCAAAGGAGTTAGGTCAGGGGAGGTGATAGGCCACACTTAAAATATGTCTTTTTAGGGAGCGTCTAAAATAGTGTATGTTGTGTTTTAACCTGATTTCTTGGGATAGGGCGTTCCAGAGAACTGATGCAGCTCAGGAAAAGTTTTGTAGCCAGGAGTGAGGGTTTTGAATAATGCGAAAATTTGCATAAATTAGCATAAAAATTCGCATAAGCTGGTATTTAAAAGATCTTTTTTATGCAAATTTATGCAATTTTTTTATGCGAATTTTCGCAAACAAGAAAATAATGTCTGGAGATTACGAATTTGCGAATTTTCGAATATATGGCGAATATTCGCCCAAATATTCGCGAAGTATCGCAAATTCGAATATTGCCCCTGCCGCTCATCACTAGTCATCAGCATAGAGATGGTACTGGAAACCAAACCATTGAGGAGAATTGCAGAGGTATAGGTCCGTAGCATGAATTTCTAATGGAGGAAATCTTCTTGTGTGCAAGTTTTCCTCCATAGGCATTCAGCACTCCTGGAGCAACGCTGGAGGAATCGAGTTTGCAGTGTAAGCCAGGGCTGCTTTGGTCTAAGTTTGGAGGTTTTGGGGGTAGGGTGTGCTACTTTGTACAGGGTGCTTCTAAGGGTGTCATTGTAGTGATTTATGGCCAGTAAGAGATTGGGGACAACAATGAGTGTAGAGTGTCTGTAAACGTATGAGGGTCAGTGGTCTGTCGATTTCCGTGCATGTAGTAGAAAGGGGAGTGCTGGGATGGGTGCAGATTTGTGAGAGTGAAGGAGAGGATGTTGTAGTCAGAAAGCGGGAGAGGAGAATTATTAAAGTTGTAGATTGAGCAGAGTCAGAAGAAAACCAAGTCGAGTGTGTTACCATCTTTGTGTGTCTGAGAGTTAGAAAGTTGAGAAAGACCAAGAGAGGAGGTTAGAGAAAGAAGCAGGGACGCAGAAGGGGAGGTGGGGCTTTTTATGGGTATGTTGAAGTCTCCCAGGATAAGGGTTGGTATTTCTGAGGACAGGAGATGTGGCAGCAAGGCTGCAAAGTGGTCCAGGAACTGGGTGGGTGAACCAGGGGGACGGTATACAACCGCTATTCTGAGGGACAGGGGGCAGAAGAGTCTAAGATGCGAACCTCAAAAGAAGGGAATGAGAGTGATGGAACTGGGGGGATGACCTGGAAAGTGCATTTTGGGGACAGGGGAATGCTGACTCCACCACCATGTCTATTATCAGGTCTGGGGGTGTGGGAAAAGTTTAGGCCGCCATAAGAAAAAAGCTGCAGGGGAAGCTGTGTCAGATTTGTGAATCCAGGATTCAGTGAGGGCCAGCAGGTTAAGAGAGTTAGTTTTGAATGTAGGGGAGCTTGTTATAGACAGACCATGGATTCCAGAGCGCACAGTTAAAATAGGGCAAAGAAGGTGGATGAATGTTGATGAGGTTGGCAGGGTTTCTGTGAGAGATGGAAGAGGGGCTGACGTTCAAATAGGGTGGGCCGGGTTTAGGAGAGATATCCCCTGAGATGAGAAGTAGAAGTAAAGACAGGAAGAGCAAATGGTTGTTGGATTTGAGAGAGCTTGTTGTGCTGCACCCTGGGACATGATGGGTTCAGATAGTTCAGATAGTTACCCTCCTAAGGACACAGGACGTACCAGTACGCCCTGATGTCCTAGTAGTTAAGAACACAGGACATACCGGTATGTCCTGACTACTTCCGATCACCATTGCTCAGCCGGCGGTGATCGGAACAAGGTACCTGCTGAAATCACTCAGCAGGTACCTTGGCGCAATGCCTATGGGGGTTCTGTGATCCCCCAGTATCGGCGATCGCTGCAAACTGCAGGTCAATGCAGACCTGCGGCTTGCAGCGCTTTCTGCGATCTCTGATCCCTACGGTCACAGAGACTGAAAAAATGCCCCAAGTGTTAAATTGTAACCCCCCCCCCTGCAGCCCGCAATCATACTGTGGTGGGAAGCGGGCGGAGTGGGAGATGCGGGTGGTGCAGTGCGCCTCCTCTCTAATGTCGTTGATGGCTAGTGGTTTTAGCAGTTCAGTCTTCAGCTGGGGGGGGGGGTGAAGGACTTTCAGTGACGTCACTGGGTCACATGGTCCAATCACCTGATTCCATCATCCTTCACCCCCCCAGCTGAAGGCAGAACAGGAGACCGGTGTTCCGGAATTTTCTGCTACCCGGAAATTTTTGCTACCCACGTCACTTCCGGTTATTCTACCTTCTACTGTGCTACTGCGCCTAGCCGTCTTTTCTAGCGCATGCGCAGTGGTCTGGAATTTTATGCTACCTTAGGCGCGTTCACATCATGGGTGAACTGTCCGCACCTGCGCCGACAAACGCCCCGGCAGACCAATCAGCAGCCGAGATGAGAGACGCACCTCCCACGTCACTACTGGAAGTGACGTGGGTAGCAAAAAATTCCAGGTAGCAGAAAATTCCGGAACACCGGCAGCTACGCGATCAAATAGAGGAGGTGAGTTAATTTTTTTATTATTCCTAACCCTTTATTGCCCTTTTTACTTTGCATTCTCTATGTTATAAGGGAAAATAATAAAATATACAGAATACTCAACCCGAAACTGGACTTCAATGATGAAGTCCGGCTTCGGGTCTGGGTACCAAACATGCCGATTTTTCGCACGCGCGTGCAAAACGCATTAAAATGCTTTAAACTCGCACAGAAAAATCGCACATTTTCCCGCAACGCACCCCCCTCTTATTCTAACATATACAATTGCCACAAGGCACTAATCCCTTTATTTAACTTGGGTATTAAAACATAACTTTTATTGTAATAAGTGTATTAATAAGAGAACCCAATGGTTACATATTAAAAACGCTGCGATGCTTACTGTGGAAACAAAAAAAAAGAAAAAAAGAGAGAGCTATGGGAAACACGGGGCTGTGCACTGCTACCCGTGAGTCCCAAATACAGGAGCTTGGAGTGGGGTGACAATGCTAAGTATAGTTCATGCAAGATGGTAAATGTATCACAGAGAGCGTCCGCTCCTGGAAAAGTAATGCTGTATAATATATAGATCCACCTAGCAGTTGATCGGAGCAACAGCTCCCGATTTAACGCCCAAAGCTCCTATAGTGTAGATGATAGCTACTATGAATACTGTAAACCAGTCCAGCCGGACTTGGAGTTATTATTTTTTTCACACAGTCGCACAGCAGAGATTAAAATAAAGCTAACTGCCCCCCGACATGTTTCGCCAGTGACCTGGCTTCTTCAGGGGAAAAACGGGCAGTGATGAATAATCGCCGTTGCTGGGGTTTATAAAACCTCCTGAAGTGACGTAGCCTTCTAACCACTCAATTAGGGGCTATGTCGAGCCCAGTCTGTGAGAGGTGCCTAACTAGTGCCAATCATAACTAGCCACCAATGAACAAAGGTACCCATGATGCCTCAGGGACAGCCACCAATAGCGCGATAAGAAGCGCGATGACGACCTGCGCATCAACTCCTGCGCAAGAAGATAGTGTTCATTCCGGTACTTGACATCTGTACTGCGCATGACTTGCGCACACTACGATGCGCCAGATCTTAGTGCATAGACAGCCAGATGACTCGGGCTCAAGTGTCTGCGCAAAGACTAGATGCGTCTGGACTTAGTCATACTGACCTAGTCAGAGATGTCCCATAGTGCGCATGCGCTGCGCATTAAGAGTGTGCGCGCGCACTTAGACTACCAGTTGGCTCGGGCTTTGGTGCCCGCATAGAGCCCAGAACTGGTCACGCTGACCAAGTGAGGATGTGCCAGCGTACATTCTTAGATATGGCACCATGCCACAGAGGTAGGTAGTATATGTTAGAGCAACACTAGTTTTAAAATAGACAAATTACTCTCAAGGGGCACATATGACAAAGTCATTATAAATGTGCAAACCCTATAGGGTATAGAAGGACAGTCATAGCATATTAAATTACTCAAAGTAGGCGAGACCAACCTGTACGGGTTACAAACAATGTAAGTGAAACAAAATAAATCATAAGGTAAGTCTCAATTGCTCATATATATTACAGGAAAGAAGCAAATGTGAAGCCCTCATTGAGGCCATTAGGACTAAGGCTGTCTAGCCGGTAAATCCATCTAGTTTCTTCCTGCAGAAGCATGACATCAAGGTCACCTCTTCTGATGCCAAGGGTCTTTTTACAAATTCCCCAAAATTGGAGACATTTCGGGTCACCATCATGATGCAGTCTCACATGTCTGGAGACAGAGGTTGCCGTCTTGGTGTTTATGTTACTCAGATGTTGACAAATTCTCTTTCTGAATTGCTGGGAAGTCTTGCCCACATACAGTTTAGGACATGGACACTGAATGGCATAGATGATACCTTGTGTTTTACAATTGATGAATTGCTTGATTTTATATTCCTTTCCGTCTACAGGATTAGTGAAGGAGCGACATTTTCTCACCTGTGAACAGTACACACAGTCACCACACGGGTAAGTACCAACAGTTTGGGGTGTAAGCCAGGTACTAGTTGATCTAACAGGTTGGAAATAACTCTGAACCAACAGGTCCTTAAGGTTCTTCCCACGTCTGTAAGTGACACTGGGGTTAGGTGTAATAACCGACCTGAGATCATTGTCTGCCCATAATATATGCCAGTGTTTTTTGAGGATTTGATGGATTTTCGAATTTTGTGCATCGTATGTACCGATGCATCTGACTTGTTGTCCCTGCGAAGTGTATTGTTTATTTTGTAACAGGGCCGTACGCTCTGTACCTTTTGCTCTTTTATAGGCTCTATGAAGTACCTTCTTGGGATAGCCTCGGTCATATAAGACTCTACTTTCTTTCTGAAAAGTTGCATCGTCTGAACAGTTTCTCCTTGCTCGGATGTATTGGCCAACCGGAATGCCCCGCCGAAGTGGCTTCGGATGGAAGCTATTCCACTCCAAAAGGGTGTTACCTGCCGTCGGTTTGCGGAAGATCTCAGTCATAATTCGACCTTCTTCATTTAAGTTAAGTGTAAGATCTAGAAAAGTGATAGTGCATTTATTGATGTCGGACGTGAATTTCATACCTATCTTGTTAGAGTTGAGTTTCTGTACAAAGTCATGAAATACCTCAGTGGTACCTTCCCAAAGAATCAGAACATCGTCGATATAACGTCCCCAAAATAAAATGTGCTGAGTGTATTCATGTAGATCATTTGCAAAAACTATAGTGTCTTCCCACCACCCTAAAAACAAATTAGCATAATTTGGTGCACATTTACTTCCCATAGCAGTCTCGACTAACTGCAAAAAATAGTGACCATTAAACAAAAAATAATTATGTGTGAGTAGGAAATAAAGTAACGTGAGAACAAATTCATTGTGTGCTGCGAAGTGAGTGCTTTTAGTAGAAAGAAAAGTAGAAACAGCCTTAACCCCCAGGTCATGTTGAATGTTTGTATAGAGAGATTCTATATCCAAACTGGCCAATTTAGTTGTAGGTGTTACTTCAATGTCTTGGAGTTTAGTCAGTACATCCTTGGTATCTTTGATGTAGGACGTCAGACACGGGACAAATGGAGCCAAGAAGGTATCCACGTATTGACTGATATTCTCAGTCAAACTATTGTTACCTGAGACGATCGGTCTTCCTGGTACTGGCCATCTCTGTTTGTGCACCTTAGGTATTGCATAGATGGTTGCTATGGTAGGATGCATTTTGTACAGGAACCTGAACTCATCCTTTGAGATCAGGTTTCTGTCTCTTGCATCAGTCAGAATCACTTTGAGTTCGGCCAGATATTTGTCCGTAGGATTAAAATCAAGCTTCTTATAGGTATCAGTCTGGTTGACCAAAGTGTCAACCATCAATTTATAGTCTGCCACATTCATGACTACAACATTGCCACCCTTATCTGAGGGTTTTATAATTAATTCTTGGTTGTTATTCAATTCAAATAAGGCCTGACGTTCATCCACCTCTAAATTCAAGAGGGACGTAGGTGTTCTGTAACTAAGTGACCTCAAATCACGGGTGACCAATTGTACAAAAGTCTCAATGTTGCCATACTGAGAAAACGGTGGAGTGAACTTTGATTTAGGCTTTAAATTAGAGAGTGGTGGTACAATTTGTTCAGTAGTCAATAAGTCATCAGTATCCAGAGACTCAAGAATGGCCAACGCATCTTTCTCTTTCCGCTGTGTGCTAGTCATATCATTAGAGTACTGCTTATGAAGGGCCAATTTACGAGCAAATAGGTTCACATCCTTTACCCAACTGAACCGGTCAAACGTCGGTGTGGGTGTAAAGGAGAGGCCCCTACTGAGCAGTTTGATATGCTTTGCCTCCAATATGACATTAGACAGATTAATAACTTTTAGTGGATCAGCTATGCTTTGTTGTTGAAGGCCCATTTCTCTCTGTCCTTTAATGTAGGGCCCTGTCCCAAAAAAGAAGGGGTTACAGATGGAATGGTGAGAGGGGAGGAAGCTGGTGTGGAAGAACATGCCTGGGGCATCACAGACATTGGCGCAGCACAGAAAGATACTGAAGGTAAGGATGATACTAATTGGCCACCTGAATTTGAAGTCACCTGTTGGGGCACATTGTGTCTGGCAAGATCTGTTGTTGGCAACAATGAGATGCTTTGGGTACCTAGCCATGACTGATTGAACGAGGAGGCCGCCCCTACCTGAGGCGCAGGTGCCTTCCTTTGATTCATAGAACCCGACCTCTATATTTACGTTTGGCACCACTAGCTTTGTTACCTGCCTGATTCTCAGAACCTGACCACTCAGATTCAGAGGGATCTGATTGTGACACTTGTGCCCTATTGGCAGGCTTCCTCTGTTGAAAGTTGGTATAGTTAGATCTAAAGGAGTAAACGTGGCCAGTATCAAAATCCCTTTTATCCCTAACGTATTTACCGTGCTTCCTCTCTTTGATGTCTGTCTGAAATGATTCAATGTGTTTTTGCAAGCGTGTTTCCAGGGTACTATACTCAGGATGGGATCTGAATTTATGTATCAATTGTATTTCTTGTTCAAGCTGTTTAGTAATCTTAACAAGTGCAAGTTTTTCGTACTCCAAAAGGTACTGTTGCATTCTGAGTGAGTTATCAGTGAGTAGATTCTGCCATCCCTTCAGAAAAGCAGCATCGTCCTGATGCGAGTTGGGAACGATATTGATACGCATGCCACGAAAAACAAGGTTTTGTTGCTGATATGTTTCCAAACTAGCTACCTCCCATTGCGACCTGACAAACTGCTTGTAGGTTTTATTGATGTCCCTAAATGCCGTAAAGATGTCATTTGTATTAATGGGCAAAGACCCTGTAGAGAAGACCTGTGACGCCTCAGTAGTAATAGAACATGAGGAGGGTACCTGGGTAAGAAACCCTGCCATAGATACAAAAATAAGAAAGAAAACTATAGTGCAACCTGCAAAAAATAGGATTGAGACAAATAAAGTGGTCCTAACACAATAAAGGCGTTTAGCCAAGATGGTAAATTACCAAAAAACAGGGACCTAACCCAAGAAGGGTAATTAATTTAACATATACAATTGCCACATGGCACTAATCCCTTTATTTAACTTGGGTATTAAAACATAACTTTTATTGTAATAAGTGTATTAATAAGAGAACCCAATGGTTACATATTAAAAACGCTGCGATGCTTACTGTGGAAACAAAAAAAAGAAAAAAAGAGAGAGCTATGGGAAACACGGGGCTGTGCACTGCTACCCGTGAGTCCCAAATACAGGAGCTTGGAGTGGGGTGACAATGCTAAGTATAGTTCATGCAAGATGGTAAATGTATCACAGAGAGCGTCCGCTCCTGGAAAAGTAATGCTGTATAATATATAGATCCACCTAGCAGTTGATCGGAGCAACAGCTCCCGATTTAACGCCTCAGCCCAAAGCTCCTATAGTGTAGATGATAGCTACTATGAATACTGTAAACCAGTCCAGCCGGACTTGGAGTTATTATTTTTTTCACACAGTCGCACAGCAGAGATTAAAATAAAGCTAACTGCCCCCCGACATGTTTCGCCAGTGACCTGGCTTCTTCAGGGGAAAAACGGGCAGTGATGAATAATCGCCGTTGCTGGGGTTTATAAAACCTCCTGAAGTGACGTAGACTGCCTTCTAACCACTCAATTAGGGGCTATGTCGAGCCCAGTCTGTGAGAGGTGCCTAACTAGTGCCAATCATAACTAGCCACCAATGAACAAAGGTACCCATGATGCCTCAGGGACAGCCACCAATAGCGCGATAAGAAGCGCGATGACGACCTGCGCATCAACTCTTGCGCAAGAAGATAGTGTTCATTCCGGTACTTGACATCTGTACTGCGCATGACTTGCGCACACTATGATGCGCCAGATCTTAGTGCATAGACAGCCAGATGACTCGGGCTCAAGTGTCTGCGCAAAGACTAGATGCGTCTGGACTTAGCCATACTGACCTAGTCAGAGATGTTCCATAGTGCGCATGCGCTGCGCATTAAGAGTGTGCGCGCGCACTTAGACTACCAGATGGCTCGGGCTTTGGTGCCCGCATAGAGCCCAGAACTGGTCACGCTGACCAAGTGAGGATGTGCCAGCGTACATTCTTAGATATGGCACCATACCACAGAGGTAGGTAGTATATGTTAGAGCAACACTAGTTTTAAAATAGACAAATTACTCTCAAGGGGCACATATGACAAAGTCATTATAAATGTGCAAACCCTATAGGGTATAGAAGGACAGTCATAGCATATTAAATTACTCAAAGTAGGCGAGACCAACCTGTACGGGTTACAAACAATGTAAGTGAAACAAAATAAATCATAAATCATAAGGTAAGTCTCAATTGCTCATATATATTACAGGAAAGAAGCAAATGTGAAGCCCTCATTGAGGCCATTAGGACTAAGGCTGTCTAGCCGGTAAATCCATCTAGTTTCTTCCTGCAGAAGCATGACATCAAGGTCACCTCTTCTGATGCCAAGGGTCTTTTTACAAATTCCCCAAAATTGGAGACATTTCGGGTCACCATCATGATGCAGTCTCACATGTCTGGAGACAGAGGTTGCCGTCTTGGTGTTTATGTTACTCAGATGTTGACAAATTCTCTTTCTGAATTGCTGGGAAGTCTTGCCCACATACAGTTTAGGACATGGACACTGAATGGCATAGATGATACCTTGTGTTTTACAATTGATGAATTGCTTGATTTTATATTCCTTTCCGTCTACAGGATTAGTGAAGGAGCGACATTTTCTCACCTGTGAACAGTACACACAGTCACCACACGGGTAAGTACCAACAGTTTGGGGTGTAAGTGTAACGCACCAAATTGATCAGTTAGGATCTCAACTGCGGTGTCCTTTGCGGCTGCTCAGTGTGTACCCCAGGCGGCTCTCTCAGTCTTAAGCGGAGAGTATGGGGTTAACAAAATCATGTACCGCGTACTAAAGATAGAGTGTAAAACTAATAGTGAAGAAAGTTCGTTTTAGGAATGAGAGTTCAGATTAAAGTTCATGTGAATAACAGCTCTTGGCAACGTTCAGGAATCCCAGGCCTGCAGTACTAATAACCACCAGCGCGAGTCCCTTCCTTTCAGTGAGCAATGTCAGTGAAACAAAATGACAGGCTTGATACTTGCTGTTGGAAGTCCTGCAGGGATCCTGCAGTGGTGGAGCCGGGTAAGGTAGGTGAGGGTTCCTCCTGGAGGTTCAGAGTTGCAGGTAGTTAGGATCTTCAGTCCTCGTGGTGAATGGAGCAGGCAGGGTGCGCACTCCATTAGTGGAACCCTCTGTGCAGCACCTGGCTCCTATTTATTGACCAAGTGTGGGTGGGCGGAGCCACCATAGACGGCCCAGCGGCCACTGCTTCCAGCCTGGGAGGCAACCAGCGATCGTTGTCATGGTTACACAGGGCATGATCCAGGCTGGAGCGCAAACCACCGCATCCTTACAGTAAGCCAGGTACTAGTTGATCTAACAGGTTGGAAATAACTCTGAACCAACAGGTCCTTAGTTAGCTTTATTTTAATCTGTGCTGTGCGACTGTGTGAAAAAAATAATAACTCCAAGTCCGGCTGGACTGGTTTACAGTATTCATAGTAGCTATCATCTACACTATAGGAGCTTTGGGCTGAGGCGTTAAATCGGGAGCTGTTGCTCCGATCAACTGCTAGGTGGATCTATATATTATACAGCATTACTTTTCCAGGAGAGGACGCTCTCTGTGATACATTTACCATCTTGCATGAACTATACTTAGCATTGTCACCCCACTCCAAGCTCCTGTATTTGGGACTCACGGGTAGCAGTGCACAGCCCCGTGTTTCCCATAGCTCTCTCTTTTTTTTCATTTTTTTTGGTTCCACAGTAAGCATCGCAGCGTTTTAATATGTAACCATTGGGTTCTCTTATTAATACACTTATTACAATAAAAGTTATGTTTTAATACCCAAGTTAAATAAAGGGATTAGTGCCTTGTGGCAATTGTATATGTTAAATTAATTACCCTTCTTGGGTTAGGTCCCTGTTTTTTGGTAATTTCCCCTCTTATTCTGGCATCAAATGTGACGCCCGTGTGAAAAAGGCCTAAGTGTAAAGTTAAAAATACAGTACAGTACACTATATAGTGTACTGTACTGTATTATACAGACATCAGACCCACTGGATCTTCAAGAACCAAGTGGGCCTGGGTCAAAAAAAATGTTATAAATGTAAAAAGAAAAAAAAACACATATCACTGAATAAAAATTAAAAAAAGTAAAATACACTACACATATTAGGTATTGCCGCATCCGTAAAAACCTGATCTATAAAAATATCACACGACCTAAGCCCTCAAGTAAATACTGTAAAAAAAATGGTGTAAAAAAAGCCATTTTTTGTCACCTTATATCACAAAAAGTGTAATACCAAGCGATTAAAAAGGCGTATGCCTCCCAAAATAGTACGAATCAAACCGCCATCTCATCCCTCAAAAAATGAGCCCCTACATAGGACAATCACCCAAAAAAATAAAAAAAATATGGCTCTCAGACAATGGAGACACTAAAACATTATTATTTTTTTCTAAAATGCTGTTATTGTGTTAAAGTAAAATAAAGAAAAAAACAGTTTACATATTAGGTATTTCCGCATCCATAAAAACCCACTCTATAAAAATATCACATGATCTAACCCCTCAGTTGAATACCGTAAAAAAAATTAAATAAAAACAATGTAAAAGAAAAACATTTTTGTCACCTCACACAAAAACTGTAATAGCAAGCGATCAAAAAGATATATGCACTCAAAAATAGTGCCAATCAAACTGTCATCTCATCCCGCAAAACATGATACCTCACATAGGGCAATCGCCAAAAAAAATTAAAAAAATATGGCTCTCAGACTATGGAGACATTAAAACATGATTTTTTTTGTTTCAAAAATGATATTATTGGGTAAAACTTAAATAAATAAATAAAAAGTATACACATTATGTATCGCCGCGTCCATAACAACCTGCTCTATAAAACTAACACATGACCTAACCCGTCAGGTGAACACAGTAAAAAAAATAATATAAATAGCATATCAAAAGCCATTTTTTTCACCTTACATCACAAGAAGTGTAATAGCAAGCGACCAAAATGTCATATGCACCCCTAGATAGTGCCAATCGAACCGTCATCTCATCCCGCAAAAAATGAGACCCTACATAAGACAGTCGCCCAAAAATAAATATGGCTTTCAGACTGTGGAGTCACAAAAAAAAAAGATTTTTTCAAAAATGCTTTGTTATGAAAAACTGAAACATAAACCCCCAAAAAGTAGTCATATTTGGTATTGTCGCGTCTGTAACAACCTGCTCTATAGAAATAGCAATCGATATAACCTGTCAGATCAACGATGTAAATAACAAAAAATAAAAACGAGAAATAAATATATAAAAACCGGGCACACTTGAGAATAACTGGATCCACACTTTAATAATTGTATTAGTATAAAATTATAAAAATATATAGATAGAAAAATCGGCCTAAATGCACTTATATGTAATATATCCAACACATACCATCGATGTACAGCACTGCTTAGCAATAACCATCCATACAAAAAATACCCTCCATTCATAAACGGTGATAGTTTAGATCCTAATTTTCATAAATATTCTTAATAAGTCCCAGTTCATAGGTATAGAGGTATTTTTATATAGCAACAATTGATCAGTGTAGCAGCAGTGATAACGATAGCAGCAGCGATCTTGTAAAAAGCAGCGGAGTTGTCAAAGTTCATAAACCTGAGCAATAGTTCCTAAATAGCAGCAAGGATCAAAAAGAGGCAAATTTTCATGCCCTTATTCCAAATGATAGCAGCATTAATCGAAGCACTGGACTAGTCTGAAAGTCACTGAGTACAATCCTTACGTCTGGAGCGATATCACCCAGACCATGTGCAGTAGCGTCCCGCTGTATCACTCGCTCAGTGGCGTCCCGCTGAAGTTGAATGCTGTAACTACAATAGTTGAGCCAGCATATAAATCAGAACAGTCTTACCAGAAATCCTGACTTCTGCCGTATTACAGCTCTGGACTTCAGTATAATCATATTCTTATGTCCTGCAAACTGTCGATTCTTACCATGCTGGTGGATTGCTGCACGCGAGCCTGTTTGTTCAGATACGGTCTCAGTGTTTGTTGCCACCTCTCACGCAATCTTCCAACTTTGTATTCGGCAATGTTCGTTCACTCTGCCATCATACCTCATAGAAATTCATATGGGGGGTCTGACCAGATGCGTTTCGGGGTTGTATATATCCCCTTCTTCGGTGGTAGGGTTGAGTGAACAGTTCGAGCATAGTTCGGGTTCGTATTGAATTTTGGGGTGTTCGCGACACGGACCTGGACCCGATCATTTTCAAAAAAGTTCGGGTGTGGGTCCGTTGTTCGGCAATTTCTTCCCGCTCTCTGAAGGGCTGCCTAGCAGCCAATCAGCTAGCGTTTTACTTCTTTCTCTAAGAATCCATCACAGCCATGCCTACTAATGGCATGGCTGTGATTGGCCAAGTGCAGCATGTGACCCAGCCTCTATTTAAGCTGGAGTCACGTAGCCCGCACGTCACACTGCTCTGATTAGTGTAGTGAGAAGACACAGCTTCTGTGAGGGCGAGATTAGGCAGGGAAAAGTCAGCAAAAACACCTAATGAAGTGATCGATCTACAGCTGTGAATGATTCAACTTCTGCTAGTTAATTGCTCAATGGTTTTTAGGCTGCACAGAGCGTTTTTCTGTCAGTTTCTTCGGCGGCCATTTTGTGTCTTGTGGTGCACAAGCTGCCACCAATTCCATCAATCCATCAATACTAGTTTTTTTTTTTGCTATGTCCTATATCAGGGGCTTGGCTGTGCTTATTGTCACCCCTAGAAACTCAGGATAGAAATTTCTATATTTTATTAAGGGGTTAAATTCAATTGCCAAAATAGCAATCCCCTAAATCTAGTGTCACAGCAGTGGCTGACAAAGTATAATTGTGTCCACCAAAGGATATATTTTGTTCTGGGGTGAAATTCAATAGCCAAAATAGCAATACTTTGAATCTGGTGTCCCAGCAGTGGCTGGTGAAGTTTAATAGTGTCTTGCAAAGGATAGATAATTTTCTGAGGTCAAATTCAATTGCCAAAATAGCAATACCGTAAATCTGGTGTTCCAGCTGTGACTGGACACGTTTCAAAGTGTCCATAATAGGATAGATTATTTTCTGCGGTGAAATTCAGTTGCAGAAATAAAAATACTGTAAATCTGGTGTTATAGCTGTGACTGGACAAGTTTAATAGTATCCGGCAAAGGATTTATTATTTTCTGGGGTGAAATTCAATTGCCAAAATAGCAATACCATAAATCAGTGGTTTCAGCTGTGGCTGGCCAAGTTTAATAGTGTCCGGCAAAGGATATATTTTTTTCTGGGGTGAAATTCAATTGCCAAAATAGCAATACCATAAATCAGTGGTTTCAGCTGTGACTGGCCAACTTTAATAGTGTCCGGCAAAGGATAAATAATTTTCTGGGGTCAAATTCAATTGCCAAAATAGCAATACTGTAAATCTAGTGTCCCAGCAGTGGCTGGCCAAGTTTAATAGTGTCCAGCAAAGGATAGATAATTTTCTGGGGTGAAATTCAATTGCCAAAATAGCAATACCATAAATCAGTGGTTTCAGCTGTGGCTAGCCAAGTTTAATAGTGTACGGCAAAGGATATATTTTTTTCTGGGGTAAAATTCAGTTGACAAAATAGCAATACCATAAATCAGTGGTTTCAGCTGTAGCTGGCCAAGTTTAATAGGGTACGGCAAAGGAGATATTTTTTTCTGGGGTGAAATTCAATTGCCAAAATAGCAATACCATAAATCAGTGGTTTCCGCTGTGGCTGGCGATGTTTAATAGTGTACGGCAAAGGATACATTTTTTTCTGGGGTGAAATTCAATTGCCAAAATAGCAATACCATAAATCAGTGGTTTCAGCTGTGGCTGGCCAAGTTTAATAGTGTACGGCAAAGGATATATTTTTTTCTGGGGTGAAATTCAGTTGACAAAATAGCAATACCATAAATCAGTGGTTTCAGCTGTAGCTGGCCAAGTTTAATAGGGTACGGTCAAAGGAGATATTTTTTTCTGGGGTGAAATTCAATTGCCAAAATAGCAATACCATAAATCAGTGGTTTCCGCTGTGGCTGGCCATGTTTAATAGTGTACGGCAAAGGATAAATTTTTTTCTGGGGTGAAATTCAATTGCCAAAATAGCAATACCATAAATCAGTGGTTTCAGCTGTGGCTGGCCAAGTTTAATAATGTACGTCAAAGGATATATTTTTTTCTGGGGTGAAATTTAATTGCCAAAATAGCAATACCGTAAATCTGTTGTCCCAGCAGTGGCTGGCTAAGTTTAATAGTGTACAGCAAAGGATATATTTTTTTATGGGGTGACATTCAATTGCCAAAATAGCAATACCGTAAATCTGGTGTCCCAGCAGTGGCTGGCCCAGTATAATAGTGTCTGACAAAGGATACATTTTGCTCTGGGGTGAAATTCAATTGCCAAAATAGCAATACCATAAATCAGTGTTTTCAGCTGTGGCTGCCCAAGTTTAATAGTCTAAGGCAAAGGATTTATTATTTTCTGTGGTGAAATTCAGTTACAAAAACAGAAATACAGTAAAACTGTTGTTCAAGCTGTTACAGGCCTAGTTTAGATCTGTCCGTAAAAGGGTATATTTTTTTTATGTGGTGAAATTTAATTGCCAAAATAGCAATACCCTGAATCTGGTGTTCCAGCTGTGACTGGACAAGTTTAATAGTATCCGTCAAAGGATAGATTTTGTCCTGGGTGAAACTTAATTGTCAAAATAGCAATACCCTGAATCTGGTGTTCCAGTTGTGACTGGACAATTTCCCTAGTGTCCGTCAAAGGATATTTTATTTTCTGGGGTGAAAGTCAGTAGCAAAAATAGAAATACAGTAAATCTGGTGTACCAAGCTGTGGCTGTGCAAGTTTAATAGTGTCCGGCAAAGGATATATTTTTTTCTGGGGTGAAATTCAATTGCCAAAATAGTAATACCATAAATCAGTGGTTTCAGCTGTGGCTGGCCAATTTTAATAGCGTACGTCAAAGGATATATTTTTTTCTGGGGTGAAATTCAATTGCCAAAATAGCAAAACCGTAAATCTGGTGTCCCAGCAGTGGCTGGCCAAGTATAATAGTGTACGGCAAAGGATAGATAATTTTCTGGGGTGAAATTCAATTGCCAAAATTGCAATACCATAAATCAGTGGTTTCAGCTGTTGCTGCCCAAGTTTAATAGTGTACGGCAAAGGATATATTTTTTTCTGGGGTGAAATTCAATTGCCAAAATAGCAATACTGTAAATCTGGTGTCCCAGCAGTGGCTGGCTAAGTTTATTAGTGTATGGCAAAGGATATATTTTTTTATGGGGTGAAATTTAGTTGAAAAAATAGAAATACAGTAAAACTTTTGTTCCAGCTGTTGCAGGCTTCGTATAAATCTGTCAGTAAACGGTATATTATTTTCTGGGGTAAAATTGAATTGCTAAAATAGCAATACCCTGAATCTGGTGTTCCAGCTGTTGCAGGCCTAGTTTAAATCTGTCCGTAAAAGGGTATATTTTTTCTGGGGTGAAATTCATTTGCCAAAATAGAAATACAGTAAATCTGGTGCTCCAGCTGTGACTGGACAAGTTTAATATTATCTAGAGATGATCGAACACCTGGAAGTTAGGGTTCGGGAAGTTCGGCCGAACTTCCCGAAAATGTTTGGGTTCGGCGTCCGAACTCGACCCGAAATTTATCCCGAACCCCATGGTGACACGAACTTTTAGGCACTAAAAAGGCTGTAAAATAGTCAAGGAAAGGGCTAGAGGGCTGTAAAAGGAAGCGAAATGTAGGTAAATCCCCTGCAAACAAATGTGGATAGGGAAATGAATTAAAATAAAATAAAATAAATAAAAATTAACCAATATCAATAGGAGAGAGGTCCCACAGCAAGGAATCATGCGTCATATCACCCACCACTGGAGAAGGCCACTTTCAGTTATTTCGGCCCCAGCACCCAGAGAGAGGAGAGAGGTCCCACAGCAAGGAATCATGCGTCATATCACCCACCACTGATGAAGGCCACTTTCATTTTATTTCGGCCCAGCACCCAGAAAGAGGAGAGAGGTCCCACAGCAAGGAATCATGCGTCATATCACCCACCACTGGAGAAGGCCACTTTCAGTTATTTCGGACCCAGCACCCAGACAGAGGAGAGAGGTACCACAGCAAGGAATAAGGCGTCATATCACCCACCACTGGAGAAGGCCACTTTCAGTTATTTCGGCCCAGCACCCAGACAGAGAAGAGAGGTCCTACAGCAAGGAATACCTCGTCATATCACACACCACTGGAGAAGGCCACTTTCAGTTATTTCGGCCCCAGCACCCAGACAGAGGAGAGGTTCATTCAACTTTGGGTTGCACCGCAAGATCATGGTAAAGTTAAAAAAATGAGGATTCAAAAAAGAAGCAATAAGAATTGTGTACCTCCGTGGCCTATAAGTCCTAGTGGGACGAATGGCCACTTGCTACCCAAGTAGTAGTCTAGAATATGAAAATTGGGGGGTGCAAATACTAAAACATAACGTTTATTGGTAAATATAAAATGACGTTCAAATAGACTAATTGATCAACACAAAACATTCCGATCGGGCCAGATGCAAAGCTCAATCAAAGTAAAATATTGCCGTGTCAGGAGGAAAGGCAATCCAGAGTACTGGATGTGTCAACCCGATGTACCTGGGAGGTCATGCATGTAAACAAGCATATGTGTAGATGACATATGTGACCCTAGTACATCCCTGCTTGGCCTGACAATCCCTAAGCCTGCTAACAGTGTCCTGTCCCGCGAGGGGCAGCACCGTTACTGGATCCTGTCCCTAAACACACTGCCCCTAGTTAAGTGGGACAGGGAGGGGACCTCCTGACACAGATTTAGAAATACCTCACAAGGAAACAGCCATGTAAATTCCTACGTATGGTCACGGAACATTTAAGACTGGCCTCCCTAGATAATACTAAAGAAGGTTGTGGTACTTATCACTGCCGTCTTCAAGTGTGAAACTCTATACAAGCAGGCTGTAAATATTGTGAAATGGAGTTTCACACTTGAAGACAGCTCAGATACAGTATTCTCACAGAAAAAATACACCCCTACATTTAATGGGGCTTTTTCAGAACTGACTCGTATCTATAAGGAACACATTAGCTCCTGGTGGGAGACCCAGACACTGGAGCACTATATTAGGCAAGGTATAGTGCCCCGGGGTTTACGGATCACCTTAACCCCGGCAAACCGGAGCCGTAGTTCGGAACTACTTAGAAGGTGGGAGAGGGAGGCCACTAATAGTTCACTGCGGTTCATGCAGATACTTCTAGAAGAAGAACGGGTCATCTACACAAGACTAGACAAAGAGCTCTCTGAACAAATTGAGATCACTAAGAAGTTTAGTGGTGAGGCAGAATTCGCAAACAAAGAAAAACAACTACAGAATACAATTGAGAGATATCAGTACCATCTCAAGGACAGGAAGCATAAACAGTTCACGAGAGACTTACAAGACTTTAAGGACAATAAAGCATATCATTTTTTGACTAACATAGACAATTCACAGAAAACAGACTTTTCCACGACAGATACTGAGGCCTCTGATAACGAACCTGAACGACAAACTAGAAACAGAGGTCGTGGACGTGGGGGGAATAGACCAAGGAGAAGGGGCGGTCGTTCCTTCAATAATTCTACGCCTACACCTCAACCACACTCCAATTTTTTAGGTCAAGAATTACCCTACCCACTACGCAACAGGAGTCTGAACCAATAACCGACTCCAGTGAGGGGGATAATCTAGTGATCAACCTCTAAATTGTTGAAGCGTGGTCTTTCATTTGTTCCCACGACCAGATTTGACATGTTCCGATGGGTCAAGGATCTCCATCTCTTTGCCCGCAAGTTAAGATGGCACAAATATCATAAGTTGGTGACAAAGAGAGAGAGCCGTGAGCTTGGGGTGCCGGTAGAGATCCTTGACGACATTCGGCTATTGTATAGCCTAGGAGAAAGTCCAGGAGCCCAGACAGGGAAGGGACCCTTCACTGACTTAAAAACTAAAAGTCAGAAGATGCCTCCACAGGGCGACGTCTCGTGCATTGATGTCTTTATGGAACACGTGATGAGAGATCTTGCCCCAATCGGGTGTACTCCCCAACGGTTCAACTGTAGCAAGGATGAGCGACAGGCACTTAAAAAACTTAAGAAAGATAAGACTGTTACAGTGAAGCCATCCGATAAAGGAGGCAACGTTGTCTTATTAGACACGACAATGTACAAAGACATGTGCCTATCCCTCTTATGTGATAAGGAAGGATATGAGACTCTCCCCTCGGATCCAACGGGACTCTATAAGAGTGAATTGGAGGCCCTCCTTAGACAGGCCAAGGATGAGAGGTTGATCACAAATGATGAATACAACTTTTTATTACCAGAACACCCTGTGATGGCAACCTTCTACAGCCTGCCAAAGGTCCAAATGGGGACTGCCCCCCTGAAGGGTCGACCGATCGTTTCAGGGGTTGGCAGTCTCACCCAAAACTGTGGTGTCTATGTTGATAGGGTCCTTTGCCCCTTTGTTGCGAGTCTTCCATCATATCTGAGAGACACTGGGCACTTGCTGACTAAACTGGAAGATATCAACATAGAACCACACTGGCTGTTGGCCTCAATTGACGTTGAGGCACTCTACTCCTCAATCCCACATGACCGGGGAGTGGAGGCGTGCACTTACTTCTTGAAAACGAGGGGAGTGCAGTGTCGGGCACATGACCGGTTCGTCTTGGATCTACTTCTATTTGTACTCACCCGCAACTGTTTCCTATTTGACGGTCGCATTTACCACCAGCTCAGGGGCACTGCGATGGGGAGTTCATGTGCCCCATCGTATGCAAATTTGCTCCTGGGCTGGTGGGAGGCAACAGTTGTGTTTGGTGAAGTTCAGGAGATTGAGTTGGAGCATGTGGCGCTCTGGTCCCGCTTCATAGACGATATTTTCGTTCTGTGGAGCGGGACTGAAGATGCCTTCCACTCGTTTGTAGCCAAACTGAATGTGAACACTCTGAACTTGAGGTTCACTTCGGTGATAGTGAAGGATGATCTGCCCTTCCTGGATGTCACGATTAAAAACGGGCAGAGGGAGAGCCTGGAGACTTCCATTTTCCGTAAAACAACAGCTACGAACTCGCTGTTACGGTGGGAGAGCTGCCACCCTAAGTCCCTCAAGCGTGGGATCCCGGTCGGACAGTATTTGAGAATCCGTCGGAACTGTTCCGAACCGGAAGAATTTAAGAGACAGGCAAATATTTTGAGACAACGTTTTCGGGAGAGGGGATACCCTGATTTAGTGTTGCGGGGGGCTTATAACAGGGCACTCAATACCTCCAGGACGGCCTTATTGCACCCAACTCCTCGTTCGGAAGAGAAAAGTGGTGTGATCACTCGACTGATTGGGTCTTTTGATTCATCAGCCAGTGAGGTCCGTGAGATCATTGGACGCCACTGGGAAACCCTTCTGATTGATCCCGATCTGAGGGATACCCTTTCAGAGAGACCTGCAATTACCTTCCGTAGGGGCCCCAACTTAAAAGATCATCTTGTCCACAGCCACTTTGTCCGCCCACAGGTGGAGAACAATACATGGCTTGGACCCCCCGTTAAAGGGTGTTTCAGATGTGGTGACTGCAGCTTCTGTAAATTTGTCTCTCCTGGCAAGTCCCTTATGGATCACACAGGCTACACTCACCACATCCGGAGCTTTATTAATTGTAAGACCGTGGGCATTGTGTATCTGCTAATCTGCATGTGTGGCATGTTATATGTCGGTAAGACCCGCAGAGAATTTAGAAGGAGAATGGGAGAACACCTGAGCGACATCCGTAAAAAAAGGGACACCCCTGTAGCCAGACATGTACACGCATGCCACAGTGGCAACACTGCAGCCATCAAATTCAGGGGTCTAGAACAGGTGATTCGACCCATAAGAGGTGGAGACTGGGACAGACTGACACTCCAGAGGGAGTGTTGGTGGATCTTTAAGTTGGACACCTCTAGTCCCAGAGGTCTCAATGAACAATTAAACTTCGGATGCTTCCTGTAGTTCATCGGGATAGCTATATGTCCGTTTGGTTGAACCTCACCATTATATATATGGTCCATTTCTCCCCTGACAGTAAGGGTTATCTCTCGATATATATTTTCTAAACGAATGTCCCCATAAATCTCTCAATACATGTTCTATATGATTGTCACTCATAGAAAATGAATGTATGGATCTCGTGCATATGTTTAATCTTCACACTGCGAATATTGGATCTTTTCCATTAGCGGTATACCTGTGGTCATGCATCTGTTTAAATCTCCTACCTTTACCTCATAAATACGGGTCGAGCACACATTTATTGTAGCTCCCTGCACTGGGTAATTGATGCAGAACGAGTAGCAACTGATCATATGAGTCCACTTCACTCACTTCTTAGGGGAGGATACTGCGGCTAAGTCCGGACCTGCCCTCACCAGTATACGACTCAATGACGCTACTACGCATGCGCATGCCCACTTCCAATGTCGCGACGCGTTGCACGTGATGCGCACGCGATGACGTCATCCCGGCGGCGGGACACGCCGCGGGAGCTTTAAATAGTAGCTCTGCAACTACTATGATGAGCACAATCCCTCTGGACGGGCGCACGGGACACATCGGTCCCTGCACAAGCTCCTTGATACCTTTTTTGGACCATACGTCATTCAGGTTATCAGTGAGTATTAATATTGTGTTATCATGGTACTATTTGTACCTTGTTGAAGAATCACGCCTTACTGTCCGGTCAATCTTTACCCGCTTGTGTTTTCTAGTGTGATAAGGGTGTTGAACTATATGACTCCTTTGCCCGCGGTGGCCTTATACCCCCTGATGAATCTTTGGGCCACTCAGCGTGCCTGACTTGAGATGAAACGCGTCGGGGCTTATACAAGCAGGCTGTAAATATTGTGAAATGGAGTTTCACACTTGAAGACGGCAGTGATAAGTACCACAACCTTCTTTAGTATTATCTAGGGAGGCCAGTCTTAAATGTTCCGTGACCATACGTAGGAATTTACATGGCTGTTTCCTTGTGAGGTATTTCTAAATCTGTGTCAGGAGGTCCCCTCCCTGTCCCACTTAACTAGGGGCAGTGTGTTTAGGGACAGGATCCAGTAACGGTGCTGCCCCTCGCGGGACAGGACACTGTTAGCAGGCTTAGGGATTGTCAGGCCAAGCAGGGATGTACTAGGGTCACATATGTCATCTACACATATGCTTGTTTATATGCATGACCTCCCAGGTACATCGGGTTGACACATCCAGTACTCTGGATTGCCTTTCCTCCTGACACGGCAATATTTTACTTTGATTGAGCTTTGCATCTGGCCCGATCGGAATGTTTTGTGTTGATCAATTAGTCTATTTGAATATCATTTTATATTTACCAATAAACGTTATGTTTTAGTATTTGCACCCCCCAATTTTCATATTCTTTTCAAAAAAGATGCGCCCCAGAGTACAAGAATACATGGTTGAGGGGGAGGCAGTTATAAATGTCTATTCTGCACAAGGGAGGCACAGGTCCTGTTGGATCCATGCCTGGTTCATTTTTATGAACGTCAGCTTGTCCACGTTGGCTGTGGACAGGCGGCTGCGTTTGTCAGTAATGACGCCCCCTGCCGTGCTGAATACACTTTCAGACAAAACGCTGGTCGCCGGGCAGGCCAGCACCTCCAAGGCATAAAATGCTAACTCTGGCCACGTGGACAATTTGGAGACCCAGAAGTTGAACGGGGCCGAACGATCAGTCAGTACGTGGAGGGGTGTGCAGACGTACTGTTCAACCATGTTAGTGAAATGCTGCCTCCTGCTAACACGTTCCGTATCAGGTGGTGGTGCAGTTAGCTGTGGCGTGGAGATAAAACTTTTCCACATTTCTGCCATGCTAACCCTGCCCTCAGAGGAGCTGGCCGTGACACAGCTGTTGCTCTTGCTCCTCCTCTGCCTTCGCCTTGGGCTTCCACCTGTTCCCCTGTGAGATTTGGGAATGCTCTCAGGAGCGCATCTACCAGCATGCGCTTGAACTTGCACATCTTCCTATCACACAGCAGTGCAGGAAGAAACGTGGGCACATTGTCTTTGTACTGGAGATCCAGTAGGGTGGCAACCCAGTAGTCCGCACACGTTAAAATGTGTGCAACTCTGCTGTCGTTGCGCAGGCACTGCAGCATGTAGTCGCTCATGTGTGCCAGGCTCCCCAGAGGTAAGGACAAGCTGTCCTCTGTGGGAGGCGTATCGTCATCGTCCTTCGTATCCCCCCAGCCATGCACCAGTGATGGGCCTGAGCTGTGTCGGGTCCCACCCCGCTGTGAACCTGCTTCATCCTCATCCTCCTCCACCTCCTCCTTATCCTCCTTGTCCTCCAGTAGTGGGCCCTGGCTGGCCACATTTTTACCTGCAAAAAACCTCCCTCTGAGCCACTTCTAACAGACTGGCCTGAAAGTGGTAAAAATGACCTTTCATCCTCCTCCTCCTCCTGGGCCACCTCCCCTTCCATCATCACCCTAAGCGTTTCCTCAAGGAGACACAGAAGTGGTATTGTAACGCTGATAACTACGTCATCGCCACTGGCCATGTTGGTGGAGTACTCAAAACAGCACAACAGGGCACACAGGTCGCGCATGGAGGCTCAATCATTGGTGGAGAAGTGGTGCTGTTCCGCAGTGCGACTGACGCGTGCGTGCTGCAGCTGAAACTCCACTACTGCCTGCTGCTGCTCAAACAGTCTCTCCAGCATGTGCAAGCTGCAGTTCCTCCTGCTGGGCACGTCGCATATGAGGCGGTGAGCGGGAAGGCCAAAGTTCTGCTGTAGCGCAGACAGGCGAGCAGCCGCAGGATGTGAACGTCGGAAGCGCGCACAGACGGCCCACACTTTATGCAGCAGCTCTGACATGTCGGGGTAGTTGTGAATGAACTTCTGCACCACCAAATTCAGCACATGCGCCAGGCAAGGGATGTGCGTCAAACCGGCTAGTCCCAGAGCTGCGACGAGATTTCGCCCATTATCGCACAACACCAGGCCGGGCTTGAGGCCCACCGGCAGAAACCACTCGTCGGTATGTTGTTCAATACCCCGCCACAACTCCTGCGCTGTGTGGGGCCTGTCCAAACATATGAGTTTCAGAATGGCCTGCTAACGTTTACCCCGGGCTGTGCTGAAGTTGGTGGTGAAGGCGTGTGGCTGACTGGATGAGCTGGTGGAAGCAGAGGAGGAGGAAGCCGAGTAGGAGGAGGGGGCTACAGGAGGCACAGAATGATGTCCTGCGATCCATGGCGGCGGAAGGACGTGCGCCAAGGAACTCTAAGGCCAACCACAGCTGAAACCACTGATTTATGGTATTGCTATTTTGGCAATTGAATTTCACCCCAGAACAAACTATATGTTTTTGCGGACACTATTATAGTTTGCCAGCCAGTGCTGGGACACCAGGTTTAGGGGATTGCTATTTTGACAATTGAATTTCACCACAGAAAATAATCTATCCTTTGCCAGACAGCAGACAGTATTATACTTGGCTAGCCAAACTTGGAACACCAGATTTTGGGGATTGATATTTGGGCAATTGTATTTAACCCCTTAATAAAATATAGAAATTGCTATCCTGAGTTTCTAGGGGTGACAATTAGCACAGCCAAGCCCCTGATGTAGGATATAGCAAAAAAAAACTAGTATTGATGGATTGATGGACTTGGTGGCAGCTTGTTCTGGTGCACCACAAGTCATAAAATGGCCGCCGATCACCCCAGAAAATAAGTGACAGAAAAATGCTCTTTGCAGCTTAAAACCAGTGAGCAAGTAACTAGCAGAAGTTCAATCATTCACAGCTGTAGATCAATCACTTCATTAGTAGAGATGGCCCGAACTATCCGCCGGCGAACAGTTCCCGGCGAACATAGCTTGTTCGCGTTCGCCTCTGCCGGGCGAACATATGCGATGTTCGGTCCGCCCCCTATACATCATCATTGAGCAAACTTTGACCCTGTACCTCACAGTCAGCAGACACATTCCAGCCAATCAGCAGCATACCCTCCCTCCCAGACCCTCCCACCTCCTGCACAGCATCCATTTTAGATTCATTCTGAAGCTGCAGTCTTAGTGAGAGGAGGGAGAGTGTAGTTGCTGCTGATTTAATTGGGAAATCGATAGCTAGGCTAGTGAATTCAGTGTCCACTCCAGTCCTGAAAGACTCATCTGATCTCTGCTGTAAGGACAGCGTCCTGACAGCACCCCAAAAATCCCTTTTTAGGGCTGCAACATTAGTCTGCTTTTTTTTTTTTTTCCTTTATATACATATTGCAGTTGCCTGGCCTGCCTGTGTGTGAGGAGCTGCAGGCCCACAGACTGTAGTGTGCCCACTGGCAGTGCCCACCCCTGTCATTCCGTGTGGCACAGGACTTTGCATCAAAAAAAGGCATTTAATTTTTACACTTTAATCTAACGTTAGTTGCCTGCCAGTGTGTGTCAGGCTGACTTCCACTGACTGTAGTGTGCCCACTGCCAGTGCCCACCACTCATACCGGCTGGCACAGGACTTTGCATAAAAAAAGCATTTAATTTTTACACTTTAGTGTAATTTCAGCTGCTTGCCTGCTGCTAGTGTGTGTCAGGCCGACTTCAACTCACTGTAGTGTGCCCACTGCCAGTGCCCACCCCTGTCATCCGGTGTGGCACAGGACTTTGCATCAAAAAAAGGCACTTAATTTTTACACTTTAATCTAAGGTTAGTTGCCTGCCAGTGTGTGTCAGGCTGACTTCCACTGACTGTAGTGTGCCCACTGCCAGTGCCCACCACTCATACCGGCTGGCACAGGACTTTGCATAAAAAAGGCATTTAATTTTTACACTTTAGTGTAATTTAAGCTGCTTGCCTGCTGCTAGTGTGTGTCAGGCCGACTTCAACTGACTGTAGTGTGCCCACTGCCAGTGCCCACCCCTGTCATCCCGTGTGGCACAGTACTTTGCATCAAAAAAGGCATTTAATTTTTACACTTTAGTGTAATTTCAGTTGCTTGCCTGCTGCTAGTGTGTGTCCGGCTGACTTCCACTGACTGTAGTGTGCCCACTGCCAGTGCCAACCACTGATACCGGGTGGCACAGTAGCTTGCCGATAAATAAGGCATTTAATTTTTACACTTTAGTGTAATTTCAGCTGCTTGCCTGCTGCTAGTGTGTGTCAGGCCGACTTCAACTCACTGTAGTGTGCCCACTGCCAGTGCCCACCCCTGTCATCCGGTGTGGCACAGGACTTTGCATCAAAAAAGGCACTTAATTTTTACACTTTAATCTAAGGTTAGTTGCCTGCCAGTGTGTGTCAGGCTGACTTCCACTGACTGTAGTGTGCCCACTGCCAGTGCCCACCACTCATACCGGCTGGCACAGGACTTTGCATAAAAAGGCATTTAATTTTTACACTTTAGTGTAATTTAAGCTGCTTGCCTGCTGCTAGTGTGTGTCAGGCCGACTTCAACTGACTGTAGTGTGCCCACTGCCAGTGCCCACCCCTGTCATCCCGTGTGGCACAGTACTTTGCATCAAAAAAGGCATTTAATTTTTACACTTTAGTGTAATTTCAGTTGCTTGCCTGCTGCTAGTGTGTGTCCGGCTGACTTCCACTGACTGTAGTGTGCCCACTGCCAGTGCCAACCACTGATACCGGGTGGCACAGTAGCTTGCCGATAAATAAGGCATTTCATTTTTAGACAGTAGTCTAAATTCAGTTGCTTGCCTGCTGCCAGTGTGTGTCAGGCCCTCTTCCACTGACTGTAGTGTGCCCACTGCCAGAGCCAACCACTGATACCGGGTGGCACAGTAGCTTGCCGATAAATAAGGCATTTAATTTTTAGACAGTAGTCTAAATTCAGTTGCTTGCCTGCTGCCAGTGTGTGTCAGGCCCGCTTCCACTGACTGTAGTGTGCCCACTGCCAGTGCCTACCACTGATACCGGGTGGCACAGTAGCTTGCCGATAAATAAGGCATTTCATTTTTAGACAGTAGTCTAAATTCAGTTGCTTGCCTGCTGCCAGTGTGTGTCAGGCCCGCTTCCACTGACTGTAGTGTGCCCACTGCCAGTGCCAACCACTGATACCGGGTGGCACAGTAGCTTGCCGATAAATAAGGCATTTAATTTTTAGACAGTAGTCTAAATTCAGTTGCTTGCCTGCTGCCAGTGTGTGTCAGGCCCTCTTCCACTGACTGTAGTGTGCCCACTGCCAGTGCCAAACACTGATACCGGGTGGCACAGTAGCTTGCCGATAAATTAGGCATTTAATTTTTAGACAGTAGTCTAAATTCAGTTGCTTGCCTGCTGCCAGTGTGTGTCAGGCCCTCTTCCACTGACTGTAGTGTGCCCACTGCCAGTGCCAACCACTCATACCGGGTGGCACAGTAGCTTGCCGATAAATAAGGCATTTAATTTTTACACTTTAGTGTAATTTCAGCTGCTTGCCTGCTGCTAGTGTGTGTCAGGCCGACTTCAACTCACTGTAGTGTGCCCACTGCCAGTGCCCACCCCTGTCATCCGGTGTGGCACAGGACTTTGCATCAAAAAAGGCACTTAATTTTTACACTTTAATCTAAGGTTAGTTGCCTGCCAGTGTGTGTCAGGCTGACTTCCACTGACTGTAGTGTGCCCACTGCCAGTGCCCACCACTCATACCGGCTGGCACAGGACTTTGCATAAAAAGGCATTTAATTTTTACACTTTAGTGTAATTTAAGCTGCTTGCCTGCTGCTAGTGTGTGTCAGGCCGACTTCAACTGACTGTAGTGTGCCCACTGCCAGTGCCCACCCCTGTCATCCCGTGTGGCACAGTACTTTGCATCAAAAAAGGCATTTAATTTTTACACTTTAGTGTAATTTCAGTTGCTTGCCTGCTGCTAGTGTGTGTCCGGCTGACTTCCACTGACTGTAGTGTGCCCACTGCCAGTGCCAACCACTGATACCGGGTGGCACAGTAGCTTGCCGATAAATAAGGCATTTCATTTTTAGACAGTAGTCTAAATTCAGTTGCTTGCCTGCTGCCAGTGTGTGTCAGGCCCTCTTCCACTGACTGTAGTGTGCCCACTGCCAGAGCCAACCACTGATACCGGGTGGCACAGTAGCTTGCCGATAAATAAGGCATTTAATTTTTAGACAGTAGTCTAAATTCAGTTGCTTGCCTGCTGCCAGTGTGTGTCAGGCCCGCTTCCACTGACTGTAGTGTGCCCACTGCCAGTGCCTACCACTGATACCGGGTGGCACAGTAGCTTGCCGATAAATAAGGCATTTCATTTTTAGACAGTAGTCTAAATTCAGTTGCTTGCCTGCTGCCAGTGTGTGTCAGGCCCGCTTCCACTGACTGTAGTGTGCCCACTGCCAGTGCCAACCACTGATACCGGGTGGCACAGTAGCTTGCCGATAAATAAGGCATTTAATTTTTAGACAGTAGTCTAAATTCAGTTGCTTGCCTGCTGCCAGTGTGTGTCAGGCCCTCTTCCACTGACTGTAGTGTGCCCACTGCCAGTGCCAAACACTGATACCGGGTGGCACAGTAGCTTGCCGATAAATTAGGCATTTAATTTTTAGACAGTAGTCTAAATTCAGTTGCTTGCCTGCTGCCAGTGTGTGTCAGGCCCTCTTCCACTGACTGTAGTGTGCCCACGGCCAGTGCCAACCACTCATACCGGGTGGCACAGTAGCTTGCCGATAAATAAGGCATTTAATTTTTACACTTTAGTGTAATTTCAGCTGCTTGCCTGCTGCTAGTGTGTGTCAGGCCGACTTCAACTCACTGTAGTGTGCCCACTGCCAGTGCCCACCCCTGTCATCCGGTGTGGCACAGGACTTTGCATCAAAAAAAGGCACTTAATTTTTACACTTTAATCTAAGGTTAGTTGCCTGCCAGTGTGTGTCAGGCTGACTTCCACTGACTGTAGTGTGCCCACTGCCAGTGCCCACCACTCATACCGGCTGGCACAGGACTTTGCATAAAAAGGCATTTAATTTTTACACTTTAGTGTAATTTAAGCTGCTTGCCTGCTGCTAGTGTGTGTCAGGCCGACTTCAACTGACTGTAGTGTGCCCACTGCCAGTGCCCACCCCTGTCATCCCGTGTGGCACAGTACTTTGCATCAAAAAAGGCATTTAATTTTTACACTTTAGTGTAATTTCAGTTGCTTGCCTGCTGCTAGTGTGTGTCCGGCTGACTTCCACTGACTGTAGTGTGCCCACTGCCAGTGCCAACCACTGATACCGGGTGGCACAGTAGCTTGCCGATAAATAAGGCATTTCATTTTTAGACAGTAGTCTAAATTCAGTTGCTTGCCTGCTGCCAGTGTGTGTCAGGCCCTCTTCCACTGACTGTAGTGTGCCCACTGCCAGAGCCAACCACTGATACCGGGTGGCACAGTAGCTTGCCGATAAATAAGGCATTTAATTTTTAGACAGTAGTCTAAATTCAGTTGCTTGCCTGCTGCCAGTGTGTGTCAGGCCCGCTTCCACTGACTGTAGTGTGCCCACTGCCAGTGCCTACCACTGATACCGGGTGGCACAGTAGCTTGCCGATAAATAAGGCATTTCATTTTTAGACAGTAGTCTAAATTCAGTTGCTTGCCTGCTGCCAGTGTGTGTCAGGCCCGCTTCCACTGACTGTAGTGTGCCCACTGCCAGTGCCAACCACTGATACCGGGTGGCACAGTAGCTTGCCGATAAATAAGGCATTTAATTTTTAGACAGTAGTCTAAATTCAGTTGCTTGCCTGCTGCCAGTGTGTGTCAGGCCCTCTTCCACTGACTGTAGTGTGCCCACTGCCATTGCCAAACACTGATACCGGGTGGCACAGTAGCTTGCCGATAAATTAGGCATTTAATTTTTAGACAGTAGTCTAAATTCAGTTGCTTGCCTGCTGCCAGTGTGTGTCAGGCCCTCTTCCACTGACTGTAGTGTGCCCACTGCCAGTGCCAACCACTCATACCGGGTGGCACAGTAGCTTGCCGATAAATAAGGCATTTAATTTTTAGACAGTAGTCTAAATTTAGTTGCTTGCCTGCTGCCAGTGTGTGTCAGGCCCGCTTCCACTGACTGTAGTGTGCCCACTGCCAGTGCCAACCACTGATACCGGGTGGCACAGTAGCTTGCCGATAAATAAGGCATTTCATTTTTAGACAGTAGTCTAAATTCAGTTGCTTGCCTGCTGCCAGTGTGTGTCAGGCCCGCTTCCACTGACTGTAGTGTGCCCACTGCCACTGCCAACCACTCATACCGGGTGGCACAGTAGCTTGCCGATAAATAAGGCATTTAATTTTTTGACAGTAGTCTAAATTCAGTTGCTTGCCTGCTGCCAGAGTGTGTCAGGCCCGCTTCCACTGACTGAAGTTTGCCCACTGCCAGTGCCAACCACTCATACCGGGTGGCACAGTACCTAGCACGCGTAGTACCACTTATCTAAAAAAAAAAATGACAGGCAGAGGCAGGCCACCCCAGCCACCACAGCCGCTTCACTTGATCCGTCAGTGGAGTTATTTACACATCAGTTGGATGCAATTAGTGATGCGCAACCATTATTGCCAGATGATGTAGATTACGGGGATATGTCTCAGTCAGGCAGTATTACACACATGGATGTACAGTGTGATGATGATGATGATGATGTTGTACCCGCTGCTGCTTACTTTGCTGAGGTGTCAGATACAAGTGAAGCGGTTGATGATGACGATGTGTCCACGGATGCCACGTGGGTGCCTGCTCGAAGAGAAGAAGAGGGGGAAAGTTCTGAAGGGGAGACAGAGAGAATGAGGAGACGAGTTGGAAGCAGGGGGAGGTCGTCGCAAGGAGTTAGTGGCACAGTCAGACAGCATGTATCGGCACCTGGGGTCAGCCAGACAGCACGCCAGTCAACGCATGCTGTTGCCACCACTAGAATGCCGTCATTGCAAAGCTCAGCAGTGTGGCATTTTTTTTGTGTGTCTGCCTCTGATAAAAGCAATGCCATTTGCAACCTGTGCCAAAAGAAACTGAGTCGTGGGAAGTCCAACACCCACCTTGGTACAACTGCTTTGCGAAGGCACATGATCTCACATCACAAATGCCTATGGGATCAACACATGAGTACAAGCAGCACACAAACTCAAAGCCACCATGCTCCTCCTGGTCCAGCATCTTCAGCCACTTCAACCACTGCTGTCCTCCCTGCCCCCAACCAACCGCCACTACATCTCTCACCTTCAGCAGTTCCTGCTCATCTGCCCACAGTCAGGTGTCTGTCAAGGACATGTTTGAGCATAAGAAGCCAATGTCACAAAGTCACCCCCTTGCCCGGCGACTGACAGCTGGCTTGACGGAACTCTTAGCCCGCCAGCTTTTACCATACCAGCTGGTAGAGTCTGAGGCCTTCAAAAAATTTGTCGCTATTGGGACACCACAGTGGAAGGTACCTGGACGAAATTTTTTTTCAAAAAAGGCAATCCCAAACCTCTACCATGTCATTGAAAAGGAAGTCATGGCATCTCTGGCATACAGTGTTGGGGCAAGGGTCCATCTGACCACTGATACCTGGTCTGCAAAGCACGGTCAGGGCAGGTATATCACGTATACTGCGCATTGGGTCAACCTGCTGACGGCTGACAAGCATGGAATGCGTGGCTCCGCAGCGGAGTTAGTGACACCACCACGACTTGCAGGCAGACCTACTGCCACCTCCTCTACTCCTACTCCATCCTCTTCAATATCCTCCTCGGCTGAGTCCTCTTCTGCTGCAGCGTCTGGCTGCACATCAACTGATTCCCCCCAGCTCCCCAGGGGCAATATCAAAACATCCCGGATACGACAGTGTCACGCTATCTTGGGGTTGACTTGCCTGAAAGCAGAGAGCCACACAGGACCAGCACTCCTGTCCGCCCTGAACGCACAGGTGGATCAGTGGCTGACCCCGCACCAACTGGAGATCGGCAAAGTGGTGTGTGACAATGGAAGCAATCTGTTGGCGGCATTAAATTTGGGCAAGTTGTCACATGTGCCGTGCATGGCACATGTGTTGAATCTCATCGTACAACGTTTTGTGTCTAAGTACCCAGGCTTACAGGACGTCCTCAAGCAGGCCAGGAAGGTGTGTGGCCATTTCAGGCGTTCCTACACGGCCATGGCGCACTTTTCCGATATTCAGCGGCGAAACAACATGCCAGTGAGGCGCTTGATATGCGACAGCCCGACACGTTGGAATTCAACACTCCTAATGTTCGACCGCCTGCTCCAACAAGAAAAAGCTGTCAACGAGTATTTGTATGACCGGGGTGCTAGGACAGCCTCTGCGGAGCTGGGAATCTTTTTGCCACGTTACTGGACACTCATGCGCAATGCCTGTAGGCTCATGCGTCCTTTTGAGGAGGTGACAAACCTAGTCAGTCGCACCGAAGGCACCATCAGCGACCTCATCCCATTTGTTTTCTTCCTGGAGCGTGCCCTGCGAAGAGTTCTGGATCAGGCTGTAGATGAGCGTGAAGAGGAAGAGGAAGAGTTGTGGTCACCATCACCACCAGAAACAGCCTTGTCATCATCGCTTGCCGGACCTGCAGCAACGCTAGACGAGGAGTATGAGGAAGAGGAGTCAGAGGAGGAGTGTGGCGGCTTTGAGGAGGAGGAAGACCAACCACAGCAGGCACCCCAGGGTGCTCGTTGTTGTCACCTATCTGGGACCCATGGTGTTGTACGTGGCTGGGGGGAAGAACAGACCGTCAATGACATCAGTGAGGACGAGGAACGGGAAATGAGTAGCTCTGCATCCAACCTTGTTCAAATGGGGTCTTTCATGCTGTCATGTCTGTTGAGGGACCCACGTATAAAAAGGATAAAGGAGAACGATCTGTACTGGGTGGCCACGCTACTAGACCCCGGTATAAGCAGAAAGTGGCAGAAATGTTGCCAAATTACCGAAAGTCGGAAAGGATGCAGCAGTTCAAAACCAAACTAAAAAATATGCTTTACACAGCTTATAAGGGGATGTCACAGCACAACAGGAATCTAACAGGGGAAGAGGTGAGTGTAATCCTCCTCCTACCACGGCGGCAAGGACTGGACGATTTACAGATGTGTTGTTGATGGAGGACATGGGGAGCTTTTTCAGTCCTACTCATCGCCACAGCCCTTCGGGATCCAGCCTTAGAGAACGACTCGACCGACAGGTAGCAGACTACCTCGCCTTAACAGCAGATATCGACACTCTGAGGAGCAATGAACCCCTTCACTACTGGGTGTGCAGGCTTGACCTGTGGCCTGAGCTATCCCAGTTCGCGATAGAACTTCTGGCCTGCCCTGCTTCAGGTGTCCTGTCAGAAAGGACCTTCAGTGCAGCAGGAGTCATTGTCACTGACAAGAGAAGTCGCCTCGGTCAAAAAAGTGTTGATTACAACACCTTCATAAAGATGAATGAGGCATGGATCCCGAAGGGACTGACAGTGGGGGATACGTTTGACTAACAAAAGGCCTGATGACATGCCTTGGCCTCAAAATGGTCCCCACGCTGCTGTATTTAATGTCTGCATACCGGATGACTTTCGTGAATTCTCCACCACCAACTAGGGTTCAAGCCGCAATGTTTTAGTCACTTTTCTGCCTGGAAAACATAAATTTTTCCGGCCGCTGCTACAATAGCGGCTGCAACAGTGCCATTATTTTTCAGGCATGTTTACATGCCTAATTTTTCTGTCCTATGGTGCAGCACTGTGGCTGCAAAAACAAACCAAAAAAAAAAGGCACATACAAGTGTCAATTCCCCTTCGTGATCGTTACCTTGTTGTGGTGAAGGGGCTTGCATATCACAATGAAGCAATCATCATCACCTCTATAAGTGTGTTGGCAATGTTGCCACACCCCAGATGATAAGGCCGTTGCTTCATTATGGTCCGACCAAAAGTCGGACGGCTGGATAATATTTCATAGAAAAAACATTAATTTACCTTTTTTTTATATGTTGTATGGGTTTTTAATACATAAAATGAAAAATCATAATAAAGTCTCTTAATAGTTTATTAGAAATGATGCAGGCAATTAAAAAAATCCCCATCAATTCCAATACAAAGCAAGTACAGAGCTCAGAACTAAATTATTTCATGATGTCGTAATGGTTCACTAATTCGACAATGGTTAATCAATTCGACCGGATAGGGTCCGTAACAGGGATTAAACTGATAGGAATAGTACTATTTAAGACACCACTCATATAGGGTGTCACAGCACATTGCTCTGTGCATGCGCAGTGCCCCAATTTGGGAGTAAGAGGACCGACCAAGCTTCTTTTTCCATCTCCCGTTTCCTTAAATCAATTCAGTTTAGTGTATGAGAGTTTGGTCTGTCACTGTGAAGGCAGTCGAAGGTACCCGGCCTAAATTTTTTTTCACAAAAGGCAATCCCTGATATGGGACGTAACAGGGATTAAACTGATGAGAATAATACTACAGAAAATACCACTCATATCGGGTGTGACAGTAAATTGCACGGCGCAGACGCAGTCACCGTGGTTTAAAACAGAGTGGAGGGAGCCAGCGTTTTTTTAACCATCTCCCCGTTCGAAAAATCTATTCAATAAATGGCCCCCAGATTGGGGACGTTAGAGGGATTAAACTGATGAGAATAATACTACAGAAAATAGCACTCATATCGGGTGTGACAGTAAATTGCACGGCGCAGACGCAGTGACCGTGGATTAAAACAGAGTGGAGGGAGCCAGCGTTTTTTTAACCATCTCCCCGTTCGAAAAATCTATTTAATAAATAGCCCCCAGATTGGGGAGTCGGGGACGTTAGAGGGATTAAACTGATGAGAATAGTACTACAGAAAATACCACTCATATCTGGTGTGACAGTAAATTGCACGGCGCAGACGCAGTGACCGTGGATTAAAACAGAGTGGAGGGAGCCAGCGTTTTTTTAACCATCTCCCCGTTCGAAAAATCTATTTAATAAATGGCCACCAGATTGGGGAGTCGGGGACGTTAGAGGGATTAAACTGATGAGAATAGTACTACAGAAAATACCACTCATATCGGGTGTGACAGAAATTGCATGGCGCAGACGCAGTGACCGTGGTTTAAAACAGAGTGGAGGGAGCCAGCGTTTTTTTAACCATCTCCCCGTTCGAAAAATCTATTTAATAAATGGCCCCCAGATTGGGGAGTCGAGGACGTTAGAGGGATTAAACTGATGAGAATAGTACTACAGAAAATACCACTCATATCGGGTGTGACAGTAAATTGCACGGCGCAGACGCAGTGACCGTGGTTTAAAACAGAGTGGAGGGAGCCAGCGTTTTTTTAACCATCTCCCCGTTCGAAAAATCTATTTAATAAATGGCCCCCAGATTGGGGAGTCGGGGACGTTAGAGGGATTAAAGTGATGAGAATAGTACTACAGAAAATACCACTCATATCGGGTGTGACAGTAAATTGCACAGCGCAGACGCAGTCACCGTGGTTTAAAACAGAGTGGAGGGAGCCAGCGTTTTTAACCATCTCCCGTTCGAAAAATCTATTCAATAAATGGCCCCCAGATTGGGGACGTTAGAGGGATTAAACTGATGAGAATAGTACTACAGAAAATACCACTCATATCGGGTGTGACAGTAAATTGCACGGCGCAGACGCAGTCACCGTGGTTTAAAACAGAGTGGAGGGAGCCAGCGTTTTTTTAACCATCTCCCCGTTCGAAAAATCTATTCAATAAATGGCCCCCAGATTGGGGACGTTAGAGGGATTAATCTGATGAGAATAGTACTACAGAAAATACCACTCATATCGGGTGTGACAGTAAATTGCACGGCGCAGACGCAGTGACCGTGGTTTAAAACAGAGTGGAGGGAGCCAGTGTTTTTTTAACCATCTCCCCGTTCGAAAAATCTATTCAATAAATGGTCCCCAGATTGGGGACGTTAGAGGGATTAAACTGATGAGAATAGTACTACAGAAAATTATACTCATATCGGGTGTGACAGTAAATTGCACGGCGCAGACGCAGTGACCGTGGTTTAAAACAGAGTGGAGGGAGCCAGTGTTTTTTTAACCATCTCAACGTTCGAAAAATCAATTCAATTCATCTTTTGGGGACCCTTGGTGTTGTACGTGGCTGGGTGGAGGAAGAAACCTTCAATGACATCACCGGGACGTGGCTAGCTTGGTATCCAACCTTGTGCAAATGGGGAGTTTGCAGTTGTGCAAATGAACTGTTTGCGGTGCATTAAAAGGGGAGTTTGGTCTGTCAATGTCAGTGAAGCGGGCGTAACCCTTACACTACCTGATCGATACAACATCATACCTGATCGTATACACACACTGGATGTTTTAAAACACGTTATTCCAAACAATTTAGGAATGTTAGTTGATTTATGCCCTTTATGGATTAAAACCCGACTCTGCGTCCACTACGTAATTTTCCATGGGAGTTTTGCCATAGATCCCCCTCCGGCATGCCACAGTCCAGGTGTTAGACCCCTTGAAACAACTTTCTCATCACTATTGTGGCCAGAAAGAGTCCCTGTGGGTTTTAAAATTCGCCTGCCAATTGAAGTCTATGGCGGTTCGCCTGGTTTGCCCGTTCGCGAACATTTGCGGAAGTTCGCGTTCGCTGTTCGCGAACTGAAAATTTTATCTTCGCGACATCACTATTCATTAGGTGCTTTTGCTGACTTTTTCCTGCCTAATCTCGCCCTCACAGAAGCTGCGTCCTCTCTCTACACTAATCAGAACAGTGTGACGCGCAGCGCTACGTGACTCCAGCTTAAATAGAGGCTGGGTCACATGCTGCACTTGGCCAATCACAGCCATGCCATTAGTAGGCATGGCTGTGATGGGCTCTTAAGGGCAAGAAGTAAAACGCTAGCTGATTGGCTGCTGTGCAGACCTTTAAAAAGCGGGAAGTAATCGCTGAACAACGAACCCGAACCCGAACTTTTTTGAAAATCTTCGGGTTCGGATCCGTGTCCCGAACACCCCAAAATTCGGTACGAACCCGAACTATTCTCGAACTGTTCGCTCATCACTAATAGTATCCGTCAAATGATTTGTTCTGGGGTGAAATTCACTTGCCAATACAGCAATACCCTGAATCTGGTGTTCCAGCTGTTGCAGGCCAAGTGTTAATCTGTCCGTAAACGGGTATATTACACTCAAGGTGTATATAGAAGTGCTGAGAGGGTCATCCTCAATATCTTCACACGCTACCGTGCATATCCCATTGTATTTCTTTCCGTTAAAGGGTATATTACACAAAGTGTTAAAATACAATTGCTGAAGGCATAATCCTACATATTTTTTCACAAGCTAATGTGCATCTCCAAGTGTAAATCTGTCCATAAAAGGATACCTTTCATCCAGGGCCTAAATTCTAGGCCTACAATTGATATTCCCCTAAATCAGTGGTTACTGCTATGCCTGGATTAGTGTAATACGGTACATAAATAAATAGGCAAATAGTGTTAGGTGCCTGTAAACAAAGGCATGAATTTGAAATCAATACATTGGGCTAAATATTTTTTTTCTTATTGTGGTGCATGGTGAACGGTAACAATGAGTAAAACATCAAGTAAGGGACGCGGTCGTGGTGGTGTTAGTGGACCCTCTGGTGCTGGGAGAGGACGTGGCTATTCTGCCACAGCCACACGTCCTAGTGAACCAACTACCTCAGGTTCCAGTACCAGCCAGAATTTACAGCGATATTTGGTGGGGCCCAATGCCGTTCTAAGGATGGTAAGGCCTGAGCAGGTACAGGTGCTAGTTAATTGGGTGGCCGACAGTGGATCCAGCACGGTCACAACATTATCTCCCACCCACTCTTCTGCAGAAAGCGCACAGGTGGCGGCTGAAAACCAAACCCATCAGTCTGTCACGTCACCCCCATGCATATCAGGGAAACTGTCTGAGCCTCAAGTTATGAAGCAGTCTCTTATGCTGTTTGAAGACTCTGCTGGCAGGGTTTCCCAAGGGAATACACCTAGCCCTTCCCTAGTGGTGGAAGACATAGAATGCACTGATGCACAACCACTTATGTTTCCTGTTGATGAGGACAAGGGAATACCACCTCATCAAAGTCCGCACATCTCTGATGATGATGAAACACAGGTGCCAACTGCTGCGTCTTTTTGTAGTGTTCAGACCGAACAGGAGGTCAAGGAGGAATACTGTGTGGAAGACAATGCAGGGGACGATGAGGTCCTAGACCCCACATGGACTGAAGGTCGTGCCACTGACTTTCATAGTTCAGAGGAAGAGACTGTAGGAAGAACGAGCCAACAGCGTAGCAAAAGAGGGAGCAGGGGGCAAAAGCAGAACAGCCGCCGCCAAGAGAGTTCGCCTGCTACTGGCCACCTCCACCAGGGACCAAGCACCCCAAAGGCAGCTTCAAGGAGTTCTATGGCATGGCACTTCTTTAAACAATGTGCTGACAACAAGACCCGAGTGGTTTGCACGCAGTGCCATCAGATCCTGACGCGAGGCATTAACGTTCTGAACCATAGCACAACCTAGCATGACCAGGCATCTACATGCAAAGCATGAACTGCAATTGAGTAAACACCTTAAAAACAAGGAACTAACTCAGTCTCCCTCTGCTCCCTCTTCTGCTGCTACCTTGGCCTTTTCCTCCGCCTCGGGAGGAATGTTGGCACCTGCCGCCCACCAAACAGAGGATGTGCCACCGACACCACCACCTGCGTCACCAAGAATCTCCACCATGTCACACGGCAGTGTTCAGCTCTCCATCTCACAAACCTTGGAGAGAAAGCGTAAATTCCCACCTAGCCACCCTCGAGCCCTGGGCCTGAATTCCAGCATTTCTAAACTACTGGTCTTTGACATGCTGTCATTCAGGCTGGTGGACACAGACAGCTTCAAGCAGCTGATTGCCATGGCTATCCCACAGTATGTTGTTCCCAGCCGCCACTACTTCTCCAAGACAGCCGTGCCTTCCCTGCACAACCAAGTATCCGATAAAATTAAGTGTGCACTGCGCAACGCCATCTGTGGCATTGTCCACCTAACCACAGATACGTGGACCAGTAAGCACAGCCAGGGACGCTATATCTCCCTAACTTTCACTGGGTAACAATAGTGGCGGCTGGGCCCTAGGCGGAGATTTCTTTGGCGCATGTCCTTCCGCTGCCAAGGATCGCACGGCATCATTCTTTGCCTCCTGTAGCCTACTCCTCCTACTCGGCTTCCTCCTTCTCTTGCTTCCACCTGCTTATTCAGTCAGCCACACACCTTCACCACCAACTTCAGCACAGCCCGGGGTAAACGTCAGCAGGCCGTTCTGAAACTCAAATGTTTGGGGGACAGGCCCAACACCGCGCAGGAGTTGTGGCGGGGTATTGAACAACAGACCGACCAATGGTTGCTGCCGGTGGGCCTCAAGCCCGGCCTGGTGGTGTGCGATAATGGGCGAAATCTCGTCGCAGCTCTGGGACTAGCCGGTTTGACGCACATCCCTTGCCTGGCGCATGTGCTGAATTTGGTGGTGCAGAAGTTCATTCACAACTACCCCGACATGTCAGAGCTGCTGCATAAAGTGAGGGCCGTCTATGCGCGCTTCCGGCGTTGACATCCTGCCGCTGCTCGCCTGTCTGCACTACAGCGGAACTTCGGCCTTCCCACTTACCGCCTTATATGCGACGTGCCCACCAGGAGGAACTCCACCTTGCACATGCTGGAGTGACTGTGCGAGCAGCAGCAGGCCATAGTGGAGTTTCAGCTGCAGCACGCACGCGTCAGTCGCACTGCGGAACAGCACCACTTCTCCACCAATGATTGGGCCTCCATGCGAGACCTGTGTGCCCTGTGGTGCTGTTTCGAGTACTCCACCAACATGGCCAGTGGCGATGACACCGTTATCAGCGTTACAATACCACTTCTATGTCTCCTTGAGAAAACGCTTAGGGCGATTATGGAAGAGAAGGTGGCCGAGGAGGAGGAGGAGGAGGAGGATGAGGGGTCATTTTTAACACTTTCAGGCCAGTCTGTTAGAAGTGGCTCAGAGGGAGGTTTTTTACAACAGCAGAGGCCAGGTACAAATGTGGCCAGCCAGGGCCCACTACTGGAGGACGAGGAGGATGAGGAGGAGGTGGAGGAGGATGAGGATGAGGATGAAGCAGGTTCACAGCGGGGTGGGACCTGACACAGCTCTGGCCCTTCACTGGTGCATGGCTGGGGGGATACGGAGGACAATGACGATACGCCTCCCACAGAGGACAGCTTGTCCTTACCTCTGGGGAGCCTGGCACACATGAGCGACTAAATGCTGCAGTGCCTGGGCAACGACAGCAGAGTTGCGCACATTTTAATGTGTGCAGACTACTGGGTTGCCACCCTGCTGGATCTCCGGTACAAAGACAATGTGTCCACCTTACATCCTGCACTGGAGCGTGATAGGAAGATGTGCGAGTACAAGCACACGCTGGTAGAGGCGCTCCTGAGAGCATTCCCAAATGTCACAGGGGAACAGGTGGAAGCCCAAGGCGAAGGCAGAGGAGGGGCAAGAGGTCGCCAACGCAGCTGTGTCATGGACAGCTCCTCTGAGGGCAGGGTTAGCATGACAGAAATGTGGAAAAGTTTTATCTCCACCCCACAGCTAACTGCACCACCACCTGATACGGAACGTGTTAGCAGGAGGCAGCATTTCACTAACATGGTTGAAGAGTACGTCTGCACACCCCTCCACGTACTGACTAATCGTTCGGCCCCATTCAACTTCTGGGTCTCCAAATTGTCCACGTGGCCAGAGTTAGCATTTTATGCCTTGGAGGTGCTGGCCTGCCCTGCGGCCAGCGTTTTGTCTGAACGTGTATTCAGCACGGCAGGGGGCGTCATTACTGACAAACGCAGCCGCCTGTCCACAGCAAACGTGGACAAGCTGACGTTCATAAAAATGAACCAGGCATGGATCCCACAGGACCTGTGCCTCCCTTGTGCAGAATAGACATTTTTAACTGCCTCCCCCTCAACCATGTATTATTGTACTCTGGTGCACTTCTTTATTGAATCCTCATTTTTTTAACTTTACCATGATCTTGCGGTGCAACCCAAAGTTGAATGAACCTCTCCTCTGTCTGGGTGCTGGGCCAGAATAACTGAAAGTGGCCTTCTCCAGTGGTGGGTGATATGACGCCTTATTCCTTGCTGTGGGACCTCTCTCCTCTGTCTGGGTGCTGGGCCGAAATAACTGAAAGTGGCCTTCTCTAGTGGTGGGTGAAATAACGCATGATTCCTTGCTGTGGGACCTCTCTCCTCTGTCTGGGTGCTGGTTCCGAAATAACTGAAAGTGGCCTTCTCCAGTGGTGGGTGATATGACGCAAGATTCCTTGCTGTGGGACCTCTCATCTCTGTCTGGGTGCTGGGTCCGAAATAACTGAAAGTGGCCTTCTCCAGTGGTGTGTGATATGACGCATGATTCCTTGCTGTGGGACCTCTCTCCTCTGTCTGGGTGCTGGGGCCGAAATAACTGAGTGGCCTTTTCCAGTGGTGGATGATATGACGCATGATTCCTTGCTGTGGGACCTCTCTCCTCTGTCTGGGTGCTGGGCCGAAATAACTGAAAGTGGCCTTCTCCAGTGGTGGGTGATATGACACATGATTCCTTGCTGTGGGACCTCTCTCCTCTGTCTGGGTGCTGTGGCTGAAATAACTGAGTGGCCTTTTCCAGTGGTGGGTGATATGACGCATGATTCCTTGCTGTGGGACCTCTCTCCTCTGTCTGGGTGCTGTGGCTGAAATAACTGAGTGGCCTTTTCCAGTGGTGGGTGATATGACGCATGATTCCTTGCTGTGGGACCTGTATCCTCGGTCTGGGTGCTGGGCCGAAATAACTGAAATTGGCCTTCTCCAGTGGTGGGTGATATAACGCATAATTCCTTGATGTGGGACCTCTCTCCTCTGTCTGGGTGCTGGGGCCTAAATAACTGAAAGTGGCCTTCTCCAGTGGTGGGTGATATGACGCAAGATTCCTTGCTGTGGAACCTCTCATCTCTATCTGGGTGCTGGGTCCGAAATAACTGAAAGTGGCCTTCTCCAGTGGTGGGTGATATGACGCATGATTCCTTGCTGTGGGACCTCTCTCCTCTGTCTGGGTGCTGGGGCCGAAATAACTGAGTGGCCTTTTCCAGTGGTGGGTGATATGACGCATGATTCCTTGCTGTGGGACCTCTCTCCTCTGTCTGGGTGCTGTGGCTGAAATAACTGAGTGGCCTTTTACAGTGGTGGGTTATATGACGCATGATTCCTTGCTGTGGGACCTGTATCCTCGGTCTGGGTGCTGGGCCGAAATAACTGAAATTGGCCTTCTCCAGTGGTGGGTGATATAACGCATAATTCCTTGATGTGGGACCTCTCTCCTCTGTCTGGGTGCTGGGGCCTAAATAACTGAAAGTGGCCTTCTCCAGTGGTGGGTGATATGACGCAAGATTCCTTGCTGTGGAACCTCTCATCTCTATCTGGGTGCTGGGTCCGAAATAACTGAAAGTGGCCTTCTCCAGTGGTGGGTGATATGACGCATGATTCCTTGCTGTGGGACCTCTCTCCTCTGTCTGGGTGCTGGGGCCGAAATAACTGAGTGGCCTTTTCCAGTGGTGGGTGATATGACGCATGATTCCTTGCTGTGGGACCTCTCTCCTCGGTCTGGGTGCTGGTCCGAAATAACTGAAAGTGGCCTTCTCCAGTGGTGGGTGATATGACGCATGATTCCTTGCTGTGGGACCTCTCTCCTCTGTCTGGGTGCTGTGGCTGAAATAACTGAGTGGCCTTTTCCAGTGGTGGGTGATATGACGCATGATTCCTTGCTGTGGCACCTGTATCCTCGGTCTGGGTGCTGGGCCGAAATAACTGAAATTGGCCTTCTCCAGTGGTGGGTGATATAACGCATGATTCCTTGCTGTGGGACCTCTCTCCTCTGTCTGGGTGCTGGGGCCTAAATAATTGAAAGTGGCCTTCTCCAGTGGTGGGTGATATGACGCATGATTCCTTGCTGTGTGACCTGTATCCTCGGTCTGGGTGCTGGGGCTAAAATAACTGAAATTGGCCTTTTCCAGTGGTGGGTGATATGACGCATGATTCCTTGCTGTGGGACCTCTCTCCTCTGTCTGGGTGCTGGGGCCGAAATAAGTGAAACTGTTCTTCTCCAGTGGTGGGTGATATGACGCATGATTCCTTGCTGTGGGACCTCTCTCCTCTGTCTGGGTGCTGGGGCCGAAATAACTGAAAGTGGCCTTCTCCAGTGGTGGGTGATATGACACATGATTCCTTGCTGTGGGACCTCTCTCCAATTGATATTGGTTAATTTTTATTTATTTTATTTTAACTTGTTTCCCTATCCACATTTGTTTGCAGTGGATTTACCTACATTTTGCTGCCTTTGCAGCCCTCTAGCCCTTTCCTGGACTATTTTACAGCCTTTTTAGTGCCTAAAATCGGGGTTTTTTTGACACCATGTCCCATTTGAAGCCCCCCTGATTCACCCCTAGAGTATAAACTCCAAAAAAGTGACTCCATCTAAGAAACTACACCCCTCAAGGTATCTAAACTGATTTAACAAACTTTGTTAACCCTTTAGGTGTTCCACAAGTGTTATTGGCAAATGGAGATAAAATTTTACCTTGTCTCAAAAAAGCAACCAAAAATCATATTTACCCTAAAATAGTACCAACAAAACTGCCACCTTATCCCGTAGTTTCCAAAATGGGGTAACTTTTTTGGAGTTTCTACTGTAGGGGTGCATCAGTGGGCATTCAAATGGGACATGGAGTCTAAAAACCAGTCCAGTAAAATCTGCCTTCCAAAAACCATATTGCATTCCTTTCCTTCTGAGCCCTGCCGTTTGGCCATACAGCAGTTTACGACCACATATGGGGTGTTTCTGCAAACTACAGAATCAGGGTAATAAAGTTTAAAATTTAGTTTTGTTTGGCTGTTAACCCTTGCCTGGTTACTTGAAAGAATGGTTCAAATTGGAAATTTTTCCCCAAAAAACTAAATTCTGAACTTTTATCTCCATTTGTCATTAACTCTTGTGGACCACCTTAAGGGTTAACAATGTTTGTAAAATCAGTTTTGAATACCTTGAGGGGTGTAGTTTCTAGAATGGGGTCATTTTTGGGTGGTTTCTATCATGTAAGCCTCACAAAGTGACTTCAGACCTGAACTGGTTCCTAAAAAGTGGGCTTTTGAAAATTTCTGAATGTCCCCTCAAAAAATAAAATGGCATTCCCAAAATGATCCAAACATGAAGTAGACATATGGGGAATGTAAATGAATAACTTTTTTTTGGCGGTATTACTATGTATTATAAAAGTAGAGAAATTGAAACTTGGAAATTTGCTAATTTTACCAAATTTTTGGTAAATTTTGTATTTTTTTATAAATAAAAATGAACTTTTTTGACTCCATTTTACCAGTATCATTAAGTACAATATGTGACGAAAAAACTATCTCAGAATTGCCTGCATAAGTAAAAGTTTTTAAAAGTTATCACCACATAAAGTGACACTGGTCAGATTTGCAAAAAATGGCCTTGCCCTTAAGGTGAAATATGGCTGTGTCTTTAAGGGGTTAAGGAAGATGAATAAAGCATGGGAGCTGTACATGGGGAGTGGAAGAGAGAGGGGCTGATGTGGATGGAAGGTAATGGAGGAGGAACAGGGTGGTGAATGTAAAGATAAAGAGCACATAGAAAAAGGGACAGAGAGTCAAGGCACATAGTTAAGGAAAAGTGTAAGGATGTGTAGTACTGATAACCTACCTGTCTCCAGCCACTTTTAACTGCATAACACTTAGCGATGAACACACTTTGCGATAGAAGACCCATGCAAGCACCCCACACCCATGCACCCCTTAAGTTATGTCTACATTTATAGGACTGAGTATAAAGGGAACTATGGGAAGTCAGTTTGTTTAGGCTAATTAGCAAGCTGATCTGCACATCAGAAGAGAAGGAACTAATCAAAGAAATATAAACAAATCCATAGTACTATGGCCAGCTCCTGCTACACATCAATGATCACACATTTTAACAACAGATACAATCTACACTGTGGGACAATTGACAGTCATAAACAGAATATCAGCAAGTGTTTGGAGATTGTGCAGGAAATTATAAACACCAAGCAGAGTTATTATACCATGAGAGTGAAGATGAGAATGCAGGAGATCATGATGATAATAATGATGATGTTTATTGTGGAGGGGGCCATAGTTACCCCAAGGAGAACTCACCTGTCCACCCAAAATGTAGAGAAACTGACCTTTGTGAAGATATATTTGGCGTGGATTATCAAGGATTTCCACACACCAGTGCCTGATGCATCAGACTAGATCATCAATAGTTCCACACCAAACCTTTGTCAAATAAATACTGTTTCTTCTGGCTACCTGCTTCAGCTACTATTCTGATGCTGCCACCCACCTGATGCCACACACCTGCTGCCAGGTGCTCATACTGCCACCCACATCTTCAGCTGGTACTGGTATTGCTCCAAACCTCACCACTTTGTCACTGGGCCACTCTGTCGTCTCCTCATGCTGCTGCCACCTCCCCACTCTGTCACTGGGCCACTCTGTGGTCTCCTAATGCTGCTGCCAGCTTATCACTTTGTCACTGGGCCACTCTGTGTTCTCCTCATGCTGCTGCCAGCTCACCACTCTGTGGTCTCCTCATGCTGTTGCCACCTCAACACTCTGTCACTGGGCCATAACTGGCCGAGTTTGCCCTGGACATAGTTTGCCCTGGACAAGCTTTCCTGCCCGGCCAGCAGTGTGGCATCAGGGCAGGTGTTTAGTGTGGCAGGGGCCATAGTTACCCCAAGGAGAACTCACCTGTCCACCCAAAATGAGGAGAAACCTGCCTTTGTGAAGATGAATCAGGCCTGGATCGTCCAGTATTTCCACACACCAGTGCCTGATTCATCAGACTAGATCATCCATGGTGCCACACCGAAACTTTGCAGTGATTCTAAAAGCGATGCCTGTCATCTGCGTGTGATACTGACTCACAGTATTGTTTTACTACCACAGCAGACCCCCTATGCGTGTTACTGCAAGGCACAGTGTTCTACACCACTATACAGACTCTCTGCAGCCAGGAAATAGCTGTTTTTTTTTTAACAAGATTCACCATGAATAAATTCAGATCAAATAAAATATTTTTGGAAAATTCGGCGAACCAACCAAATCGAATTTTTGAGAAATTCGCTCATCTCTAATTATTAGCTATATTGTGAGGTATTATTGTCATAAAAGAAAAACATTCAAATTTACAAAATTGCTAATGTCACAAAAAAAATCTCACAATCACTTTGTCAAAAAAAGCCTTACAAATGTATTATCACACAAATTGACACGTATTTGGAAAATGAAGATCAGGAAAGTGAAAACTGGCTGTGCCTAGAACTGGTAAAATCCCATTCAGACCTGGTCACTAAAAGTTTGAAGAGGTTGTGCAGGATAGGTAATTGATATCAAAATGTGACGAGTTATAATTACACTGCACCTCCTCTACAAGTGAGACGGCATGCAAGTAATTTTGAATCAGAAGTGCTTGCACAAGCGCAGCTACCTTCATAAACAGCTGATCCTCCAGCTGCCCCCCCCCCTACTTATCTGATATTGATGAGTTGTCCTGAGGATAGTTTATCAATACTTTAGCCCTTCCCAATGCTTCCTTCTGTCAACATGAAATCTCACATTCTGAAAAAACTTTCTTTTTCTGCTCCGTAAAAATGAATTGGGCATTTCATGTCATTGTACTTATTAATTGAAATACATCAACAACTTAATTTTTATAAATGCCCTTGCTTCAGTTTAATGAATAATATCATATAATAATAATCATCTTAATATAACATTTGTCATTGCCTGCAATTTGTAGTCCATGATGATGCATACATTTGTTTTATGCATAGGCAATCTGTCTGCTCAAGCTGAATGGTTGTATAACTAAATTCTATGGTGTTTCCTACCAAAAGATCTTCACTGAAATATTATTGTAATATACTCTCTACTGCCAAAATGTCAACTCCCATAAAATGAGTCAATCTACCGAACATAATTAAATATTTGGAAAAAGTTGACTTAACACAATTCTTGGGATTTTCACAGTAATTAAACATATTAAATTTAATTGTAATTTCCAGCTAATGGGTTTTTACATTATTGACATTCTGCTACTGACCTGAGCAAAACGACCATGAAAATCTAGAGACACATTGAAAAAAGCAATTATTTTAACAAGCCATGCATGCTTTATTTCACTTTATTAAATCTAAATTTGCTTCTGGCCATTTATGTATCATATTCAGAATAACATTCTTTATACAAAGATGAACAATAAAATTTGGCTCAGTGAAACAAGAAAGAAAAAAAAGCTGAATGGAAAAAGAATGCCAAATCAAGGTGCCATTTAGCATTATGACTCTGTATCAAATTCTGTACCATTCTCTGCACCTGCAGTATAGTAGAAACTTGCATGTGCTTCTGCACCAAATGCTAACAATTAACCAGTATACAAATTACAGGGAATTGATCAAGCCCAGTATGCTGGGGTTCTAGGTGCTGTACATTTTATTTCTGTTGCATGGACATACCATGCAACTAAATAAATTTTGTGCATCTTATTTCTGTGCATTTCTTTAAGAGGTTGAGGTTGTTAAGAGGTTGTGCAGCCAGCCAATACAAATTTATGATATATCCTCAGGATCAAGCTGCTGTCCAGACAGGCAGCCATCTTAACTATGGGCTTAACTATGCTATACCTTCCCTTGAAACCCCAGTTGCTACTATTAGCCAGTCAATGTTGACCAGTCAATATTAGCTTCCTATCCATAAAAACCAGTGAAGGGTGGGCTCTGATGAGGGTGACTGGTACAGAAATAGACCTGAATCCTCTGTTAGTGCTGCGACTGGCTGGTATAGCACTAGAGGGTCATACAGAATATGAAGAAACTCTCTGAAGGCAGCCATTCTAGTTGGTGACTGCATGCAAGTAGAGCCCCTCTGTGGTGTGTTGGCTGGGTGGGCTGGTTGGGATTTGTGGTGCACACCCACAGCTAGTGCTCCCTCTAATTTGCTCCTGCAAAAAAGAAGACATTCTGGAATTGCTGTAGTAATCAGTAGATATAAGTAAATCCAATCTAATAAAGTGGAATTTGATCCGCATTTCAAGAATTATTAGTTTCGCACCAAATCCGAATTTCCCCGCGATTCATGGTAATGAATTGTATTTTTTCCTAAAATGGCTGCTGCACATGTGAGGACATGGAGAAAGGAAATCTGGTAAGGCGAGATCACCCATAATGCCATGCATGCCATGCAGGGTCCCCCTATCACCCCCACCCCCCCCCCCCGAATCTGACCAGAGCTCAGTGACAGGCCAGCATCAGGACATTCTATGTGGGAGGAGGAAACATAGCCCCACCCCCCAGCCTTTGCCTGCACTTGCTCTAGGCTGCAATGCCCAAACATCAGACTGGGTGACTGGGCCTTCTGCTGCATCTGACCCACAGGATCAGACCTCAGCTGCCAGACTGCTGGAACTCCTGGGACCTTCCTATTAAAGCACCTGGTAAGTCCATCTAGTAAGAAGCATGCAGCAGTGTCTGTGGAGGAGGGGGTGCAAGGCTGCTGGGGTCACACTCTCATTATAGCAACCCTGCACTGCCCACAAGTACTGATGGTCTCTGACCTGTGAGTTGCCACTGTCAGTTTTGTGTTTTCCCTGTGCCCCTTAGGCCTCTGTGTGAGCTCCTTGCGTCCAGTGGACTCCCTGTGACTGCAGGGCACAACAAAATGACATGCTTGTGTGGTGCTTGTGACGTGGCCGTGCTGTGTTCAATTACCACATGGTTGTCTGGGCCATAGAGGGCTCTAGTTAAACTAATTAAGACAACATTGTTTAGGTGGTCTGCATTGTTAAGGGGGGGGGGGGTCTACTTGTATGAGTGTTTATAAAAACAGGTTCTGTAGACATTTATGTGGAATCAGCTGACGACGGTGAAACAGGAGTGGGCTTCTTCTTGATGCTAACATCCACCTGTAATGCTGAGTTCATACTTGAGTTATTTGGACAGTTTTGGCCCCGTGGCTGCCAAAATAAGTGAAGTGAGCAGTGATTCTAATAGCAGCGCCTGTCATCTGCATGTCATACTGACTCACACTATTATTTCACTACCAAAGCACACTCCCAATGCATGTTACTGCAGGGCAGAGTGTTCTACACCCCTATAAAGGCTCTCTGCAGCCCGGAAATAGACATTTTTTTAACACGATTTGCCACGAATAAATTTATATCGAAGCAAATTTTTTAGGAAAATTCGGCGAACCAGCCGATTCGAATTTTTGAAAGATACATTCATCTCTAGTTATCAGTTATCCTATTGTTCAATTGCAACAGTTTCAGATCTCTGATCCCTAAGTCCCAATTAGAGATGAACGAGTCAAAGTTAACGAAGTGGAATTCGATCTGAATTTCAAGAAAAATTCAATTCGCACCGAATCTGAATTTCCTCAGGCTTCCTGGTAACGAATCACATTTTTTCCTAAAATAGCTGCTGCACATGTTAGGACATGGAGCAAAGAACTCTGGGGACGAAAGATCCCCCACAAAGCCATGCTTTCAGCCAATCAGCAGCCAGCCAGCCCCTGTGAAGTCACAGCCCAATAAATACCCTCATCCTTTTTGGATTCTGCCATTTTCCAGTGTGCTTGGGGCAGGGAGAGACATCAGCAAGCACTAGGGATAGTGCTAGGAAAGTCATTGTGCTGAAAAAAACGATTGACAAGTTCAGGGAAAGATTAGTCAAGGTGTAGGGAAAGGATAGGAACTCTAAAATCTTTGCCTTAATGTGAAAGACAGGATTCGAGTCCAATTTCTTGCATGTATTAGTATCTGATAGTTGGCGGTTGACCTCCTGTAGGTACTTTACTTTATTCATGATTACAATCGAGCCCCCTTTATCAGCGGGCTTTATAATCAAAGACTTATCTCCCATGAGATCCCGAATTGCTTGTCTTTTCTCATTTGTGATATTTTGTACAATACGAAAATCACCCCTCCTTGTGGAATCCACTTTCTGTTGTATTTCTTTTGTCACCAAATGAACAAATGTCTCCACGGGGTGGTAGGCTTTAGGGGGAATAAAGTGACATTTCACTCGCAGACCAACATCTATTAGTTTCAAACTCCCATCCCCCGTACCTCCCTCGTTTGTATCTCTCATGTAGGAGGAATTATCTTTAACAGAAAAATGTGTTTTGAGTCTTATTTTCCTAAACTGTTTCTGAAGGTCCACATCCATCTGAAAGGTATCCATTTGGTCAGTAGGGGAAAAGGAGAGACCTTTCTCAAGCAACTGTGGGGAGTCGCTCTGGTAGACAGCGGTGCGGGTGCAGTATAGAGGCAACAGGGAGTCCAGAAGGTGCAGAAAACAGTGTTTTATTCACACTTGCATCAAAATAACAGAAGAAAGTCACTTGGTGTTAAGTCACACACATCAGCAAATGAAGGGGAAAACAAAAAGTCCAAAAACAGGTTCCATTCACCGGGCAGGTTTGATGTGCGGGTTCGCACCTGGCTGTCAGCCCAGCCGCAGGACAATCCTCCTTCAGGGTTCCAGGACGGCTGCACGCCTCCTTGCTGGGCACGTCCTCCCAGCCCAGAGAGCTCCACAGGACTAGCAGCAGCTTCCAAGACAATCACTCTCACAGCTGCTAGTGCTGGCTGAGTTTTTAAACCCAGCCCAAAACCAGGACTGGGTCGTGGGGAGCAGCCACCCACCCTACACTTTAGCTGCTCCCGGTAAGAGCCGGCCCGGATCGGCTTTGCAGCCATGCTATCTAGCAAATGTGTCAGTAGCACTACCTGCTACTGACACCAACAAACGGCTTTTACCTCACCGAGGCTATGAACCTCGGTGACACGTACCTGCCATCTAGGACAGCACCCTGCACCTTACCACATACCCCCCTTTGTTCAACCCTGAGGGGTGGACACACGACAAACAGTGTACCCGGGAGAGCGCGTCTGCGTTTTTAACAACCGGCCCGCTCTGTGTTCCACCGTGAATTTAAAATTCTGTAGGGACAGAAACCACCTGGTGACCCGGGCATTCCTCTCTTTGGCTTGGGACATCCACTTGAGTGGGGAGTGGTCGGTCACCAGGCGAAAGCTTCTGCCCAACAGGTAATAACGGAGGGCCTCGAGTGCCCACTTGATGGCCAGGCACTCTCTCTCGACTATGCTGTACCTAGTCTCGGCTGGGGTGAGCTTGCGGCTGAGGAAGACAACGGGATGCTCCTCCCCGTTGACTTCCTGCGATAGTACCGCACCAAGGCCAACCTCAGAGGCGTCGGTCTGGACTATGAATTCTCTCCTGAAATCGGGTGTCACCAAAACCGGGGACCCACACAGGGCCGATTTCAAGGCGGAGAAAGCCTTTTCCGCCTGCTCATTCCAGCGGACCATCCCTGTCTTACGCCCCTTTAACAACTCTGTCAATGGCGAGCGATAGTAGCAAAGTGGGGCACAAACCTCATGTAATACCCCACAATCCCCAGGAACGACTTTACCTGCCTGGTGGTGACCGGTCGGGGCCAATTCCGTATTGCCTCTACCTTATTTACCTGAGGCTTGATGACTCCCCGCCCAATGACATATCCCAGGTATTTGGTCTCTTCCAATCCAATCGCACACTTCTTTGGATTGGCGGTTAGACCGGCTTTCCTCAGGGCATCCACTACCGCCTGCACTTTGGGCAAATGGCTTTCCCAGTCGGTGCTGTGGATGATCACATCATCTAAATAGGCCGAGGCGTACCGACGATGTGGTCGCAGCACTATGTCCATTAACCTTTGGAAGGTGGCGGGAGCGCCATGCAGGCCAAAGGGTAACACCTTGTAGTGATACAGGCCCTGCGAGGTAACAAAGCGTTTTTCCTTAGCCGACTCCGTTAAGGGTACCTGCCAGTACCCTTTAGTGAGGTCCAGCACAGAAAAATAACGGGCTTGTCCTAAATTCTCCACAAGCTCGTCTACCCGGGGCATGGGATACGCGTCAAACTTGGACACTTCATTTAACTTGCGAAAGTCGTTGCAGAACCGCAACGTCCCATCCGGCTTGGGTATTAGGACTATGGGACTGGCCCACTCATTTTTCGACTCCTCAATGACATCGAGCTTCAACATTAATTTCACTTCCTCCGCGATGGCTCGTCGCCGAGCCTCGGGTACCCGGTAGGGTTTTAACCGGACCTTGGCCTGAGGCTCAGTGACGATGTCATGTCGGATGAGAGACGTGCGGCCAGGGAGGTCCGAGAACACATCCGTGTTCCGACTGAGGAACTCCCTGACTTCCTGAACTTGTTTGGAAGACAGGCTGTCTGCAATTCTTACCGTGGTTACGGCTTCACAGGCCTCGAACGGGGGGGCTGGACCCTTTTCACCTAGAAGCCCTGGCCGGGGGCTGTGGTCGTCGGCCATGTCCCTATCTTTCCACGGCTTTAGTAAATTCACGTGGTACACCTGCTCCGGCTTGCGCCGCCTGGCTGGTGTACTTTGTAATTTACTTCCCTACTTTCTCGATCACCTCATAGGGGCCCTGCCACCTAGCTAGGAACTTGCTGTCAAGGGTGGGTACCAGAACCAACACCCGATCTCCCGGCTTGAAGCCCCGTACCCGAGCCTGACGATTGTACACCCTACTCTGGGCTTGTTGCGCTGCCTCCATATGCTCCCGGACCAGCGGCAACACCTTTTCCATCCGTTCCTGCATCTGGGTGACATACTCAATGACACTTTTGTGGGGGACAGGCTGTTGTTCCCATGCTTCCTTGGCGATATCCAACAGGCCCCGAGGGTGTCTGCCATAAAGCAGTTCGAAGGGCGAGAACCCAGTAGAGGCCTGGGGTACCTCTCGCACTGCGAACATGAGATAGGGCAGAAACAGGTCCCAGTCCTTCCCATCTCTAGACACCACCCTTTTTAACATATTTTTTAAAGTTTGGTTAAACCTCTCGACAAGACCGTCCGTTTGTGGATGGTAAACGGACGTCCGCAATTGCTTTATACGCAATAATTTACACAGTTCCCTCATAACTTTGGACATAAAAGGGGTCCCTTGGTCCGTCAGAACCTCTTTTGGCAGGCCCACACGGGAAAACATTTCCATTAACTCTTTGGCAATGAGTTTAGCTGAGGTATGTCGCAGAGGCACCGCCTCCGGATATCGAGTGGCATAGTCGAGAACTACCAGAATGTGTTGGTGGCCCCTGGCAGACTTTGGTACAGGCCCAATTAGATCCATAGCGATTCGCTCAAACGGGACCTCAATAATTGGAAGCGGTACCAGAGGACTACGGAAATGTGGCTGGGGGCTATTTATCTGACAGGAGGGACAGGACTTACAATAATTCTCTACCTCCTTGAACACACTGGGCCAATAAAACCGCTGCAGTATGCGGTCCTGGGTTTTCTACCACCCCAGGTGTCCCCCAAGAACATGTTGGTGGGCAAGCTCCATGACAAGCCTGCGATACGCTGTGGGCACCACCAACTGTTCAACAGGCTCACCTCGGATTTGGTTCACCCGATACAACATATCCTGAAGGACAATGAATCGCGGAAACATTAATTCAGCCCCAGGTTTCTGGGGTTTACCATCAATTATTATGACACTATCCCAGGCTCTGGTTAGGGTTTGGTCCCAGTGTTGTGCGGTCCCAAAATTTTCCCCGGAGACATTGAGGTCTGCCAACTCAGGTCCCGGTGGCAAGTCCTCCGTGTCTCCCACCATTACACTTAGTGGGGTTGTCTCCCCCTCTACCGCTGGAGCAGTGGTCACCCCTACCGCCGGCCCTTCGGACTCGGGCTCCCAGGGCTCTGGCCTCCCACAGGAACCAGGCCACTCTGCTAGGGTTACCCCTGTCTCAGGGCTATTAGTCACTTTCACCTCAGGCCATAGTGACGGAAAACCAGGAAGTCTCTCCCAATTATTAGTTCATAGGGTAGCTTTGAGGAGATCGCCACTTCACAAGTCCAGGTGCCGGCCGCCGTGGACAGAGACATTACAGCCGTGGGATAGTCCTTTAAGTCTCCGTGTATGCACACCACCCCAACTTTCCGGCCCGTATACTGGGAGGGCTGTACCAGGGCAGCACTTACCAGGGTTACTAGGCTCCCTGAGTCCAGCAGCGCCACTGCAAGATTATCACCGACTTGCACCTGGCACAGATGACGATTGTCTATTGTCTCGGGGTGCCGGTCGCACACAGTCTCCGGGCATACATGGAAGCCCGGTACCCATAATTGGTCTCCATGGGTTCTCCCCACTGTGGACAGTCGGCCATCACATGGCCAGGCTCGTGACACCGCCAGCAGACTATCGGGGCCGGGTCTACAGGGGTACACCCGAGCAGGTTTCTCGGGTACCAGTCGTCGGGACTGGATGGGAGACCTCCGGGGTTTGACCGGCCCCCTCCCAACAACACCCCCTTTCAAGGTTTTGTGGCCTCATAGCGCTCGACCAGGTCGACCATGTCCAGGGCATTAGTGGGTGATACCTGGCCGATCCAGTGCTGCAGGAGGTACGGCAAGGCCCTCCAGAAGATGTCAGCCAGCAGACGGTCCAGCATAGCAGCCGGACTTAGAACCTCAGGCTGCAGCCACTTTTGCAACCTGTGCAGCAACTCATAATACTGCGGCCTGGCGGGTTCAGCCGTATTAAAGTTCCACTGGTGGACACGCTGAGCCCGGACTAACACGTTCACCCCCAGTCTTGCCAGGATCTCACCTTTCACGGTCGGGTAGTCAGCTGCTTGGTCATCTGGGAGGTCAAAAAACACTTGCTGGGGTCCAGACGCCAGGAACGGAGCGACGACCTCTGCCCACTGTTCTCGGGGTAATTTCACCCTCACGGCCACCTTCTCGAACACCGCCAGATAGGTCTCCACATCATCCGAGGGGGTCATCTTAGGGATCGCTGCACGGACAGCTTTCCGGGCATCGTGGACGTGGCGGGACGCTCCTGCAGCTTGCAATGCCATCACGTGCTGCAGCAGTAGCTGGTTGGTCTCCCGCTGCTGCACGTTAGCCTCTATGAGGGCTTTCACAGCCGCCTCCATTTTGTCAGGGACCACAGGCTGCAACTTTGCCGGCCGAATACAGGACATCCAGTCGTGCCCAGCAAAAACAAACTTCGGCGTTCACGCCAGCCTCACTGCGCATGCCCGCATCCGACACCAAATGTGGGGAGTCGCTCTGGTAGACAGCGGTGCGGGTGCAGTATAGAGGCAACAGGGAGTCCAGAAGGTGCGGAAAACAGTGTTTTATTCACACTTGCATCAAAATAACAGAAGAAAGTCACTTGGTGTTAAGTCACACACATCAGCAAATGAAGGGGAAAACAAAAAGTCCAAACACAGGTTCCATTCACCTGGCAGGTTTGATGTGCGGGTTCGCACCTGGCTGTCAGCCCAGCCGCAGGACAATCATCTTCAGGGTTCCAGGACGGCTGCACGCCTCCTTGCTGGGCACGTCCTCCCAGCCCAGAGAGCTCCACAGGACTAGCAGCAGCTAGTCCTGGCTGAGTTTTTAAACCCAGCCCAAAACCAGGACTGGGTCGTGGGGAGCAGCCACCCACCCTACACTTTAGCTGCTCCCGGTAAGAGCCGGCCCGGATCGGCTTTGCAGCCATGCTATCTAGCAAATGTGTCAGTAGCACTACCTGCTACTGACACCAACAAACGGCTTTTACCTCACCGAGGCTATGAACCTCGGTGACACGTACCTGCCATCTAGGACAGCACCCTGCACCTTACCACACAACCCAATAGTTCTATGTTCCATCAGTTTAGAGGATAAATTAATCACTATGGATTGTGTCCTACCTGGGATCGCGTCTTTACATTCTGATGCGGTGGTCGATCTGGGCCTCCGATGTTTGCGTTTCCTCGTGGTGGACGGTGTCCCTGGCCCCGCCTGAAAAAAGGGCGTGTAGCTTGGGAGTCGTTGGATTCGCTGCCAGAGCTCGAGGTGTATCGATTGCCTTGTCTGTAACTACCTCTGTAACCAGCGCGAGCATCTTAATAAGGTGTGGGATGAATTGAAATTCACTATGATTTACGATCAGAAGTCCATACATTTTCTGGACGTCATTATACATAAAAAAGAAGGGGGCACATTAACTACAGATTTGTTTTGGAAAGAAACGGATAGGAACAGCATCTTGCATTCAGAGTTCACACCCACCTGCACTTAACCGCTTCAGCCCCCCTAGCTTAAACACCCTTAATGACCAGGCCACTTTTTACCATTCCGCACTACACTGCTTTCACCGTTTATTGCTCCGTCATGCAACTTACCACCCAAATCAATTTTACCTCCTTTTCTTCTCACTAATAGAGCTTTCATTTGGTGGTATTTCATTGTTGCTGACATTTTTACTTTTTTTGCCATTAATACAAATTTAACGACATTTTTGCAAAAAAAATGACATTTTTCACTTTCTGTTGTAAATTCTTTTTTTTTTAAATACATTTCTATATAAATTTTTCTCAAAATTTATTGTTCTACATGTCTTTGATAAAAAAAAAGTCCAATAAGTGTATATTTATTGGTTTGGGTAAAAGTTATAGCGTTTACAAACTATGGTGCAAAAAAGTGAATTTCGGCATTTTGAAGCAGCTCTGACTTTCTGAGTACCTGTCATGTTTCTTCAGGTGCTAGAATGTCAGGATAGTATAAATACCCCCCAAATCACACCATTTTAGAAAGAAGACACCCCAAAGTATTCGTGGAGGGGCATGGTGAGTTCATGTATCATTTCATTTTTTTTCACAAGTTAGCGGAAAATGACACTTTCTGAAAAAAAAAAAAAAAGTTTCAATTTCTGATAACTTCTGGCAAAAAAATAAATAATCTCAGACGGACTCACTATGCCCCTCAGTAAATACCTTGGGGTGTCTACTTTCCGAAATGGGGTCATTTGTGGGGTGTGTTTACTGTTCTGGCATTTTGGGCGGGGCTAAATTGTGAGCCGCCATGTAAAACCTAAAGGTACTCATTGGAATTTGGGCCCCTTTGCGCACCCAGGCTGCAAAAAAGTGTCAATTATGTGGTATCGCCGTACTCAGGAGAAGTAGGGCAATGTGTTTTGGGGTGTATTTTTACATATACCCATGCTGCGTGTGAGAAATATCGCTGTAAACGACAACTTTTTACATTTTTTTATTCAAAGTTGTCAATTTACAGAGATATTTCTCTCACCCAGTATGGGTATATGTAAATACACCACAAACTACATTGCCCTACTCTCCTGAGTACGGCGATACCACATGTGTACACTTTTTGCAGCCAAGATGCACAAGGGCCTAAATTCCAATGAGTACCTTTTAGGAGGGCATTTTTACGCATTTTTCTTCTCACTCTTTAGGGGCCCCTAAAATGCCAGGGCAGTAGAAATACCCCACATGTGACCCCATTTTGGAAAGAAGACACCCCAAGGTATTCCATGAGGGGCATGGCGAGTTCATAGAAGATTTTTTTTTTGGCACAAGTTAGTGGAAATTGATTTTTTATTGTTTTTTCTCACAAAGTCTCCCTTTCCGCTAACTTTTGACAAAAAGTTTAATTTTTCATGGACTCATTATGCCCCTCAGTGAATACCTTTGGGCGTCCACACAGAGCTACAGGACCGCCCGCAGGACGCATCCCTGCGTTCGGCGGTCCTGTAGTAGTTAAAAAATCGATTCCAAAATCCCAATTCATGAGAGTTAGAAGGATCGTTTCGGATCTGGATATGAGACAGACAAGGGTAGATGAGATGACATCACGATTCCTGATGAGGGGTTACCCTCAAGAAATATTGACAACAGCAGTGAGTGCAAGTGGGAGACAAATCCCATTCAAAGCTAGTGATGATCGAATAGCGTTTATTCATAAATATCATCCCATGAGGCTGGGTTCACACGAGCGTGTCCGGATTAGGTCCGGATGCGTTGCGGATGCGTTCAGTGAAAACTGTGCGATTTCACAGGCAAAGTCATTCAGTTTTGCCTGCGATTGCGTTCAGTTGTTCAGTTTTTTCCGCGCGGGTGCAATGCGTTTTGATGCGTTTTTCACGCGCGTGATAAAAAACTGAAGGATTACAAACAACATCTCCTAGCAACCATCAGTGAAAAACGCATCGCACCCGCACTTGCTTGCGGATGCAATGCGTTTTTCACGCAGCCCCATTCACTTCTATGGGGCTGCGGATGCGTTTATAACGCATAAGATAGAGCATGCTGCGATTTACACGCGTTGCAGAAGTGATGCGTGAAAAAAAACGCTCATGTACACAGCCCCATAGAAATGAATGGGTCAGGATTCAGTGCGGGTGCAATGCGTTCACATCACGCATTGCACCCGCGCGGAAATCACGCTCGTGTGAATGCAGCCTGAATTACAACTTTGACAATGTAGTCCGTAAACACTGGCATATCCTAGGGAAGGCATATCCCACAGTAGTGGAATTTAAAAATCCACCATTAATATGCAATCGACGAAATCCCAGTCTCAGAGACCGATTGGTACATTCTGACATGGGCACTATGGGTAAAATTGTGACACAAAGTACACTTACACATCAGAAGGGAGGTACTTTTCCCTGTCTCCATTGCATGCAGTGCAGCAATGTACTGAAGGGCCAATTCTTCCAACATCCACAGACTGGCAAGTCCTACAAAATTAAGGGTTATTATAGCTGTGACACTACCAATTTATTTTTTTTGTTGGGGATAACCCTTTCCCGTGCAAGCGTTCCAGTGCTGAGCTGTTTTGACTTTATATTGAACATGTGTGAGGCAACTTAAAGGGGTTGTCTCACTTCAACAAATGGCATTTATCATGTGGACAAAGTTAATACAAGGCATTTACTTATATACTGTAATTGTCCATATTGCCTCCTTTGCTGTCTTCATTCATTTTTCCATCTAAATATACACTGCTTATTTCCATGGATTACGACCACCAGTGTGATGTTGGTGAAGGGGGAGGAAACCTTTGCAGCTTAGGGAAGGCATACAATGTAAGGAAGGGTGGCAGGCTTGGGCATTTTCAAAACCAAAGTCTGTCTTTCTCGGCACTTTTGATCCGTTTTCCGTAAGATTAAAACTGCTTTTCCAGGACATTCACTACAGAGGACATAAAGGTATGTCTAGCATGGCTTAAAAGAGAAATATAGCGGCTCACCCTCTCATTGCTCTGGATAAGGTGCTCTTTAGTGATGAGCGAGCATGCTCGTTCAAGTACCGGTTTGGCTTCAAGTACCGTGTGCTCAAGCGAAATGCTCAAATCTTCTCCCCGCACCTTTGGTGCCTTCTAAGCAGCCAATCAACGTGCAGGTAAGTAATGCCATTCAGTGTAATGCTGTAGCCATGTTAGCTACTGGCATTACACTGATTGGCTGGCCGGAGCGTGTCATCGGGTGCTACATAGCACCGATAACACTTGTTCAGCTCAGTCAGCGTCAGGGAGAGCAGAGCAGAGGCAGTGAAAGATAGTTTGTGAAGTGAAATTTATCAGATTTTATTAGAAACAAGATTTAGAAAGACCCAAAAGTCCTTTTAAGGACTACAATGTGTTTGTTTGAGAGCAGTAATATATTTTTTGTACCTGCGCTCAATTGATCAGTCTCAGGGACAACCTTGCTGAGGAAGAGACACAGTGCAGGGAGAAAAATTGCTGTTTTAACAACTACCTAAAGCTTTTCATGCAACCAATAATCCTTTTAAGGGCTAGTGTGTGTGTTTGACCACATAAATATATTTTTCTTTAATACCTATTTGTGACATATATACTGTAAATTATCCGCAGACTGTGTACTGTAATTTTGCGGAAATTACATTAATCAGCGCCACATTTATTGTCAATAGTGTGTGCGTTTAATCCACATCGGTCACACATATAGTTCTCCATCTGCAAAAAAAATTTTTTGGGGGGAAATGTAACTAATTTGTGCCACATCTGTGTGTGCATTTTATCCACATCCGTGACATATACTGTACTCCATCCACAAACTCTGTTTTTTGGGGAAATTTAACTAATTTGTGCCACATCTGTGTGTGCATTTAATTCACATCCGTGACATATACTGTTCTCCATCCGCAAACTCTGTTTTTTGCAGGAAATTTAACTAATTTGTGCCACATTTGTGTGTGCATTTAATCCACATCCATGACCTATACAGTACTCCATCCAAAAACTGTTTTTTTAGCGTAAATTTAAATAATCAAGGGCCAGACTTCTACTGTCTCTGTAGTGTGTGCGTGTAATACACATCCGTGACATATACAGTACTGCATCCAAAAACTATCCTAGGCCTAATGAAAGTGTATAGTGGCCTATTTAAGTCCAACAAGAAAAATATATTCTCAGGTCACTTCTGCAGTTATTTCTGGTGAAAGTGTATAGGGGAGTATTGCAATAGAAAAAGAAACATAAATTTGCCATTTGCTGGTGCAATTTTATGTAGAAAAACCTTTATTGACGTAAATCAGTAGAAAAAGAAATATTCATTCGCCATTCTCTGCTGCACTTATATATTGAAACACCTTTATTGTCGTCTAGCAGTAGAAAAAAATATATACATTCGCCATTCGCTCCTGCACTTATATCTTGAAAAACCTTTTGCGACGTATATCAGTAAAAAAAGAAATATACATTCGCCATTCGCTGCTGCACTTACATCTTGAAAAACCTTTATTCACGCATATCAGTAGAAAAATAAAAATATATTTAGCATTCACTGTTGCAGTTATATGTAGTAAAGCCTTTAGGGGCGTATTTCTGTAGAAAAATCAAGATCTATTCAGCGTTCAGCGCTGCAGTTATATGTGGGAAAGTCCTTTTTGCAGTATGGACCGAATTCTGTTGTGGTGAAACTTTGTATTCATGTTTCACACATTGCGCGCTTACGTGACGACGTCCATAAGAGTGGCGCACCAATACAGGTGAATACACTATGCACTAACCCTGCACAAAAATGCGAACTAATTAATACCAGCCCGCATCTATCTGTGGTATTGTTTACTGGACACTATGGGGACTTTTCTGCAGCACAGAAACTGCACGAGGACAGCGTCTCGCTTTTCCAGTGCGGACCTACTTCCTCTGCTACGTCCTGTTCACTTCAGATCACTCCTCTCAGTCACGTTGTTTTTTTTAAACTGACAGCTGTGGGGAATTGCTCTGGTAGACAGGCTTGCGGACGCAGTATAGAGGCAAGGTATACAGTTCTCTGGGTAAAGCAGAAGTGTTTTATTCACACTCGGCAAAACAGAAACAGTCTTTAGTGCTTGTTCACACAAGGCAAAACAGAAACAGTCTTTAGTGCTTGTTCACACAAGGTAAAACACCCGGCAAAAACATAAGTCCCACAGCAAGGTCACCTGAGTGGTCGGTGTTAGTTCACACCTGGCAGTTAGGTCGGCCACGCAAAGTTTCCACCAGCGGCTTCCAGGTAGACTGCACGCCTGTTTGCAGACTCTTGCTCTCAGCCCTGAGAGCTCCACAGCAACACCAGCAGCTTCCAGGATAATCACCTCCCACCTGCTGAGGTGGCTGCCTTTTAAAGGCCCGGAAAAAGTCCGGCCTGGACCGTGGGGAATAGTCTCCCACCCAGCACTTGACTATTCCCAATAAGAGCCGGCCCGGATCGGCTTTGTAGCCATACTAAATATCAATGTGTCAAGCAGCACTAGCTGCTGCTGACACAAAAAAACTCCGGCTCTTATCTCACCGAGGCCAGGAACCTCGGTGACACGTACCTTCCGTCGACGACGGAACCTTGCGCCCTCTTACACAGCCTATAACCATCTGTTGAAAAGCCTTTAGTGGCGTATATATGTGGAAAAAGAAAAATATACTCGTCATTCACAGTTCCAGTTATAAGTGGTAAAACCTTCAGTGGCGTATATCAGTAGAAAAAGATATTCGGCATTCAGCGCTGCAGTTATATGTGGTAAAATCTTTTTTAAATTATTTTGGTGGAAAAAAATTGTAATTAGCGCTGCAGTTATATGTGGTAAAATCTTTTTAAAATTATTTTGGTGGAAAAAAAAAAGTAATCAGCGCTGCAGTTATATGTGGTAAAATCTTTTGTGACTTATTTCGGTGGGAAAATAAATTGTATTCAGCGTTCAGCGCTACAGTTATATGCAGTAAAATCTCCATGGTGTCTCTATAATAAATCTGCAGCATGAAGGCCCCTTTGTGGCTTCTACACACTTTGAAAATAATTCTTCAGCAGAGCGAGTAGATGAGGGATGACCGTGGAGCTCCATGACCTTCCAAGGAGTTTGTATTCAGCGATGCTGTTATATGTGGTAAAATCTTTTGTGACTTATTTTGGTGGAAAAAAGTATTGTATTCAGCGTTAAGAGCTGCACTTATATGGGTAAAAAAATATAAAAATATTTTGGTGGAAAAAAAATTGTATTCAGCGTTAACCGCTGCAGTTATATGCGGTAAAATCTCCATGATGTCTCTATGATAAATCTGTAGTGTAGGGGCCCCTGTGTGGCTTCTACACACTTTCAAAATAATCCTTCAGCGGAGCGAATAGATGCCAGATGACCAGGATGCTCCATACTCACTGTTAGTAGCTGGCATCTACCGACCATGGCGTCCCACGTGGTGATTTTCAGACTCACCTCTTCCTCTGTGTCTCTTTATTTGGTACGGGTAATATTACTTTTCGCGATGCTTGGTCTCCCATGTGTCTCAACACGTGAACCTCGAACTACCCGGTTCTTTTCAAAGATGGAAAGTTGTAAGAAGAGAGTTATAGTATCTGTGGAGAGGTCCACACCGCTTTTAATAGAAGACTATTTTCTTTATATTTCCATAGATTTTTAGTAGGTGGGTGCCGAATCCTATATATATGCCTGTTCACCAAACCACCACGTGGGTCGCCACAGTCGGTGGATGCTAGCTACTATCAGTGAGTATTCAACAATAATCCCTGTTAGCATCCTATTGATACAATCAGCGCCAAAAAGCAATTAAAGGGAATTATAAGTGTAAGGTGGATACAATACAAAACAAGAAACATTCTAATGTATCGCTTTACCATTTTGTTGCAGCAAACAAACTAACAGACTTATAAAGCAGGAGTAGCTCTTACTGTCCATTCAAAAAATAGAATCCCCGCACAACGCTTAAGTGAGCAATTAGAAATAAGCAAATCTACTACCTACATTCTATTATAATATTATGCAAATGTGATATGCACTATGGGACTTAATTGCGGCTGTATGCACAATAGATACTAACGATATACATATCACACGGCTACTGCACGATTCTCTGCTGATTAACATGGCTCCAGTGGACCTATTGCCCATACAACCTATAGCGTGATATTGCCCATCCAACCTATAGTCTGATATTGCTATCGAATGTGGTACATTTTTTATTTTATATATATTTTTTTTTTTATTATTTCAGCTGATCTAGGTTTACGTTTTTTATATGTTTCTGAACAGTTTTTATGAAAATTGTTAATGCAATTGTGTTATAATAAATATCTATATCAAAGATATATCCTCCTTGGATGGTTTCAAATACAAAGTGCCACATACAATTAATTGTTATACTAGACAGGGTGAGTCAATTTGACAGAGCACCATTTTTAAAGTGACAAGGGGGAGAGCCGTTGTTATATTTACTCAAACTATTTAAATTTTCTCAATTAATTTGTTTTTAAATATGTTCTTGAACTGGTTTTATCTATCGTGAATGTAGTTGTAAAATATTAACTACTCATTTAAGGATATATTCTCTCTGGCTGGTTTCAGGTGTAGAGTGCCTGTCCTAGTTATGCATGTCTAGCATGCTTGTGCAATATTCTGCTGGCCATTAATGATGGTTTAATGGGTGAAAATATGGTGACAGATTCCCTTTAATCTTCTCATCGTTCATGATGAATTTGATTAGTTTAGAATTCATTCACTCCTCTCTATATACCATATCTAATTTCTGGGGGGGGAAATATATTTTTTAACATTTTACATGATGAATAAAAAGGATAGCGCAAAAATAAAACATCTGTAGTTAGAAATTCTGTTGTTGAAAAATAAAAGCTGTCCTGTGATTGCGTGCAATGGGCAACAAAGTCAGATTTATTTAGCCAATTTTTATGAATCTGCCCCTTTGGGTAAAGGTTAGTTTAAAACTGTACACAAAGGGGCAAGTTTAAGATGGTAAGTGGTGACATCACAACAAGAAAAAGCTGTTTGTCTGTTGGAATTTGCAAGAACAAGGTCTGTTGTGACAGTACAGCAACATTTTCTGAATAAATTTGGTAAATGTGCTCTGAATAGAAACTGCATTTCATGTTTTTGTGAATCAATTTGAAACCATTGCCTTTTATGGGATGGGAAAAGTCCGGGCCACTCAAAGACTTTCGAAAAGACAGTGAACAGGATATGAGCCGTGTATGAGCATAGTCCTAGAAAGTCGAAAAGGCTAACTAGTTACAGAGTTACATCATTAGTATGGTTAGAAAAAAGACATACTGTAAGTCCAGCAAGTTCAACCAAATGATTGGTGGGAATGTGAATTTTATCAAAGAAGAGTGAGAACTAGTCTTCTACACACTGGCATAAGCATTAATGTTATTTAATTCTAAGAACTTACCTGAACCTTTAAATCGTGAAATATGCCTGCTGTTAACATGTCCTGAGATACACTATTCCACATATCTTCAGTTCTTATGGTATAGAAGAGTTGATGCTTCTGAACTTTTTCTACTCCAGATAGTCATTTACCAAGTGGATACCTGTACTCTCAGTGCCCAAGTCAGCTCGTTGTTTAACATCTTCCATAGATTTCACAGTATAAAATAGCTTGGTGTCATCATCTGCAAAAATAGAAAAAGTGATACTTATCTCATCATCTAATTAATAAATTAAATAATATGGGACCGAGCAATGGAGTATTCCACCAGGGAAAATTCTAAATATGAATCAGTAACCAGAAGAACAATCAGTTTCCAATCCAATTACAAACTATACATTTTAAGCTTATATACCCCTTATTTTACCTATTAAATATCTGGAAAAAGAGGGAGAGAACAAAAAGCAACATGCAGCGGTATTTAGAAAAGTATCAAAAAGATTTTATTGAACATATATTAAAAATTATAGATCATAGAAGGAGGTAGCAAGAGAGCATAGACGCAACCCTGGACCCTATAGCAAAACGTACAAAAACATATATGTATCTAGCATCGTTAGAAGGTAATATAACAGAAAGTCAAATGCTATACTGTTTTATAAGTATGGTATATCAAAGCCTCGCTGTAGCCTTCAAAAAGTCCACAAAAAAGGAACAAAAATAAGGACAAGTGTCTTTGTATATAGACAATGTTAGTGGTACAAGGCAAACAGAAAATGACAATAAAGTGAGGGACCAGGATGGCATCAACCCCGACGCGCGTTTCGGCGAACCTTCGTCCGGGGGTCGGGGTTGACGCCATCCTGGTCCCTCACTTCCATTTTCTTACTGGTAAGTACCCTTTCGGGTTCTGCTCTAGCACGATTCATGTCATTTTCTGTTTGCCTTGTACCACTAACATTGTCTATATACAAAGACACTTGTCCTTATTATTGTTCCTTTTTTGTGGACTTTTTGAAGGCTACAGCGAGGCTTTGATATACCATACTTATAAAACAGTATAGCATTTGACTTTCTGTTATATTACCTTCTAACGATGCTAGATACATATATGTTTTTGTACGTTTTGCTATAGGGTCCAGGGTGGCGTCTATGCTCTCTTGCTACCTCCTTCTATGATCTATAATTTTTAATATATGTTCAATAAAATCTTTTTGATACTTTTCTAAATACCGCTGCATGTTGCTTTTTGTTCTCTCCCTCTTTTTCTGTGTTTGTACAGAGTATATGCAGATATACATATTATAGGCATATCAATAACAAAGGCCCCACCACTGAGTGTACAAATTGTAGTTAGGGCATGAGATACCTCCGGGTTTTTTTTCTCTTTTTCTATTAAATATCTGATAGATAGTATAAAACGCCTTTGCAAAATCCAAGCATACTATCCACAGTTACTCCCCCTCTCCTTCCCCCACACTCACCTCTTCATGAAAAAAATATAAAAGGTTAGTCTGACAGCTTCTGTCTTTGGTAAATCCATGTTGGTTATTAATTATGATTAGAGATGAGCGAATTGAAGCTGAAGAAGTGGAATTCGTTAAAAATTTCTGAAAAATTTGATTTGCAACAAATACGAATTTCCTCGCGTTTCATGGTACTGAATCTTAATTTTTCCTAACATGGCGGCTAAAATGGGGGCTACTTGTGTGACTACATGGGGCAAGGAACTCTGGGAAGGCGGGATGCCCCATAATGCCTTGCATGCAGCCAATAAGCACCCAGTCAGTCCGGTGATGTCACAGCCCTATAAAAACAGGGGCTATCTTAGATTCTGCCAGGCGCTAGGGAGAGTGAAAGAAAAACTAAATGTAAAAAAAAAAAAAAGGGGAAGGTAGCGATTTACTAGTACAGGCAAAGGATAGTTAGAGGAATCCTTTCAAAGGCAGGGAGAGACGCGTGCAGATGCTCGGGAGAGTCATAGGAAAATCCTCATTGTGGAAAAAAGCTATTTACAAGTGAAGGGAAAGGATAGTGAGAGGAATCATTTCAAAGGCCAGGAGTGACGTGTGCAGATGCTTGGGAGAGTCATAGGAAAATGCTCATTGTAAAAAAAAAAAGCAATTTACAAGTGCAGTGAAACATTACTTGGGGATCCAGATAGTCTCATAATACAACTCTGTCATTCCAGCAATTACTTATCGGGGTGCAAGTGCTATGTTGAAAAGCCTTTAGTGCCTTTTATCTGTGGAAAAATATAAATATATACGCAGGTCACTTTTGTTGTTATATATGCTAAAATCATTTGCAGTCATTTCTGGTGAAAGAGTATAGGGCAGTATTTCAGTAATAGATTAAACATATAAATGCACTGTACTGTTGCAGTGATTTCTGTTGAAAGCATATAGGGGCGTATCTCATTAAAAAAAGAAAAATATATACGCACAGCAATGTTGCAGTTTTTTGTGGTGAAAGTGTATAGGCTCGTATTTCAGTACTACAAAAAAAATATATACACACTTCACTCTTTAATTGTTTTCTGATTAAAGTGTAGAGTGGCCTTTTTCCATCCAACAATAAATACTATATATATTCTCGGGTCACTTCTGCAGTTATTTCTGGTCAAAGGGTATAGGGCCGTATTACAGTCAAAAAAAATATATATATACGCACTGCACTGTTGCAGTTATTTCTGGTGAAAGCGTATATGGGCGTATTTCAGTACTACAAGAAAAATATATTCTCAGTACACTGTTGCAGTTATATCTGGTAAACCCTTTACTGGCGTATTGCAGTAGAAAAAGAAATATACATTGGACATTTGCTGGTGCACTGATATGTAGAAAAACCTTTATTGATGTATAGCAGTAGAAAAGAAATATACATTCGCCATTCACTCCTGCACTTATATCTTGAAAAACCTTTTGTGACTTATATCAGTAGAAAAAGAAATATGCATTCACCATTCGCTGCCTCACTTATATCTTGAAAAATAAAAATATATTTAGCCTTCACTGTTGCAGTTATATGTGGTAAAGCCTTTTGTGGCGTATTTCTGTAGAAAAATCAAGATATGTTCAGCGCTGCAGTTATATGTTGGAAAGTCCTTTTTGTGGTATGGACTGAATTACGTTTTGGTGAAATTTTGTATTCATGTTTCACACACTGTGCGCTTACATGATGACGTCCATAAAAGCGGCGCACCAATACAGGTGAGTACACTATGCACTAACCCTGCACAAAAGTGCGAACTAATTCACACCAGCCCGCATCTATCTGCGGTATTGCTTACTGGACACTACAGGGACTTTTCTGCAGCACAGAAACCGCACGAGGACTGCATATCGGTCTTCAAGTGCGGACCTACTTCCTCAGCTCCCGTTCACTTCAGATCACTCCGCCTCAGGCGCCATTGGTTTTTTGAAACTGTCAGGCAGCCAATTACCCTATGTTGAAAAGCCTTTAGTGGCGTATATACGTGGAAGAAGAAAAGCATACTTGGTGTTCTCTGTTCCAGTTATATGTGGTTAAGCCTTTAGAGGCATATATCAGTAGAAAAAGATAGTCGTCGAACAGCACTGCAGTTATATGCGGTAACATTTTTTTTTTTATTTCATTGGAAAAAATCTTGTATTCTGAGTTAAGCGCTGCACTTATATGCGGTAAAATCTTTTCTGAATTATTTCAGTGGAAATACAAATTTCCACCTCCATTAATTTCCTTATCTCTTCATTAACATCAGACACACTAACTTTACACCCCCCAACCCCCCCCCCCCGGCCCCCAGCTATAAAGTATATATAAGTGGTGCCAGCACCACCTAGGAATGAATAAAGGTAAAGGATACTGCCAGCCTGTTAAAGGTAACTACAGCATGATACCACAATACATTTGATTTTACCTTTAGCAAGAGTTTAAAGTGCCCACATATAGTACATAGTGGGGCACTGCATCAAGATAAATCAGGCGTGGATCAGCCAGCATTTCCAAACACCAATCCCTGATGCATCAGACTAGATCATCCATGGTGCCACACCAACATTTTGACAAGAGACCGGTTTCTTCTGGCTACCTGTCTCAGCTACTATTATGATGCTGTTATCCACCTGATGCCACACATCTGATGCCAAGTGCTCCTTCTTTTACCCACCATCTTCAGCGGGTACTAGTATTGCCACCCACCTCCACAGTATGTCACCATGCCACTCTGTGGCCTCCTGATACTGCCACCACCTCCAGACTCATTGTACAGCTCTGTGGTCTCCTCATGCTGCCATGTCTACACTATGTCACCGTGCCACTCTGATGTATCATGCTGCTGCCAAGTCCATACTATGTCACCTTGCCACTCTGTGGCCTACTGATGCTGCCATGTCCACACTATGTCAGAAGGAAGGAAAAATGAGACGCACAACAGATCCTGTCTGTGTAGCAGCTGTAAGGCCTGTATGGTCCCGTTAGAATTGGCTTATGATATGGTAGCCAAAATCAGGAGTGGGTATAAAACACAGAAGACATGCAAATATTCCATTCACGGGTCATCTCTGTTTTAGATCCACTCCTGTTTTTATTGGCATTAGCAAGACTGAGCAAATGCTGACCGAGTGAAAGCGTATGCTCCACAGACAGGATTCGTTTTTTGTGGGTTATTGTTCTGACGGATCAGAGGAAGGGCAAAATAATTAGTGACATCAACACAAACTTACTGCTGACACCCTCTCCACTCTGTCATGTGCTCTACTTGTATAATTGATTAATAGAACAGGTTCTGTAGACATATATGAGGAATCAGCGGATGAGGGTGTAAAAGGAGTGCACTTCTTCTTGACACTAACATCGACATGAAAGACTGAGTTCATACTTAAATTTGCCAAAACTGGCCTAATAACTCAAGTATACTAATACTTTCTTATAATTTTAATCAAGTTTTGGTTTAATAAATTTAATATTAAAATATTTAATAAACTTAATAATAAAAATTAAATGTTGCGTAAGACAGTAGAGAATCAGAAAGTCCTTAGTTTATTCAACGACATGGTGTTGTGATGGAGAAAGCATTCCAAAAAAAATAAAAAATCATCTCCACCTGGAGACGAATCCTGTCAAGATTGATGCAAGTGCTGTAGTGTCTGCTCATACAGCTAGATACTTCTGGGGGACCCGCCTGCCATGAACAGGCCTCTAATAGCAACAAACAATGAGAAGAAGGGAAAGCTTCAATAATTGCTTGGAGCCCAGAAGAGTTGCGAAGTTAATCAATATTCAAACCAATCAAGCCAAGGACTCTTCATCAGGGGTTCATCATGGAATGGAAAGGAGGGCATCGTTATTAGAGTTAATATATTTAATAATAAAATTTTTGATAAATTTAATAATAACAATTACATTTTTCCTAACACAGGAGGAGGAGTATATCCTGTGGTGCAGGGAGATGGAGAGGGTCTTTGGATTCCCACAGCACTATACAGACATCTCAGAAATAAACCGCGGCTCCTGACAGCATCTCCTGGAAATGTCATGGAGCATCCCGGTCATCTGGCATCTATTCGCCGCACTGAAGGATTATTTTAAAAGTGTGTAGAAGCCACACGGGACCCCTACGCTGCAAATTTATCATGGAGACATCGTGTTTTATAATATTACATTATTATTTTGTGCATTAGCAATACTGATGGACTACTGAGTAAATGCTGACCAAGGGAAGGCGTATGCTCCACAGACAGGATCCGTTTTTTGGGGGTTATTGTTCTGACAGATCAGAGGAAGGGCAAAATAATCAGTGACGTGAATGCAAACTTACTGCTGACACCCACTCTATTGAGGGCTTTACTTGTATGAGCGCTTAATAGAACAGGTTCTGTAGACATCTATTCTTGGCGCTAACATCGACCTGTAAAGCTGAGTTGATACTTCAGTTATTTGGTCAGTTTTGGCCCCATGACCGCCCAAATAAGTGAAGTATGTAGTGATTCTAAGAGCGACGCCTGTCATCTGCATGTCATACGGACTCACAGTATTATTTCACTACCAAAGCAGACTCCCTATGCGTGTTACTTCAAGGCACAGTGTTCTACACCACTATAAAGCCTCTCAGCAGCCAGAAAATAGCTGTTTATAATCAAACAATCAAAAATTTGGCGACCCAGCTAATCAAATTTTTAAAATTTTCGCTCATCTTTTAATTATGATATTATTTATGGCCACATACTCCTGTATATAGTTCCTTAAAGAGGTTGTATAACCTGATTATATTGATGACCTATCCTCAGGATTGATCATCAATATCTGATTGGTCGGGGGTCCGACACCTCACACCCCCACAGATCAGCTGTTTTGAAGAGGATATAATGCTTGATATGAGTGCTGCATCCTCTTTATTACACTTCCCCTTCAAATGTTTTGCCCACAGCAGAAGTTAATTTTACTGTTTTATAATTACTTGGTAAAGTATGTAACAAGTGCCATACAAATTACACATTGACTTTCAGGACCAATTGGAAGAGGAAAAATTCGCTGACAGGCTGGTGTTCAGTGATGAGGCTACCTTTTACTTCAGTGTAAAAGTCAATTACGACAACCTTAGAATCTGGGCCTTAGAAAAACCACATACTCTTATCAAGCACATAACAGATTCACACAAAGTAAACATGTTCTGTGTAATAAGCAGGCACTGGCCACTCCTACCTGGAAATCTTAAGGAAATGGTTTATGCCACTGATACAGTAAGATCTGCCAAACATAGTCTATCAGCATAGTGGTGCTCCTCCTCACTTGCAGTTGGATGTTCACTAATACCTGATAGACACTCTACCAGAACGTTGGATTGGACACACCAGAATAAACGATTTACCAAGGTTGCTCTGGCCTCCACAATCACCATATTTAACACCCAAAAACTTTCTTTGGGGCTACATCAATAACTCAGTGTATCTGACTCAAAAAACAAAATCTGATTTACCTTAGATGACAAATCACTGAAAACGTGGGGTCCATATCCAAGGATATGTTGCCACAAGTCTGGACAGAACTGGACTACCTCCTAAACATTTGCCATGTCAGCAATGGAGCTCAAATCGCATATTTGTAGTATATAAAATTTGGATAAATAGTATTTCTCAGTTATGATTATTAAGGCTATAAATTTGCACCATTTTTTTTGATACTGTATGTGTTCTATTGTACTGTAAGCTGTAGAATTATTTTATTTTATAAGAAATTACATGCTCAACAGGATTAAGCGAACCCGAACTGTAAAGTTCTGGTTTGTATCGAACTTTAGGGTTTTTCGTACCTGGACCTGAAGCCGGACATTGTCGGGGGGGGACAAATTTTTTGGGCTGTTCAAGTACCCCTGCGGCCTGCAGTGCATAACCTGGGTGAAAATTATTCAATTACATTAGTCTGTCAAATTTTTTTGTGACCTAAAGCGATTTTTTATCTGTTTGCAACAGGCACTGCATATCTGACATTCCAATAAAACTGCTAAATACTGCAGTTACATTGCTGCTATAAAAAAGCACTTTTTTTTTGTTAGATAGCAAATTTGCATGCTACGCTGCATTTCTGACAGTCCAATACAACCGTAACATACTGCATTTACATTGGTGCTATAAAAAAACACACTTTTTGTGCTAGATAGGTGACAGGGAAGTAAATTTGTAAAAATCGTCTGTTTCATTGGTGGGTCGACATTTTAACAGTTTTGCTGTATACAAACCCCTGCTCTGCATAGATGACAGGGACATAAATTTGTATAAATTGTCTGTTACATTGATGGGTGACATTTTGCCAGTTTTGCCGTATACAAACCCATGCTCAGCATAGGTGACAGGGAGGTAAATTTCTAAAAATCATCTGTTACATTGGTGGGTGACATTTTGACAGTTTTGCTATATACAAACCCCTTCTCTGCATAGGTGACAGGGGGGTAAATTTCTAAAAATCATCTGTTACATTGGTGGGTGACATTTTGCCAGTTTTGCCGTATACAAACACCTGCTCTGCATAGGTGACAGGGACGTAAATTTGTAAAAATCGTGTTACATTATTGGGTGATATTAACCCAGTTTTGCCATATACAAACCCCTGCTCTGCATAAGTGACAGGGAGGTAAATTTCTAAAAATCATCTGTTACATTCTTGGGCCATAAAGTACCCCTGCACTGCATACCTGACTTGGAAATATATTCAGTAAATTAGGTGGCCTTCAGATTGTTGGGTGATCTGTACCCCTTCTTTCTTTCAAAGTACCCCTGCACTGCATAACAGACAGGGAACTTAATTCATTACAATTGGCAGTTATATTGTTGCCGGACATGAAGCCTTTTTTGGCTGGGAAGCCAAAGGAATTCGTCAACAACAATGTGTTTTTGTTTTCTTTTTCTTTTTTCTTTTATAAATTGGGGAATTCACGTCCGAGGAATTATCACACTCGAGGTGGAAAAAGACCCTTTCACTCTGAGACACAAGGACCAAAGAGGAAGAAACATGAACACAATAACGGTGATGGTCCTTCCTCCAGCTTGAAGGTAATTAATTTATCAAATATCACCTTGAGCAAGACACAGATCGAGGTACTTCGCCTCGGACTGAGTTTCTGCCCAAATACTTACCTTGATGAATTTACCGTAGTAAAGGACCTCCAACTCTTCGGGCGGAGATTGGCTTTTAAAAAGATTTTTCATAAAACATCCATTGAGGACGAGCTATTTCATACCACACAGGAACGTGTAGCGGTTGATACATTGCGATCATTGGCGGACGAACAAAACATTCTACCATCTACATCACATGGTGAGTATCCTCTATCACTCTTACCTAAATCAAAACGCTTTCCCATTCTCTCCCAACATCCCGAAATTGACCTGTTCATTAGATTGGTCACACAAGAAATCAAAAGGAGAGTAGGGGGGGAGAGTAGGGGGGGAGAGTAGGAGATAACTTGACTAAAGAACAACGTATGGCACTTCGGGAACTGCGGGATATGAGAGATATAGTTTTCAAACCTTCTGATAAAGGAGACAATGTGGTCGTATGGCCGACCACAATGTATGAGAAGGAAGCTTTCCGCCAATTGAGAGATTCATTATGCTATAAACGTCTCACATTTAATCCTACATCCAGATACAAGGAGGAGCTAATACAGATCTTACAGGAGGCGAAGGAATTGGAAGTGTTGAATCAAGAACAAGTGGAGGGACTTACAGTGAAAGATCCTACAATCCCCACACTCTACTTACTCCCGAAAGTACATAAGAACTTGGATCATCCGCCAGGTAGGCCGATCGTGTCGGGGGTTGGGGGTATGTTGGAACCTACCTGTAAATTTATCGATTTTCATTTGAAACCCTTGGTAGAGACCCTCCCTTCATATACACGGGACACCTTGGACTTATTGAACAAGGTAGTTGGCATTCATGTCCAAGAAGATATGCTCCTTGTAACCTGCGACGTGGAATCACTCTACACCTCCATACGCCACGAAGATGGGATCTCCGCAGTAACCAAATTTTTGGAGATGAGTGATATAAATCACCTTCTGGGTAAGTTTTTGATACGCCTAATTACGTTCTCTCTCACACACAATTTTTTTCTTTTTAAACAATCATTCTATCTCCAATTGCAAGGTACCGCAATGGGGGCGGCCTTTGCGCCATCCTATGCGAACCTGTTTTTGGGACAATGGGAACGAGAAATCTTCCTAACGGACCCTGCCAGAGGAATTGAAAAGGTCCACTTGTGGACGAGATATATCGATGATGTACTCTTTCTCTGGCAGGGTTCGGCGGAGGAGTTGGAAAAATTTGTGATTGAGCTTAACAATAACCGGTATAACATCAAGCTTACCTATAAATGGAGTAATGAAAAGGTTGATTTCCTGGATGTCCTTTTGAAGAAAGATGAAAGGGGATATATTCAGACGAATTTATTTAGGAAACCGACGGCTACAAATAGCCTACTTCATGCTACATCGGCACATCCCCCACATCTAATCCGTAATATCCCTGTTGGGCAATTCCTTCGGATACAATGTTTATGTTCGGAGAATCACACTTTTGAGAAAAGGATGAGCGAGTTAACGGATCGTTTCCAGGAGAGGGGGTATAGCAATAGGGCATTGAAGAGGGCCAGACAACGTGCTCGTCATGCTAACCGAAATACCTTACTACATACCAAACATCCACCGAGGACTGAAGATCAGGTTAGACTAATCACCGATTTTACTTCTAGATCACGTGAACTATCTGAAATCCTGGCGAAATTCTGGCCGGTATTGTTGACGGACACAATTTCAAGACAATATCTACCATCCAGACCCTCGATAACATACCGTAGAGGACCAAATTTGAGAGATATGTTGGTAAAGAGCCACTATAGAGGTAAGGTACCGGGAAGACTTTTTGGATCAAAGGGCCCAAGGTGGGGGTGTTCCCCTTGTGGGAAGTGCGTTGCATGCCAGAATGTTGAGAAAACGGACGTATTTCAGGATGCCACTGGTCAGAATACTTATAGAATTACTCACAAAGTGGACTGTGCGACGATGGGAGTTATTTATCACGCATCATGCCCATGTGGCAAAGTCTACATTGGCATGACGACCCGTGAGTTCCGTCGCAGGATACGGGAACACGTATTAGACATTATGTCAGCAAGTGATGAGGAATTTGTATCTTTACTAAAACCTATACCCCGACATTTTAGGCTACAACATGCATGTGACCCGACCCTTCTGAAGGTGAAGGCCATTGACAGAGTGTACCCCATGGAAAGAGAAGGAGATTGGAAGAGAAGACTAGCTCAGATGGAAACCCGATGGATACACAAATTGGGGACTCTTGCTCTCGGTGGCCTGAATGAATATAACAGATTTGCTTCATTCCTGTAATTTTTCCTCCCTTTCAGGTATTACCCTTGTTTTTATGGATGCGTCAGTGGTTTTTGCACCCATTTTTGTTTTTATTATTGGTTTTTAATTTGATGTATATCATATATGTTTTTAACAGCTCCTTATGATTTGGACATCAATATCTGCCTATACTCCATTATTCGTTGGTGAATTTGAACAACTGAACTCCAGAGCATCGTTACACCGAACTTGTGACATCTTTGCTCCCTCAATTTTAGTGGGAATTTTATTTACCTGTACCAGTCTCCTCTCTCCCTTCCTTTATTTCCTCCCCCCCTCCTCTTTTTTATATTCTCACTTTTTTAGTGTATCTGTTTGTACTGTGACAGTATTTCTGTGCTTTTAGGATATGTATTGTGCACTTTATGTATACACATAATATATTATATTTGTTTTTTTATTGTACTAAAAATCTTTTTAGTACTCCGATACCTTGGTCTATGCACATTGCACTTCAATTAAATTTGCTATTTTGCACTTATTAACCTCCTTATTCATTACCATTATATCATATATTTATTGTACCCACTATGGATCAATTTTGTGGAGTGTCTATACTTTGTACTAATGGTTATTTATTTTCTAGGTTTTTTATCCTTAATTGTGGTTTTTTACATCATATAGGTGGTCTCTCTCTCCTGCCTTTCCCCTCCCCCCCCTTCTTTCCTTTTTTTTTTTTTTCTATGGGTAAGTATCAATCATCATTCTCACTTTCGCACTGTGTGGCACTGACAGCACTTCCCTTCACCTGCATGTTGTTTTTATTGCATGTTCTCACTCACCTTTTTTCATAATTTTTTTTTTTTTTTTTTTTTTTCTATTTTTTCACTTTTTATTAGCGGTCATTAAGTTTTGTATCGCGAGCAATATATTGCACTGATTGGGCACTAAATAATATTGTATCAAATTATCATTGTTACCAATAAACCTTTTGTTGCGGATATGAGTATAATCAAATTATGGCAGGGACTATTTTTATTAAGGGGTACTAATTTTACTAAATGTATTGAATTAAATGGGTATTAAATATTATCGTATTGAATAATCGTTGCAACCATCTTTCTGGGGTGCGATCATAATAAAGGTATGGTAGGGGCTGTTTTACTTTCACATATGCAATGGATAGGGAGAGATTTAATATGTACAGTCCGGTGGTGTATGCGAGTTAGAAAACCGGTTCGATTCAGTTATAGTTGTAAATCTTCGCATGGATATAGGCACTATTCATTCATTTTCATCACAGGACCTTCCATCACGTGACCGTACATGTCATTGGTCACGTGGGCAGGTGGTATACATCGTTGTCTGCAGGAACCGCGATCATGTGATTTCGCGTCACTATCGCGATCACATGATCGGGTTGACGTATTTCCGGCTCCTGGTCGCTATAAAAAACCGCGATTGCAAGTTCAAACGTTACCCCCTGACGAAGCTAAGTGCGGCGAAAAGCGTTGGGTAGGTGAGATGGGTCTGGAGACGGAGGGCTACAACACTCTTTACCTATTTACATGCTCTTGCTTTAGGATCTTCCATTATTAGGGGTCTGTTTAGGCACTTTTGTCTCTATTGATGTGATACTATATCTGTGTATACATATAGACCTGACATTCTTTTGTGAGGAAATACTGTCATAGTCTGAAACAGATCCTTTAGCACGTGCATATCTGGACGGGGATTTTATTTATACTTCCCGGTACCGGATTAGTACTAGCTGATTTGATAGCACTGTATGCATACTGTTTTGTGTCCCTCCTCCACTGGGTTTTTCTCCAGTATATCTCTCCATATTGTATATGTTCCCTCATTGGATGTTTTTTTATGTCTATTATATGTCATCTATGGATTTTATGGAGTAAGATTTAATAAAATTGCTTTTGAACCTTTTATTTTTGTCGATTATTGCAAGGGATTTAGCACACATTTTTGTAGGTTGTATTGTATAGTGTGTCCCAGTTAGGTCTCTGGTTTTTTTGATGTATATATATTTTATAAATTGGGGTAGGCCCCAAAACTTTGGGAAAAATAAAAATGGTTGGGTGATGCCATTATATATGTCTATTCAGCATAAGGTGCGAACAAGTCCTGTGGGATACATGCCTGGTTCTTTTTAATGAACATGAGATTGTCCATGTTGGCTGTGGACAGGCGGCTGCACTTGTCTGTGATAACGTCCCCAGCCATGCTAAACACACATTCAGACAATACACTGTCTGCAGGGCAGGCCAGCACCTCCAAGGCGTAAAGGTGAAGCTGAGGCAATGTCCCCAATTTGGAGACCCAGAAGTTGAATGCGGCAAACCCAGTGGCGTAGCTAGAAATGACTGGGCCCAACAGCAAATTTTTTAATGGAGCCCCTCTCCCCCAGTAATTTCTTCACAGCCCCTTCCTTTCATGCCACCCCCATTCCTGTGGCAACTAAAGATCGCTCTCTCAGACCAGACCCGGCAGCTGTTACATTCGTTTTTAACACTGTCTATACTGCCACTATATATAATTTCTTTGTATAATACTGTTGAGGAGGCCCTGACAAAGTCTTTCAGTCCTCCTCCTCCTGGATGGGCCCCTTCTGGGTCAGGGCCCCAAAGCAGCCACTTTTCCTGCTTCCCCTGTAGCTACGACCCTGGGCAGACCCATCAAACATTACGTGTAGGCACGTGCACAGATACTATTCCACCATTTTGCTGAAATGCTGCCTCTTGTTAAGACGTTCCATATCTGCTGGTGGTGCTGGTTGTTGTGGCGTGGTGACAAAGCTTTTCCACATTTCGGCCATGCTAACCCTGCCTTCTGAGGTGTGGGCGGTGACCCAGCTGCGTTGGTGACTTCTTCTTCCTCCTAATTCTCTGCTTTAGCCTTGTGCTTCCATTAAGTCCCCTGGTCAGTTGTGAATGCCATCAACAGGGCGTCTACCAGCGTTGGCTTCTTCCGATCACGCTACAGTGACGGAATTACGGACGGCACATTGTCCTTGTAACAGGGATCCAGCAGGGTGGCCACCCAGTAATCTTCACAAGTTAGAATGTGGGCAACTTGGCAGTCGTTGCGCAGGCACTGCAGCATGTAGTCGCTCGTGTTTGCCAGGCTGCCCAGAGGCAACGACAAGCTGTCCTTTGTTGGAGGTGTATCATCTGTGTCCTCCGTATTCCCCCAGCCACGCTCAAGTGATGGCATGAGCTGCTTTGGGTGCCACCCTGCTGCTAACAGTTTTTTCTTCTCCTCCTCCTCCTCCAGAACTGTGCCCTGGCTGGACAATTGTGTACCTAGCCTATGTTGGTGCAGGAACCCACCCTCCGAGCCACTTGTATATGACTGGCCTTATAAGTTAAGGGTAAAGCATGTATTTAGTTTTGTTTGTTTATTTAGTTTATCTGACTTATAGTTATTTAAATATGTTTATAAGTAAATTTGTAAATAGTTTGTGAATAGGCATTAATGAGTGGTTTGAGTGAAGGGGGGTGTAGGTTTGGAGTCTGGTCGGGTTAATTTTCTCTTTTTAAAATGTTGCTTGTATAGTTTTTGTTACGATTTATAATTAAAAGTCCTGATAACTGTGGAAATGTTACCCAACAATCTAACCGAGAAATTTAATAAAATTATTTGCCTGTCACATCTGCAGCTCAGACCGCAGGGGTCCTTGAGCACCAATGAAAGTGAATTTGTCCCACCAGAATCTAAGAGCTGGATTAACTGAACTGATTTTGACTGTCAGGTATTCAGAATTTTCTGCACCACCAAATTTAGCACATTATCCAGGCAAGGGATGTGTGTCAAACCGGCTAGGCCCAGCGCTGCTACGATATTTCACCCATTATTGCACACCACCAGGCCAGGCTTGAGGCTCAGTGACACCAACTACTCATCGGTCTGTTGTTCCATGCCCGTCCACAGCTACTGTGCGGTGTGGGGTTTGTCCGCCAAACAGATTAGTTTCAGAACAGCCTGCTGTCTTTTCCCCCTGGCTGTGCTGATGTTGATGGTGAAGGTGTTACGCTGAGCGGATAAGGAGGTGGTAGAGGAGGAGGAAGCAGAGTAGGAGGAGGAGGCAACAGGAGGAAAATAGAAATGCCCTGCAATCCTAGGGGGTGGAAGGACATGCACCAAATTGCTATTTGCCTCTGGCCCAGCCGCCACTACATTTATCCAGGAGATATAACTTCTCTGCCCGTGCTTACTGGTCCACGTATTGGTGGTTATGTTGACCTTGCCACAGATGATGTTGCGCAGTACACACCTGATTTTTGCTGCCACTTGGTTGTGCAGGGAAGGGATGGCTCGCATGGAAAAGTATTGGCGGCTGGGAACCACGTACTGTGGGACAGCAACCGCCATAAGATTTTTTAAAGTCTACATCCATCTCGACCAGACAGAATGACAGCATTTCAAAGAACTAGGAATTTTGAAATCCTGGCATTCAGGGCTATGGATTGCGGGTGGATAGGGGGGTACTTCTTCTTTTTATTTCTCTTTCTCTCCAGTGTTTGGGGGATGGACAGCTGAACGCTTCCATGATATAGTGTTGAGTTGCTTGGTGACGGTGAAAGATGTGGTGGCGTTGCTGCCACATCCTTTGTTTGCGGGGTGGCAGGTGCCACTGTCACTCACTTGTGCTCAGGTTTAGAACATTTATTTTAAATGTTTATGTATTTTATGTTTTTTTAAGTTATTTCCCTATCCAAATTTGTTTGCAGGGCACTTGTCCTACTCTTACCCCCATTTTGCTTCAATTTCCTTTAGCCCTTTCCAGGATTTTTTTAGAGCCATTTTAGTTCTCCCAAAGTTCGGGTCCCCATTGACTTCAATGGGGTTCGGGGTCAAGTTCGGGTCAAGATCGGGTCCCACTCCCGAACTCGAACTTTGCGACGAAGTTCGGCTGAACTCGGCGAACCCGAACTTCCAGGTGTTTGCTCAACTCTAATTCTCAAAGTGTTTTTTTTTTTTTGCAATATTTATGGTGTGCCAGTTAAGTCATTATAGAATAGTATGTCCTAAACTTTTCATTTTACATTTAAGTTAGTCAAGATTTTCATTGTCATTATAACCAAATATTTTAAATATGTTCACTGCAATTTTCAGTTATATTAGTGATTCTGAAAGGTTTCAAAGTTCAAGGCATTTGTTAAACCTTTGTGAACACCTGACACTTCTATTATACCTCCAATTACTGTAAGTACTACATTAACTAATCAAGCGTTCACATACTATTGAGACAATGAGATGACAGTTTAACATTGATTGTGCTTGTCGTTTAGAAAGAGATATCTTAAAACGTTCAATTAGCCAATAAAGGAAAGTAATTCTTACTAAACATAGCACTACACATTAATTTAGTAATATAATAATCATGATTAGTGACAAGATTAAGATTCTCCAGGTTGAAAAGTATCCTAGGACTTATGTCTTATTATTATTTTTTTGTCTTTTCAAAGAATAGAATACAGTGGTGGCTTCTTAAATTCTTTTATTGAAATTTTAAATTGTTAAATACATTTAATGTTTTGTAAACTAATGCTTTATCTCTAATTAATAGAGAATATCAAGATTCTATACTTAAAGTATTTATTTAAAAAAAACACGATAATCTGATAAAATTGCCAATTCTACATTAACCCCCTAATAGTTTATTCCAACTAGTGCTCAGGATTTGCGAAAGAGACAATACAGTTTAGCCTGAGCATATGGTAGCTCAAATTGCTATGTGACTGCAAAGGGTTCTACTGCTAAAGACTATAACTCAGGATAGAATGTGGCAATGATTTTGTGCCTTATTTTTGTTGTAAGAATTTAGAGTAGATTGAAGAGAGAGCTGTATACATACAAAGCCCTATCTTCGATAGGGGACGTAACAGTGATTAAACTGATAGGAATAGTACTACTTAACACACCACTCATGTAGGGTGTCACAGTACAGTGCACGCGCAGTGCCCCAAATTGGAAGGAAGAGGACCAACCAACCATCTTTTTCATCTCCCGTTTCCTAAAATCTATTCCATACAACGACCCCTGATAGGGGACAAAACAGAAATTAAAATGGTAAGAACAGAATTTTTTATTTAAAAAAAAGAGGACAGCCTCTGCGGAGTTGGGTATTTTTTGGCCGCGTTACTGAACGCTCATGCGCAATGGTTGTAGGCTCATGTGTCCTTTTGCGGAGGTGACAAAACTGGTCAGTCAAACCCAAGGCAACATTATCGAACTCGCCCATATGCATTTTTTCTGGAGCGTGCCCTGTGAAGAGTGCTGGATCAGGCCATAGATGAGCATGAAGAGGAAGAGTTGTGGTCACCATCACCACCAGAAGCAGCCTTGTTGTCGTCGATTGCTGGACCTGCGGCAACACAAAGAGAGGAATCTAAAGAAGAGGAGTCAGAGGAGGAAGGTGGCTTTGAGGAGGTGGACGACCAACCCCAGCAAGGGTCCCAGGGGGCTTGTTGTCACCTTTCGGGGACCCTTGGTGCTGTACGTGGCTGGGTGGAGGAAGAGACCTTCAATGATGTCAGTGAGGACAAGAAATGGGACATGGTTAGCTTGGTATCCAACCTTGTGCAAATGGGGAGTTTGCGGTTGTGCAAATGGACTGTTTGCGGTTGTTTGTGGTGCATTAAATGGGGAGTTTGGTCTGTCAGAGTTTGGTCTGTCACTGTGAAGTGGGATTAACCCTTACACTACCTGATTGATACAACATCATACCTGATCGTACATAGTGTTAAGCGAACAGTTCGAGAATAGTTCGGGTTCGTACCGAATTTTGGGGTGTTTGGGACACGGACCCGAAATCAAACATTTTCAAAAAAGTTCGGGTTTGGGTTCGTTGTTCGGCGATTTCTTCCCACTTTCTTAAGGGCTGAACAGCAGCCAATCAGCTAGCGTTTTACTTCTTGCCCTAAGAGCCCATCACAGCCAAGCCTACTAATGGCATGGCTGTGATTGGCCAAGTGCAGCATGTGACCAAGCCTCTATTTAAGCTGGAGTCACGTAGCGCCGCACGTCACACTGCTCTGATTAGTTTAGGGAGAGGACGCAGCTGCTGTGAGGGCGAGATTAGGCAGGGAAAAGTCAGCAAAAGCACCTAATGAAGTGATCGATCTACAGCTGTGAATGATTCAACTTCTGCTAGTTACTTGCTCACTGGTTTTTAGGCTGCACAGAGCGTTTTTCTGTCACTTTTTTTCTGGGGTGATCGGTGGCCATTTTGTGACTTGTGGTGCACCAGAACATGCTGCCACCAAGTCCATCAATCCATCAATACTATTTTTTTTTTTTTTTTGCTATATCCTACATCAGGGGCTTGGCTGTGCTTATTGTCACCGCTAGAAACTCAGGATAGCAATTTCTATATTTTATTAAGGGGTTAAATACAATTGCCAAAATATCAATCCCCTAAATATGGTGTTCCAGCTTTGGCTAGCCAAGTATAATACTGTCTGCTGTCTGGCAAAGGATAGATTATTTTCTGTGGTGAAATTTAATTGCCAAAATAGCAATCCCCTAAATCTGGTGTGCCAGCACTGGATGGCAAACTATAATAGTGTCCGCCAAAACATATATTTTGTTCTGGGGTGAAATTCAATTGCCAAAATAGCAATACCATAAATCTGGTGTCACAGCTGTGGCTAGCAAACTATAAAAGTGTCCGCCAAAACATATATTTTGTTCTGGGGTGAAATTCACTTGCCAAAATAGCAATCCCCTAAATCTGGTATCCCAGCACTGGCTGGCAAACTATAATAGTGTCCGCCAAAACATATCTTTTGTTCTAGGGTGAAATTCAATTGCCAAAATAGCAATACCATAAATCAGTGGTTTCAGCTGTGGCTGGCAAAGTATAATAGTGTCCGCTAAAACATATATTTTGTTCTGGGGTGAAATTCAATTGCCAAAATAGCAATACCCTGAATCTGGTGTCCCAGCTGTTGCAGACCAAGTTTTAATCTGTCCGTAAAAGGGTATATTTTGTTCTGGGGTGAAATTCAATTGCCAAAATAGCAATACCCTGAATCTGGTGTCCCAGCTGTTGCAGGCCAAGTGTTAATCTGTCCGTAAAGGGCATATTTTGTTCTGGGGTGAAATTCAATTGCCAAAATAGCAATACCCTGAATCTGGTGTCCCAGCTGTTGCAGGCCAAGTGTTAATCTGTCCGTAAAAGGGTATATTTTGTTCTGGGGTGAAATTCAATTGCCAAAATAGCAATACCCTGAATCTGGTGTCCCAGCTGTTGCAGGCCAAGTGTTAATCTGTCCGTAAAAGAGTATATTACACTCAAGGTGCTGAGAGGGTCATCCTCAATAACTTCACACGCTACCGTGCATCTCCCATTGTATTTCTGTCCGTTAAAGGGTATATTACACAAAGTGTTAAAATACAATTGCTGAAGGCATAATCCTACATATTTTTCTCACGCTACTGTGCATCTCCAAGTATAAATTTGTCCATAAAAGGATACCTTTCATCCAAGGACTAAATACTAGCCCTACAATAGATATTCCCCTAAATCAGTGGTTACTGCTGTGCCTGGATTAGTGTAATACGGTATATAAATAAATAGGCAGATAGTGTTAGATGCCTGTAAAAAAAAGGCCTGAATTTGAAATCATTACATTGGGCCAAATATTTTTTTTCTTATTGTGGTGCTTGGTGAACGGTAACAATGAGGAAAACATCTAGTAAGGGACGCGGACGTGGTGGTGTTAGTGGACCCTCTGGTGCTGGGAGAGGACATGGCCATTCTGCTACAGCCACACGTCCTAGTGAACCAACTACCTCAGGTTCCAGTACCCGCCAGAATTGACAGCGATATTTGGTGGGGCCCAATGCCGTTCTAAGGATGGTAAGGCCTGAGCAGGTACAGGCGCTAGTCAATTGGGTGGCTGACAGTGGATCCAGCACGTTCACAACATTATCTCCCACCCAGTTTTCTGCAGAAAGCTCACAGGTGGCGCCTGAAAACCAAGCCCATCAGTCTGTCACATCACCCCAATGCATATCAGGAAAACTGTCTGAGCCTCAAGTTATGCAGTAGTCTCTTAAGCTGTTTGAAGACTCTGCTGGCAGGGATTCCCAAGAGAATCCACCTAGCCCTTCCCCAGTGGTGGAAGACATAGAATGCACTGATGCACAACCACTGATGTTTCCTGATGATGAGGACATGGGAATACCACCTCATTGGAGTCCGCACGTCTCTGATGATGACGAAACACAGGTGCCAACTGCTGCGTCTTTCTGCAGTGTGCAGACCGAACACGAGGTCAGGGAGGAAGACTGTGTGGAAGACAATGCACGGGACGATGAGGTCCTAGACCCCACATGTAATAAAGGTCGTGCCACTGACTTTCATAGTTCAGAGGAAGAGGCAGTGGTGAGACCGAGCCAACAGCGTAGCAAAAGAGGGAGCGGGGGCAAAAGCAGAACAGCCGCCGCCAAGAGAGTTCACCTGCTACTTGCCACCGCCACCAGGGACCTAGCACCCCAAAGGCAGCTTCAAGGAGTTCCCTGGCATGGCACTTCTTTAATCAATGTGCTGACAACATGACCTGAGTGGTTTGCACGCTGTGCGATCAGAGCCTGAAGCGAGGCATTAACGTTCTGAACCTTAGCACAACCTGCTTGACCATGCATCTACATGCAAAGCATGAACTGCAGTGGAGTAAACACCTTAAAAGCAAGGAACTCACTCTGGCTCCCCCTGCTCCCTCTTCTGATGCTGCCTCACCCTCTTCCGCAGCCTCGGGAGGAACATTGGCACCTGCCCCCCAACAAATAGAGGATTTGACACAGACACCACAACCTGCGTCACAAAGCATCTCCACCATGTCACACGGCAGCGTTCAGCTTTCCATCTCACAAACCTTGGAGAGAATGCGCAAATTCCCACCTAGCCATCTTCGAGCCCTGGGCCTGAATGCCAGCATTTCTAAACTACTGGCCTTTGAAATGATGTCATTCAAGCTGGTGGACACAGACAGCTTCAAACAGCTGATGTCCACGGCTGTCCCTCAGTATGTTGTTCCCAGCTGCCACTACTTTTCCAAGACAATAAAATCAAGTGTGCACTGCGCAACACCATCTGTGGCAAGGTCCACCTAACCACAGATACGTGGACCAGTAAACATGGCCAGGGACGCTATATCTCCCTAACTGCACACTGGGTAAATGTAGTGGCGGCCGGGCCCCAGGCGGAGAGTTCCTTGGCGCATGTCCTTCCGCCACCAAGGATCGCAGGGCATCATTCTTTGCCTCCTGTAGCCTCCTTCTCCTACTCGGCTTCCTCCTCCTCTGTTTCCACAAGCTCATCCAGTCAGCCACACACCTTCACCACCAACTTCAGCACAGCCCGGGGTAAACGTCAGGAGGCCATTCTGAAACTCATATGTTTGGGGGACAGGCCCCACACCGCGCAGGAGTTGTGGCGGGGTATTGAACAACAGACCGACCAGTGGTTGCTGCCGGTGGGCCTCAAGCCCGGCCTGGTGGTGTGCGATAATGGGCGAAATCTCGTCGCAGCTCTGGGACTAGCCGGTTTGACGCACATCCCTTGCCTGGCGCATGTGCTGAATTTGGTGGTGCAGAAGTTCATTCACAACTACCCCGACATGTCAGAGCTGCTGCATAAAGTGCGGGCCGTCTGTGCGCGCTTCTGGCGTTCACATCCTGCCGCTGCTCGCCTGTCTGCACTACAGCGTAACTTTGGCCTTCCCACTCACTGCCTCATATGCGACGTGCCCACCAGGTGGAACTCCACCTTGCATATGCTGGAGAGACTGTGCGAGCAGCAGCAGGCAATAGTGGAGTTTCAGCTGCAGCACGCACGCGTCAGTCGCACTGCGGAACAACACCAATTTACCACCAATGATTGGGCCTCCATGCGAGACCTGTGTGCCCGGTACTCCACCAACATGGCCACTGGCGATGACACCGTTATCAGAGTTACAATACCAATTCTATGTCTCTTCGAGAAAACGCTTAGGGCGATGATGGAAGAGGAGGTGGCCCAGGAGGAGGAGGAGGATGAGGGGTCATTTTTAGCACTTTTAGGCCAGAAATGCCTCAGAGGGAGGTTTTTTGCAATAGCAGAGGCCAGGTACAAATGTGGCCAGCCAGGGCCCACTACTGGAGGACAAGGAGGATGAGGAGGAGGTGGAGAAGGATGAGGATGAAGCAGGTTCACAGTGGGGTGGCACCCGACACAGCTCAAGCCCATCACTGGTGCGTGGCTGGGGGGATACAGAGGACAATGACGATACGCCTCCCACAGAGGACAGCTTGTCCTTACCTCTGGGGAGCCTGGCACACATGAGCGACTACATGCTGCAGTGCCTGCGCAACGACAGCAGAGTTGCCCACATTTTAACGTGTGTGGACTACTGGGTTGCCACCCTGCTGGATCCCCGGTACAATTATAATGTGCCCACCTTACTTCCTGCACTGGAGCGTGATAGGAAGATGCGCGAGTACAAGCGCACGCTCGTAGACACGTTCCTGAGAGTATTCCCAAATGTCACAGGGGAACAGGTGGAAGCCCAAGGCGAAGGCAGAGGAGGAGCAAGAGTTCGCAAACGCAGCTGTTTCACAGCCAGCTCCTCTAAAGGGCTGGGTTAGCATGGCAGAAATGTTTTGTCTCCACGCCACAGCTAACTGCACCACCACCTGATACGGAACGTGTTATCAGGAGGCAGCATTTCACTAACATGGTTGAACAGTACGTCTGCACACCCCTCTACGTGCTGACTGATGGTTCGGCCCCATTCAACTTCTGGGTCTCCAAATTGTCCACGTGGCCAGAGTTTGCCATTTATGCATTGGAGGTGCTGGCCTGCCCGGCAGCCAGCGTTTTGTCTGAACGTGTATTCAGCACGGCAGGGTGCGTCATTACTGACAAACGCAGCCGCCTGTCCACAGCCAACGTGGACAAGCTGACGTTCATAAAAATGAACCAGGCATGGATCCCACAGGACCTGTCCCTCCCTTGTGCAGAATAGACATTTATAACTGCCTCCCCCTCAACCATGTATTCTTGTACTCCGGGGCACTTCTTTATTGAATCCTCATTTTTTTAACTTTACCATGATCTTGCGGTGCAACCCAAACTTGAATGAACCTCTCCTCAATCTGGGCGCCAGGGCCGAAATAACTTAAAGCGGCCTTCTCCAGTGGTGGATGATATGACGCATGATTCCTTGCTGTGGGACCTCTCTCCTCTGTCTGGGTGCTGGGCCTAAATAACTGAAAGTGGCCTTCTCCAGTGGTGGGTCATATGACTCCTTATTCCTTGCTGTGGGACCTCTCTCCTCTGTCTGGGTGCTGGGCCTAAATACCTGAAAGTGGCCTTCTCCAGTGGTGGGTCATATGACGCCTTATTCCTTGCTGTGTGACCTCTCTCCTCTGTCTGGGCGCTGGGGCCGAAATAACTGAAAGTGGCCTTCTCCAGTGGTGGGTGATATAACGCCTTATTCCTTGCTGTGGGACCTCTCTCCTCTGTCTGGGTGATGGGGCCGAAATAACTGAAATGGCCTTCTCCAGTGGTGGGTGATATGACGCATGATTCCTTGCTGTGGGACCTCTCTCCTCTGTCTGGGTGCTGGGGCCGAAATAACTGGAAGTGTCCTTCTCCAGTGGTGGGTGATATGACGCATGATTCCTTGCTGTGGGACCTCTCTCCTCTGTCTGGGTGCTGGGCCTAAATACCTGAAAGTGGCCTTCTCCAGTGGTGGGTCATATGACGCCTTATTCCTTGCTATGGGACCTCTCTCCTCTGTTTGGGCGCTGGGGCCGAAATAACTGAAAGTGGCCTTCTCCAGTGGTGGGTGATATGACGCATGATTCCTTGCTGTGGGACCCCTCTCCTCTGTCTGGGTGCTGGGCCTAAATACCTGAAAGTGGCCTTCTCCATTGGTGGGTCATATGACGCCATATTCCTTGCTGTGGGACCTCTCTACTCTGTCCGTGTGCTGGGGCCGAAATAACTGAAAGTGGCCTTCTCCAGTGGCGGGTGATATAACGCATGATTCCTTGCTGTGGGACCTCTCTCCTCTGTCTGGGTGCTGGGGCCGAAATAACTGAAAGTGGCCTTCTCCAGTGGTGGGTGATATGACGCATGATTCTTTGCTATGGGACCTCTCTCCAATTGATATTGATTAATTTTTATTTATTTTATTTTATTTTTATTCATTTCCCTATCCACATTTGTTTGCAGGGCATTTACCTACATTTTGCTGCCTTTTGCAGCCCTCTAGCCCTTTCCTGGACTATTTTAAAACCTTTTTAGTGCCTAAAAGTTCGGGTCCCCATTGACTTCAATGGGGTTCGGGTTCGGGATAAAGTTCGGGTCGAGTTCGGATCCCGATCGCGAACATTTTCGGTAAGTTCGGCCGAACTTCTCGATCCCGAACATCCAGGTGTTCGCTAATCTCTAATCGTTGTGGGGAGTCGCTCTGGTAGACAGCGGTGCGGGTGCAGTTTAGAGGCAAAACAAGGAGTCCAGATTGTGCATCAAACAGTGTTTTATTCACACTTGCACACCAGAAATGAAAACAGTCTCTTGGTGACAGTTCACACACAACAGAAATCAGGTGGCAAAACCAAAAACAGGCCAACACAGGGTCCAGTCACCTTGGGTGGTTTAAGTGCGGGTTCACACCTAGCAGTCGGTTCAGCCGCAGGCGATTCCTCCTTCAGGTTGCAGGGAAACACCACCTTGCTGAGCTCCGTCCTCCAGCACAGAGAACTCCTCAGCCCTGTTAGCAGGCTCCAGGATAATCACCTCAGACACAGCTGATGGCTGTGTTTTATACCCAGCCCAAAACTCGGACTGGACCGTGGGAGCAGCCACCCACCCTACTCTTTAGCTGCTCCCAGTAAGAGCCGGCCCGGATCGGCTTTGCAGCCATGCTATTTAAAAGAGTCAAAACAGCACTAGCTGCTGCAGACAAAAACCCAGCTCTCACCTCACCGAGGCCAGCAACCTCGGTGACACGTACCTGCCATCGCATATGACACCTTGCACCTTACCACATACCCCCCTTTGTTCAACCCTGAGGGGTGAACACACGTAAGGCAGTGGACGCGGGACAGGGCATCTGCGTTGCCCTGCAAGCGGCCTGCCCTGTGTTCCACGGAAAACTTGAAATTTTGAAGAGATAGGAACCACCTGGTGACCCGAGCATTCCTCTCCTTGGCCTGACTCATCCATTTGAGGGGGAATGGTCGGTCACCAGACGGAACCTCCTCCCTAACAGGTAGTAGCGGAGAGATTCGAGTGCCCACTTGATAGCCAGGCACTCCTCTCCACTATACTATATCTGGACTCGGCGGGACTGAGCTTACGGCTCAGGAAGACAACGGGATGTTCTTCCCGTTGACCTCCTGAGACAGTACCGCACCGAGGCCTACCTCCGAGGCGTCGGTCTGTACGACAAACTCCTTGTTGAAGTCGGGTGTCACCAAAACCGGGGACCCACACAGGGCCGACTTCAACGCGGAGAAAGCCTCCTCCGCCTTCTCACTCCAGCTAACCCTCCCAGACTTTCGCCCCTTCAACAGGTCTGTCAATGGCGCTGCTATTGTGGCAAAGTGGGGCACAAACCTCATGTAGTAACCTACAATCCCCAGGAACGACTTTACCTGCCTGGTGGTAACCGGTCGGGGCCAGTTACGAACGGCCTCTACCTTAGTTACCTGAGGTTTGATAACTCCCCGCCCAATTACATATCCCAGATATTTTGTCTCCTCTAACCCTATGGAGCACTTCTTTGGGTTAGCGGTCAGTCCGGCTTTCCTCAGGGCATCCACTACCGCCTGCACCTTGGGTAAATGGCTTTCCCAGTCGGTGCTGTGGATGACTACATCATCTAAGTAGGCCGAGGCGCACCGACGATGTGGTCGCAGCACTATGTCCATTAACCTTTGGAAAGTGGCGGGGCGCCATGCAGGCCAAAGGGTAACACCTTGTAGTGATACAGGCCCTGCGGGTAACAAATGCGGTTTTTCCTTAGCCGACTCCGTTAAGGGTACCTGCCAGTACCCTTTAGTGAGGTCCAGCACAGAAAAATAACGGGCTTGTCCTAAACTTTCAACAAGCTCGTCTACTCGGGGCATGGGATACGCGCCAAACTTGGATACTTCATTTAACTTGCGAAAGTCGTTGCAGAACCGCAACGTCCCATCCGGCTTGGGTATTAGGACTATGGGACTGGCCCACTCACTTTTCGACTCCTCAATGACATTGAGCTTCAACATTAACTGCACTTCCTCCGCGATGGCCCGCCGCCGAGCCTCGGGTACCCGGTATGGTTTTAACCGGACCTTGGCCTGAGGCTCAGTGACGATGTCATGTCGGATGAGAGACGTGCGGCCAGGGAGGTCCGAGAACACATCCGTGTTCCGACTGAGGAACTCCCTGACTTCCTGAACTTGTTTGGAAGACAGGCTGTCTGCAATTTTACCGTGGTTACGGCTTCACAGGCCTCGAACTGTGGGGCTGGACCCTTTCACTCTAGCAGCCCTGGCCGGGGCTGGGGTCGTCGGCCGCGTCCCTATCTTTCCACGGCTTAAGTAAATTCACGTGGTACACCTGCTCGGCTTGCGCCGCCCTGGCTGGTGTACTTTGTAATTTACTTCCCTACTTTCTCGATCACCTCATAGGGGCCCTGCCACCTAGCTAGGAATTTGCTGTCAAGGGTGGGTACCAGAACCAAAACCCGATCTCCCGGATTGAAGTCCCGTACCCGAGCCTGACGATTGTACACCCTACTCTGGGCTTGTTGCGCTGCCTCCATATGCTCCCGGACCAAGGGCAACACCCTTTCCATCCGTTCCTGCATCTGGGCGACATACTCAATGACACTTTTGTGGGGGACAGGCTGTTGTTCCCATGCTTCCTTGGCGATATCCAACAGGCCCCGAGGGTGTCTGCCATAAAGCAGTTCGAAGGGCGAGAACCCAGTAGAGGCCTGGGGCACCTCTCGCACTGCGAACATGAGATAGGGCAGAAGCAGATCCCAGTCCTTCCCATCTCTAGACACCACCCTCTTTAACATATTTTTTAGAGTTTGGTTAAACCTCTCCACAAGACCGTCTGTTTGCGGATGGTAAACGGACGTCCGTAACTGCTTTATACACAACAATTTACACAGTTCCCTCATTACTTTGGACATAAAAGGGGTCCCTTGGTCTGTCAGAACCTCTTTAGGCAGGCCCACACGGGAAAACATCTCCATTAACTCTTTGGCAATGAGCTTAGCTGAGGTATGTCACAGAGGCACCGCCTCCGGATACCGAGTGGCATAGTCGAGAACTACCAGAATGTGTTGGTGGCCCCTGGCAGACTTTGGTACAGGCCCAATTAAATCCATAGCGACTCGCTCAAACGGTACTTCAATAATTGGCAGAGGTACCAGAGGACTACGGAAATGTGGCTGGGGGCTAGTTATCTGACAGGTTGGACAGGACTTACAATAATCTTCTACCTCCTTGAACACACCGGGCCAATAAAACCGCTGCAGTATGCGGTCCTGGGTTTTCTGCCACCCCAGGTGTCCCCAAGAACATGTTGGTGGGCAAGCTCCATGACAAGCTTGCGATACGCTGTGGGCACCACCAACTGTTCAACAGGTTCACCTCGGATTTGGTTCACCCGATACAACATATCCTGCAGAACAATAAATCGTGGGAACATTAATTCAGCCCCTGGTTTCTGGGGTTTACCATCAATTTCCAGCACATTCTCCCAGGCCCTGGTGAGGGTTTGGTCCCGGTGTTGGGCGGTCCCAAAATTATCTCCGGAGACGTGGAGGTCTGCCAACTCAGGACCTGCTGGCAAGTCCTCCATGTCTCCCACCATTACACTCAGTGGGGGTGTCTCCCCCTCTATCACAGAAGTGGTGGTCACCCTTACCGCAGGCCCTTCGGACTCGGGCTCCCAGGGCTCTGGCCTCCCACAGGAACCAGGCCACTCTGCTAGGGTTACCCCTGTCTCAGGGCTATTAGTCACTTTCACCTCAGGCCATAGTGACGGAAAACCAGGGAAGTCTCTCCCAATTATTAGTTCATACGGTAGTTTGGCGGAGATCGCCACTTCACAAGTCCAGGTGCCGGCCGCCGTGGACAGAGACATTTCAGCAGTGGGATAGTCCTTTAAGTCTCCGTGTATGCACACCACCCCAACTTTCCGGCCCGTATACTGGGTGGGCTGTACCAGGGCAGCACTTACCAGGGTTACCAGGCTCCCTGAGTCCAACAGCGCCACTGCCAGGTTATCCCCGACTTGCACCTGGCACAGATGACGACTGTCCATTGTCTCGGGGATGCCGGTCGCACACAGTCTCCGGGCATACATGGAAGCCCGGTACCCATAATTAGACTCCATGGGTTCCCCCCACTGTGGACAGTTGGCCCTTATGTGTCCAGGCTCCCGACACTGCCAGCAGACCACTGGGGACGGATCTGCAAGAGGTACCTCCCGGGCGGGTTTGGCCGGCCGCCGGGACTGGGGTGGAGATTTGCGGCGTTTGACTGGCCCCCTCCCAAAAGAACCCCCCTGCAGGTTTCTGGTGGCCTCATATCGTTCCACCAGGTCGACCATCTCAAGGGCATTGGTGGGGATACCTGGCCGATCCAGTGTTGAAGGGGGTAAGGCAAGGCCCTCCAAAACATGTCAGCCAGCAGCCGGTCCAGCATAGCAGTCGGACTCAGAACCTCAGGCTGCAGCCATTTTTGCAACCTGTGCAGCAACTCATAGTACTGCGGCCTGGCGGGTTCAGCCACGTTAAAGTCCCACTGGTGGACACGCTGAGCCCGGACCAACACGCTTACCCCCAGTCTGGCCAGGATCTCCCCTTCACCGTGGAATAGTCAGCAGCCTGGTCGTCTGCCAAATCAAAAAAACTTGCTGGGGTCCAGACGCCAGGAACGGAGCGACGACCTCTGCCCACTGTTCTCGGGGTAATTTCTCCCTCACGGCCACCTTCTCGAACACCGCCAGATAGGTCTCAACATCATCCGAGGGGGTCATCTTAGGGATCGCGGCACGGACAGCTTTCCGGGCATCGTGGACGCGGTGGGACGCTCCTGCCGCTTGCAACGCCATCACGTGCTGTAGCAGTAGCTGGTTGGTCTCCCGCTGCTGCACGTTAGCCTCTATGAGGGCTTTCACAGCCGCCTCCATTTTGTCGGGGATCACAGGCTGCAACTTTGCCGGCTTAATATAGGACATTCACTTTTGCTCAGCAAAAACAAAGTTCGGCGTTCACGCCAGCCTCACTGCGCATGCCCGCATCCTCCACCAAATGTGGGGAGTCGCTCTGGTAGACAGCGGTGCGGGTGCAGTTTAGAGGCAAAACAAGGAGTCCAGATTGTGCATCAAACAGTGTTTTATTCACACTTGCACACCAGAAATGAAAACAGTCTCTTGGTGACAGTTCACACACAACAGAAATCAGGTGGCAAAACCAAAAACAGGCCAACACAGGGTCCAGTCACCTTGGGTGGTTTAAGTGCGGGTTCACACCTAGCAGTCGGTTCAGCCGCAGGCGATTCCTCCTTCAGGTTGCAGGGAAACACCACCTTGCTGAGCTCCGTCCTCCAGCACAGAGAACTCCTCAGCCCTGTTAGCAGGCTCCAGGATAATCACCTCAGACACAGCTGATGGCTGTGTTTTATACCCAGCCCAAAACTCGGACTGGACCGTGGGGAGCAGCCACCCACCCTACTCTTTAGCTGCTCCCAGTAAGAGCCGGCCCGGATCGGCTTTGCAGCCATGCTATTTAAAAGAGTCAAAACAGCACTAGCTGCTGCAGACAAAAACCCAGCTCTCACCTCACCGAGGCCAGCAACCTCGGTGACACGTACCTGCCATCGCATATGACACCTTGCACCTTACCACATCGTATATACACACTTGATGTTTTAAAGCACGCTATTCCAAACAGTTTAGGAATGTTAAGTGATTTATGCCCTTTATGGATTAAAAATACACCCCAAAAGTCATTGCCCTACTTCTCCTGAGTACGGCGATACTACATGAGTGACACTTTTTTGCAGCCAAGATGCGCAAAGGGGCCCTAAAACCAATGAGTACCTTTAGGATTTCACAGGGCAATTTTACGCATTTGGATTCCAAACTCCTTCTCACGCTTTAGGGGCCCCTAAAATGCCGGGACAATAAAAATACCCCACAAGTGACCCCATTCTGGAAAGTAGACACCCTAAGGTATTCGCTGATGGGCATAGTGAATTCATGGAATTTTTTATTTTTTGTCACAAGTTAGCGGAAATGTTTTTTTTTTTTTTTCTTTTTTCTCATATTCTCATATTCCACTAACTTGTGACAAAAAATAAAATTTTACATGAGCTCACTATACCCCTCACAGAACAACTTGGGGTGTCTACTTTCTAAAATGGGGTCACTTGTGGGGTATTTTTACTGCCCTGGCATTTTAGGGGCCCCTAAAGCGTGAGAAGCGGTTTGGAATACAAATGAGTAGAAATGTCCTGTGAAATCCTAAAGGTACTCATTGGATTTAGGGCCCCTTTGCGCATCTTGGCTGCAAAAAAGTGCCACACATGTGGTATCGCGGTACTCGGCAGAAGTAGGGAAATGTGTTTTGGGGTGTATTTTTACATATACCCATACTGGGTGTGAAAAATATCTCTGTAAATGACAACTTTTTCCATTTTTTTATACAAAGTTGTCAATTTACAGAGATATTTCTCTCACCCAGCATGGGTATATATATGTAAAAATGTGACCCCATTTCAGAAAGAAGACACCCCAAGGTATTCTGTGAGGGGCATGGTGAGTTCATACAAGAATTTTTTTTTGGCACAAGTTAGCGGAATTTGATTTTTTTTGTTTTTTCACACAAAGTCTCCCTTTCCGCTAACTTGTGACAAAAAAATTCAATCTTTCATGGACTCAATATGCCCCTCAGCGAATACCTTGGTGTCTCTTCTTTCCAAAATGGGGTCACATGTGAGGTTTTTGTACTGCTCTGGCATTTGAGGGTCTCCGCAATCATTACATGTATGGCCAGCATTAGGCCTAATTCACACGTCCGCAAAATGGATCCGCATCCCATCCGCAATTTTGCGGAAGGGTTGCAGACCCATTCATTTCATAGGGGCAGGGATGGATGTGGACAGCACACTAAGTGATGTCCGCATCCGTGTTTCCGCATCCGTGTTTCCGCATCCGTGTTTCCGTTTCCGCAAAAAAATAGACCATGTCCTATTCTTGTCCGCAATTGCGGACAAGAAAAGGCATTCTCTCTATAGTGCCAGCAATGTGCGGTCCGCAAAATGAGGAATGCACATTGCAGCCGTCCGTGTTTTGCGGATCCATGTTTCCGTGTTTCCGCAAAACACACTACGGACGTGTGAATAAGGCCTTAGGAGTTTCTGCTATTCTCCTTATATGGAGCATACGGGTAATGAGATTTTTTTTCCGTTCAGCCTCTGGGCTGAAAGAAAAATGAACGGCACAGATTTCCTCATTCGCATCGATCGAAGTGGATGAAAAAATCTCTGCCAAAAAATATGCAAAAAAAAAAAGAGGGGCCTGGCGATTGCCAGGACATAGGGTAGGGGTGCACAACCTTTTCTGGTTGGGGGCCACATTGTCAGCCTGAACCATTTCCAAGGGCCGAAAATAAAACTTAGAGGGGTATTACCAACTAAAATACTGTATTTTTGGTATACTGAAGATAGAGTATATACTATAAATGTCTAGTTACAGTTCTAGGACTCCCATCTAATTGGAGAATACATGAAAGATACATGTAAGAAGCCATAAGACATAGACCTACATGTCTTTTACCAGATGTTTGGGGGCCACACAGAATGGTATCGAGGGCCGCATGTGGCCCCCGGGCCGCAGGTTGTGCACCCCTGACATAGGGGCTCCGCCCAAACATCCATACCCACTTCAGCTCCTATGTCCTGGCAAACGTGATTTCTCCATTCACATCGATCAATCGATCGTTGTGGAGGAAGACATCTTTGCCAGATTTTTTGATACAAAGTGTTTGCCAAAGCATATGAACTCCAACACCTCTCCTCAGCTCATATGCCTGGGCAAACGTACCTGTACTGCAGAGGAGAAATCTCGTCTTGCAGCGCCGCATACACCGACTTCACGTGTCTTCTGACAGCAGCGCAATGCTTCTCTCAGAATTCACATCAGTGCTGCGGCGTTTTCATTGGTTGGTCCGTTGATCTACCTGGAAAATAAAGGGTGGTTAGGGGGAAAAAAAAAAAAAAAAAAAAAAAAGAAGAAAAAACAGGCAGCAGGCACATAACTTGAACGTTACAAACTTTATAAAACATGAATAAAACCTGAACATGAAAAAAAACGGAACTTTTAAAACCTGAACTAACTCAAGATTTTTTTTCTTGCTACCTGTTTAATTTTTTTTTTTTTTTTAACCATATCACTCTTTATTTTCCTAGCAGAAACCTCTCCTTTCCCATGGGACAATGTGTAAAGTGTAAATCACACAGAGATGGTGATAAGTACACTATACACGTTATCCCAAGTGAAAGGAGAGGTTTCTACCGTTTCACACTTCTGCAGTAGCACAGCAGCACCGTCCCCTATGTGTTAGGGTCTCTCAAAACCTAGTATCCTGAAAGACCCTTGAGCCTGATTGTAAAAACTACCTGTGATGTGCTGTCCCTAGGTCCCTAAGTGTACCTGAGTGTGGTACTTCCGGAAACACTCCCCTAGGCATAGGGCAGGGTGGTCAGGACAGTCAGGACAGAAAAAACGGGTTTCACGCCTTATTCCACTCCTGCTACAGACACAACAGTTTTTTCGGGGTGGCGGTTGAGTTGAGGTATCGGTAACGACACTGGGGAAGTGTCGCTCGTGTAGACGGCTCACTACACTGGTGGATGGGGCCACGGAACCGCCTGGATTCAGGAGTTCCGAAATGATCTCTTCCTGAAATTTGAGGAAGGATCCTGTTCTCCCAGCCTTACTGTAGAGAACGTAACTATTCTAGGCAGCCAATTGAAATAAATATACAGACACCTTTTTATACCAGCGTCTGGTGCGTCGGGAAATCAAATACGGGGCCAACATCTGGTCATTGAAGTCCACCCCTCCCATGTGGAGGTTATAGTTGTGGACTGAGAGGGGCTTTTCAACGACACTGGTTGCCCGTTCAATTTGGACTGTCGTGTCTGCGTGAATGGAGGAGAGCATGTAAACGTCACGCTTGTCTCTCCATTTCACCTCGAGCAGTTCTTCGTTACACAATGCAGCCCTCTGCCCCCTTGCAAGTCGGGTAGTAAGGAGCTGTTGGGGGAAGCCCCGGCGACTAGTTCGCGCGGTGCCACAGCAGCCAATCTGTTCTGGGAACAAATGCTTGAAGAGGGCCACACTTGTGTAAAAGTTGTCCATATAAAGATGGTACCCCTTGCCGAATAAGGGTGACACCAAGTCCCAGACTATCTTCCCACTGCTCCCCAGGTAGTCAGGGCAACCGACCGGCTCCAGGGTCTGATCTTTTCCCTCATAGATCTGAAATTTGTGCGTATAGCCTGTGGCCCTTTCACAGAGCTTATACAATTTGACCCCATACCGGGCGCGCTTGCTTGGGATGTACTGCTTGAAGCCAAGGCGTCCGGTAAAATGTATTAGGGACTCGTCTACGCAGATGTTTTGTGCAGGGGTATACAAATCTGCAAATTTCTGGTTGAAATGGTCTATGAGGGGCCGAATTTTGTGGAGCCGGTCAAAAGCTGGGTGTCCTCTGGGACGGGAGGTGGTGTTGTCACTAAAGTGCAGGAAACGCAGGATGGTCTCAAAACGTGTCCTGGACATGGCAGCAGAGTACATGGGCATGTGATGAATTGGGTTCGTGGACCAATATGACCGCAATTCATGCTTTTTTGTAATGCCCATGTTGAGGAGAAGGCCCAGAAAAGTTCTAAATTCGGAAACTTGGACTGGTTTCCACCGGAAAGGCTGGGCATAGAAGCTTCCCGGGTTGGCGTTTATAAATTAAGTGGCATACCGATTTGTTTCTGCCACGACTAAGTCATAGAGCTCCGCAGTGAAGAACAGCTCAAAAAACCCCAGCGCCGATCCTATCTGAGCTGTCTCCACCCGAACTCCTGACTGGGCGGTGAAAGGGGGAACTACTGGTGCGGCTGAAGTTGGGGGCTGCCAATCAGGATTTGCCAGCACCTCAGGGACTCTAGGGGCTCTACGGGCCTGTCTGCGCGGTGGCTGCGACGGGGGAATTACTGCACGTGCCACCGTACCAGCTTCAACTGCCCTTCTGGTGCTCGCCACTTCACCATGTTGTACGGCAGTGCTGGTAGAAGGTCCAGGACGGGCTGCGCTGCTGGTGTATGCCTCACCACGTAATCCGGCAGCGCCAGCCCCACTCTGCTGCCCTTGAAACTGATCCTGCGCTACCTCCGGTCTAGCGACACGGGGCCGGGTACGCCTGGTGCTATCAGGGACCTCAACCTCCTCGTTCGAACTTTGGGTCAGACTGCCACTGCTCTCTACAGGTTCATATTCTGACCCGCTAGATTCGTCAGATGAGGGTTCCCATTCCTCATCCGACTGGTTCAGAATCCTGTAGGCCTCTTCAGAGGAATACCCCTTGTTTGACATTTGGGCTACTAAATTTAGGGGGTATTCCCTGAGACTACCCAAGAAAAAAAGCAAGCCTGTCTTACAAATGGGAGTGTAGCGAAGTACAGAAGCCGCTGCGACTGATAAAAAATATCAAAACAGATTTTTTTATCGCCGCAGCGCTTGTGAAGTGATTGTGCAGTGATACAAAAAAAAAATATTTTTTTGTCACTGCGGCGGGGCGGGCGTGGGTGAACGCAGGTGTGGGCGACCGATCAGGTCTGATCGGGCAAACACTGCGTTTGGGTTGGAGGGCGAACTAAAGTGACAGTAGTACTATTTTAGATCTGACTGTGATCAGTTCTGATCACTTGCAGATACTATAAAAGTACAAACGCTGATTAGCGCTACGCTAATCAGCGAATCAGTGACTGTGGTGCGGTGGGCTGGGCGCTAACGCTAACTACCTACCAAAGGGACCTAAACTAACCTAAACCTAGCATTCAATACTGGTGAAAAAAAAAAGTGACAGTTCACAAAAGTGTCACTGATCACTTTTTTCCCTTTCACTATGTATTGACAGGTGATCAAGGGGTTAATTAGGGTGATGGGGGGGTGATCAGGGCCTGATGTGTAGTGATTGGTGCACTTACTTGGGATCTGTGCTCTGTGCTGGGTCCAACCGATGAAAAGGACCCAGCACATGGCACAGATCCCTTATAAATCCTCTATATTTACAAATAAAACCTATATCTCCATTTTCCATAGGAGATTTTGAAAATCACCAGCCTGCCAGCGCTGATCATTGGCTGGCAGGCTGGTGACACACATCTTCTGAGCCCGGCGGTGCGTTCCATTTGCGTTCCACCGGGCTCAGGAGCGCGTCATCTCGCGTCTCGCTCATCTCTATTTGCGACATCTCTAGTCCCCGTAGGGATGATGGCCCAGTCCACCCCTGGAAATAGGATATGGGATACTCCCATTATCCTTTTCAACCTTCATATGACCCCACGGGAGGACCGATATGGATTTTTATTCATCTCTTCATCCCCCTTTTCAATCAGAAAACATACTTGCTCTCTGACACATACACACTACTCACAAAAAGTTAGGGATATTTGGTTTTCAGGTGAAATTTATGGAAAATGTAAAAAGGCATTTAAATTGAAGCATGCAATAGTGATTTCCTCGTTTCAATTTATTGAAACAAGTCAACAACAGATGTAGGTATACCCCCACAAAAAATGTAATTGTCTCAAAAACTTGTCATGTGGCCTTGAGCATCAATTACAGCTTGACAAGGACTTATCATGCCATTCACAAGTCGACTTATTATCTGCTGAAGCATGGCACCTCATTCTTCATTGAAGGGCGGCCCTCAGGTAATTGAGATTCTGGGGTACAGATTTACGAGCCTCTACAAGGCAACTAAGCTGATCCCATAGGTTTTCAAAGGAATTTAGGTCTGGAGAAAGTGCAGGCCACTCTATTTGAGGTACCCTGGTCTCCAGCAGCCATTCTCTAATATTGCAACCTCGATGAGCGGGCACATTGTTGTCACTGAAGATAACATTAGACCTATGTTGTTCATGCAGAGGCACAATGACTGAATTAATTATGCTGTTTAAGTAATATGGGCTTGTCACTGTACCATTTACAAAGTGTAAGGCAGTTCTGTATTAATTAGACACACCTGCCCACACTGTAACACCACCACTGCCACCAAAGGGTTGTCTGGTGACAATAGTGGCTGATGCATAGCACTCTCCTTGATGTCTCCAACATCATTGGCTGCCATCATTTCTGCTCAGCATAAATCGACTTTTATCAGTGAATAGCACTGAGGCCCAATGGTCCCTCACCTAGCGTAGATGCTCTCTGGCCCATGTGTAGTGTACGGGAGTTGTACTGCCCGTCACTACGGAAGGGTCACTTGGCTGCTGTCGTTCCTCTCTGTTAGGAGGAGGCTGGTAAAGGTGCTGTTTGTACCATGCAATGTAAATCAGTGTATTTTATTTCCCTGTTACTGTGAAGTGTCCTATGTGCAGGCCGGCTAGGGGTGTAATTCCAGCTCTAGTCACTAGAGGGAGCTAGGTTGCCCTAGTCTATATAAGGCTCAGTCAGGGGAAGGGAAAGTAGTCTAGTCTAGTCTAGTCTAGTCTAGTCTAGTCTGGAGTGTGCCTTAGACAAGTGCAGGCCATGTGCCTGTGAAGGCCAAACCCAGGCCTCACGGCCTGTGAGGCATCCACCCTAGGAAGATGGTGTCCTAGGAGAAGGAATGCAGAACCCAGAGGCAATCCCTAGAGCAAGGAGGTACTAAACGTCAAGTGGAGGTAAATTATAAAGCTGGAGATTCAAGGATATAAGCCAGAAGTAGGGCATTGGGGCCTTGAAGCATCAATTCCAGTCAGGACGAGTCAGGAAGAAAGTATGGTTCACCTGCAATTTCAAGTCCTGTATTACCACCCTCTGTTTAACCTTGCTGGATGTAAGACCACTGCAATTTTTATTGTCTGCAAAAAGGAACTGTTGGAAAGACTGCTTACTGTATCATCACTGTCTTCAGTAAAGTTTGGATTCTGTTTTCAAGTTATCAGTCTGTACCTCAGTTATTCCTACTGTAAATACGGTGTGCCACCGTTTACTGGCACTGGTGTCACGAAACACCAGGGACTTAGCCATAGGCACGTTAAACTACAACACCAAGGGCACCTCACATTGCACCTGGCTGTGTCCCTCAAGAACCCAGAGAGTGCCCCAGAGGAACAGCGTGCCGGCCTCTCCATCACTGGCATTCCCCAGGTTAGTTCCATACATTGCCCTGACTTGGGGATGCTACATTTTGGCGTCACGAACAGGATACGCACGTTTTATGGACTGTGATCAAAAACGTGAACTTTGTGCCTTAACCAGTTTGCCAAGTGACAAAACGCCTGTTTATTTGAAGTGAACTTTGCGGACCTAAAACGTACAGAAAAGTGTCCCAAAAACCTCCAGAAAGCGCTGTGCAGTGTTGCGCTATCAAGAGGAAGAAAATCGCCACTTCAAAGTGCATTTTTGTGGACTTTTATGCTGTTTTACTACCGCTGCTTGCTGTCATTGAATTGATGCATCATGGCGTCCAAGATGGCCGCCGGCGCCATTGGACTTCTTCTTGCGCCATCACTGTCCTCAGTGGCGCGAAAATTTGGCGCCAAAACCCTCCAAGAAGGAGGAGAAGACGACCTGGAGGTAACGCCTTCCCTTGAGGATTATAATATGGACACCGCCTACCCTATACTGCAATACCTAGGGGGCGTGCAAGAATCGACGGGGTGGAGCCTGCTGGAACAGTGGCTCACCCTGCTACGGGGTTTCCTACCTGAATCGGAGGGATCCGGGGCCGTAGTTGGTGCAATGGAGGCGACCCCAGGAGCAACTAAGGAGCGCCCTGCGCCCCCAGCGTATACTCCCAGCGACATGGCCCAGACCTGTCCATGGCCACAAGCCGAACCCTGCCGTTTCCACCCGCAGCGAGAAGGCTTCCTCCCGCGGAACCCCGCGTGGTCGGCCCTGATGGCCGAGATCCGAGTGGCGGCAACTTTAAAAACCACCACGCAGAAGAAGTACTTCGAAGAAGTTACCAAGCGGATTTATGAGGACTCCAGAGACAGCAAGCCCCAGCTCGAACGCCGCACCGGAGTAGTACTGGAGTTTGATAAGGTCAGAGGATTTGGCTTCATCCAAGAAACCGGCACCAACCGGGACTATTATGTAAATCGCCGGTCCGTCAAGCGCAGCTATCTCCCGGGGCGACTGCATAATCTAGCGGTCGGAGAGAAAGTGGAGTTCACTCCCGCAGAGGGCCTGCGAGGCCCATATGCTACTGCGGTGACCCGTCCAGGACCGGTACCGGAAGACTGGGAAGAGACCGAAGATCCGGTGGAGGCAGAGGACCCGCCGGGACCCATCCGGAATACGTACCAGGAGAAGAGTTCCTTTCTCGGCCCGAACATCTTCTGGCAGCCGACGATCCTGGACAAGCCTCCCAGTCCTTACCCCTCTCCAGAGCTGCCGCGACGAGAGAAGACAGCCGCTGATTGGGCGCGGATGGCCCAGTTCAGTGAAGCCATGGATGACCTGCGGAAGAACCGCCAAGATAGAACCTCATCTGAGCCTGCTGCAAGTGTGCCGGAATCCAGCAGTGAGATCTCCGCCCTGGAGGAGCGGATCGCTTCCTTACAGGCTTACCTGGATGGCCTGCGGCAAGTGGCAGATTCTAAGAAGACAGCGCAGCAGTCCAGCGGTGGTGAGTTACCTGTGACCCCTGTACCACCCGAACCCGTAGTCCAAGGTCCTACCACTAACGCTGAGCCACCCAAGGTCCGTGTAACAGCGGATAAATTGACATATGCCAGGAGCCGAGTCCGTCGTGACGGGAGTGTTATGTCCCGGCCAGAGGAAGTGTCTACCCCAGCGCCGGCCCGTGTCCCGAGACCAGCAGCTCCTGTGTGTCCGCAACCCAGCGGGCCAGTGAGGTGGGTAGGCCCAATACCGGTGATGTTTCCAGCCCATTCTCTTTGGTGGGCACCCCCTCCAAGTGGTCCTGTTGCATGGCCCAGACTACCTGCAGCACAGGGCTGCACTACCTCTGATGAACAGGGATCCTTTGATACCTACCTGTGAGCAGGCCTGCTAGGCCATTTTTGCTCATCCTCACAGGGACATCATCTATGTTGCAGGAACTGTTCCTTTAAGTTTGCCAGGCTGGTAGAGCTTGCTGCCAGTTCCCCACGGCCGGTGGCATGTTTGACAAATAAGTTGCCACTGTGGAACCACTGCTCCCAGCCTGCCTCTTTCTGTTCCGGGACATCCTGCCTGCTGCTACCATTGTGGCGTCAAATACTTTAATAAATCCACGTTGTGCTTTTATTTGCACCTTATCCTTTTTTTAACCCCCATTTCAGGTTGAAAAGGGTACTTTTATGTCAGCACTTTAAATATACGCGGGACTTGCCAGAGGATGTTACCCTGGTATTGTCAGAGTCCTGTATTGTGATTTTATGTATGTGCTGCTGACCGTATTTATTGCAAAAATTTTATATCTAAGTCTATGTGCCCAGAGATGGACCCCTGTGTGCGAGTCTCTGTGATATGCTTTATGGACTCACTCATTGTCATGGACTATCCTGGTATTCCCTAACATCCGCTGTGCCAGGTCAGCGCCCAGTTCCACTCTTTATCCTGAAGAAAGAGAGCGACGCCCTTGTCACCGCACTTCTCCGTCAGTCAGCTGGACCTGATGACAATTGTCTATGCAGATAGAATTGAGTACTGATATGTATATATTCTTGCATGTTTTTCTTTTGTCTCTTTCAGGTGGAAATTCCAGTAGGGCGGTACCCTGGTAGAGTACGAGGGCGTACTCAGCTTAAAGCAGCGGGGTATGTAGTGTACGGGAGTTGTACTGCCCGTCACTACGGAAGGGTCACTTGGCTGCTGTCGTTCCTCTCTGTTAGGAGGAGGCTGGTAAAGGTGCTGTTTGTACCATGCAATGTAAATCAGTGTATTTTATTTCCCTGTTACTGTGAAGTGTCCTATGTGCAGGCCGGCTAGGGGTGTAATTCCAGCTCTAGTCACTAGAGGGAGCTAGGTTGCCCTAGTCTATATAAGGCTCAGTCAGGGGAAGGGAAAGTAGTCTAGTCTAGTCTAGTCTAGTCTAGTCTAGTCTAGTCTAGTCTGGAGTGTGCCTTAGACAAGTGCAGGCCATGTGCCTGTGAAGGCCAAACCCAGGCCTCACGGCCTGTGAGGCATCCACCCTAGGAAGATGGTGTCCTAGGAGAAGGAATGCAGAACCCAGAGGCAATCCCTAGAGCAAGGAGGTACTAAACGTCAAGTGGAGGTAAATTATAAAGCTGGAGATTCAAGGATATAAGCCAGAAGTAGGGCATTGGGGCCTTGAAGCATCAATTCCAGTCAGGACGAGTCAGGAAGAAAGTAAGGTTCACCTGCAATTTCAAGTCCTGTATTACCACCCTCTGTTTAACCTTGCTGGATGTAAGACCACTGCAATTTTTATTGTCTGCAAAAAGGAACTGTTGGAAAGACTGCTTACTGTATCATCACTGTCTTCAGTAAAGTTTGGATTCTGTTTTCAAGTTATCAGTCTGTACCTCAGTTATTCCTACTGTAAATACGGTGTGCCACCGTTTACTGGCACTGGTGTCACGAAACACCAGGGACTCAGCCATAGGCACGTTAAACTACAACACCAAGGGCACCTCACATTGCACCTGGCTGTGTCCCGCAAGAACCCAGAGAGTGCCCCAGAGGAACAGCGTGCCGGCCTCTCCATCACTGGCATTCCCCAGGTTAGTTCCATACATTGCCCTGACTTGGGGATGCTACACATGCAAGACGATGACACCTGTGGTCATGTACCCTTAAAGGTCGTCTAGCCCACAGACCATGCTAAAGTAAATGGTTTCAAATGGTCTGAAGAGACACTTGGGTGCCTTTCACCTCCCTTAAATGTATATGGAGTTGTGTGGCATTCATCATCCGGATCCGCAGGGCATTATTCACAATGAAGTGGTCATTGGTGTGGGATGTGGCCAAAGGATGTCCATTTCTATGCCTTTCTGTGACACTTTAAGTCTCCCTGTATATCTGTTGCAACCTGCTGAAGACACTCTGACACTCTAAGATCAGTGGCCATCTCCATCTTTTTCAGTATTAAAATCATTGGTGGCCAGTGCGACCTCACCCCCTCCCTTTTATTAAATTCATTGGTGGCCAGTGCGCCCTACCCCCCTCCCCAGTATTAAAATCATTGTTGGCAGTGGCCACAGAGTCCCCCTCCCCCCCATCATTGGTGGCAGCGGCAGCGACAGTTCCGATGGGAGTCCCAGTGTAATCGTCGGGCTCCGATCGGTTACCATGCCATGGTCGGTTAGTCACTCAGCAGCATTATACTCGCCTGCATTCTCTCCTTCTTCTTAAAACTCACAGGTCTATGCAGCCCATTGCTGAAGTCATATGATTGGGGGTGGGGGGGGGTGGGACTCTGTTTCCACTGCCACCAATGATTTTAATATTGGGTGGGATTAGGGCGCACTGGCCACCAATTATTTTAATACCGGGGAGGGGATGAGGGCGCATTGGCCACCAATTATTTTAATACCGGGGAGGGGGTGAGGGCGCATTGGCCACCAATTATTTTAATACCGGGGAGGGGGTGAGGGCGCACAGGCCACCAATGATTTTAATACTGGGGAGGGGGGGCGCACTGCTGCCCGGCGGTACCCGACCTCTGACATGGCGCTGTGATCCATGCAATTAACCACTTGGGCTGGCCAAGTTTAATAGTGTCCGGCAAAGGATATATTTTGTTCTGGGGTGAAATTCAATTACCAAAATAGCAATACCGTAAATCTGGTGTCCCATCAATGGCTGGCCAAGTTTAATAGTGTCCGGCAAATTATGGATTTTGTTCTAGCGTGAAATTCAATTGTCAAAATAGCAATACCGTAAATCTGGTGTCCCAGCTGTGGCTGGCCAAGTTTAATACTGTCCGGCAAAGGATAGATTTTAAATTGTTGGGTGAAATATTACCATTTTTGCCAGGTACAAACCCCTGCACTGCATAACTGACAGGAAACTTACAATTGGCGGTTACATTCTTGCATGAAATAAAGCCTTTTTGGGCTGTGACGCCAAATGTAGTCGCCAATAACTGTTTTTTATTTTTTAAAATAAATTAGTGTAGACACCAAAACATTGGAAAATATAAAAAATAAAACAAAGTGTAAGTGCACGGTAGTATAACAGTGGTTGGGTGAGGCCAGTATACATGTCAATTCTGCATAAGGTACAAACAAGTCCTGTGAGATCCATGCCTGGTTCCTTTTAATAAACAAAAGCTTGCCCACATTGTCTGCGGATAGGTGGCAGCGCTTGTCTGTGATAATGCCACCAGCCATGCTAAACACACGTTCAGACAATACAGTGGCTGCAGGGTAGGCCAGCACCTCCAAGACGTAAAGGACAACCTCAAGACATGAGCACAATTTGATAACCCAGAAGTTGAATGGGGCAGACCCAGTGGCGTAGCTAGAAATGATTGGGCACCACAGCAAATTTTTGAATGGGGCCCCCCTCCCCCAGTAATTTTTCGCAAACCCATTCCTTTCATGCCGCCTTGCCTGTAGCTACTAAAGATCGCTCTCTCAGACCAGGTCCAGCAGCTGTTCCATTCGCTTTCTACACTGTCTATACTGCCACTGTATATAATTTAATTGTATAATACGGTTAGTCCTCCTCCTGGATGGGCCCTTTCTAGGTCACGGCCCCAAAGCAGTTGCTTCCCCTGCTTCCCCTGTAGCTATTCCCCTAGGCAGACCCATCAGTCAGTACGTGTACTGTTCCACCATGTTGCTTAAATGCTGCCTCCTGCTAAGATGTTCCAGATCTGCTGGTGGGGAAGGTTGTTGTGGCCTGATGACAAAGCTTTTCCACATTTTGCCCATGCTAACCCTGCGTTCTGAGGTGTTGCTGGTGACCCAGCTGCATTGGCAAATTCTTCCTCCTCCTCTGCCTTCACCTTGTGCTTCCACTGAGTCCCAGTTGTCAGGTGTGAATGCCATCAGCAGCGTGTCTACTAGCGGGCTCATCTTCCTATTACACTCCAGTGAGGGAATTAAGGACGGCACGTTGTCCTTGTAACGGGGATACAGCAGGGTGGCCACACCCAGTGTGTGTTCGATTAACTCAATTGATTTTCACTGTCTGGAGTTTAGGAATTTCTGCACCACAAATTCAGCACATGTGGCAGGCAGGGGATGTGTGTCAAACCGACTAGGCCCAGACTTGCTAGTATATTTCGCCCATTAGCGCACAACACCAGGCCACCAGGCTGGAGGCTCAGTGGCACCAACCTATGGTCGGTCTGTTGTTCCATGCCTGTCCACAGCTTCTGCACGGTGCAGGGTTTGTCCCACAAGTTTTAAAACAACCTGCTGTCATTTCCCCCTGGCTGTGCTGCTGTGGGTGGTGAAGGTGTTACGCTGAGTGGATGAGGAGAAGGTAGAAAAGGAGGAAGCCAAGTAGGAGGAGAAGGTAACAGGATACAAAGAGAAATGCCCAGCAATCCTCGGGGGTGGAAGGACATTCGCAAAAATGCTATCCGCCTTTGGGCCAGCCGCTACATTTACCCACTGTGTTGTTGGTTATGTGGACGTTGCCACAGATAGCATTGCGCAGTGCACACTTGATTTTGTCCGCCACTTGGTTGTACAGGGAAGGGATGGCTCACCTGCAAAAGTAGCGGTGGCTGGGATACACGTAATAAGGTTTTTAAAACTGTCCACCAGACAGAATGACAGCATTTCAAAGGACCAGGAAGTTTGAAATAAGGCATTCAGAGCAATGTGTAGGGGGGTACTTCCTCTTTCTATTTCTTTTTCTCTCCAGTGTTTGGGAGATGGACAGCTGATAGCTGAACACTTTCATGGGATTTGGTGGAGATGCTTGGTGACAATGACAGATGTGGGGGCGTTAATGCCACATCCTCTGTTTGCTGGGTGACAGGTGCCACTGTCACTCACTTGGGCTCAAGTTTAGAATGTTTATTTATTATTTTTCTGTATTTTATTTTAAGTCTTTTCCCTGTTCAAATATGTTTGCAGGGCATTTACCTACATTTTGCTGCCTTTTGCAGCCCTCTAGCCCTTTCCAGGGCTGTTTTACAGCCATTTAAGTGCCCAAAAGTTCAGGTCTAGTTCGGATCCCGAACCCGAACATTTTCGTGAAGTTTGGCCGAACTTTTCGAACCCGAACATCCAGGTGTTCGCTCAACTCTAGACATAAATATAAAGTCTTATCGAAAGCCCTCGTAGAGACCCTCAGGATATCATAATCAGTAATCTAAACGGTCAGAAGACCTAGACAAAATCCCTTTTGGGGTCTCTAACTAACAGTGTCTTAATATAAAAATATATCTTTATTAGTCTTGTTTAAAATTGAAAAGTGAAAAAGAAAAAAATGTATCTAAAAATATCAGTAACAGTGAGACCAATTCAATTAGTAGCTACTAGTGGTTGCTAGTGGCAACTAAGGGACTTGTGGTATCTGAACTATAATACAGTTACCCGCAGGTGCACTATTAGTATAGATGATTGAGGTTGCATAGTGTCAATGATTTGCAAATTACTGCAATTTACAGGGGCATGTTAGATACTACCGTGTGCTGCAGCCTAAATTAGGTGTCTGTGGGAGTTGGGTATTGTCTTTATCACTGTGAAAGGTCTATCTATGTATGGCCTGCAATTTGGTTACATGCCACACACATGTATCGACTGTTTCAAAGAGCCTGGCGTGTGTTGTGAACCAGTAGGGGTCAAATTTAACCTCCTCAATCATTTATACTAATAGTGCACCTGCAGGTGACTGTATTATAGTTCAGATACCACAAGTCCCTTAGTTGCCGCTAGCAACCACTAGTAGCTACTAATTAAATTGGTCTCACTGTTACTGATATTTTTAGATACATTTTTTTCTTTTTCACTTTTCAGTTTTAAACAAGACTAATAAAGATAATTTTTTTTATATTAAGACACTGTTTGTTAGAGACCCCTAAAGGGATTTTGTCCAGGTCTTCTGACCGTTTAGTTTAGGGGACATAAATGAATCAATATTTATTAGCAGCAAACATGTTTCCATTAAAACAGAAAAACAATCATCAGCAGAGGCTGTGTAAAGGCTCAAAGTCACTGTCAAATTTGGCTTCACATATCATGCACTATGAGCAGAGATATATTGTTTACCTGATGGTGTGGTTTGCAGACGATCCTCCTTCATTTCTGGCCGCGGCGTCCCCTGTGTCAGGCTGCAGTGTGGAGCAGTCTTACCTCTGGTCGTGTCTATGTTCTGTATCGTGCACTAGGATGCCTGTAGTTTGTTGCCTTATTTCCAGTGATCTTTGCCCTTCTAGCTAGTGTGTTGCGCTGCTCTAACTGGCTCCTCAATACCCCACCTGGTCAATTTAGACGAATAAAAAGAAACGGGTTGGAGCACCTTCAGATGTGGAAGGTGCTCCAACTGCCGTATTACAACCTGACACCTCTGCAAACCATCAGGGGTTCTCATCAGCATAGAGTGCCAAAGATATTGATCAGCCAGTTAGAGCAGCACAACACACAAGTTAGCAGGGCAGAGATGGCTAGAAATAAAGCAACAAATTACAGGCATCCTAGTGCACGCTACAGAACAGAGACGCGACCTGAGGTAAGACTCCTCCACACTGCGGCCTGACACTTGGGACGCCACGGCCAGGACCGAAGTAGGATCGTCTGCAAACAATATATCTCTTCTCATAGTGCATGACATGGGAAGCCAAATTTGACAGTGACTTTGAGCCTTTACACAGCCTCTGCTGATGATTGCTTATCTGTTTTAATGGACACATGTTTGCTGCTCATAAATATTGATTCATTTATGTCCCCTAACACTGCAGTCTAAAGATAAGCAGTAAAAGGTGGATTATACTGAAAGGTGGATTGTATCTCCCTTGAACCTTGGAACTGCTTTTATATTTTAACCATCACTTTAAGGAATTAATTCAGTATAATCCAAACTGATATACCGTTTTTTAAGGACAGTCTCATGGATACATAAAGGTCCTGCCTATAATAAACTTAAAAAGGCAGGCATCATTACAGATCCTAGGAGTATTAATAATTATTCATGGACTGATCTTTATGAATATTATAAACTATACATCTATGGACATCTTTTATTTTACAATAATTGCTTATATTTTTTAAATATTTTTAAATATTATCTTTTATTACTTCTATGTGTTTGTTTCACTTGTAATATATTAATAAATAGCTATTTTGACTTTTTACATCTTCTGTTTCCATATGAGTTCCAGATATAGAGTGCCGATCATTCTATTATCTTAAAAAGCGGATAGTGTCTGTGGAGCATATGCCTTCACTCGGTCTGCATTTGCTCAGTTATCCATCAGTATTGCGAAAGGCAAAGAAAACAGGAGTGGATCTAAAACAGAGATGACAAGTGAATGGAATATTTGCATGTCTTCTGTGTTTTCTACCCACTCTTGCTTTTGGCTACCGAATTATAAGCCAATTCTGATGGGACCATACAGGCCTTAAAGCTGCTACACAGAGAGGATCCGTTGTGTATATCATTTTTCCTTCCTTCTGACAGATCAGAATAAGTGTCAAATAAATGATGATGTCAGCCAGGCCGAAAGCCAAAATAGTGGACCAGTCATAAAGTGGGGAGGGTGAGAACAGCATGAGAAGTCCACAGAGTGTTCCTATGACATAGTGGTGAGGTGGAAGCAGCATGAGGAGACCACAGAGTGGCACAATGACCGAGTCTGAAGGTGGCGATAGCATTAAAAGAGACCACAGAGCGACACAATGACAGAGTCTGGAGGTGGCGGCAGAATCATGAAGCCACAGAGTGGCACAATGACCGAGAGTCACGGTCCCTCCTGTGAGAGAGGTGAGAAGATCGGATAGACTTGCTGCACGTTAGGCTATCTCACAGCTCTCTGTGTTTTCCTCGATATATGTTGTTTGACAGGATCTCACCTTTCCTCAGGTGCCCCTTGTAATCAGTGATGAGGCTCTATTTAGGCTGCCACACACTGCTAACCATGCGTTTGATACCTTCTGCTTGGAGTTGCTAGAGCTTGGTTGTATTGGATCTCCTGCTTCTCCATACTACTCTAAGCTAAGTACTTGTTGCCTTCCTTGTTTGTTCTTTCCTGGTGTGTGTTATTTCTAGGCCTCAGGGAGACGTGGGTTCCTTCATCTGGGGAGGAGCCAGCAGTCTCGTCTCCTGCTCCCTATTCTAGGGCTCGTCAGTTTTAGCAGGGCTTTAAGTATCCAGCGTATGAGTATTTTCACCTTCAGGATCTGCTCATACTGGCAAGAGTTAGGGAGAGGCCTAGGGATTGCTAGGAGGTCACAATCCCTCTTCCTTAGTTTTAGAGGCCTAGATTGTTGTCCTTATGTTGTTGTGTGTATTTGGTGTTTTTCCCTCATCATTACCCATGACATTATCAACAGCCCAAAAAACCCTTATCCTTTGTTTTATCAGTGCAGCAAAGGATACTGTTTCTGCACTGGTTGATCGTATGCAGGGGCTGTTTTTGGAGGTGGCTGACCTCCACACGGCTGTTGCACAGTTTCAGAGACCAAAGGCGCTGGTTTCTGGCAGTGGGAACCAGGCCTGCCTTGAAACGAAGGTTGCTCTCCCGGATAGGTTTTCCGGGGGAAGTGACAACTTTGTTTGGTTCGGAGTCATGCAAATTATATTTCAGACTACATCATAACTCTTCTGAGGACGAGAGTCAGAGAGTGGGGATTATTATTTCGTTGTTGAAAGGTGACCCTCAGTCTTGGGCTTTCTCTTTGCCGACCGTTTCACAATTCCTCCAGTCGGTAGATGAATTTTTAAATGCTCTGGGACTTATCTACGATGACCCAGATTGGGGTTTCCCTGGCCAAATCTAAGTTGCATGGCTTGCGGCAGGGAGCGCTTTCTGCTGAGTCCTATTGCTCAGAATTTAGGAGGTGGGCAACTAATACCAAGTGGAATAACCCAGCTCTCCTTGGTCACTTTTGTCAAGGACTGTCTCAAAACCTGAAGGACGCCTTGGCATTTCACGCAAATCTAGAGTCATTGCAGGCGGCCATGTCACTGGCTATGCGTATTGATAGACGCCTGAGGGAGAGATCTATAGTTCCTCTCGCCCAGGACGTATTATCATACGGGGAAGCAGTCTCTTCTGACACTCTGGGTAAAGGGACACTCAAACTGGTGTCTGGTGATAAGCCAGTGCAATTGGGTCAGGTCACACCTAGACCAGGTCATAAAAACTTTAGGCTTAAGAAAAGACATTGTTTTTTCTTTGGTAAAGGAAGACATTTTGTTACCATATATCCTTATGTTAAATATCAAGGTGAAAAGGGGAAAATAAAATCCTAATGAGTCCTCATCTCACTCTTGGTAGTGTGGATGGGGAAGTAGAGAATGTACTTTTGTATTTTACTGGTAATACCCCATTTCTCCTGACTTCCAAGGTGGCGCTAGATTCCAAAACTGTGGAAATGGAAATATTTATTGACAGTGGGGCAGGGGTTAACCTAGTGTATGGCCAGTTTGTCCATATGCACAAGCGCATTAGACAAAAATATTTCTGTGTTTGCAATTGATTCCGCCCCTCTCTCTCAAAAGTGTCTGTCTCAAATGGTGCAGGACATTATCCTGAAGGTGGAAAATTCTCATACTGAATCTATTTCATGTTTTGTTATGGAGGGTTTGCCTGCTCATCTGGTGTTAGGGTTACCATGGTTAAGCAAACATAACCCTACTATCGAGACCAGGAGTTGTCTCCTCATTGGGAGTATGATTGCCCCGTCAATCTTATTTCCGGAGCTAGATTGTGAAAGTCTCGGTTGTATAATCTTTCTGAACTCGAAAGAGTAGCTATGTGAGCGTATATCACTGAGTGTTTGGCTAAAGGTCATATTAGACCATCCAAATCACCAATGGCGGAGGGGTTCTTCTTTGTTAAAAAAAAAAAAAGGATGGAACTCTTAGGCCATGTTTGGACTTCCGTGAGGTTAATCGCATCACTATCCGTGATCCCTATCCTCTTCCTTTGATCCCAGATTTATTCAATCAGACTGCCGGTGCCAAGGTGTTCTCTAAGTTGGATTTGAGGGGGGCATATAATCTGATGAGATTCAAGGAAAGGAACGAATGGAAAACGGCCTTTAACCGCTACAGGACCGCCTAACGCAGGGATGCGTCCTGCAGGCGGTCCTGTAGCTCTGTGTGGACGCATCAGCGCGTCATCTCGCGAGACGCGCGATTTCATGTGAACGCGCGCGTCTCAAGAGTTGAACTACAGCCTGCCAGCGATGATCAATCGCTGGCATGCTGTAGATGCGATATAAATCGCATCAAACATGTATACCAGACGCTGTTTTGTGAACAGCGTCTGGTATACCTGCTACCTGGTCCTCTGGTGGTCCCATTTGCTGGGATCGACCACCAGAGGACCAGGTAACTATGTAAAGTTGCACCAAACACTACACTAACCCCCCACCCCCTCACCTGTTAACCCCTTGATCACCCCATCCAGACCCCCTGATCACCCCCCTGTCATTGATCACACCCCTTGTAAGGCTCCATTCAGACGTCCATATGTGTTTTGCGGATCCGTGGATTCACGGATCCGCGGAACTGATCCACGGATCCGCAGATCCGCAAAACACGGACACCGGCAATGTGCTTTCCGCATTTTGCAGATCCGCACATTGCCAGAACTATATAGAAAATGCTTTTTCTTGTCCGCATTGCGGACAAGAATAGGACATGTTCTATATTTTTGTGGAACGGAAGTGCAGACCCGGAAGAGCGGATCTGTAATTCCGATCCGAGCGGGACAAAGTCTGTCCCCATAGAAATGAATGGGTCCGCAATTCCGTTCCGCAAACAGAATTTCGGACGTGTGAATGGGGCATAAGGGTCCCTTATCACCGCCAGTTAGTTAGCTACTTGTTAGGTAGCTAGCGCCCAGCCCACCGCACCGCAGTCACTGATTTTGGCAGAGATTTTTCATCCACATTGACCGATGCGCATGAAAAATCTGTGCCGTTCATTTTATTTTTTTCAGCGCAGAGGCTGAACGGAAGAAAAATCTCATTACCCGTATGCTCAATATACGGAGAATCGCAGAAACTCCTAATGCTGGCCATATGTGTAATGATTATGGAGACCCTAAAATGCCAGGACAGTACAAACACCTCACATGTGACCCCATTTTAGAAAGAAGACACCCCAAGGTATTCCGTGAGGGGTATGGTGAGTTCATGCAAAATTTTATTTTTGTCACAAGTTAGTGGAATATGAGACTGAGAAAAAAAAAAAAAAATCAATTTCCGCTAACTTGTGCCAAATTTTTTTTTTTCTGTGAACTCGCCATACCCCTCACAGAATACCTTGGGGTGTCTTCTTTTCACAATGGGGTCACTTGTGGGGTATTTATACTGCCCTGGCATTTTAGGGGTCCTAAAGCGTGAGAATCCAAATGCGTAAAAATGGCCTGTGAAATCCTAAAGGTACTCATTGGTTTTAGGGCTCCTTTGCGCATCTTGGCTGCAAAAAAGTGTCACTCATGTGGTATCGCCGTACTCAGGAGAAGTAGGGCAATGTGTTTTGGGGTGTATTTTTATATATACCCATGCTGGGTGTGAGAAATATCTCTGTAAACGACAACTTTTTAAATTTTTGTATTCAAAGTTGTCAATTTACAGAGATATTTCTCTCACCCAGCATGGGTATATGTAAAAGTACACCCCAAAACACATCGCCCTACTTCTCCTGAGTACGGCGATGCCACATGTGTGACACTTTTTGCAGCCAAGATGCTAAAGGGGCCCAAATTCCAACGAGTACCTTTAGGAGGGCATTTTACGCATTTTCTTCTCACGCTTTAGGGCCCCTAAAATGCCAGGGCAGTGTAATACCCCATGTGACCCCATTTTGAAAGAAGACACCCCAAGGTATTCGCTGAGGGGCATAATGAGTCCATGAAAATTAAACTTTTGTCAAAAGTTAGCGGAAAGGGAGACTTTGTGAGAAAAACAATAAAAATCAATTTCCACTAACTTGTGCCAAAAAAATCTTCTATGAACTCTCCATGCCCCTCATGGAATACCTTGGGGTGTCTTCTTCCAAAATGGGGTCACATGTGGGGTATTTCTACTGCCCTGGCATTTTAGGGGCCCTAAAGCGTGAGAAGAAAAATTAGTAAAAATGCCCTCCTAAAAGGTACTCATTGGATTTGGGCCCCTTGACATCTTGGCTGCAAAAAGTGTCACACATGGGTATCGCCGTACTCAGGAGAGTAGGGCAATGTGTTTTGGGTGTATTTTTACATATACCCATACTGGTGAGAGAAATATCTCTGTAAATTGACAACTTTGAATAAAAAATGTAAAAAGTTGTCGTTTACAGCGATATTTCTCACACGCAGCATGGGTATATGTAAAAATACACGCCAAAACACATTGCCCTACTTCTCCTGAGTACGGTGATACCACATGAGTGACACTTTTTTGCAGCCTGGGTGCGCAAAGGGGCCCTAAAACCAATGAGTACCTTTAGGATTTCACAGGCCATTTTTATGCATTTGGATTCTCACACTTTAGGGGCCCCTAAAATGCCAGGTGAGTATAAATACCCCACATGTGACCCCATTTTGGAAAGAAGACACCCCAAGGTATTCCGTGAGGGGCATGGTGAGTCCACAGAATTTTTATTTTTTGGCACAAGTCAGCGGAAATTGATATTTTTATTTTTTTAATTTAGTTTTTTTTACAAAGTCTCATATTCCACTAACTTGTGACAAAAAATAAATTTTTACATGAACTCACCATACCCCTCACAGAATACCTTGGGGTGTCTTCTTTCCAAAATGGGGTCACATGTGGGGTATTTATACTGTCCTGGCATTTTAGGGGCCCTAAAGCATGAGAAGAAGTCTGGAATCCAAATGCGTATAAATGCCCTGTGAAATCTTAAAGGTACTCATTGGTTTAGGCCTTTGCGACTCAGGCTGCAAAAAGTGGCACACAGGTATCGCCGTACTCAGGAGAAGTAGGGCAATGTGTTTTGGGGTGTATTTTTATATATACCCATACTTTGTGTGAAAAATATCTCTGTAAACGACAACTTTTAAAAATTTTTATACAAAGTTGACAATTTACAGAGATATTTCTCTCACCCAACATGGGTATATGTAAAAATACACCCCAAAACACATTGCCCTACTTCTCCTGAGTACGGCGATACCACATAAGTGACACTTTTTTGCAGCCTGGGTGCGCAAAGGGGCCCAAATTCCAATGAGTACCTTTAGGTTTTACATGGCGGCTCACAATTTAGCCCCGCCCAAAATGCCAGAACAGTAAACACACCCCACAAATGACCCCATTTCGGAAAGTAGACACCCCAAGGTATTTACTGAGGGGCATAGTGAGTCCGTCTGAGATTTTTTTTTTTTTTGCCAGAAGTTATCAGAAATTCAAACTTTTCATTTTCCGCTAACTTGTGAAAAAAAATAAAATGATACATGAACTCACCATGCCCCTCCGCGAATACTTTGGGGTGTCTTCTTTCTAAAATGGTGTGATTTGGGGGGTATTTATACTATCCTGACATTCTAGCATCTGAAGAAACATGACAGGTGCTCAGAAAGTCAGAGCTGCTTCAAAATGCCGAAATTCACTTTTTTGCACCATAGTTTGTAAACGCTATAACTTTTACCCAAACCAATAAATATACACTTATTGGACTTTTTTTTATCAAAGACATGTAGAACAATAAATTTAGAGAAAAATGTATATAGAAATGTAGTTTTTTTAAAAAAATTTTACAACAGAAAGTGAAAAATGTCATTTTTTTGCAAAAATGTCGTTAAATTTGTATTAATGGCAAAAAAAGTAAAAATGTCAGCAACAATGAAATACCACCAAATGAAATCTCTATTAGTGAGAAGAAAAGGAGGTAAAATTCATTTGGGTGGTAAGTTGCATGACGGAGCAATAAATGGTGAAAGTAGTGTAGTGCGGTATTGTAAAAAGTGGCCTGGTCATTAAGGGTGTTTAAGCTAGGGGGGCTGAAGCGGTTAATACTCCTGAGGGTCATTTTGAGAATCTGATCATGCCTTTTGGTTTGTCTAATGCTCCTGAGGTTTTTCAACACTTCATCAATGACATCTTTCATCATCTGGTGGGCAGGTTTGTGGTGGTTTATCTGGATGATATTTTAATCTATTCTCCTGATACGGAGACGCATAAGGATCACATGAGACAGCTCTTACAGATCCAAAGAGAGAATAAATAGTATGCCAAAATGGAGAAGTGTGTATTAGCTGTCCCAGAAGTGCAATTCCTGGGGTACCTACTCTCATCTTCGGGTTTTTGGATGGATCCGGAAAAAGTCTGTGCTGTTTTGGACTGGGATCAACCCGAAGATCTGAAGGCACTCAAGCGATTTTTGGGGTTCACCAACTACTACAGTAAATTTATCTTGAATTACTCAAACCATTAACTGATATGACTAAGAAAGGTGTGGATTTCTCAGTCTGTTCTGAAGAAGCATTGCATGCTTTTTCAGCAATAAAAGAATGTTTTGCTTCTGCTTCTATTCTGGTGCAACCGGATGTGTCACAACCATTTATTGTGGAAGTTGACGCATCAGAGGTAGGGGTTTGAGCAGTCTTGTTGCAGGGTTCTTCTCCTAGCAAATGGTGCCCTTGTGCTTTTTTCTCTAAAAAACTCTCTTCTGCCAAAATAAATTATGATGTAGGTAATAGAAAGTTGTTGGCCATTAAATTAACTTTTGAAGAGTGGCATCATTGGTTGGAAAGAGCGATTCATCCCGTTACATTAATTACTGATCACACAAATCTGGCCTACCTGCAGTCGGCTAAACGGCTGAACCCAAGACAGGCCAGATGGTCGTTATTTTTTACTAGATTTAATTTCATTGTCACTTATTGTCCAATATCAAAAACATAACAACTTTATTATTGAGCTCCTTGGGTTTATCCTGACCCACAACTATTTTATCTTTAATGGGCGTTACTTCCACCAGCTCAGGGGGACGGCTATGGGGAGCCCTTGCGCCCCCACTTATGCCAACCTCTTCCTGGGCTGGTGGGAGGACACCCATATCTTTCCAGACCGGGAGACATGGTGGTCCAACAAAATCATCTTTTGGACGCGCTATATAGACGACGTCTTCCTGGTCTGGAAAGGTGGAAAGGATGAACTCATGAATTTTGTAGGGGAGGTCGATGATAATCAAATCGGTCTCCGCTTCACATTTGAAGTGGACCCTATTGAAATCACATTCCTGGATGTACGTGTTACAAGGAAAGATGATAGACTAATGACTAATGTGTTCAGGAAGACCACCGCGACCAATTCCCTCCTCCATTGGGAGAGCTACCACCCTGTCCCCCTTAAGCGAGGAATACCAAGGGGACAGTATCTTCGTATTCGGAGAAACTGCTCTAATATGGAATTATTCCATAAAGAGGCAAGGGATTTACGGACCAGATTTTTGAATAGGGGGTATCCACAGAGTTGCCTCAAAAGGGCTTTTTTGGATGCTACGGAACAGGACCGCACAAAACTGCTTGTCCCCAAAATAAAGAAACAGCAGGAGAACAAGATACGTATAATATCAATGTTTGACTCAAGGAATGATCAAATTAAGACGATCCTGGAGAGATACTGGCCAATTCTCAAAATGGATAGAGATATAGTGGATGTATTGAGCGAACGACCAGGGTTAACATATAGACGAGGGAGAAATCTACGAGATCGTCTGGTCCATAGCCACTATGTATCACCACGACGAGAAAGGACTTGGCTGGATCGAAAACCAGTGGGGATTTTTAGATGCGGTTCCTGTAAGGCCTGCAAATATATCTGTCCAGCGAAAAATGTCATCTGTTCCGCTACTGGACAGACTTTTGCAGTTAGAGACTTTTATAATTGTCGTAGTAAAGGTGCGATCTACCTTTGTCAATGTCCCTGCCCATGTGACTATGTGGGCAAGACCATTAGGGAAGTGAGGAGGAGAATACTGGAACATGTAAATGATATAACAAATAAGAGAACCACACCTGTTGCATCCCATATGATAGAAAGGCATGGAGGTAACCCACGTTTTTTGAGATTCTCCATTTTGGAGGTAGTACCGGAGCCGGTAAGAGGTGGAAACTGGGATCGTAAGATCCTCCAAAAGGAAAGTGTCTGGATACATAGATTTAGATCACAAGCGCCCATTGGGCTCAATGAGAGACTGGATTTCTCGTGCTTCCTATAATGGGTTCCCTGTACGAAAATAGCCTTGCTGTAAGAAATTTTGACATAAAGGTCCCATTTCTGGCCGGAGGTGCATAAAGCACCCATATAGGACGTCAGCAACTGTCATCATAGCTGCTTTATACGCATGTAAAAAAAATTTTATTTTTTATAATTTTTGCTCTGTTGAATAATCAAACTTCACCTGACAAATTAGCCTCAGCCCTATGGACATTTGAATTTAATTCCTTATCTTCATCTTCCCATGTATCAACATACCATCAGTCTGATAACAATGTCATCATGTATGCCCTCATATGCCATAAAAATTATCCATATTTTATTTCTAGATCATGTATACGGTCCCCCACTCTATGGCCCGTATATATATATATATATATTAAAAATGGTGCACTACTATAAAATTTAATAAATGATCTTTGCCCCATGCATAGTAGGGTTATATATCTAGTGACTAACCATGAATGATCTAGGCACACTAAGTGGAGGATTCGGTGTGCGCTCCATAGACAGGAAATGTCTTGCGCTTCAGATACCGGAAGGCCGATATCAGGTGATCGGCTACATCTAAGCAAAGCACATGACGCTGTGAAGCGTTCCACCAACGGAGATCCATGCGTTCCACGGACCGGAAGCCTGGGTGTCAGGTGACCGGAAGCCTGGATATCAGGTGACCGGTCGTCGGTGGAGGGAAAGCGGGATACATCGATGCGCTCCACTGACAGGAAACACGTAAGAGGAATGGCACTTTAAAATAAGAAAGGGCTCGTCTTTCCTACACGCCCATTCCACGTGGTGAGAGACATGGGCGGTGTTAGGATTCAGGCGGTGGAATATGATTGGTAAATTGATGATGAGTGGGGAATTTAAAAGGGGATAGGCTGGGGTTCTTTTGAATCATGGCGTCAGAGGAGGAACATTGATCTGAGCAGTGACATGTGAGTAGCCTGAATACAAGGGCACTATGGATAGATATATCTGCACTGATTTGGTGCGGGTATGTTTTGTGTATGGGCATGCTGTTAATATATGCTGGGACTTTTATATGCCTTTAGGTGAGGTGAGGTCACATCGACACGCATGAGCATGATATAACGCTATGTGAATTGGCACAAGTAAGTGCACCTCTCAGTCCCACTATATATATATGTACTTAAACTTGCATGAACATACATATACATATGTATCTGGCCTAATTGGCATTTTGTTTTATCCTTTAGATCACATGCCTGCTGTAATGATATTCTGCGATATCTGCACTTTATGAAAGATCACTCCTCTTGACATATGAGCCGTATCAGGTTTTTGATATCAATTCTGTACTATTGTACTATATCAATTTCTATCACATCAATTAGGGACATTGATGCCCATTATGGCCTCCTGATGAACTTCAGTAATCTGAAGGGAAACGCGTCGAGGTTTAAAAATATATAAGGCATAATGAAATATGATGTGTAAAATTACACTGACGGACAACTGGTGTGTTAAGTCTTATTAAACTCACCTTTCAGACTCGGAGTCCAGGTTTTACCCAGAGAAGACTCGGTGATATCTTAACCAGGGATCTTCATTGGAGTGTATGGACTTGCATGATTGGGACGTACACACCACTTGTCGTCGTCTCTGTGTTTTAACGGCTAACACCAGATAATATTGTTAGAAGACTAGGGTAAGACCAAGGGTGATTCAGCCTTAGGCACGAGGACAGGGAGGTCCCACCACTAGGGGCCGTCCCTGGGCAAAGGAAGAGACGGAGGGTTAATTGCAGGGCTAGTAGTAGGATTAACCCCGATTACCTAAATCTTCCTCGGCATACCCATTACCTAATAATAACTATATAGCTGGTGTTGGCTGTTACACACAGATGATGACAAATGATAGTATCAATATTTGACCATTAAAGTGGGGTGGGGTTTGGTTAAGCGACCACAGTATCAGCAATAATTTTAGTGATAATAATTAAAAGTGATATTTTAAGAGAGGGGGGTTGTAAATTGCTGGATGATTTTTTGTTAATAATACTCCCTACTGGGATGCAATCATATTAGCTGGAACTATTTAATTAGTCACTTATTGTCCTGGGATTAAAAACATCAAGGCAGATGTCTTGTCGCGTTTCTTTCCCGGGAAGGGGGGGGGGGGATTTGGAGGATCTTGCTCCGGTTTTGGCTGATGGGGTGGTTGTGTCCGCCCTTTATCCTGAACTTGAGGCAGAGGTGTTGGAGGCCCAGGAAGATACACCTGATTCCTGTCCTCCAGGGAAGTTGATTGTGCCTTCAGAACTACGACACAAGGTGTTTAAGGAATTTCATGATACTGTTCTTATGGGACACCCTGGATCTCATTTCTTGAAGATTCTGGTGGCCAGGGTTATGTAAATGTGTTGAGGGCTATGTGTCAGCTTGAGAGAACTGTGCGTGTGCTAAGGTGGCTCATACTCGGCATTCAGGCCCATGGCTCCCGCAAAGAGGAGAGCGGTCCCGTAATAGCAACACAGGACTCAGGTCACCCTGCAATGGAACAGGCCATTATCATTTATGCAGGCCCTAGCACCCAGACATAGGAGAGGAGAGCGGTCCTGTAACAGAAACACAGGGCTCAGGTCAACCTGCAATAGAACAGGCCATTATCATTTATGTAGGCCCTAGCACCCAGATAGAGGTAAGCGGTCCCATAACAGCAACACAGGCCTCAGGTCAACCTGCAAAGGAACAGGCCATTATCATTTATGTAGGCCCTGACACCCGGACATAGGAGAAGTAATTTGACAGTAAAAAGAGGTTAATATCTCCCACCAATACAGCAGGCAATTAAACAAAATATAGGCACCTAACACCCAGACAGAGGAGAGGTCATTTAAAAGCAAAAAGAGGTTAATGTCACGCACCAAAGCAGCAGGCGATTAGCTGAAATGTAGGCCCCTGGCACCCAGACAGAGGAGAGGATCATTTAACTTGGGGTTGCCCCCAAAATAATGGTGCAATTAAAAAAGAGGATTCAATGTAGAAGTGCCCTGGAGTACAAGAAAGTATGGTTGAGGGCGAGGCAGTTATAAATGTCTATTCTGCACAAGGAATGGACAGGTCCTGTGGGATCCATGCCTGGTTCATTTTAATTGATTTGCTTCGACTTGTCCTCCTATGTGAGTTGGGAATGCCCTCAGGAGCGCGTCTACAAGCGTGCGCACGTAGTCGAGCATCTTCTTATCACGTTCCAGTGCGGGAATTAAGGTAGGCACGTTGTCCTTGTTCCGGGGATCCAGCAGGGTGGCAACCCAGTAGTCAGCACAAGTTAAAATGTGGGCAACTCTGCTGTCGTTGCGCAGGCACTGCAGCAGGTAGTGTCGCAGATACAAAGCCCAAAAAATGCTATATATAATAAAAAACAAAAGAAAGGATCAACTGAGGAGAGGGCGACATAATAACCTCTCAGCTCGTTGGCGAGAACCTTAATTATTTTGTGCAACTAGAAAGAAAGCAAGGTACCATCGTCTATGCAAAAATATATGTGCTTTTATTATACATGAGTGCTAAATACAAAAGCGATAATACAACCTGCACAATGATAGACAATGAAATATAATACCAATACTTTTCAATGTCCAATCAACACAAATAATATGCAATAATCCAAATTAAAAAAAAGTAGGGGTATTAACCCCTTCATATCACCTTTTAACCAATTGAGGTATTTGACGGCACTATAAATTTACCAGCTCGGTATCAGGCTAGGGAATATCAAAGTTTTCAAGGACTTAGTATCAATGTCTGATCCTCAATTTAGCAATATGCATCTTTGCTAAGAGAATGATCAAAATCGATCAGGAGCCTTTTCACTACGGATCCACAATTGGGGACCTTTGACTATATACCAGGGTAAGTAACTTATCAATACCGCAAGCAATAAACAAGATATACATTACCAAGGGTCAAAAAGGTGAGTAGGGCTCCGGATGGACGGTCAGCTCTCTAGAGGTTTCCCCTCTAGATAAAATCCAAAGCTTTGCCACGTTCTGTTCCTTTGTTTGTAGAACTTTTTTTTTCTTTCGGAATCTTTCTCTCATCCCGTCTATGAATAATATTCACAGACTTATAAAAAGCATACACCCCTTTAGATAACGGTCTTCACACCAAACCAGAGGGTGTGCACATATGGTAATGGTACTATGATCATACATTACCTAAAATTCTTTGTGGTAAACTGTGTAATGTTACCTGCCGATACCTAGGCAGCAATGTTGTGTAACCTATAAATGTGAAACTTTTAAGAGTTAAATTTATATAATGTGACTTCATGTTAAGTTAAACATCTACCACCTGGGACATACATCAAAAAGGGAGGCATACCCCCTGACACTTGAAGTAATTAAAAACCTAGATTCCCAGAAACTAGTATAACTGTTCTCACGTCATACAGCTAAAATGTAGATAACAAATGTGTGGGTTTTTGGATTTCACAGGTGCCTTATCTTATGAAAATTACACAACGTTCTCATTAGCAGAAATCTAACTGAGCATGCTTTCCTAGATATCTCAGGAATACACGCTTCTGGTGATACACACAGAGGATATATATATATATATATATGTTAATATACGATTATAACATGTAACAAAATAAAACCAATATATGAAATATAAAACAACACATATGTGATATATTGATTTACTTGGGTCAAAACTAAATACGATCCACTATATCAGGGGTGCACAACCTGCGGCCCGGGGGCCACATGCAGCCCTCAATAACATTCTGTGCGGCCCCCACACAACTGGTAAAAGACATGTAGGTCTATGTCTTATGGCTTCTTACATGTATCTTTTATGTATTCTCCTATTAGATGGGAGTCCTAGAACTGTAACTAGACATTTAAAGTATATACTGTATGTTCAATATGCCGAAAATACAGTATTTCAGTTGGTAATACCCCTTTAAGGTTCAGGCTGACAATGTGGCCCCCGGCCAGAAAAGGTTGTGCACCCCTGCACTATATGAACAGACAGACATTATATGTTTGTCTCATTAATAAATCTCATTATAAAGAGATGCCAGATGAGTGCCAGGAACTAACCTTATCTCGGCTCATAGCCTAGTGATGAGGTAAAATTACTCCCTTAGATAGGCCCACATCTGCCAGGAAAAATCTTTCCTTGAACACATATTTTTTCTTTTACACAATGAAGGTTCATACAGGGGAGTGGATATAAGTTCAACATGGCTTCTTATAGGCCATGAATACACGTTATAACAATAATAATGTATAAATGCTTATATACTTAGGAAAAGGCATGACAGTAGTCGCTCATGTGTGCCAGGCTGCCCAGAGGTAACGATAAGCTGTCCTCTGTAGGTGGTGTATTGTCTGTGTCCTCCGTATCCCCCCAGCCACACTCCAGTGATGGTCCTGAGCTGCGTAGGGTGCCACCCTGCAGTGAAAATGGTTCCTTCTCCTCCTCCTCTACCTCATCCTCCTCCTCCAGAAGTGTGCCCTGGCTGTCCACATGTTTACCTGGCATCTGCTGGTGCAGGAACCCACCCTCTGAGCCACTTATTTATGACCTGCCTGAAACCCTGTGAAATGCCCCCTCTTCCTCCTCCTTCTGTGCTGCATCCTCTTTTATCATCACCGTAATATTTTTTTCAAGGAGACATAGAAGGGGTATTGTAATGCTAACAACGACGTCATCATCACTGGCCATGTTGGTTGAGTACTCAAAAGACCGCAACAAGGTACACAGGTCTCGCATGCAGGCCCAGTCACTGGTGGTGAAGTGGTGCTGATCCGCAGAGCGACTGACCCGTTCATACTGCATCTGAAACTCCACTATCGCCCAGTCTCTCCAGCATATGTAAGGTGGGCACGGGAGTGAGCAGGAAGGCTGAAGTTACGTGCAGCGTAGACAGGCAAGCAGCAGCAGGGTGAGAATGCCGAAAGCGCGCACATACGGACCGCGTTTTCAGCAGCAGCTCTGACATGTCTGGGTAGTTTTTAAGAAACTTCTGCACCACCAGATTAAGCACGTGCGCCAGGCAAGGGATGTGCGTGAAACTGGCTAGTCCCAGAGCTTCAACGAGATTTCGCCCATTATCTCACACCGCCAGGCCGGGCTTGAGGCTCACCAGCAGCAACCACTCATCAGTTTGCTGTTCTATGCCCCTCCAAAGCTCCGGTGCAGTGTGGGGTTTTTCACCCAAACACATTAGTTTTTTTAAAATCATTGAATATACGGTTTAGTGCATAGTAAACAAAAGTGCTCTGTGGCACCACAGGTCCCAGAGTAGACAAATGGACTATGTCACTGCTTTTGTCACCAACATTCACAAATGCAGTTTTTCACTGCTGTAAATTAAATGTAGGTATTTATACCGTGTACGTACAACTGCTTTGTGAAGCAGGAATTTAGCTTTTTTCACACAAAAAAAGAATAATGCACTATTTCTCAGCCGTTATGTGAAATCGGTATTTAAGAGTTGTATTTCAAAATGCTTTGTGAATCAGGATTTCTACTTTTTCTTAAAAAAAAATACACTTATGCTATATTTCGCAGCAGCAATGTAAAATAAACATATATATATATATATTTTGGTGATGTAAAATAGGCTTGGTGGATCAGGATGACCACTTTTTTTTTTAACTAAAATACATACAAAAGGCAATATAGGGGACTTGAGCAGCCAGAAAAAAAATGTGTTTTTTTTCCTTCACTTAGCTAAAAAATAGGATTAGGCTGATGTCCCTGGCTGGCTGGCACACATGCAGTACACTGCAGTGGCTAATATGGCCGCTGAGCACCACCTCGGTATTGGATGGATTACAAAAAAATATTTCCCTGGCAGTGGCTGGGTACAGAAATGTTGGATTGCTGAAGCTCCCTCCCTCTCTTTTTGCTGTATCTTGTGGATTAAAGTAGCACAAGTTCTTCTGATTTCTGCCCTTTTCTGTCCTTGATTGCAGCAGCAGCATCCTCTCCATAAGCTCAAATCAGCAGAGTCACGTGCGGCAGTATGTGACTCCAGCTTATAAAGAGGCTGGGTCACATGCTGCACGCAGCCAATCACAGCCATGCCATTAGTAGGCACACTGTCACTTTTTTTCTGGGGTGATCGGCGGACATTTTGTGACTTGTGGTGCACCAAAACAAGATGCCACCAAGTTTATCAATCCATCAATACTAGTTTTTTTTTTTTTTGCTATATCCTACATCAGGGGATGGGCTGTGTTTATTGTCACCCCGAGAAACTCAGGATAGCAATTTCAATATTTTAAGGATAGATTATTTTCTGTGGTGAAATTCAATTGCCAAAATAGCAATCCCCTAAATCTGATGTCCCAGCACTGCCAGGCAAAGTATAATAGTGTCCGCCAAAACATATATTTTGTTATGGGGTGAAATTCAATTGCCAAAAATAACAATACCATAAATCAGTGGTTTTAGCTTTGGCTGGCAAAGTAGAATAGTGTCCGCCAAAACATATATTTTGTTCTGGGGTGAAACTCAATTGCCAAAATAGCAATACCCTGAATCTGGTGTCCCAGCTGTTGCAGGCCAAGTGTTAATATGTCCGTAAAAGGGTATATTTTGTTCTGGGGTGAAATTCAATTGCCAAAATAACAATACCCTGAATCTGGTGCACCTGCTGTTGCAGGCCAAGTGTTATTCTGTCCGTAAAAGGGTATATTTTGTTCTGGGGTGAAATTCAATTGCTAAAATAGCAATACCATAAATTAGTGGTTTCAGGTGTGGCTGGCAAAGTATAATAGTGTCCGCCAAAACATATATTTTGTTCTGTGGTGAAATTCAATTGCCAAAATAGCAATACCCTGAATCATGTGTCCCAGCTCTTGCAGGCCAAGTGTTAATCTGTCCGTAAAAGGGTATATTTTGTTCTGGGGTGAAATTCAATTGCCAAACTAGCAATGCCATAAATCAGTGGTTTCAGCTTTGGCTGGCAAAGTAGAATAGTGTCCGCCAAAATATATATTTTGTTCTGGGGTAAAATTCAATTGCCAAAATAGCAATACCCTGAATCTGGTGTCCCAGCTGTTGCAGGCCAAGTGTTAATCTGTCCGTAAAAGGGTATATTTTGTTCTGGGGTGAAATTCAATTGCCAAAATAGCAATACCCTGAATCTGGTGTCCCAGCTGTTGCAGGCCAAGTATTCATAGTGTCCGCTAAAAGCATATATTTTGTTCTGGGGTGAAATTCAATTGCCAAAATAGCAATACCATAAATCTAGTGGTTTCAGCTGTTGGCTGGCAAAGATATAATAGTGTCCGCCAAAACATATATTTTGTTCTCGAGGTGAAATTCAATTGCCAAAATAGCAATACCCTGAATCTGGTGTCCCAGCTGTTGCAGGCCAAGTGTTAATAGTGTCCGCAAAAACATATATTTTGTTCTGGGGTGAAATTCAATTGCCAAAATAGCAATACCCTGAATCTAGTGGTCCCAGCTGTTGCAGGCCAAGTATTCATAGTGTCCGCCAAAACATATATTTTGTTCTGGGGTGAAATTCAATTGCCAAAATAGCAATACCCTGAATCTGATGTCCCAGCTGTTGCAGGCCAAGTATTAATACTGTCCGCAAAAGGCATATATTTTGTTCTGGGGTGAAATTCAATTGCCAAAATAGCAATACCATAAATCAGTGGTTTCAGCTGTGGCTGGCAAAGTATAATAGTGTCCGCCAAAATATATATTTTGTTCTGGGGTGAAATTCAATTGCCAAAATAGCAATACCCTGAATCTGGTGTCCCAGCTGTTGCAGGCCAAGTGTTAATCGTGTCCGTCAAAACGGTATATTTTGTTCTGGGGTGAAATTCAATTGCCAAAATAGCAATACCCTGAATCTGGTGTCCCAAGCTGTTGCAGGCCAAGTATTCATAGTGTCCGTCAAAGGATATATTTTGTTCTGGGGTGAAATTCAATTGCCAAAATAGCAATACCATAAATCAGTGGTTTCAGCTGTTGGCTGGCAAAGTAGAATAGTGTCCGCCAAAACATATATTTTGTTCTGGGGTGAAATTCAATTGCCAAAATAGCAATACCCTGAATCTGGTGTCCCAGCTGTTGCAGGCCAAGTGTTAATCTGTCCGAAAAAGTGTATATTTTGTTCTGGGGTGAAATTCAATTGCTAAAATAGAAATACCATAAATCAGTGGTTTCAGGTGTGGCTGGCAAAGTATAATAGTGTCCGCCAAAACATATATTTTGTTCTGGGGTGAAATTCAATTGCCAAAATAGCAATACCCTGAATCTGGTGTCCCAGCTGTTGCAGGCCAAGTGTTAATCTGTCCGTAAAAGGGTATATTTTGTTCTGGGGTGAAATTCAATTGCCAAAATAGCAATACCCTGAATCTGGTGTCCCAGCTGTTTCAGGCCAAGGTTTAATCTGTCCGTAAAGGGGAATATTTTGTTCTGGGGTGAAATTCAATTGCCAAAATAGCAATACCATAAATCTGTGGTTTCAGCTGTGGCTGGCAAAGTAGAATAGTGTCCGCCAAAACATATATTTTGTTCTGGGGTGAAATTCAAGTGCCAAAATAGCAATACCCTGAATCTGGTGTCCCAGCTGTTGCAGGCCAAGTGTTAATCTGTTCGTAAAAGGGTAGATTACACTCAAGATGTATATACCAGTGCTGAGAGGGCCATCCTCATTAACTCCACACGCTACCGTGCATCTCCCAATGTATTTCTGTCAGTTAAAGGGTATATTACACAAAGTGTTAAAATACAATTGCTGAAGGCATAATCCTACATATTTTTTCTCACGCTACTGTGCATCTCCAAGTGTAAATCTGTTCATAAAAGGATACCTTTCATCCATGGCCTAAATACTAGCCCTTAAAAGAGATATTCCCCTAAATCAGTGGTTACTGCTGTGCCTGGATTAGTGTAATACGCTACATAAATAAATAGGCAGATAGTGTTAGGTGCCTGTCAATAAAGGCCTGAATTTGAAATCAATACATTGGGCCAAATATTTTTTTTCTTATTGTGGTGCTTGGTGAACGGTGAGGAAAACATCTAGTAAGGCACGAGGACGCGGTCGTGGTGGTGTTCGTGTACCCTCTGGTGCTGGGAGAGGACGTGGCCATTCTGCCACAGCCACACGTCCTAGTGAACCAACTACCTCAGGTTCCAGTACCCGCCAGAATTTACTGCGATATTTGGTGGGGCCCAATGCCGTTCTAAGGATGGTAAGGCCTGAGCAGGTGCAGGCGCTAGTCAATTGGGTGGCCGACAGTGGATCCAGCATGTTCACAACATTATCTCCCACCCAGTCTTCTGCAGAAAGCGCACAGGTGGAGACTGAAAACCAAGCCCATCAGTCTGTCACATCACCCCAATGCATATCAGGAAAACTGTCTGAGCCTCTAGTTATGCAGCAGTCTCTTACGCTGTTTGAAGACTCTGCTGGCAGGGTTTCCCAAGGGAATCCACCTAGCCCTTCCCCAGTGGTGGAAGACATAGAATGCACTGATGCACAACCACTGATGTTTCCTGATGATGAGGAGATGGGAATACCACCTCATCGGAGTCCGCACGTCTCTGATGATGACGAAACACAGGTGCCAACTGCTGCGTCTTTCTGCAGTGTGCAGACCGAACAGGAGGTCAGGGAGGAAGACTGTGTGGAAGACGATGTGTCACGGCTGTATGTGAGCAACAAGAGCATACACAGGGAATTAGCTACTGACCGGACCCAAACTAGGGAACATAAAGGGTGACCCCTGTCAGACCCAAAAAGCTCTCCCTATGCTGCTAAGCCCATGTCCAGATCCAGATGATGGATCGAGACATGCCCGCGTACCTAAGGCTGATGACCACTGTAACCCCTACAATAGTGGAAGGGGCACGGCCACCGGTGCCCTGCTCAGTATATGGACGGAACCGGGGTCGCCTCGGATCCAGTCAGCAAACAAACAGAAACACACAATGTCTGCACACTTAACTGAAGGAGCTGCAGCAGCAGTGAAAACAGATCCAAAGTCAGCAGACAATATCCAAAGTACTTGCTTCAGCAGAACACAGGTCCAGTGAAAAGATATCACACAAGTGAAGATACTCAAGCGAGAGATACAGGTTAAATGAAAAGTATAATCCGCACAATAAAACTGGAAGAGAGGTATTTTATAGGAAGAGGAATCAATCACAGGAGGGATAGCTGGGAGGAGGGAAACTGAAAGTAAAGACCTCATCACAGGGTCGGAGAAACAGAGCAGAGAGAACTCCTCCAAGCTCTAGTAGTGACATCATCACAGGGGTGGAGAAACAGAGCTGTGAGAATGTCTCAAAGCTCTGGTAGTGACAGTACCCCCCCCTCTACGGGTGGACTCCGGACACCCAGGACCCACCTTCTCAGGATGAGCCCTATGAAAAGCCCTGATGAGGCGAGTGGCTTTAATGTCTGACACCAGAACCCACATCCTCTCCTCAGGACCATAACCTTTCCAATTAACGAGGTACTGAAGAGAACCGCGGACAATGCGAGAGTCCACAATTCTGGAAACCTCAAACTCCAGATTGCCATCAACCAAAATCGGAGGAGGAGGCAAAGAGGAGGGTACCGTGGGCTGGACATATGGTTTTAAGAGAGATCTGTGAAATACATTATGTATCTTCCAAACCCGTGGAAGATCAAGACGGAAGGCAACAGGATTGATGATGGACAGGATCTTATATGGCCCAATAAACTTGGGACCCAATTTCCAGGAGGGAACCTTCAGTTTAATATTTCTTGTAGACAACCACACCAGATCACCCACATTCAGGTCCGGACCAGGCACACGTCTCTTATCAGCCACACGCTTATATTTCTCACTCATCTTTCTTAGATTACTCTGAATCTTTTGCCAAATGTTAGACAAAGACGAGGAAAATCTCTCCTCCTCAGGCAAACCAGAAGGAGCCCCTCCCGAGAATGTCCCAAACTGCGGATGGAACCCATATGCACCAAAGAATGGTGACTTATCAGAAGATTCCTGACGACGGTTGTTCAGAGCAAACTCAGCAAGAGGGAGAAACGAACACCAATCCTCCTGGTTCTCTGCCACAAAACAGCGCAAATATGTCTCCAGATTCTGATTGACGCGTTCAGTCTGACCATTCGACTGCAGGTGAAAAGCAGAAGAGAAGGACAACCGAACCCCCAGGCGAGAACAGAAAGCCTTCCAGAATCTGGACATAAACTGCGTGCCTCTATCGGAAACAATATCAGAGGGAATGCCATGCAATTTAACAATATGGTCGACAAAAGCTTGCGCCAACGTATTAGCATTGGGTAAACCAGGGAAGGGTACAAAATGAGCCATCTTGCTAAAACAGTCCACCACCACCAGGATCACTGACTTTCCTGAGGAACGAGGAAGATCCGTGATAAAGTAACGAGAGAAGGGGACCTGAAGGCCGTGAACGAGGGACCTTAGCGCGAGCGCACGTCTCACAAGCAGCCACAAAACCCTCTACCGACTTACGAAGAGCCGGCCACCAAAATCTCCAAGCAATGAGATCTACCGTGGCTCTACTCCCGGGGTGACCAGCAAGAACAGTATCATGATGCTCCTTGAAGAGTTTGTGATGTAACTCAGGAGGCACAAACAACTTCCCAGAAGGACAACGGGCAGGTGCCTCAGTCTGGGCAGCCTGGACCTCGGCCTCCAAATCAGAATACAGAGCAGAAACAACTACCCCCTCCGCCAAAATGGGACCCGGGTCCTCGGAGTTTCCTCCTCCCGGAAAACAGCGAGAGAGAGCATCAGCCTTCAAATTTTTGATCCCAGGGCGGAATGTAACGGCAAAATTGAATCTGGAGAAGAACAGAGACCATCTGGTCTGTCTCGGATTCATACGCTTGGCCAACTCCAAGTACGCCAGATTCTTATGGTCGGTAAAAACGGTGATAGGGACTTCCAGTTCCGGCGCTAGGATGCAGGACGCGGCGTGAGTGAGCTCCGGCACCTGTCCTCCTTAAAATCTCCTGCACTCCGCACCCAGCGATTTTCATGGACCGATTTTCATGGACCGATATTTATTGCGGAGTGGCAGACGGCATATTAAGAGCGGCGCAACGACCACTGTGAACGCCATGCTGAGCAAGATGGCGGACTCCCACCCTGCATCTCCAGTCCACACCACCGCAGCCGAACAGATGGACAATGAGCGCAGTGCTGCGGATACTGACTTGGCGAAAATCGATTACAAAACACTGGCTATAGCAGTAGCCAAATATCTGGCACCAGACATTAAAGAAACGCTTGAGAAAACTTTAACATAGTCACTGCAGGAGCTGCACGCTGCAGTAGCGCGACATGACGCTAGTATAGAAGAGTTGGAACAAAGGGTTGCGCTCATGGAAGAAGATCTGTCACGATTAGAGATGAGCGAACACCTGGATGTTCGGGTTCGAGAGGTTCGGCCGAACTTCCGGAAAATGTCCGGGTTCGTGATCCGAACTCAACCCGAACTTCATCCCGAACCCGAACCCCATAGAAGTCAATGGGGACCTGAACTTTTGGGCACTAAAAAGCCTGTAAAAGACTCCCGGAAAGGGCTAGAGGGCTGCAAAAGGCAGCAAAATGTAGGTAAATCCCCTGCAAACAAATGTAGATAGGGAAATGAATTAAAATAAAATAAAATAAATAAAATTAACCAATATCAATTGGAGAGAGGTCCCACAGCAAGGAATCATGCGTCATATCATCCACCACTGGAGATGGCCACTCTCATGTATTTTGGACCAGCACCCAGACAGAGGATACAGGTCCCACAGCAAGGAATAAGGCGTCATATCAACCACCATCGGAGAAGGCCACTCTCATATATTTTGGACCAGCACCCAGACAGAGGATACAGGTCCCACAGCAAGGAATCATGCGTCATATCAACTACCACCGGAGAAGGCCACTCTCATTTATTTTGGACCAGCACCCAGACAGAGGAGAGAGGTCCCACATCAAGGAATCATGCGTCATATCAACCCCCACAGGAGAAGGCCACTCTCATTTATTTTGGAACAGCACCCAGACAGAGGATACAGGTCCCACAGCAAGGAATCATGCCTCATATCAACCACCAACGGAGAAGGCCACTCTCATTTATTTCGGCACAGCACCCAGACAGAGGATACAGGTCCCACAGCAAGGAATCATGCTTCATATCAACCACCACCGGAGATGGCCACTCTCATGTATTTTGGACCAGCACCCAAACAGAGGATACAGGTCCCACAGCAAGGAATAAGGCGTCATATCAACCACCATCGGAGAAGGCCACTCTCATATATTTTGGACCAGCACCCAGACAGAGGATACAGGTCCCACAGCAAGGAATCATGCGTCATATCAACCACCACCGGAGAAGGCCACTCTCATTTATTTTGGACCAGCACCCAGACAGAGGAGAGAGGTCCCACATCAAGGAATCATGCGTCATATCAACCCCCACAGGAGAAGGCCACTCTCATTTATTTTGGACCAGCACCCAGAGGATACAGGTCCCACAGCAAGGAATCATGCCTCATATCAACCACCAACGGAGAAGGCCACTCTCATTTTTTTTGGCACAGCACCCAGACAGAGGATACAGGTCCCACAGCAAGGAATCAAGCCTCATATCAACCACCAACTGAGAAGACCACTCTCATTTATTTCGGCCCAGCACCCAGACAGAGGATACAGGTCCCACAGCAAGGAATCATGCCTCATATCAACCACCAACGGAGAAGGCCACTCTCATTTATTTCGGCACAGCACCCAGACAGAGGATACAGGTCCCACAGCAAGGAATCATGCGTCATATCAACCACCACCGGAGAAGGCCACTCTCATGTATTTTGGACCAGCACCCAGACAGAGGAGAGAGGTCCCACATCAAGGAATCATGCGTCATATCAACCCCCACCGGAGAAGGCCACTCTCATTTATTTTGGACCAGCACCCAGACAGAGGATACAGGTCCCACAGCAAGGAATCATGCGTCATATCAACCACCACCGGAGAAGGGCACTCTCATGTATTTTGGACCAGCACCCAGACAGAGGAGAGAGGTTTTCACAGCAGAGAATCATGCATTTAGATCACCCACCACAGGAGTAGGCCACCATTTAATGGGACCCCGGCAACCATGTCAGATGGCACAAACATCAGCTTCACATCACCCAGCACAAGAGAAGGCCACTTTGAGAGACTTTGACCCCTGCACCCAGACGGAGGAGAGAGGTTTTCACAACAGAGAATCATGCATTTAGATCACCCACCACAGGAGTAGGCCACCATTTAATGGGACCCCGGCAACCATGTCAGATGGCACAAACATCAGCTTCACATCACCCAGCACAAGAGAAGGCCACTTTGAGAGACTTTTACCCCTGCACCCAGACTGAGGAGAGAGGTCCCACAGCAGAGATTCAGGCATTTATATCAGCCAGAACAGGAGAAGGCCGCTTTCAGTGACTTAGGCCTTAGCACCGACACAGAGGAGACAGGTCAGATAGCACAAGCATCAGTTTCACATCAACCACCACAGGAGAATGGCACTTTCAGAGACTTTGACCCCTGCAGCCACACTGAGGAGAGAGGTCCCACAGCAGAGAATCAGGCATTTATATCAGCCAGAACAGGAGAAGGCCGCTTTCAGTGACTTAGGCCTTAGCACCGACACAGAGGAGACAGGTCAGATAGCACAAGCATCAGTTTCACATCAACCACCACAGGAGAAGGGCACTTTTAGAGACTTTGACCCCTGCACCCAGAAAGAGGAGAGAGGTCCCACAGCAGAGAATCAGGCATCATGTCAACCACCACAGGAGTAGGCCACCATTTGTTTCTTTGACCCCTGCACCCAGAAAGAGGAGAGAGGTCTCACAGCAGTGAATCAGGCATTTATATCAGCCACCACAGGAGAAGGCCGCTTTCAGTGACTTTGGCCCCCTGCACCCACACAAAGGAGACATGTCAGACAGCACAAGTATAACATTCATATCACCCAGCACAGGAGAAGGACACTTTCATGTACTTTGGCCCCGGCACCCAGACAGAGGGAAGGTTCATTCAACTCTGGGTTGCACCCCAAGATCCTACTTAATTTCAAAAATTGATTTTTCAATGAAGAAGTGGCCAGGAGTACAAGACAACATGGTTTAAGGCAGTTAGTAAGGACTACTCTGCACAAGGGAGGGTCAGGTCTTGTGGGATCCATGCCTGGTTCATTTTTATAAACGTCAGCTTGTCCACGTTGGCTGCGGACAGGCGGCTGCGTTTGTCAGTAATGACGCCCCTGCCGTGCTGAATACACGTTCAGATAAAACGCTGGCCGCCGGGCAGGCCAGCACCTCCAAGGCATAACATGCTAATTCTGGCCACGTGGACAATTTGGAAACCCAGAAGTTGAATGGGGCCGAACCATCCGTCAGTATGTGGAGTTGTGTGCAGATGTACTGTTCAACCATGTTAGTGAAATGTTGCCTCCTGCTAACACGTTCCGTATCAGGTGGTGGGGCAGTTAGCTGTGGCGTGGAGACAAAACTTTTCCACATTTCTGCCATGCTAACCCTGCCCTCAGAGGAGCTGGCCGTGACACAGCTGCGTGGGCGACCTCTAGCTCCTCCTCTGCCTTGGCCTTGGCCTTCCACCTGTTCCCCTGTGACAGTTGGGAATGCTCTCAGGAGAGCGTCTACCAGTGTGCGCTTGTACTCGCGCATCTTCCTATCACGCTCCAGTGCAGGAAGTAAAGTGGGCACATTGTCTTTGTACCGTGGATCCAGCAGGGTGGCCACCCAGTAGTCAGCACATGTTAAAATGTGGGCAACTCTGCTGTCGTTGCGCAGGCACTGCAGCATGTAATCGCTCATGTGTGCCAGGCTCCCCAGAGGTAAGGACAAGCTGTCCTCTGTGGGAGGCGTATCGTCATCATCCTCTGTATCCCCCCAGCCACGCACCAGGGATGTGCCTGCGCTGTGCTGGGTGTCACCCCGCTGTGAACCTGCTTCATCCTCATCCTCCTCATCCTCCAGTAGTGGTCCCTGGCTGGCCACATTTGTACCTGGCCTCTGCTGTTGCAAAAAACCTCCCTCTGAGCCACTTCTATCAGACTGGCCTGAAAGTGCTAAAAACGACCTGTCATCCTCCTCCTCCTCCTCCTGGCCCTGGCCCACCTCCTCTTCCATCATCGCCCTAAGCGTTTTCTCTAGGAGACATAGAATTGGTATCGTCACGCTGATAACTGTGGCATCGCCACTGGCCATGTTGGTGGCGTACTCTAAACAGCGCAACAGGGCACACAGGTCTCGCATGGAGGCCCAATCATTGGTGGTGAAGTGGTGCTGTTCCGCAGTGCGACTGACTCGTGCGTGCTGCAGCTGAAACTCCACTCTGGCCTGCTGCTGCTCGCACAGTCTCTCCAGCATGTGCAAAGTGGAGTTCCACCGGGTGGGCACGTCGCATATTAGGCGGTGAGCGGGAAGGCCGAAGTTCCGCTGTAGCGCTGAAAGGCGAGCAGCGGCAGGATGTGAATGCTGGAAGCGCGCACAGACGGCCCGCACTTTATGCAGCAGCTCTGACATGTCTGGGTAGTTGTGAATGAACTTTTGCACCACCAAATTCAGCACATGCGCCAGGCAAGGGATGTGCCTCAAACCGGCTAGTCCCAGAGCTGCCACGAGATTTCGCCCATTATCGCACACCACCAGGCCGGGCTTGAGGCCCACCGGCAGCAACCACTGGTCGGTCTGTTGTTCAATACCCCGCCACAACTCCTGCGCGGTGTGGGGCCTGTCCCTCAAACATATGAGTTTCAGAATGGCCTGCTGACATTTACCCCGGGCTGTGTTGAAGTTGGTGGTGAAGGTGTGTGGCTGACTGGATGAGCTGGTGGAAGCAGAGGAGGAGGAGGAGGAAGCCGAGTAGGAGGAGGAGGCTACAGGAGGCAAAGAATGATGCCCTGTGATCCTTGGCGGCGGAAGGACGTGCGCCAAGGAACTCTCCGCCTGGGGCCCAGCCGCCACTACATTTACCCAGTGTGCAGTTAGGGAGATATAGCGTCCCTGGCCGTGCTTACTGGTCCACGTATCTGTGGTTAGTTGGACCTTGCCACAAATGGCGTTGCGCAGTGCACACTTGATTTTATCGGACACTTGCATGTGCAGGGAAGGCACGGCTGTCTTGGAGAAGTAGTGGCGGCTGGGAACCACATACTGGGGGACAGCCATGGCCATCAGCTGTTTGAAGCTGTCTGTGTCCACCAGCCGGAATGACAGCATTTCAAAGGCCAGTAGTTTAGAAATGCTGGCATTCAGGCCAAGGGCTCGAGGGTGACTAGGTGGGAATTTGCGCTTCCTCTCAAAGGTTTGAGAGATGGAGAGCTGAACGGTGCTGTGTGAAATAGTGGAGACGCTAGGTGGTGGTGTCGGTGGCACATCCTCTGTTTGCTGCTCGGCAGGTGGCAACATTCCTCTCGAGGCGGAAGCCGATGCAGCAGCGCTAAAGGGAGCAGGGGGAGCCTGAGCGGGTTCCTTGTTTTTAAGGTGTGTACTCCACTGCAGTTCATGCTTTGCATGTAGATGCCTGATCATGCAGGTGGTGCTCAGATTAAGAACGTTAATGCCTCGCCTCAGGGTCTGATGGCACAGCGTGCAAACCACTCTGGTCTTGTCCTCAGCACATTGTTTGAAGAAGTGCCATGCCAGGCAACTCCTTGAAGATGCCTTTGGGGTGCTGGTTCCCTGTTGGCGCTGGCCAATAGCAGGCGAACTCTCTGGACGGCGGCTGTTCTGCTTTTGCCCCCTGCTCCCTCTTTGGCTTCGCTGTTGTCTCGTTCTCACCACTGCCTCTTCCTATGAACTATTTAAGTCAGCGGCACGACCTTCAGTCCATGTGGGGTCTAAGACCTCATCGTCCTCTGCATCGTCTTCCACCCAGTCTTCCTCCCTGACCTCCTCCTGTTCAGTCTGCACACTGCAATAAGACGCGGCAGTGGGCACCTGTGTTTCGTCATCATCAGACACTCGGTCACTCTGCTGTGGTGGTATTCCCATGTCCTCATCATCTGGATACATAAGTGGTTGTGCGTCAGTGCATGGAATGTCTTCCACCGCTGGGGAAGGGATAGGTGGACGCCCCTGGAAAACCGTGGGAGCAGAGTCTTCAAACAGAAGAAGAGACTGCTGCATAACTTGAGGCTCAGCCAGTTTCCCTGATATGCATGGGGGTGATGTGACAGACTGATGGGCTTGGTTTTCAGGTGCCACCTGTGCGCTTTCCGCAGAAGACTGGGCGGAAGACAATGTGGTGAACGTGCTGGAAGCACTGTCGGCCACCCAATCGACTAATGCCTGTACCTGCTCAGGCCTTACCATCCTCATAACGGCATTGGGCCCCACCAAATATCGCTGTAAATTCTGCCGGCTACTTGAGGGAGTTGTTTCACTACTTTGTGCGCCTGAGGCCGAGCGGCCACGTCCTCTGCCAGCAACAGAGGCTCCACGGACACCACCACGACCGCGTCCTCGTCCCTTAATAGAATGTTTCCTCATTGTTGCGATTCAACTCGCACCACAATAAAATATATTATTTTTAGCCCCAAAATTCCCACACTGGAAGATATAATTCCTTTTTCGGTATTAATTACAAGAACACTGCTGCTAATTGGACACCAGATTTTTATAATGCTAGTTTTGGTACATAGATTCCCACACGGGAAATATAATTCCTTTTAGAGGAGTGAAAACGTGAGGCCTAGTTTTTCTGGTCTAACAAACACCAGATTGATTAAATTGGCCTTTTTTCACCAAAATTACAACACTGGACAATAATGCCTTTTGGCGGTATTAATTACAAGAACACTGCTGCTAATTGGACACCAGATTTTTATAATGCTAGTTTTGGTACATAGATTCCCACACGGGAAATATAATTCCTTTTAGAGGAGTGAAAACGTGAGGCCTAGTTTTCTGGTCTAACAAACACCAGATTGATTAAATTGGCCTTTTTTCAGCAAAATTACAACACTGGACAATAATGCCTTTTGGCGGTATTAATTACAAGAACACTGCTGCTAATTGGACACCAGATTTTTATAATGCTAGTTTTGGTACATAGATCCCCACACGGGAAATATAATTCCTTTTAGAGGAGTGAAAACGTGAGGCCTAGTTTTTCTGGTCTAACAAACACCAGATTGATTAAATTGGCCTTTTTTTCACCAAAATTACAACACTGGACGATATAATGCCTTTTGGCGGTATTAATTACAAGAGGACTGCTGGTATTTCAGAACACCGGAATTGTTAAAATGCTAGTTTTGCTAGATAAATTTCCCACACTGGGAGAAATATTGCCTAAGCCTTTTTACAGTATTAATTACAACAGGAGTGCTTCTTCTGGTCTAACACCAGAATAATTTTATTATTACGGTGAAAGCTTTTTCTAATTTATATTTCTGGCACATAAAAAAAAAATATTTCTGGCTGACAGTATTGGACAAAGTAGTGGCACTGGCTAGCCTAGCTGGAACAGCACATTCATGGGATTTGCTATCCAAGTGGGTTACTTTCAGTTTCACCACTGATATATTAAATATCTTTGCAGTTAGTATGGGTGACACAAGCACAGCCAAACCCCTGATGTATTATATCTATGAAAAAATCGACTATTACATTAGATTAATGGACGTTGTGGCAGCTTTTGCTGTAGCACCACAAGTCCCAAAATGGCCGCCGCCTATCAGCCAAGTAACATGTGCCAGAAAACAGTCTGCCCAGCCAGAAAAAAATTGACTTTGACTGAGCAGCTGAATCGCTGTTGTTCTGATTCACAGGTGTAGATTTTTAACTTCTTTGGAGCTTTGGTTTACACTCTGTGGCAGCAAGTGCTGGCGCACCACAAGTCCCAAAATGGCCACCGCCGGTCAGCCCAGTTACATGTGCCAGTAAAAATCGCTCTGGCCAGTCTCAACAAAATAGTGACTTTCAGTGAACAGCTCAGCTGAGTTGTTCTGATGCACAGGTGTAGAAAGGTAGATCACTTCTTTATCCCTGCCTATCTCGCCCTCACAGAAGCTGCATCCTCTCCCTACACTAGTCAGAGCAGTGTGACGTGCGGCGCTACGTGACTCCAGATTAAATCGAGGCTGGGTCACATGCTGCACTTGGCCAATCACAGCCATGCCATTAGTAGGCATGGCTGTGATGGGCTCTTAGGGCAAGAAGTAAAACGCTAGCTGATTGGCTGCTGTGCAGCCCTTCAGAAAGCGGGAAGTAATCGACGAACACCGGACCCGAACCCAAACTTTTTTGAAAATGTCCGGGTTCGGGTCCGTGTCACGGACGCCCCAAAATTCGGTACGGACCCGAACGATTCTCGAACTGTTCGCTCAACACTAGTCACGATCCAATAAAGATGTCCAGGTCTTATTCAAACAAAACATCATCTTGAAGGAGGATCTTGAAAACAGATCCAGACGGAATAATTTAAGAATAGTGGGTCTCCCTGAAAGCATAAAACCCTCGGCCCTAAAAGAAATCTGCGAACTTGACTTACCTCAAGCCCTTAATTTGGAGGGGAGACATAAAGTTGAGAGGGCACATAGAGTGGGTCCGGCTGTGGACTTGCAGCAGCCCAAAGGAACAGACGCGCGCAATACCCCCCTGAAACCACGCCAGGTGATCATGCGGTACCTGGATTACTGTGACAAAGAATCCATTTTACGGGCCTTTAGAGCGCAGGGGACCCCTGAAGGTGAGAGGGCACAATATTTTGCTGTTTGCAGACTATTCTGCCATGGTGGCAAAGAGGCGGTTGGAATTCAGCTATATCTGTACGGAGCTCTTTAAGAGGGACATCCGATTCCAACTATTATATCCAGCCATCCTGAAAGTGACACGCGCGGACGGCTCGGTGAAGATATATCACGATCCGACTGATGCAGAGGAAGCTATCCGGACCCAGGACCACCCCGACGCCAAGCATCGGAGGGGGAGATCCCCGCAACCACGACAACTTACCAAGACTTCGTCAAGAAGCCCAGAATGGAGGCGAACACCATCGACAGAGGCGCCTGGCCATGATTGGGAACAAGCCCCGGGAGACAAGCCACGATCTCGCCCGAAGAGACGGGACTCTAGAGAACGGTGAACTTATTTGTACCAGCCAGGCGGTATGTCTCCTTTGAGGGGGGTTATGGCACGGACATCACCGCCAATATGGATGTGGACTTGGTCTGTTCACTGTGACTTGTTACCTGTGGTTTGGGACTGATAACCTGATGCTATGTGGTTTATGCACATTAGTTCAATAGTTCACGGTGGAGGGTAGGAAAGTATGGAGGCAGGTGGAAGAGTCCTGTGGCCTAGAAAAAAAGAGAAGTCAGGAGGAAAGGGGAAGGGGCTGTTAGAAGGTTATTGTTCTCAGGGAATGACATGCAGTTTTTTGTGTTAGAAACTGTGGGGAGGGGGGAGGGATGTTCTGCTTCAGGGGTTTACATGTTTTTACTATGCATCAGCCGACACCTCGGGGATTACTGTCCTTTGCTTAAGCGCTACATCCAGAGATAGTCGACGTCACAGCTTAGATAGAAAAATCACATGTGGATAGTTAGCTGGAACGTTAAGGGCCTGCGCTCTCCGCAGAAGAGATGGATGGTTCTCCGTCACCTAAAACGGTTAAAACCAGATATAGCCCTGCTCCAGGAAACCCATTTGGGTGCAGGTGATTTTGGGAGAATGCAAAAATTATGGGTGGGGCAGGTGATCGGTTCGGCATCTTCTATGCGGAGAGCGGGGGTGTTGATGCTCTTCCACAAGAACTTTGGGTACAAACTGTTAGACTCGACCGCTGATGACCAAGGATGGTGGGTTAGGGTAACGATAAGAATTCAGGACGCAGAGTACACCATCCATAACATTTATGGTCCAAATTCAGATAATGCCCAGTTTTTCAGGATATTAGAGGGCGACCTACTTTCTACTAGACCCGCACGCCTGGTCATTGGGGGGGATTTTAACTCCGTGATCTCCAGTCGGGAGGACAGGAAGTCTATGGCTACTGAGAGCAGGGGAAACGCAACCCAGGATAAGGTGTTGGGGCCACTGATGGAGTCGGTGGAACTAGTGGATCCATGGCGGCAGCTTCACCCTGATGACAGGTCATTTATTTTTTATTCATCAGCCCGGGATTCATGGTCCCGCATTGATTACATTCTTGTTCACAAAGGGATTGCGGGACTGGTGGAGTCTACTGAAATAGGAGACATAGTTATTTCAGACCATGCCCCAGTCTGTTTGACCTTAAGGAACACCTTCCTTCCAACTTTGTTGGTGACGAGGAGTTCACAAACAAACTGGTGGCATGGTGGGAAGAATTCAGGGAAGACAATAAGGCTCATTTGGATGAGCCAGAACTCTTTTGGCACACTTCTAAAGCGGTTATGAGAGGCCGTATAATGAGCTACATCTTCAGTAGAAAGAAAACATGTCAGCTTCGTTGGGAGCAAGCTAGTGCATCAGTGAGACAGGCTTATAGGATTTTCCTTGACTCGCCATATGTCGAGCATAAAAATAAGTGGGTGGAAGCCCGCCAGCTATTTGACAAATGTGAAAGGGATAGGGAGCTTCTGAATCAGACCAACTTTGAGGCCAAACTATATAAGTATGGGAATAAAGCGGGTCGGCTCTTAGCCAATCTAGCCAAAGGACAGAGAACCACTCATTTTATATCGGGACTTAGGGACGAGCAAGGGAGGGTGACCAATGACCCGGGGGTCATCAATCATATCGTGGGAAAATACTATGAGGCGCTTTATGACGAAGTTCCCCCGTCGCCTCTAGTGGACACGCTATTGGATAGAGTAAAATTACCCTCAGTGACAGAGGAGCAGCTACAACTGCTAAATGCGGACATAACTCTTGAGGAATTACAGAGAGTCATCAAAGGTCTAGGAAATGCCAAGGCCCCAGGTCCCGATGGCTTTACTGGAGAATATTATAAGGCATTGTTGACACAGATATCCCCAACGTTGCTATCACTATTTAACGCAATACTGCAGGGTAAGAGCCCCCCAGACAAGGAAAATATGTCCCATATTAAACTTCTGCCAAAACCGGGGAAGGATCCCCTATTACCAGGGTCATATAGACCTATTTCCCTGATAAATGTTGACACCTAGGTAATGTCCAAAATCGTGGCGGACCGCCTGGCTGGACTGCTTCCCTCCCTTATAGGCGCGGAGCAGGTGGGATTTGTCCAAGGGAGTTCTGCTGTCACCAACATAAGGACGGTTTTGGCGGTCCTGGACAGGGTCCAAAACCATCTGATGGGGGGAGAAGCTCCAGCCATGCTCACCCTAGACGCTGAGAAAACCTTTGATAACGTCTGGTGGGCATGGCTGGACGCGGTACTGGATCGGATTGGGCTCCAGGGGGCTTTCAGATCATTTTTGTCACACCTATATGCAAACCCGAGATCCCGAGTGTATACGCAAGGCTTCCTGTCGCAGCCATTTGATTTGAAAAAGGGCACACGACAAGGGTGTCCACTTTCTCCCCTGCTGTTTAATTTGGCCATAGAGCCCTTAGCAAGATTCTTGTGCACATCGGATTTGTTTGAAGGGATAACTGTTGGCACCTCGCAAGTGAAAGCAGCTTTATTTGCTGATGATGTGATCCTGTTTTTAGCCCAACCGGGGAGCCACATACCTGCTATATTCCAGGCTTTGGACACCTTCGGTAAATATTCTGGGTACAAAATAAATGTATCTAAAAGCGAGATCCTATCTCTGTCCCCCTCCAATCATATACTGTCCAGGCTGTCGGCTAGATTAGGAATCGTACTTGCAAAATCACATATCAGATACCTGGGGATCAAGGTGGGGAAAGAGCCACACTCAGTATATCAACTGAATTTCCCTCCCCTGATCACTAGTATTATGAAAGATTTGGACAGATGGCAAGGGTTACCCCTTTCTCTGGCGGGACGTTGCCATTTAATAAAAATGATGGGAGTCTCTCGCCTTCTATACCCCTTGCAGACAATCCCGTTATTACTTAGACACGCAGATGTGAAAACACTAGAGAGCAGATTTATACGTTTTATATGGCAAAATAAAAAACCAAGGATAGCGCTTAGTAAAATGAAATTGAGGAAATTACAGGGAGTCCTAAATTTTACTGATGTCAGAGGTTACAATCTGGCATGCAACTGCAGATACATATTAGATTGGGTAAACGGCACCTCATTCTTTGCAAATCTTAAGTTGGAGAGACACTTAGCAGGCCCATGGAATCTGGTGGCACTACTTCATACTAGACTCCCCAAGCTCCCGGACGGGCTAAATAGATACCTACTATTTAGAGATACTATCCTTACATGGAAGATATTGTGGAAATTGTTTAAATTGCCCTACCAGCTATCTAAACATCTCCCAATATTTGATAATCCAGCCTTTGAGCCGGGTAGGAACAGTGCACAGTTGCAGGAGTGGCGTAGGCAGGGCATTAAGGTGATGGGGGATGCATTCCATGACAAGGAGGCAAGGTGGCTGTCCCGGGGGGAATTGGGGGCGAAATGGAAGTTGACGAACGCCATGTTCCTCTCATGTCTGCAGCTACTGGCGTATGGGAAATCCTTGGTCAAAGACCTATCGAATAAATGGGGACATAATACCTTTGATTCGATTTTAACCACTAAAATTAGACCATCAATTTTATCTCTTTACCAATCCCTCCGGGACAGATGGGAAAAGGCAGACCCGGGGAAGATATTTCGGAAGTGGCAAAGGGAATTGGGAATCAAGGAAATCTATAAACCCATCTCTATAGGAATAGAGGCTCTTCACAAGAATATGCCTTATGAATGCTGGCGGGAAACACACTTAAAGATACTACATCACGCTATATACGGGTTTGATGTCCCCAACTCTAAACCCAACTCTGACAGATTGACTGCATGTCCAAAATGTGACATTTCAAAGACAGACTTATTTGATAGGCTGTGGAAATGTGGGAAGTTGAGGGAGTATTGGGGTGACATAACCATGGTTCTGTCTAAATGTACTGAGAAAGAGCTTGAGATTACTCCAGAGATAGCCATTCTACAAGTCCAGATAATTAGACAAGATCACTCAGCCTCTGATTACACGACAGGGTCGATGCCCCCGATAGGCCACAAAATCTTGATGGTAGCGAAAAAGTGCTTACTAAGGATGTGGCTTCAACCAAGACTTCCTTTGGTCTCCATGGTAATCACGCAATTACGACATATCTTGCACCTTGAATGGATTGAGGCCTTACAGAAGAAGGAAGTGTTGGGGAAAAAATGGTATAAAACATGGCAAACATTTCTGATACATTATGTGGAGAACATAAACTACCCAAGATTTATGTTGCCTTTCAAGTTGACACCTTGGTATCTTCTGGAAGGCTTGAAGGATAATTTAGGGCCACTGAAAGTGTCATGAGGAGAGCAATGGCTCAATAGATAAGCAGGAATATATGATTCCAACGAGATCTTCTGAATGGTGGTAGGAGGTGCGGCTGATGCAGGGGAGGGGGGGGGTTTGCTTATATTTACTGTTTATTTCGTAGATATATGCGTTAGACAGCTCATAGATATATGTACAGTACATGTGGATAGCTTCCTGAATTTGAGGCTAGACAGCTTAATTATTGTAAGACCTATGATGCTGTATGAACACTTGTTCTTCATACTGTTTGCATAATTTGTTGTGCTTGGGGTAAAATTGGAAAACTTTAATAAAATTATATTTAAAAAAAAAAACGGTGATAGGGTGCCTGGCCCCCTCCAACCAATGGCGCCATTCCTCGAAAGCCAACAACTCCCTATCTCCCACATCATAGTTCTTCTCTGCCGGGGAGAGTTTTTTAGAGAAAAAGGCACAGGGTCGCCATTTGGCAGGAGAAGGGCCCTGGGACAAAACCGCACCCACACCCACCTCGGAAGCATCCACCTCAACAATAAAAGGTAAGGAAACATCGGGATGCACCAAGATGGGAGCAGACGCAATACTCTCTTTAATCTTAGAAAATGCTGCAAGCGCCTCCTCCGACCAAGAGGAAAAATCCGCCCCCTTTTTTGTCAAGTCAATGAGGGGTTTGACAACAGAGGAATAATTCAAAATGAACTTTCTGTAGTAGTTCGCAAAACCCAGAAAGCGCATCAATGCCTTCTGATTCTCAGGGAGCTCCCACTCAAGCACAGCACGGACCTTCTCCGGATCCATGCGAAAACCAGAAGCAGAGAGGAGAAAACCTAGAAATTGAATCTCCGATACCATAAAAACAGATTTCTCCAGCTTGGCGTACAATTTATTTTCCCGCAGAATCTGCAGAACCTGAAAAAGATGATCCTGATGGGTCTGAACATCAGGGGAAAAAATCAAAATATCATCAAGATACACCAAAACAAATTTCCCCATTAAATGGTAGAAAATACTGTTAACAAAATGCTGAAAGACGTCCGGAGCATTCATCAAGCCAAAAGGCATAACGAGATTCTCGAAATGCCCCTCAGGGGTATTAAAGGCCGTTTTCCATTCATCCCCCTCTCTGACCCTGACCAGGTTGTACGCGCCTCTCAAATCCAGTTTAGAAAAAACCTTGGCCCCAACAATTTGGTTGAAGAGGTCCGGGATCAGAGGAAGGGGATAGGGATCGCGAATCGTGATACGATTCAGCTCCCAAAAATCTAGGCAAGGTCTCAGAGAGCCATCCTTTTTTTTAACAAAAAAAAAAACATGTGGAAACAGGTGATTTTGAGGGACGAATATGCCCCTTATCGAGACTCTCAGAGATATAGGTCCGCATTGCAATTCTTTCCGGTTGTGAGAGATTGTACAGGCGTGCTTTTGGCAGCTTGGCGCCGGGAATGAGGTTAATGGGACAGTCAAACTCCCAATGAGGAGGTAGCTCCTGAACCCCGCTCTCGGAAAACACGTCCGAGTAATCGGAGAGAAATGATGGCACAGTTTTAGTAGATACCTCTGCAAAAGTCGCTGTGAGATAATTCTCTCTACAAAAATCTCTCCACTCATTTATTTGCCTTCCTTGCCAATCAATAGTGGGGTTATGTCTAGTGATCCCAAAACTAGAGGAGTAGGCAATCCGTTAAGGACAAAACAAGATATATACTCCACATGAGTGTCACCTACAGCTAACCGGATATTGTGAACAATGCCCTTCAGGGATCTCTGTGAGAGTGGAGCAGAGTCAATAGCAAAAACAGGTATATCCTTTTCTAATGTGCAAACCTGAAAACCATGCATGGCTACAAATTGAGTGTCAATAAGATTGACGGCCGCTCCACTATCGACAAAAATTTCACAAGAAATGACTTTGCTCTCTAGCGCCACCCTGGCAGAAAGGAGAAAACGGGAACTGCAGGTCAGAGGAAAAGCATCAACTTTGCCCAAGGTAGCAGATGAAGCAGAGTTTGACGATTTACCTTTTGAGGTTTTTCTCTTATTATCACTCTTAGTACAGTTGTCCTAGACGGACAAACATTTGCCAAATGAACAATGCCCCCACAACAAAAACACACCATTCTCTGAGGACTAAATCCTCCATTATCAGGGGCAAGTCGACCTAGCTGCATAGGCTCCTCCTCAGAGGGGACTGAGACAGGATGAGGCCCCTGCACACTGAATGAGTCCGCACCCCTGCCCCTAGACTGACAATGGCTGGACAGAGAGGTCTCATTTCTTTCTCTTAGACGCCTGTCAAGGCGTACCGCCAATGACATGGCAGACTCTAAGGACGTTGGTCTCTCATGGAAAGCAAACGCATCTTTCAATCTCTCTGAGAGACCATGACAGAACTGACTCCGGAGTGCAGCATCATTCCAACCTGAATCAGCTGCCCATCTCCGAAATTCAGAACAATAAAGCTCCGCAGACAGTTTGTTCTGACATAAAAAACGTAAGTTAAATTCAGCCAGAGCAACATGATCCGAGTCATCATATATCTGCCCCAGGGCCACAAAAAATCTTTCCACGGATCGAAGAGAGGGATCCCCCGATGGCAGCGAAAAAGCCCAAGTCTGAGCATTACCCCTGAGCAGGGAGATGACAATCCTCACCCTCTGCTCCTCATTACCAGAGGAATGGGGACACAAGCAAAAATGGAGTTTGAATGCCTCTCTGAAGCGAACAAAATTCTCACTGCCCCCGGAGAACGTTTCCGGGAGTGAGACCTTTGGCAAGCAACAGACTCCATGGGCCGGAGCCGAGCCCAATGCTTGAAGCTGAGTCATAGATTGATGGAGATCCGCTACCTCCAAAGAAAGACCCTGCATGCGGTCAACCAGGTTAGAAAGCGGATCAATGTCAAAAAGGACGGTTTCGGCGGATTATAATGTCACGGCTGTATGTGAGCAACAAGAGCATACACAGGGAATTAGCTACTGACCGGACCCAAACTAGGGAACATAAAGGGTGACCCCTGTCAGACCCAAAAAGCTCTCCCTATGCTGCTAAGCCCATGTCCAGATCCAGATGGTGGATCGAGACATGCCCGCGTACCTAAGGCTGATGACCACTGTAACCCCTACAATAGTGGAAGGGGCACGGCCACCGATGCCCTGCTCAGTATATGGACGGAACCGGGGTCGTCTCGGATCCAGTCAGCAAACAAACAGAAACACACAATGTCTGCACACTTAACTGAAGGAGCTGCCGCAGCAGTGAAGACAGATCCAAAGTCAGCAGGCAATATCCGAAGTACTTGCTTCAGCAGAACACAGGTCCAGTGAAAAGATATCACACAAGTGAAGGTACTCAAGCGAGAGATACAGGTCAAATGAAAAGTATAATCCGCATGATTAAACTGGAAGAGAGGTATTTTATAGGAAGAGGAATCAATCACAGGAGGGATAGCTGGGAGGAGGGAAACTGAAAGTAAAGACATCATCACAGGGGCGGAGAAACAGAGCAGAAACAACTCCTCCAAGCTCTAGTAGTGACATCATCACAGGGGTGGAGAAACAGAGCTGTGAGAATGTCTCAAAGCTCTGGTAGTGACACGATGCAGGGGACGATGAGGTCCTAGACCCCACATGGAATGAAGGTCGTGCCACTGACTTTCATATTTCAGAGGAAGAGGCAGTGGTGAGACCGAGCCAACAGCGTAGCAAAAGAGGGAGCAGGGGGCAAAAGCAGAACAACCGAGCACCCCAAAGGAAGCTTCAAGGAGTTCCTTGGCATGGCACTTCTTTAAACAATGTGCTGACGACAAGTCCCGAGTGGTTTTCACGCTGTACCATCGGAGCCTGAAGCGAGGCATTAATGTTCTGAACCTTAGCACAACCTGCATGGCCAGGCCTCTACATGCAAAGCATGAACTGCAGTGGAGTAAACACCTTAAAAGCAAAGAACTCACTCAGGGACTCCCTGCTCCCTCTTCTGCTGCTGCCTCGGCCTCTTCCTCCGCCTCGGGAGCAACGTTGGCACCTGCCGCCCACAAAACAGAGGATGTGCCACCGACACCACCACCTGCGTCACCATGCATGTCCACCATGTCAAACGGCAGTGTTCAGCTCTCCATCTCACAAACCTTGGAGAGAAAGCGTAAATTCCCACCTAGCCACCCTCGAGCCCTGGGCCTGAATGCCAGCATTTCTAAACTATTGGCCTTTGAAATGCTGTCATTCAGGCTGGTGGACACAGACAGATTCAAACAGCTGATGGCCATGGCTGTCCCACAGTATGTTGTTCCCAGCCGCCACTACTTCTCCAAGACAGCCGTGCCTTCCCTGCACAACCAAGCATCCGATAAAATCAAGTGTGCACTGAGCAAAGCCATCTGTGGCAAATTCCACCTAACCACAGATAGGTGGACCAGTAAGCACGGCCAGGGACGCTATATTTCCCTAACTGCACACTGGGTAAATGTAGTGGCGGCTGGTCCCCAGGCGGAGAGTTCCTTTGGCGCACGTCCTTCCGCCGCCAAGGATCGCAGGGCATCATTCTTTGCCTCCTGTAGCCTTCTCCTCCTACTCGGCTTCCTCCTCTTCTGCTTCCACCAGCTCATCCAGTCAGCCACACACCTTCACCACCAACTTCAGCACAGCCCGGGGTAAACGTCAGCAGGCCATTCTGAAACTCATATGTTTGGGGGACAGGCCCCACACCGCGCAGGAGTTGTGGCGGGGTAATGAACAACAGACCGACGAGTGGTTTCTGCCGGTGGGCCTTAAGCCCGGCCTGGTGGTGTGCGATAATGGGCGAAATCTCGTCTCAGCTCTGGGACTAGACAGTTTGACGCACATCCCTTGCCTGGCGCATGTGCTGAATTTGGTGGTGCAGAAGTTCATTCACAACTACCCCGACATGTCAGAGCTGCTGCATAAAGTGCGGGCCGTCTGTGCGCGCTTCCGGCGTTCACATCCTGCCGCTGCTCGCCTGTCTGCGCTACAGCGTAACTCGGCCTTCCCGCTCACCGCCTCATATGCGGCGTGCCCACCAGGTGGAACTCCACCTTGCACATGCTGGAGAGACTGTGCGAGCAGCAGCAGGCTATAGTGGAGTTTCAGCTGCAGCACGCACGCGTCAGTCGCACTGCGGAACAGCACCATTTCACCACCAATGATTGGGCCTCCATGCGAGACCTGTGTGCCCTGTTGCGCTTTTTTGAGTACTCCACCAATCTGGCCAGTGGCTATGGCACCGTTATCAGCGTTACAATACCACTTCTATGTCTCCTTGAGAAAACGCTTAGGGCGATGATGGAAGAGGAGGCGGCCCAGGAGGAGGAGGAAGAGAATGATGGGTCATTTTTAGCACTTTCAGGCCAGTCTGTTAGAAGTGGCTCAGAGGGAGGTTTTTTGCAACAGCAGAGGCCAGGTACAAATGTGGCCAGCCAGGGCCCACTATTGGAGGACTAGGAGGATGAGGAGGAGGGGGAGGAGGATGAGGCAAGTTCACAGCGGGGTGGCACCCGACACAGCACAGGCCCATCACTGATGCGTGGCTTGGGGGATACGGAGGACGATGACGATACGCCTCTCACAGAGGACAGTTAGACCTTACCTCTGGGGAGCCTGGTACACATGAGCGACTACATGCTGCAGTGCCTGCACAATGACAGCAGAGTTGCCCACATTTTAATGTTTGCGGACTACTGGGTTGCCACCCTGCTGGATCACAGGTAAAAAGACAATGTGCCAACCTTACTTCCTGCACTGGAGCGTGATAGGAAGATGCGCGAGTACAAGCGCACGCTGGTAGACGCGCTCCTGAGAGCATTCCCAAATGTCACAGGGGAACAGGTGGAAGCCCAAAACGAAGGCAGAGGAGGAGCAAGAGGTCGCCAATGCAGCTCTGTCACGGCCAGCTCCTCTGAGGGCAGGGTTAGCATGGCAGAAATGTGGAAAAGTTTGTCTCACGCCACAGCTAACTGCACCACCACCTGATACGGAACGTGTTAGCAGGAGGCAGCATTTCACTAACATGGTTGAACAGTACGTCTGCACACCCCTCCACGTACTGACTGATGGTTCGGCCCCATTCAACTTCTGGGTCTCCAAATTGTCCACGTGGCCAGAGTTAGCATTTTATGCCTTGGAGGTGCTGGCCTGCCCGGCGGCCAGCGTTTTGTCTGAACGTGTATTCAGCACGGCAGGGGCGTCATTACTGACAAACGCAGCCGCCTGTCCACAGCCAACGTGGACAAGCTGACGTTCATAAAAATGAACCAGGCATGGATCCCACAGGACCTGTCCCTCCCTTGTGCAGAATAGACATTTATAACTGCCTCCCCCTCAACCATGTATTCTTGTACTCCGGGCACTTCTTTATTGAATCCTCATTTTTAACTTTACCATGATCTTGCGGTGCAACCCAAAGTTGAATGAACCTCTCCTCTAATCTGGGCGCTGGGGCCTGAAATAACTGAAAGTGGCCTTCTCCAGTGGTGGGTGATATAACGCCTTATTCCTTGCTGTGGGACCTCTCTCCTCTGTCTGGTTGCTGGGGCCTAAATAACTGAAACTGGCCTTCTCCAGTGGTGGGTGATATGGCGCCTTATTCCTTGCTGTGGGACCTCTCTCCTCTGTCTGGGTGCTGGGGCCTAAATAACTGAAAGTGGCCTTCTCCAGTGGTGGGTGATATGACCCCTTATTCCTTGCTGTTGGACCTCTCTCCTCTGTCTGGGTGCTGGGGCCGAAATAACTGAAAGTGGCCTTCTCCAGTGGTGGGTGATATGATGCCTTATTCCTTGCTGTGTGACCTCTCTCCTCTGTCTGGGTGCTGAGGCCGAAATAACTGAAAGTGGCCTTCTCCAGTGGTGGGTGATATAACGCATGATTCTCTGCTATGTACTTCTCTCCAATTGATATTGGTTAATTTTTATTTATTTTATTTTATTTTAATTCATTTCCCTATCCACATTTGTTTGCAGGGCATTTACCTACATTTTGCTGCCTTTTGCAGCCCTCTAGCCCTTTCCTGGATTATTTTACAGCCTTTTTAGTGCCTAAAAGTTCTGGATAAAGTTCGGGTCGAGTTCGGAATCTGAACCCGAACATTTTCGGGAAGTTCAGCTGAACTTCTCGAACCCGAACATCCAGGTGTTCGCTCATCTCTACTGAGGACGGTGACACGGTCTGCTATGTACCCCTTCACCATCTTCCAAAATGTTTAACTCCTTGTGACACTAGGCCACGCATCAGGGTGAGGGTGCTGGCGGGGTGTCATGAAACTGTCGCAGGCCTTGTAGAGTGTTGTCCTGCCTCTGTTGGAACTGCGGTGTGTCCCCCTCATCTCCCCTCCTAGGTTGCCCAAGGAACTACATATTCTGCCGCCAGCGTTGTCAGCTGTAAATTTTTCTACAATGAAATTCTGTTCTGTTAATATAATATTTTTTTGTTTGTATTATAGTTGGTATTATTATTGTTATTATGTTTTATGGCAGATTAATTATACAGAGGAGGGACGTTAAAACAAAACAACAAAATATTTATTAATTGTTCAAATTTAAAAGACATAAGGGGTGATGTCCCACATTGGCTATCTATGGTCCAAAAACACAAACAAAAGTGTGAGAGATACAAAGTGGCTGAGGCTTGTATTGTTGCCACTCTCACATATATGCAACTGACACATTAGTACTGGCGATTGAGATGTTCAACGCCAGTACCTATGTTGAATGACAAAAGATGGTCGCGCGTATAACCATCCCCATACTATTAAACTGGATAGGTGCTGGACTGAAAAATATTGATAGCCCACAGGTGTTGAGGGACACTGATATGGCATAATTATTCCAGCTCCAATATTTGAAAGATTGCTCAACGCGTTTCCATGTACAAAGGGGTACACTTCATCAGGAGCACCATTAATTAAGTATGTGGGCTTAGTAGAGCACCACATACAACAATAGTTGCTCAAATGGCAATAGTCACGCCAGAACAGCATGTCTAACACCGGAGAGCTGTAGCTGGAGGCCAATAACCCCTGGTGTGGTGGTGGCCAAAGCAAGAGGCTGAATCAGGGTATCACCCTGCCTGATGCCGGACCTCTAGTGTGAGGAGCGGCATATATTGTTGATAGCTACAGCCCTGCCTAAGCAGTCACTTACTAATCAGAGGAACGGCGTACTGGTATGTTAGAAGTTCGGCACTGTGATGGCCGCGAAGCGGTTCACAAGACGCCAAGCATATAAAGACATAACCCCGCCCCGCTGTACGAGCCCCCGGCCAGGCTGCCAATCACGTCTCAGATACAGACACCGTGTAATAGATCAGCTGACCAGCCGGAGTATGAAGGTGGGTCCCGGGGAAGCACGATGCGCCGATGTACAGTGGAGGAATATTAAATGCGCCAAAAATACAGAATAGCACAGTCGCTGATAGTGATAGGAATAGGATGGAAGACTGGCAAGTTAAAACCTATCCTTTAATCAGAGCTGAACCAGGCATCATTCGACAGGCCATCAGCTGTCGATCAGAGCAGGCATCCATGTAACAGTCTATAGCAGGGGTGCACAACCTTTTCTGGTTGGGGGCCACATTGTCAGCCTGAACCAATTCCAAGGGCCAAAAATAAAACTTAAAGGGGTATTACCAACTGAAATACTGTATTTTTGGCATATTGAACATACAGTATATACTATAAATATCTAGTTACCGTTCTAGGACTCTCATCTAATAGGAGAATACATGAAAGATATATGTAAGAAGCCATAAAACATAGACCTACATGTCTTTTACCAGATGTTTCGGGGCCGCACAGAATGGTATCGAGGGCCGCAGGTTGTGCACCCCTGGTCTATAGGTACAGTTAACAAACTGCCTTATCTGAAAGGTATTGGAACCACTGCTGTCAGTGAACCGCTTGGTTTTGTTGATTAAAACCGCATAATTTACATGAGCCGCATGGTAATGTGCCAACAATGGAGGTCTGCAGCCATGGTTGTGGTCTCTAACCCTGGTAGAAGCTATGCACCAGCATATCTCGCAAATTGTGATTGCGTCTGTATGTAATTGCTGGCCTAGATGGTATCAAGCCTCCAATATCTGGGTCTGACTTTAAAATGTCCCAGTTTCCTTCCAGGACCAGATGGATGGCTTGATGTGCACCATCAAAGGTCCCAATGATCCTGGCTGGATTTACCTCAGTGTCTCTTAGTTTAGGAGACAGCAAATGTTCCCTATTAGTACAGAGTGAATGTTGATAGGCCTGCCTTAGTACCTTCCGCAGATAACCACGCCATTGGAAGCTGTGTTCCAAGTCTTTGGCGGCCGCTTGAAAATCACTCAAACGGGAACAGTTCCTCCACATCCTAAGGTACTGACCCTTTGGGATCCCTCTCTTCAAGGCCAACGGATGCCCACTGTCCCACTGCAGGAGATTATTAGTGGCCGTGGGTTTTCTGAGTATGTTGGTCTCTATTTGACCCGATGGATTCAAAGTAATGGAGAGATCTAGAAAGGTGATGCACCGAGGGTCAATCTCGTACGTGAAGAATAGTCCCAACTGATTAGAGTTCAGGGATGAAACAAATTCACGGAACAGTGTGTCACCCCCCCCCCCCCACAGGAAGAACGCGTCATCAATATATCTTAACCAGAGGGGGATGACGTCCATGAATTGTTCCATACTTTAGGTGAAAACTATCTCCTTCTCCCACCAGCCCAGGTACAGGTTTACAAAGGTTGGGGCACAGGGAATGCCCATAGCGACCCCCCTGAGCCGTCCGTTGAAAAGGAAAATGTTATGTCTGAGGGTAAATTCCAACAGCTCCAAAATGAAGATGTTGTGCTTCTTACAATGTTCACCCCTTTGTTTAAGAAATGCTTGAACCGCTCTACAGCCTAAATCATGAGGGATAGAACTGTAGAGCGCTTCAACATCTAAACTGGACAACTGTACCCCTGTCTCACAGTGGATGCCATTCAGGCGTCCCAAAACCTCCATAGTGTCCCTCACACAAAATGGTAAACTGATGACAAAGGGACGCAGAATGGCATCCACATAGGTGCTGATATTAGCTGTGAGTGATTTTGTTCCTGATACTATAGGTCTCCCCTTAAGGGGATGACACCCCTTATGGATTTTGGGGAGACCATAGAAGACTGCCATAACTGGGTGTTTGGGAAGCAGGAAAGCAAACTCAAGGGCTCTGTTAAGAATCTTAGATAGTTCATTTCTGAACAACGGTGTGGGGTCCGATGGTAATTGTCTGTAGGTCTGTTCATCCCTAAGAATATTCATACACATATTTTGGTATTGATCATGCAATTCCTTATCAGAGGATTTAATCACTAAACTATCATCTTGCAGGAGTGCCCTGAGTGCGTCCCTTTCTTCAAGACTCATATTGTCATCACTATGGCTACGGGATTCTAGTTGGTACAGCTTATTGTATACCACAGATACAAAGGTATCAATCAGGGTGCAATCCTCTATAGGGGGTATTTTAGTAGATGGTAGTCAGAGACCACAAACATGGCTGCAGAGCTCCATTGTTAGCACGTTCCCATTCGACTCATGTAAATTCTGCGGTTTTATCGACAAAACCAAGCGGTTCAATGACAGCAGTGGTTCCAATACCTTTCAGATAAGGCAGTTTGTTAACTGTAAGTCTGAGGGGATTGTATACTTGATGACCTGTGTCTGCGTCATCAAGTATGTCGGTAAAACAGAGAACTGAGACGACGCAGTGAACATGTTGCTGACATTGCTAAAGCTAAGGATACACCTGTGGCGCGTCATATCCTTGACTGCCACAATGGTAGGATGTCGTCTATCAAATTCCAAGGGATTGACTGTATCAAGCTGTCACCTAGAGGGGGTGACGGCAAACGGCTATTGTTGCAAAAGGAGGCACGATGGATTTTTAAACTGAACATCATTAAGCCTTTTGGCCAAAATGACGCCATTTCCTTTGTGCCATTTATGTGACAAAGGGCCCGGGTTGCAGTCATGCAGCATTAATACTATCTTTAGCCTTATAATAGGCCATTTGCCCTCCTTTGCCCCAATTCCCTTTGGCATTTGACAGCAGTAATTTCGGCCAATCACTGCTACCTTTAGACTGTTACATGGATGCCTGCTCTGATCGACAGCTGATGGCCTGTCGAATGATGCCTGGTTCAGCTCTGATTAAAGGATAGGTTTTAACATGCCAGTCTTCCATCCTATTCCTGTCACTATCAGTGACTGTGCTATTCTGTTTTTTTGGCGCATTTAATATTCCCCCACTGCACATCTGCGCATCACGCTTCCCCGGGACCCACCTTCATCCTCCGGCTAGGTTAGCTGATCTATTACATGGTGTCTGTATCTGTGACGTGATTGGCAGCCTGGCAGGGGGCTCGTACAGCGGGGCAGGGTTATGTTTTTATATGCTCGGCGTATTGTGAGCCGCTTCGCGGCCATCACAGTGCTGAGCTTCTAACATACCAGCACACCGTCCCTCTGATTAGTAGGTGACTGCTTAGGCAGGGATGTAGCTATCAACAATATATGCCGCTTCTCACACTAGAGGTCCGGCATCAGGCAGGTTGATAACCTGATCCAGCCTCTCGCTTTGGCCACCACTACACCAGGGGTTATTGGCCTCCAGCTACAGCTTTCCAGTGTTAGACATGCTGTTCTGGCGTGACTATTGCCATTTGAGCAACTACTGTTGTATGTGGTGCTCTACTAAGCCCACATCCTTAATTAATGGTGCCCCTGATGAAGTGTACCCCTCTGTACACGGAAAAGTGTTGAGCAATCTTTCAAATATTGGAGTTGGAATAATTGTGCCATATCAGTGTCCCTCAACACCTGTGGGCTACCAATATTTTCCAGTCCAGCACCTATCCAGTTTAATAGTATGGGGATGGTCATGCGCGCGACCATCTTTTGTCATATAACATAGGTACTGGCGTTGAACATCTCGCCAGTACAAATGTGTCAGTTGCATATATGTGAGAGTGGCAACAATAAGTGGCAACGATACAAGCCTCAGCCACTTTGTATCTCTCACACTTTTGTTTGTGTTTTTGGGCCATAGTTAGCCTATGTAGGACATCACCCCTTATGTCTTTTTAATTTGAACAATTAATAAATATTTTGTTGTTTTGTTTTAACGTCCCTCCTCTGTATAATTAATCTGCTCTAATTTGAGGATGTATACCGAGATATCTTATCAGTTTGTTTATAGTTATTATGGTTTATGGTTGTAAAATATGGTATGGTTATTTGGTTATTAATGAGTTTTTAAAACGTTCATGCCATTGGTTTAACTCCACTCTTGTTTGTTAGGTTTTTAGTTCTATTAATGTATACGTTTGGGATGTTTGGCGTGCATGGTACATATATGCTGCATGATTGCCATGTGTGTGACCTTGCCGAGCAACAAAGATGCCAACAATTTATGGTCATTATCAGACACAGCCAACCTGGTCCCTTATACCCTGCCACATATCTGCGGCGGTGTGCTTTTTGTCACCCAAGCAAATTATTTTTAGCAAGGCCTGTTGCTGTTTCCCCATGAGAATTCAGAGTTTGCAGTGGAGAAGGAGGCGGAGGAAAATAAGTGAGAGTTGCAGCAACAAATGTAGGTGGTGGCAGAAATCCTCATAGAAGTAGTGCCTGCAATCCTTGGCATCAGTGGCACCTGTGCCATCCCAGGGTCCGACTCGCTAATAGCCTACACAAGGTTCACCTAGTGTGCCGTCATGGAAATGTAGCGTCCTTGGCCAAAAGCACTTGTACATGTGTCCGTCGGTAAGTGCACCTTCCCAATAACTGCTTTGGTCAGGGCACGGGTGATATTACGGGACACACACAATTGCTGGTGTAATGAGGGGACGGGACATCGTGAACAATAGTGGCGACTGGGGACTGAGTAACCAAGGACGGCCGCCGCCATGAGGCTGAGGGAAGCCACAATGTCCAAAGGCCTAAATGGTAACATTTCCATGGCCATAAATTTTGAAAGGGGCACATTTAGTGCTATAGCCTGTGGGTGGGTGGCTGGCTATTTGTGCTTACTATGAAAGGCCTGGAGTAAGGATATCTGTACTGTGCTTGGGCACAGAAAGGGTTGTGCTATCAGATGGTGCTTGCGAAGTCTCAGCTGCAGAGCGGGAGTCATCCATGCCTGAGTCTAGGACAGAGGATTGGCCAGCAAGTAACACAAGGGAGGAAGAGGAGGCAGTGGGGTGACCCACAGACACGGATTGTGGACCCAGCGGTTCGGCCCACCTATTAGGGTGCTCTGATGCCATGTGGCGGATCATGCTGTTGGGGTTGAGGTTGCTAGTGTTCCCAACCCTCTCATTTAGCCTCCAGTGTACAGTCTCCCCTCATTAAGTTCCCGTGTTTGCATGTTTTTTGTTATGGTTTTAGTTAGTTTATTAATAGCATGTAAATATGTTATTGTTATTGTCATTTATGAAATGTTGAGTTCTTATTTAGGGGTAGCACAGTTACAGTTAGCAAATTACAATTCTTTTATCGTCCCCGCTTTCCTCAAAAAAGCCCCAGACTGCGGAACACCTATCCCTTGTCAAGGGAGATTTGCATAAGGGGAAACAGTTGCGGGCCTGTTTATTGTGGCCTGCCTTTTCCCTTTTGCCCTGACACACATCCTCTTCCAGCCTGTTGCGATGCTGTGGATCCCTCCCCCTCTGTCCTGCTGTCCTCGCTCGACTTTCCACCTTCCCAGGTTGGGTCAGTGATGTCATCTTCCACCACCTCCTCTTCCACTTACTTACTCTGGTCTTCCTCCTCACTTGTGCTGACCTAACAAGACCCTCACTTATTGATAACTGTGTCTCATCCGCATCATCCTCCAAGTGAAACACTAATTGCCATTCCCCACCGTCATCTTCTGCTGACTGTGGATGCTGAAGAGTTTGGGGATCAGTGCATTAGATATCCTTATGTCCCTCTTCAGGGAGGGTCAGCTCACCTGCAGGCCCTCACCTACAATTTTTTGGGGGGTCAGCTCACATGGTATATTCTTTTCTATGTTTCAGACTTGGAAGGAAACATAATTTGCTTTCCTTTGGTGGTGAATCTTTCACGCATGTGTTTTTTACAGGATTCTGTTTTTTATATAGTGGCACAGGGGTAAATAAATATTTCAAGCATATTCAAGAATGTCCATTTCCAGGGGAAAATGACTATTCAGGAGTTCTCTTTTATCCTGTATTTGTATTTTTAAGGATTGACCATGTTTCTTTCTATTGTGGAGAACATTACAGGTAATACAGTCAAATGTTGATATCCCTGGTTTGAAAACTAAAGCTTTTATAACATAAATTGTATTCCTTTGTTTCATTGTATGTGCCAATTTCTCTAAATCTTTCTTTGGTATAGATAATAAAATTCCAAGATAGTCAAATAGCAGCTTGTAATTGTGGTAAAGTCCGGTAATGACTTTCCATAATGTAAAAAGGCAACAAATGCTCATCGCCGTTCCCTGCGCTAACTCTGCTATGTGACGTTATCTGGAACCCAAATGAAAATTAAGCTTAGAAATTGGTTATACTTTCTTGGTAGCCTTTGCTGACCGCCATTCCCTGTGCTAACTCTACTATGTGAAGTTATCCGGAACCCAAATGAAAATTAAGCTTAGAAATTGGTCATTCTTTCTTGGTAGCCTCTGCTGACCACCATTCCCTGTGCTAACTCTGCTATGTGACGTTATCTGTAACCCAAATAAAAATTAAGCTTAGAAATTGGTCATTCTTTCTTGGTAGCCCGTGCTGGCCAGGTTAATTAACTTCTTAGGTGGTCAGACCAGCAGTCCCTGGCTCCGAATGTTTTGGAGGGTCACCAGCAGGCCAATGATAATTTTTCAAAGGTGTGTATAGTGCCCTCCTTTATGTGTAATAAAGGGTGTTTTGGAGTGCTGGTTCTTTGTAATTTTTGGCAGCCCTTTCACTTTAGAGGAAATAATGTTTCCTAACAATTTTACCTCTAAAATTTTTTTTTTTTTTTTTTGAGGGGGCAGGATTTTGGGCGTAATTTTGTTGGTATGTAAAAGTGGCGGACAACTGGGACAACATGGTTCCCAGCAGCGACATTGGAGTCCAAGATGCAGCCAGACATGGTCCCAATGGTGTTCCACATCCATTTCAGTGGTGTTTCTGTCACTTTCTGACCCTTTCCAAAGGACCAGGCACCCTCCCCTTCATCCGAGCAGGGGGTGCTGGTTGTCTCCCATTGACTTCCATTATTCTCGGGTGTTCGGCCGAGCACACGAATATCGCTATGTGTTCTGATCGAGTACCCGAACACACGAACACTTTGGTGCTCGCTCATCACTATTTATAACGTGTTTCATACGCCATTGTTAAAAAGATATGTTGAACCTGCTGAACCCTCCTCCCTGCCACCACCTCCTGTCATGATGGATGGTAAACTTGAGTTTCAGATTGCCAGGATAGTGAACTCGCGTATTCTTTGTAGAATTCTTCAGTACCTCGTGCACTTGAGGGGTTACGGTACAGAGGAAAGAATGTGGGTTCCTGCAACCGACGTGAATGCCAGTCGCCTTGGGAGGGCCTTTCACAGGTTGCATCCTGATTAAGCCGGTCTTGGGTGTCCAGAGGCCACCTGTAGAAGGGGGGGGGTACTGTCATTGTCCCTCCTGTGAGAGAGGTGAGAAGATCGGATAGACTTGCTGCACTTGAGGCTGACAGCTCTCTCTGTTTTCCTCTATGTATGTTGTTGTTTGGCAAGATCTCACCTCTCCTCAGGTGCGGCTCATTATCAGTGATGAGCCTCTATTTAGGTCTGCCTCACACTGCTAACCATGCGGTTGATACTTTCTGCTTGGAGTTGCTAGAGCTTGGTTGTATTAGATCTCCTGCTTCTCCATACTCCTCTAAGCTAAGTACTTGTTGCCTTCACTGTTTGTTATTCTCTGGTGTGTGTAATTTCTAGACCTCAGGGAGATGCAGGTCCCTGCATCTGGGGAGGAACCAGCAGTCTCTTCTCCTGCTCCGTATTCTAAGGCTCGTCAGTTTTAGCAGTGCTTTAAGTATCCGGCGTATGAGTATTTCCACCTTCAGGATCTGTTCATACTGGCAGGAGTTAGGGAGAGGCCTAGGGATTGCTAGGAAGTCACCATCCCTCTTCCTTAGTTTTAGAGGCCTAGATTGTTCTCCTTACATTGTTGTGTGTATTTGGTGTTTTCCCCTCCCCATTACCCGTGACACAGAGTCTGGAGGTGTCTACAGCAGCATCAGGAGGAGGCCACAGAGTGGCACAATGACAGAGTGTGGATGTGTCAGCAGCATGAGGAGAACACAGAGTGGCACAATGACAGTGTCTGGAGGTGTCGGCAGAATCAAGAGGCCACAAAGTGGCACAATGACAGTGTGGAGGTGGCAGCAGCATGAGTAGACCACAGAGTGGCACAATGACAGAGTCTGGAGTGGTTGGCAGCAGCAGCATCAGGAGGAGGCCAGAGAGTTGCACAATCACAAAGTGTGGAGGTGGCAGCAGCACATGGAAGCCACAGAGTGGCACAATGACCGAGTCTAAAGGGGGCGGCAGCATGAGGAAGCCACAGAATGGCACAATCACGGAATGTAGATCGACCAAGATACTTCTGGGGGAACCTGCCTGGCATGAACAGGCCTGTAGTAGCCACAGACAATGAGAAGACAAAGCGTCAAGATAGCTTTGAGCCAGCCATCACTAAAGATTTTACCGCATATAACCGCAGCACTGACCGCAGAATAAATTTTGTTTTTCCGACCAAATTACTTCAATGAAGTTTTTACTGCATATAACCGCAGCGCTGACCACTGAATTAATTTTGTTTTTCAACCATCATACATCATTAAAGATTTTACCACAAATTACTGCAGCGCTGAACACTGAATAAGAATTGTTTTTCCACCAAAATACATCAATAAAGATTTTACTACATATAACTGCAGCGCTGAACACTGAATACCATTTCTTTTTCGACCAAAATAAGTCACAAAAGATTTTACCGCATATTACTATAGTGCTGAATGCTGAATAAAAAATGTTTTCTAACGAAATACTTCAATAAAGATTTTACCACATATAACGGAGCACGGAGATGGAGAGGGTCTTCGAATTTCCCCCACACTATACGGACGTTTTAGAAATTAACCGCTGCTCCGACAGCAGCTCGTGGTAAGGTCATGGAGCGTCCCGGTCATCCGGCATCTATTCGCTTCGCTGAAGGATTATTTTGAAAGTGTGTAGAAGCCATACGGGGCACCCAAGCTGCAGATTTATCATGGAGACATCATGGAGATTTTACCGCATATAACTACAGCGCTGAACACTGAAATACATTTGTTTTTCGACCAAAATACATCAGTAAATGTTTTAGCACACATGACTGCAAAAGTGAACGCTGAATATATTTTGTTTTTGTACTGAAATAATAACTGCGAAAGTGAAATGTGTATATATTTTTCGTTTTGTACTGAAATAGTGGCTTAAACTCTTTCACCACAAATAAATGCAACAGTCAAGCGCATACATGTTTTTCCTTTTTGGACTAAAATAGGCCTCTAAACCCTTTTGCCACAAATAACTGCACTAGTAAAGTAAGTATATTTTTTCTTTCTGTATTGGCATAGATCACTAAACGCGTGAACTGAAGTGAACTGAGTATATATTTTTGTACTAAAATACTGTAGGCCACTAAACGCTTTTGCCACAAAAAAATGAAACAGTGAAGTGTGTGTGTGTGTATGTGTGTGTGTATATATATATATATATATATATATATATACACTCACCTAAAGAATTAGGAACAGCTGCTCTATTTCTCATTAATGCAATTAAATGTAATGCAATTAAAGACAATGTCCTGCACTCCAAACTGAATGTCAGAATAGGAAAGAAAGGTCATTTAAGCAATTTTGAGCATGGCATGGTTGTTGGTGCCAGACGGGCGGGTCTGAGTATTTCACAATCTGCTCAGTTACTGGGATTTTCACGCACAACCATTTCTAGGGTTTACAAAGAATGGTGTGAAAAGGGAAAAACATCCGGTATGCTGCAGTCCTGTGGGCGAAAATGCCTTGTTAATGCTAGAGTTTAGTGGAGAATGGGCCGACTGATTAAAGATGATAGAAAAGCAACGTTTACTGAAATAACCACTCGTTACAACCGAGGTATGCAGCAAAGCATTTGTGAAGCCACATCACGCACAACCTTGAGGCGGATGGGCTACAAAAGCAGAAGACCCCACCGGGTACCACCAAATTGGACTGTTAAAGACTGGAAAAATGTTGCCTGGTCTGATGAGTCTCGATTTCTGTTGAGACATTCAAATGGTAGAGTCCGAATATGGCGTAAACAAAATGAGAACATGTATCCATCATGCCTTGTTACCACTGTGCAGGCTGGTGGTGGTGGTGTAATGGTGTGGGGGATGTTTTCTGGGCACACTTTAGGCACCTTAGTGCCAATTGGGCATCGTTTAAATGCCACGGGCTACCTGAGCATTGTTTCTGACCATGTCCATCCCTTCATGACCACCATGTACCCATCCTCTGATGGCTACTTCCAGCAGGATAATGCAACATGTCACAAAGCTCAAATCATTTCAAATTGGTTTATTGAAAATGACAATGAGTTCACTGTACTAAAATGGCCCCCGCAGTCACCAGATCTCAAACCAATAGAGCATCTTTGGAATGTGGTGGAATGGGAGCTTCGTGCCCTGGATGTGCATCAAATCTCAAAATCTCCATCAACTGCAAGATGCTATCCTATCAATATGGGCCAACATTTCTAAAGAATGCTATCAGCACCTTGTTGAATCAATGCCACATAGAATTAGGGCAGTTCTGAAGTCAAAGGGGGGTTTAACACCGTATTAGTATGGTGTTCATAATAATTCTTTATGTGAGTGTATGTATGTATATATATATATATATATATATATATATATATATATATATACAGTACAGACCAAAATTTTGGACACACCTTCTCATCTCAAAGAGTTTTCTTTATTTTCATGACTATGAAAATTGTAGCTTCACATTGAAGGCATCAAAACTATGAATTAACACATGTGGAATTATATACATAACAAAAAAGTGTGAAACAACTGAAAATATGTCATATTCTAGGTTCTTTAAAGTAGCCACCTTTTGCTTTGATTACTGCTTTGCACACTCTTGGCATTCTCTTGATGAGCTTCAAGAGGTAGTCACCTGAAATGGTTTTCACGTCACAGGTGTGCCCTGTCAGGTTTAATAAGTGGGATTTCTTGCCTTATAAATGGGGTTGGGACCATCAGTTGCGTTGTGGAGAAGTCAGGTGGATACACAGCGAATAGTCTTACTGAATAGACTGTTAGCTGCTTTTTTCTTGCCATAATACAAATTCTAAGTAAAGAAAAACGAGTGGCCATCATTACTTTAAGAAATGAAGGTCAGTCAGTCCGAAAAATTGGGAAAACTTTGAAAGTGTCCCCAAGTGCAGTCACAAAAACCATCAAGCGCTACAACAAAACTGGCTCACATGCGGACCGCCCCAGGAAAGGAAGACCAAGAGTCACCTCTGCTGCGGAGGATAAGTTCATCCGAGTCACCAGCCTCAGAAATCACAGGTCAACAGCAGCTCAGATTAGAGACCAGGTCAATGCCACATAAAGTTCTAGCAGCAGACACATCTCTAGAACAACTGTTAAGAGGAGACTGTGTGAATCAGGCCTTCATGGTAGAATATCTGCTAGGAAACCACTGCTAAGGACAGGCAACAAGCAGAAGAGACTTTTTTGAGCTAAAGAACACAGGTATTGGACATTAGACCACTGGAAGTCTGTGCTTTGGTCTGATGAGTCCAAATTTGAGATCTTTGGTTCCAACCACTGTGTCTTTGTGCGACACAGAAAAGGTAAACGGATGAACTCTACATGCCTGGTTCCCACCATGAAGCATGGAGGAGTAGGTGTGATAGTGTGGGGGTGCTTTGCTGGTGACACTGTTGGGGATTTATTCGAAATCGAAGGCATACTGAGCCAGCATGGCTACCACAGCATCTTGCAGCGGCATGCTATTCCATCCGGTTTGCGTTTAGTTGGACCATCATTTATTTTTCAACAGGACAATGACCCCAAACACACCTCCAGGCTGTGAAAGGGCTATTTGACCATTAAGGAGAGTGATGGGGTGCTGCGCCAGATGACCTGGCTTCCACAGTCACCAGATCTGAAACCAATCGAGATGGGTTGGGGTGAGCTGGACTGCAGAGTGAAGGCAAAAGGGCCAACAAGTGCAAAGCATCTCTGGGAACTCCTTCAAAACTGTTGGAAGACCATTTTAGGTGACTACCTCTTGAAGCCCATCAAGAGAATGCCAAGAGTGTGCAAAGCAGTAATCAAAGCAAAAGGTGGCTACTTTGAAGAACCTAGAATATGACATATTTTCAGTTGTTTCACACTTTTTTGTTATGTATATAATTCCACATGTGTTAATTCATAGTTTTGATGCCTTCAGTGCAAATCTACAATTTTCATAGTCATGAAAATATAACACAAAAGAGATCAGCAGCACAGGTAAATGCCCTGTGAACAAGGCAGACATAGCGGAGCTGGAGAGGGTTCAGAGGAGGGCAACTAAAGTAATAACTGGAATGGGGCAACTACAGTACCCTGAAAGGTTATCAAAATTAAGGTTATTCACTTTAGAAAAAAGACGACTGAGGGGAGATCTAATAACTATGTATAAATATATCAGGGGTCAGTACAGAGATCTGTCCCATCATCTATTTATCCCCAGGACTGTGACTGTGACGAGGGGACATCCTCTGCATCTGGAGGAAAGAAGGTTTGTACACAAACATAGAAAAGGATTCTTCACGGTTAGAGCAGTGAAACTATGGAACTCTCTGCCTGAGGAGGTGGTGATGGTGAGAACAATAAAGGAATTCAAGAGGGGACTGGATGTATTTCTGGAGTGTAATAATATTACAGGCTACAGCTACTAGAGAGGGGTCGTTGATACAGGGAGTTATTCTGATTGCCTGATTGGAGTCAGGAAATAATTTTTTCCCCTTAAGTGGGGAAAATTGGCTTCTGCCTCACAGGGGTTTTTTGCCTTCCTCTGGATCAACTTGAAGGAAACAGGCCGAACTGGATGGACAAATGTCTTTTTTCGGTCTTATATACTATGTTACTAAATGAATAGGGGTGCGATTCCTCTGACCGCTGACTGGCAGTCCTTGGCGAATATATTCCTTCAAAGACAAGGCAGCACTCCAATGTTCAGTGCAAATAACGGACCTGCTTTATTAATTCAATGGGAAAAGAAAGCGGGTCCGTTATTTGCACCGAACATTGGAGTGCTGCCTCGTCTTTGAAGGAAAATATATATATATATTAAAATAGGCCACTACACCTTTTTGCCACAAATAACTGCTCCAGTGAAGTACGTAAATCTATTTCTTTCTGTACTGACATAGGCCACTAAACGCTTTCACCACAAATAACTGCAGTAGTGAACTGAGAATACATTTTTCTTTTTGTAATGAAATACACAACTAAACGTTTTCAACACATATAGCTGCAGAAGTGAACTGCTTATATATTTTTCTTTTCCACAGATATAAGCCACTAAAGGCTTTTCAATATAGTACTTTCACCCCATGAACAAATTGCTGGAATGATAGAGCTGCATAATGGCTATTTGGATACCAAAATTATCTTTCCCTGCACTTGTAAATCGCTTTTCTAGCACTGTCCCTAGCGCCTTCTGACGTATCTCTCTGGACTAAGATGCTGTGAAATGATTCCTCCCTATCCTTTCGCTGCACTTGTAAATCGCTTTTTTAGCACTGTCCCTAGCGCCTTAAGACCTCTCTCCCTGCACTAAGATGCTGTAAAATGATTCCTTCCTATCCTTTCCCTGCACTTAAAAATCATTTTTAAATTTTTTTTTTTACAATTAAGTTTTTCCTATTGCTGTCCCTTGTACCTTCTCGCATCTGTCCCTGCACTCAGAACGCTGGAAAATGTCTGATTCTAAGATCGCCGTCATATTTATAGGGCTGTGACATCACAGGGCAGGCAGGCTGCTGATTGGCTGCATGCATGCATGCCAATCTGAGTGATCCCGCCTTCGCAGAGTTCCTTGCCCCATGTCCTCAGTCCTCACACATGTGACAGCCACTTTAGGAAAAATTGTGATTCGTTACCACGAAGCGCAAGGAAATTTGCATTAATTTTGAATCAAATTTTTCCGGAAATTCGAATAGAATTCCTCTTCGTCAGCTTCGATTCGCTCATCTCTACTCATCTCAGAGAAAATATATAAACACATATTCTCATGGTATCCTTTTATATTTTTATCATGATCTGGCACATTATTAGGTCAGTTAAATATACCAAATTGAGATATATTGTTATATCATTACTTCACCCAAAACTCCTCAAAATGTAAGCTACATTTCATATCAAGATTACACGAGGGAGCACTATTTAATTTACATACATTATAAGGAAGTTTAACTTCTCAAGCATGCAAGTCTAAGAGGGCCCAGAGGAGGCTGTGGCTATACATATGTTAACAAAGTGATAGACATGCATTTGCATTCTTGGTTTTTACTATTTAGTGAGTAGAAATCCATCAAGGTCAATACAATTACAGTAATAAAAAATCAGCCTGAGGTTATTTGCATGTTAAAAATTTAATAAATTGGCTTTGGGTTCATTTCAAAACAGTCTTTATCAAAACCAAATATAACTCTGAAACAAATTTAGCACAGAGTACAGTTAATCCCAAACAAAATAAGTTCTTGTATTAGCAAAACACAAAAGATTATAGAGAGATGCTTCAATTTGTGCAGGAACAATTCAGTTAGCAATATTAGAATCTCAGCTAGTGAACTGTTGGTGAAAATATGAATTTTAAAATTAGTTGCAACTTTCTAATAAATATAGATTAATCTCTACAGAAAATAAAAGTAATTGTAATGCATTGCTAATAAATGTTATACGAATATAAATACATGTCTACCTATGGCAAGTTAATTTGTGCTATAGTACGCAAGAAATAGGAAGATAGGAATTCCTATATGGCTAAATTTCTATATGCCACAGTTGGTATTGGTTTAAAATATCCCAATATATTTGTATTATAATAACTTGTAGAATTATGCACTAAATAATTTTATATACAGTACTGTACAAATGTTTTAGGCAGGTGCTTTCAAATAGAGGTGTTATTTATTTTACATACTTATATATCAGTTATATATTCTGCAGTGCTTTACAAATATTATCAATAATTGCTCTCCACAATGGGGCTCACAATCTAAGTGTTACTAGTTTATTTTGCGAATTGAATGAATAAATAAGAAAATTTAAATTAAATCAAAGATGTAAGCCCAGACAGATTCAATGATGTTGACACGAGGGCTCTTTGGGGGCCATATCATCACTTCCAGGATTCCTTGTTCTTCTTTACACTGAATGTATTTCTTAACAAAACACTCTTTCAAAATGTTTTATTCTCTGACCTGTATGAAAGGTACTGAAGTGAAGGTAATCTTCTTACCAGAGATTGTATTTGTTATCCCCTCCATTCTGATCCTCAGCTGTGTCATGTGACCAACCACTCTGACTTTCCAAATAATACATCTTATGTGTGGACAAGAAGTCAGTTTCTCTATGTATTCCTATAGGATCCTCAATGTCAGTCTTATAGGAATGAATGGAGAAGTAACTGACTTCCTGTCCTGTGTCAATTAGAGATCACAGTGTTCGTCACATGACACGGGTGAGAATCAGAATACAGTCTCTAGTAAGATTACCTTCACTACAGTTTACATCATGTACCTTTCTAACAGGTCACAGAATAAAACTTTTTGGGGATATTGTTCCTTTTGTTCCTTTTTTCTTTTGTATCCTTTCCATGATACAATGGGAAACTACTGTAGTTCCAGTTGGCTTACATGAGATGAACAGGGTTTGTATACTTTCATTCATCATAATTAAGCTTTGTTCTAATAAACCTCTTAACGACCTCCACCGTACATGTGCGGCGGAAATTGTCACTTTAAAGATTGTGCCTACTTGTGAGTGCAGCAAGTGCCATAGCAGCCATTTTTTTAGTGTTTCATACATGTGGTAATAATGTGGTAATATGGCAGATTGCAGACATTTAACCCCCTCAGATGCCGTGGTCACATGTAAGCACTAGATCTAAGCAGTGAAAATGTGGGGGCGACTTGCTCCCATACCCGTAACAGCCTCCCCTGGCTGAGATTGGGGAAGCTGTTATATACTAGTGATTGACATATTCCAATGCAGGCCTGTAAGTGGCAGCACTGCAATAGAATATACTGAATGCTGTGAACTGTGACAGATAATTATCCATCACAGAATTTGCAATTTGCAATCTAAAGATTGCTTGTTATAGTCACATAGGGTAGCTTTCTAAAAGTGGCTTACTAAAAATAAAATAAAACAATAAATAATCATAGGAACTGCCGCATCCAAAAACCCCTGTACTATTAAAATATAAAAATATTTATTCCATACATGAACAGTGTAATGGAAAGAAATTCAAAATGGCCAAAATGCAATTTTTTCATCACTTCATGTCCCTAAAAAAATGTAATAAAAGGTGATCAAAAAGCCTTACCCACCACAAATGGTATTAATGAAAAGTAAAGATTGGGAACAAAAAAATGAGCTCTGACACAGCTCTGACCTGCTGAATGAAGGCAATAGGTCAGTGTTTTACTGCATCATAAAAACCCATAAAACTGTGTGTTTTTTTCCCATTTTCATCTCATTTGGCTGATCGCATACATGTGACGTGGGTATTTAAAATAGCAGAATGCCTGCAGCTATGGCTCCCGCTGCATGTCCGAGCGGGAGCCATGTTTAGGGACTGGACTTCCACCGTACATACAGTTGTGTTCAAAATAATAGCAGTCAGACATCACTAACCTGATCAATCACTGTTTTTGGTAAAAATGATACAGTATTTCTACATGGCAAATAATTTACTAGCAGGTGTAGTAGAGTAATAGAAATCCAACATACCCAACAGTCATAACATGCATGCTGCTGATTCTGTGTAAGGCCTCTTTCACACTTGCGTTGTGAAGATCCGGCATGCACTTCCGTCGCCGGAATGCACGCCGGATCTGGCACAACGCAAGTGAACTGAAAGCATTTGAAGACTGATCAGTCTTCAAAATGCTTTCAGTGTTACTATGGCAGCCAGGACTAGCGTCCTGGTTGCCATAGTAGCAGTGGGGAGCGGGGGAGCAGCATACTTAAATTCCGTGCGGCTCCCGGGGCACTCCTGAATGACGTCAGAGCGCCCCGCGCGCATGGATCACGTGATCCATGCGATCACGTGATCTATGCACTGGGGTGCCCTGACGTCATCCTGGAGCGTCCCGGGAGTCGCACGGAATGTAAGTATGCCGCTCCCCCTACTCTTTACTATGGCAACCAGGACTTTAGCGTCCTGGCTGCCATAGTAACCATTAACAAAAAGCTAAACGTCGGATCCGGCGATGCGCGGAAACAATGTTTAGCTAAAGGCCGGATCCGGACTAATGCCCTTCAATGGGGATTAATTCCGGATCCGGCGTTACGGCATGTCTTCCGGATTTTTGGACGGAGACAAATCCGCAGCATGCTGCGCTTTTGTCAACGTCCAAAAAACGTTGACATACTGAACGGAAGACATCCTGATGCATCCTGAACGGATTTCTCTCCATTCAGGATGCATGGGGATAATCCTGATCAGTAGCTTTCCGTCCTAGAGACCCGAGGCGGATCTAGGACGGGAAGCTAAAACGCTAGTGTGAAAGAGGCCTAATTGAATCACTAATTGAAAGGGGCATGTTCAAAATAATAAAAGTGTGGAGTTCAATAAGTGAGGTAATTCATTCTTTAAAAAACAGATGGCAATTATTGCCCTTTTTTAACCACCTCAGCCACCCTAGCTTAAACACCCTTAATGACAGGACCACTTTTTACAATTCTGCACTACACTACTTTCACAGTTTATTGCTCGGTCATACAACTTACCACCCAAATATATTTTACCTCCTTTTCTTCTCACTAATAGAGCTTTCATTTGGTGGTATTTCATTGCTGCTGACATTTTTACTTTTTTTTATATTAATCAAAAATGACCGAAATTTTTGCAAAAAAATGACATTTTTCACTTTCTGTTGAAAATTAAAAAAAAAATACATTTCTATATAAATTTTTCTCTAAATTTATTGTTCTACATGTCTTTGATAAAAAAAAATCCAATAAGTGTATATTTATTGGTTTGGGTAAAAGTCAGTGTTTACAAACTATGGTGCAAAAAAGTGAATTTCCGCATTTTGACTTTCTGAGCACCCGTCATGTTTCCTGAGGTACTACAATGCCTAGACAGTAGAAACACCCCACAAATGACCCCATTTAAGAAAGTAGACACCCTAAGGTATTCGCTAAAGGGCATAGTGAGTTCATTGAAGCTTTTATTTTTTGTCACAAGTTAGCGGAAATGGAATTTAATTTTTTTTTTCTAAAAATTTCATTTTCCGCTAACTTGTGACAAAAAATAAAAACTTCCATAAACTCACTAGGCCACTAACTCACTATGCCCCTCAGTGAATACCTTGGGGTGTCTACTTCTACCCAGCAGAGAGCACAGAAGCCATTTAACACATTATATTTATAAATATAATGTGTTAGATGGCTTTTGATTCGATTTTTTATTCGATTTTTTAAAAGTCATCAGCCTGCCAGCGCTGATCATTGGCTGGCAGGCTGATGACCAACTCCTTCCAAATCTTTTACCGCTGCGCAGTGCGCATGCGCGGCGGCATCAGCGCTTCATCTTGCGTCTCACGAGATGACGCGCAGATGAGTCCAGGATGAACATCCCGGCCGCCCACAGGACACATTCCTGCGTTAGGCGGTCGGGAGGTGGTTAAGGAAGGTAGGCAGCAAATGTTGTAAATGCTGGTTACAGTGCATTTCTCTCTGAAATTCTGAGAAAAATGGGTCGTTCCAGACATTGTTTAGAAGAACAGTTTACCTTGTTTAAAAAGTTGATTGGAGAAGGTAAAACATATAATGAAGTGTAGAAAATGATAGGCTGCTCAGCTAAAATGATCACAAATGCTGAAATGGCAAACAAAACCTGAAAGACTGGGAAGAAAGCTAAAAACTACCATTCGAATAGATAGAATAATAGCCAAAATGGCAAGGACTCAGCCAACAATCACCTCCAGGAAAATCAAAGAAGGTCTAAAGTTACCTGTGAGTACTGTTACAATTAGAAGAAGCCTATGTGAAGCCAAGCTATCTGTAAGAAGCCCCCACAAAGTCCCACTGTTGAAAAAAAGACATGTGCTGAAGAGGTTACAATTTGGCAAAAAGCACATTGACTGGCCTAAAGAGAAATGGTGCAACATTTTGTGGACTGATGAAAGTAAGATTGTTCTTTTAGGGTCTAGTGACCGGAGACAGTGTTTCAGATGACCCACAAACACTGAATTCAAGCCACAGTACACTGTAAAGACAGTGAAGCATGGTGGCACAAGCATCATGATATAGGGATGTTTCTCATACTACGGTGTTGGGCCTATTTATCGCATACCTGGGATCATAGATCAGTTTGAATACATCAGAATACTTGAAGAGGTCATGCTGCCTTATGCAGAATAGGAAATGCCCTTGAAATGGTTGTTCCAACAAGACAATGACCCTAAACACACCAGTAAACATGCTTCCAGACCAACAAGATTGACGTTATGGAGTGGCCAGCCCAATCCCGGGACCTTAATCCAATAGAAAACTTGTGGGGTAACATCAAAAATGCAGTTTCTGAGGCAAAACCAAGACATAGAGAAGAACTGTGGAATCTAGTCCAATTATCCTGGGCTGGAATAACTGTTCACAGGTGCCAGAAGTTGGTTGACTCCATGCAACACAGATGTACAGCAGTTCTCAGAAACAGTAGTTATACAACTAAATATTAGTTTAGTGATTCAAAGGAAAGGAAAATCTTCAAACTTTTTCAGTTTATATATTGAATGTTTGAGTTTGTAAAGAATACAAACAATGCTATTTTTTTAAACAGTTTATTATGCTATTCATAGATGAAACACCTGTTGTAAATTTTGCCATAAATCTCCTTGTTACAGAACAGCAAGTTGTGCAAAAAGTACTTTACTATTGAACAGTTGGACACGGGCATTCAAAAGTTTAGAGAAGATCAATTTCACCCACAAGCTTTTTGTGAGTAGTGTTTATTGCTTTTGTTATAAGCAATTGTTTAGCAATTTTAGGACTGATTGTAGCCCGTCTGCTGCCTGAGTTGAAAACTGAAATAGCGTCCCTTCCTTCCCCCCCACCTAATTCTAAATTCAACCCTTCCTCCCAGCCCTACTGTTAAAAATATATGTGGATGGATCATTACTTGCAGTGATATCACATATACAGGAGAATACAGAAACACTGATGTGGATGTTCTGTTTTCTCATCTTCTCCATTCAGAAAAGATCGACATGACAAATTATTTCAGATCCATTTAGTCTCTTTAGAGTATAACACCTTAGATTCCCCACCTCAGATTCTTCACATTAAGTACTGTGTCTTTAAATGCTACAACTCTGCAAAAAAAGGCTGCCAACATGTGTGAGGCAACTTAAAGGGGTTGTCTCACTTCAACAAATGCCATTTATCATCTTAGATTGCTCACTTTTCTTTCATTCTCCCCCTCTTCGTGCCCCAACATCGCCATCCAACTGCTTCCTCCAATACTGTGGATGCTGTGCTCCCCCATAATCCCCAAATACTATACTGCAGAAATAACAATGCCATACACATATTCCTCCATAGTAATAGTGCTCCCTACATTACCGCGAATAGACACCCCTTTAGTAGTCATGCCTTCCATATTGTGCTCAAAAATAATGCCCCTAAAGTACCCCCAATATTACTAATAACCCCACAGGGCCCCTAGTAAAAATAATACCCCCTGTAGTGCACCAGCAGTAACAAGACCCCTCTAGAAGGCAACCCTTTAGAGCCCCCAGTAGTAATAAGGCAAATCTATAAGACGCCCCTACAGAGCCCACAGTAGTAATAAAACCGATTTATAAGTTACCCCTATAGTGTCCCTAGTTGTTATAATGCCTCCTAGAATGCCCCATGTAGTTATGACTAGAGATGAGCGAGCTTCAAAAATTAGTTCGGCGTTCGGGTTGGGGTAATCGCCGCATCCCGTTATGGATTCCACTACCGCGGACTATCCCGGCATATGGAATCCATAAGGGGCGGCTTCCACGAACCCGAACTTTGGAAAAGCCGAAGGACCTGGGGTGACGTCACCGTCATGTGATCAGTGCATGGGGCGTGGCTCAGCACTGGATCAAATACAGTGCTGAGCCATGCCCCCTGTATATGTAGTGGCCCCTCATAGTATATGTAGTGGCCCCTCATAGTATATGCAACGGTCCTCTCTGCGGTATATATAATGGCCCCCTGTACTATATATAATGCCCCCTCTGTATTGGTAGTATAAATTACTGATGCTTACACAGAGGACAGTGTGTGCCTGAAGCTGTAGGCTGTGTGGGACTGGCTGTTACTGCGCAAGCTAAGACAGCAGCATGCACAAAGTTTGTAAGGGAAAGGTGAACCCTGAGCACAAGAAAAGCAACGCCTGCCGGATCCCCAAATAGGGATTAAATATGGCTGGTCGTGCCGCCACATCCATTGTTGAAGTAGAGTAATTAGAGGTGGGGCCTTCCGTCCACTCCAGGACCCCCCTCCCATGGGCCTCATAGATTTGCCACTGCACCCAGACATTTCAGAAAGACCCCACTTTTAGGGACATCTTTGCCCTTTTCACATTGAAAACAAGAATATCACCATCTCCAAAGAGGAAAGGGATAGCTTCAAATGCAGCAAAAAGTCTGGCCTGTGCAGGCATTTTATGAACCATAGCAAACAATCTTCACATGTTAAAAAGCACTGGGGAGGAAATCACATTGATCAACAGGCTTTAAGGGTGGAAACATTTATTCAACCTTATAGTGTTTGAATTTTCTCCCTTTTTGCATTTGTCCAACAGTTTTCTCTCTTCTCAGCTGTGTTTGGTGGGCCACTGTGTGTAGCGGCACCATTAAAATTAGGCAGGACAGGGAAAATGGTCCTCATTGCTTGTTTCTGTTTCCCCTAGCCTGTTGTCCCTGTTTGTGTTTCACTATCCTCGTTATCACGCAATATGTCAAGTTGACTGCTGTTTGTATTGGAGCCAACAAATAAAGGCAGCATCACTGCAAGTCGGAGGGGATAGGATCTGGTGTTAGCACAGGCCCATGCAGATCATGGTGCTGAACTAGGAGGGGCATTGCACAGCTCAGTGATTCAAAATATTACTGTTAATATGAGGAGTATGGGAAGGTGATTTAAAAGGGTTGTCTGATATGTTTATACCAATGACCTATCCTCTAATATCTGATCAGTGAGGGTCTGACACTAAAGATCCCTACCAATCAGCTGTTTTAAGAAGGTATCACTGCCTTCCTGAAGTTCATCAAGCACAGTGCCACATTGTATAGCGGCTATGCTTGGTATTTCGCTCAAACCCACTCACTTGAATGGGGCTGAGCTGCTCCTAGGCCATGTGACACATGAACGTGTCATTACTTGGTCTAGGAAAAGAAGAAAGAAGGTTGCAGTACTACTGTGAGGTCTGCTGCCCTCGAACAGCTGATCGGCGGGGGTCCCAGGTGTCAGACCACACCAATAAGATACTTATGAATAAGTCATTTAGTATAAACATCTCTGAAAAGCGATTTACAGTAAGTGTGACAGTGATTGCATGTACATACAGTAGAACCTGTACAGACAGTGGAGACCAGCACATTTTCTTTTCTTTAGTAAGTTTTTTTTTTTTGTAGTAGCCCCAAACTGTTCAAGTAGTGCTTTTTCATAATAACATTTTTAAACATCTATTTACATTCTTTTGCTTCATAGATCTTTTTTTTATATTGCTGTGCTTCTCTGGAAAAAAGATATGCAAAAATTCTTTTGAAAGGAAATATCAATTGAGTGTCTTAAATCAGGAACCCAGCTCTTTCTGGTTAACTATCCTTTGACAAAGCTAAGCAAAAAAAAATTGCTGGGCTGCCTGGGAGGCCTTAATTGAGTATTATTTCTCTCTATAGAGGGCGCCAAATATGTATGAGGAGTATTATAGGCCAGCAAACTTTCCTCTGGGTTTCTCTAAAATATATATGATGATGAGCACATCTTACTTTAGTTTGTATTATATAGGCTTAGGAAAGGTAATTTGAATAAATTTAAGTCAAGGTTCAACAAATTTTTGAGAGAGAGATGGAAAGCCCCTAGTATGCGGAGTATGCCTGCAGTATTGTAGACCATGCAATGTTCCTCTGGGTTTCTGGGAAAGATATTCAAATTAGCTTTCCTAAGCCTATCTGATACCAGCAGATGCTAGGCTTCTAATTTGCATATACTTTGTCCAGAAATCAAGAGGAACATTGTCTAGTCTACATTAGTCATCATGTATATCAACTGGTCTCCAATAGAGATGGCCCAAACTATTTGCCGGCAAACAGTTCCCGGCGAACATAGGTTGTTCGCGTTCGCCGCGGAGAGCGAACATATGCGATGTTTGGTCCGCCCCCTATACATGATCATTGAGCAAACTTTGACCCTGTACCTCACAGTCAGCAGACACATTCCAGCCAGTCAGCAGCATGCACTCCCTCCCAGACCCTCCCACCTACTATATATATTGCAGTTGCCTGGCCTGCCCATGTGTGAGGAGCTGCAGGCCCACAGACTGTAGTGTGCCCACTGCCAGTGCCCACCACTCATACTGTGGGGCACAGGACTTTGCATCAAAAAAGAGGCATTTAATTTTTACACTTTAGTGTAATTTCAGTTGCTTGCCTGATAGTGTGTGTCAGGCCGACTTCCACCAACTGTAGTGTGCCCACTGCCAGTGCTCACCACTCATACCGTGTGGCACAGGACTTTGCATAAAATAAAGGCATTTAATTTTTACACTTTAGTGTAATTTCAGTTGCTTGCCTGCTAGTGTGTGTCAGGCCGACTTCCACTGACTGTAGTGTGCCCACTGCCAGTGCCCACCACTAATACCTTGTGGCACAGGACTTTGCATCAAAAGAAGGCATTTAATTTTTACACATTAGTGTAATTTCAGTTGCTTGCCTGCTGCCAGTGTGTGTCAGGCCGACTTCCACAGACTGTAAGTGTGCCCACTGCCAGTGCCCACCACTCATACCGTGTGGCACAGGACTTTGCATAAAATAAAGGCATTTAATTTTTACACATTAGTGTAATTTCAGTTGCTTGCCTGCTTGTGTGTGTCAGGCCGACTTCCACTGACTGTAGTGTGCCCACTGCCAGTGCCAACCACTCATACCGTGTGGCACAGGACTTTGCATCAAAAGAAGGCATTTCATTTTTACACTTTAGTGTAATTTCAGTTGCTTGCCTGCTGCCAGTGTGTGTCAGGCCGACTTCCACTGACTGTAGTGTGCCCACTGCCAGTGCCCACCACTCAAGCCGTGTGGCACAGGAGCTTGCCGATAAATAAGGCATTTAATTTTTACACTTTAGTCTAAATTCAGTTGCTTGCATGCTACAAGTGTGTGTCAGGCCAACTTCTACAGACTGTAGTTTGTCCACTGCCAGTGCCAACCACTCATACCGTGTGGCACAGGACTTTGCATAAAAAAAGGCCTTTCATTTTTACACTTTAGTGTAATTTCAGTTGCTTGCCTGCTAGTGTGTGTCAGGCCGACTTCGACTGACTGTAGTGTGCCCACCACTCATACCGTGTGGCACAGGACTTTGCATCAAAAAAAGGCATTTATTTTTTTACACTTTAGTGTAATTTAAGTTGCTTGCCTGCCAGTGAGTGTCCGGCCGACTTCCACAGACTGTAGTGTGCCCACTGCCAGTGCCCACCACTAATACCGTGTGGCATAGGACTTTGCATAAAAAAAAGGCATTTAATTTTTACACTTTAGTGTAATTTCAGTTGCTTGCCTAACAGTGTGTGTGTCAGGCCGACATCCACTGACTCAAGTGTGCCCACTGCGAGTGCCAACCACTCATATCGTGTGGCACAGGACTTTGCATCAAAAAAGGCATTTAATTTTTACACTTTAGTATATTTTCAGTTGCTTGCCTGCTGCCAGAGTGTGCCAGGCCGACTTCAACTAAATATAGTGTGCCCACTGCCAGTGCCAACCACTTATGCCGGGTGGCACAGAAGCTTGCCGATAAATAAGGTATTTAATTTTTACACTTTAATCAAATTTTAGTTGTTTACCTGTTGCCAGTGTGTGTAAGGCCCACTTCCACTGACTGTTGTGTGCACAAAGCCAGTGCCAACCACTCATACCGGGTGGCACAGTAGCTTGCCGATAAATAAGGCATTTCATTTTTACACTTTAATCTAATTTCAGTTGCCTGCATGTTGCCATTGTGTGTCAGGCCGACTTCCACTGACTGTAGTGTGCTTACTGCCAGTGCCCACCACTCATACCGTGAGGCAAAGGACTTTGCATCAAAGAAAGGCATTTATTTTTTTATACTTTCGTGTAATTTTAGTTGCTTGCCTGCTGCCAGTGTGTGTCAGGCCCACTTCCACTGACTGTAGTGTGCCCACTGCCAGTGCCCACCACTCATACCGTGTGGCACAGGACTTTGCATCAAAAAAAGGCATTTATTTTTTTACACTTTAGTGTAATTTAAGTTGCTTGCCTGCCAGTGAGTCTTTGGCCGACTTCCACAGACTGTAGTGTGCCCACTGCCAGTGCCCACCACTAATACCGTGTGGCATAGGACTATGCATCAAAAAAAGGCATTTAATTTTTACACTTTAGTGTAATTTCAGTTGCTTGCCTGACAGTGTGTGTGTCAGGACGACTTCCACTGACTGAAGTGTGCCCACTGCCAGTGCCAACCACTCATATCGTGTGGCACAGGACTTTGCATCAAAAAAGGCATTTAATTTTTACACTTTAGTGTATTTTCAGTTGCTTGCCTTCCAGTGTGTGCCAGGCCGACTTCAACTGAATATAGTGTGCCCACTGTCAGTGCCAACCACTTAAGCCGGGTGGCACAGTAGCTTGCCGATAAATATGGCAATTAATTTTTACACTTTAATCTAATTTCAGTTGCCTGCCTGTTGCCAGTGTGTGTCAGGCCCACTTCCACTGACTGTAGTGTGCCCACTGCCAGTGCCGACCACTCATACTGGGTGGCACAGTAGCTTGCCGATAGATAAGGCATTTCATTTTTACACTTTAATCTAATTTCAGTTGTCTGCATGTTGCCAGTGTGTGTCAGGCCGACTTCCACTGACTGTAGTGTGCTTACTGCCAGTGCCCACCACTCATACCGTGAGGCAAAGGACTTTGCATCAAAGAAAGGCATTTATTTTTTTACACTTTCGTGTAATTTTAGTTGCTTGCCTGCTGCCAGTGTGTGTCAGTCCCACTTCCACTGACTGTAGTGTGCCCACTGCCAGTGCCCACCACTCATACCGTAAGGCACAGGACTTTGCATCAAAAAAAGGCATTTCATTTTTACACTTTAGTCTAATTTCAATTGCTTGACTACTGCCAGTGTGTGTTGGGCTGGGTTCTACAGACTGTAGTGTGCCCACTGCCAGTGCCAACCACTCATACTGGGTAGCACAGTAGCTTGCCGATAAATAAGGCATTTGATTGTTACACTTTAGTATAAAATCAGTTGCTTGCCTACTGCCAGTGTGTGTGAGGCCGACTTCTACAGACTGTAGTGTGCCCACTGCCAGTGCCAACCACTCATACCGGTTGAAACAGTAGCTTTCCAATAAATAAGGCATTTAATTTTTACACATTAGTCTAAATTCAGTTGGTTGCCTGCTGCCAGTGTGTGTCAGGCCGACTTCTACAGACTGTAGTGCGCCCACTGCCAGTGTCAACCACTCATACCGGGTGGCACAGTAGCTTGCCGATAAATAATGCATTTAATTTTTACACTTTAATCTAATTTCAGTTGCCTGCCTGTTGCCAGTGTGTGTCAGGCCGACTTCCACTGACTGTGGTGTGCTTACTGCCAGTGCCCACCACTCATACCGTGTGGCACAGGAATTTGCACAAAAGAAAGACATTTATTTTTTTACACTTTAGTGTAATTTAAGTTGCTTGCCTGCCAGTGTGTGTCAAGCCCACTTCCACTGACTGTAGTGTGCCCACTGCCAGTGCCCACCACTCATGCCATGTGGCACAGGACTTTGCATCAAAAAAAGGCATTACATTTTTGAACTTTAGTGTAATTTCAGTTGCTTGCTTGCTAGTGTGAGTCAGGCCGACTTCCACTGACTGTAGTGTGCCCACTGCCAGTGCCCACCACTCATATCGTGTGTCACAGGACTATGCAAGAAAAAAAGGCATTTCATTTTTACACTTTAGTGTAATTTCAGTTGCTTGCCTGCTGCCAGTGTGTGCCAGGCCGAATTCCACTGAATGTAGTGTGCCCACTGCAAGTGCCAACCACTTATGCCGGGTGGCACAGTAGCTTGCTGAATGCTGATAAATATGGCATTTAATTTTTACACTTTAATCTAATTTCAGTTGTTTGCCTGTTGCCAGCGTGTGTCAGGCCCTCTTTCACTGACTGTGGTGTGCCCACTGCCAGTGCAAACCACTCATAACGGGTGGCACAGTAGCTTGCAGATAAAAGAGGCATTTCATTTTTACACTTTAATCAAATTTCAGTTGCCTGCCTTTTGCCAGTGTGTGTCAGGCCCACTTTCACTGATTGTAGTGAGCCCTCTGCCAGTGCCAACCACTCAAACCGGGTGGCACAGTAGCTTGCCGATAAATAAGGCATTCAATTTAATTTTACACTTTATTCTAATTTCAGTTGCCTGCCTGTTGCCAGTGTGTGTCAAGCCCACTTCCACTGACTGTAGTGTGCCCACTGCCAATGCCCATTACTCATACCGTGTTGCTCACGACTTTGCATCAAAACAAGGTATTTAATTTTAACACTTTAGTCTAAATTCAGTTGCTTTCCTACTGCCAGTGTGTGTTAGGCTGACTTCGATAGACTGTAGTGTGCCCATTGCCAGTGACAACCTCTCATACCGGGTGGCACAGTAGCTTGCCGATAAATAAGGCATTTCATTTTTACACTTTTGTTTTCATTCAGTTGCTTGCTTCTGCCAGTGTGTGTCAGGCCGACTTCTACAGACTGTAGTGTGCCCACTGCCAGTGCCAACCACTCTTACCAGGTGGCACAGTAGCTTGCCAATAAATACGGAATTTAATTTTTACACTTTAGTCTAAATTCAATTGCTTGCCTGCTGCCAGTGTGTGTCAGGCCGACTTCTACAGACTGTAGTATGCCCACTGCCAGTGCCAACCACTCATACCAGGTGGCACAGTAACTTACCGATAAATAAGGCATTTAATTTTTACACTTAAATCTAATTTCAGTTGCCTGCCTGTTGCCAATGTGAGTCAGGCCCACTTCCACTGACTGTAGTGTGCCCACTGCCACTGCTAACCACCCATACCGGGTGGCACAGTAGCTTGCCGATAAATAAGGCATTTAATTTTTACACCTTAATCTAATTTCAGTTGCCTGCCTGTTGCCATTGTGTGTCAGGCCCACTTTCACTGACTGTAGTGTGCCCACTGCCAGTGCCCACCACTCATTCCGTGTGGCACAGGACTTTGCATCAAAAAAAGGATTTAATTTTTACGCTTTAGTCTAAATTGAGTTGCTTGCCTACTGCCAGTGTATGTTAGGCTGACTTCTACAGACTGTAATGTGCCCACTGCCAGTTCCAACCACTCATACCGGGTGGCACAGTAGCTTGCCGATAAAAAAGGCATTTCATTTTTACACTTTAGTCTAAATTCAGTTGCTTGCCTGCTGTCAGTGTGTGTCAGGCCGACTTCTACAGACTGTAGTGTGCCCACTGCCAGTGCCAACCACTCATACCGGGTGGCACATTAGCTTGCCGATAAATAAGGCATTTAATTTTTACAGTTTAGTCTAAATTCAGTTGCTTGACTGCTGCCAGTGTGTGTCAGTCCGACTTCCACTGACTGTAGTGTGCTTACTGCCAGTGCCCACTACTCATACCGTGTGGCACAGGACTTTGCATCAAAAAAAGGCATTTATTTTTTTAAACTTTAGTGTAATTTAAGTTGCTTGCCTGCCAGTGTGTGTCAGGCCAACTTAAACTGACTGTAGTGTGCACACTGCCAGTGCCAACCACTCATACCATGTGGCACAGTAGCTTGCCGATAAAAAAGGCATTTCATTTTTACAGTTTAGTCTAAATTCAGTTGCTTGCCTGCTGCCAGTGTTTGTCAGGCCGACTTCTACAGACTGTAATGTGCCCACTGCCAGTGCCAACCACTCATACCGTGTACCACAGTAGTTTGCCGATAAATAAGGCATTTTATTTTTACACTTTAATCTAATGCCAGTTGCCTTCCTGTTGCCAGTGTGTGTCAGGCCCACTTCCACTGACTGTAGTGTGCCCACTGCCAGTGCCAACCACTCATACCGTGTGGCATAGTAGCTTGCCGATAAACAAGGCATTTCATTTTTACACTTTAATCTAATTTCAGTTGCCTGCCTGTTGCCAGTTCGTGTCAGGCCCACTTCCACTGAATGTAGTGTGCCCACTGACAGTGCCCACCACTCATATCGGGTGGCACAGTAGCTTTCCGATAAATAAGGCATTTTATTTTTACACTTTAATCTAATTTCAGTTGCCTGCCGTTTTCCAGTGTGTCAGGCCCACTTCCACTGGCTGTAGTGTCCCAACTTCCAGTGCCCACCACTCATACCGTGTGGCACAGGACTTTGCATCAAAAAAAGGCATTTGATTTTTACACTTTAGTCTAGTTTCAGTTGCTTGCCTGCCAGTGTGTGTCAGGCCGACTTCTACTGACTGTAGTGTGCCCACTGCCAGTGCCCACCACTCATACCGTGTGGCACAGGACTTTGAATCAAAAAAAGGCATGTATTTTTTACACTTTAGTCTAAATACAGTTGCTTGCCGGCTGCAATTGTGTGTGTCAGGCTGACTTCTACAGACTGTAGTGTGTCCACTGCCAGTGCCCACCACTCATACCGTGTCGCTAAGGACTTTGCGTCATAAAAAGGCATTTAACTTTTCCAGTTTAGTCTAAATTCAGTTGCTTGCCTGCTGCCAGTGTGTGTCAGGACGACTTCTACAGACTGTAGTGTGCACACTGCCAGTGCTAACCACTCATACCGGGTGGCACAGTAGATTGCCGATAAAACAGGCATTTCATTTTTACAGTTTAGTCTAAATTCAGTTGCTTGCCTGCTGCCACTGTGTATCAGGCCGACTTCTACAGACTGTAATGTGCCCACTGCCAGTGCCAAACACTCATACCGGGTGGCACAGTAGCTTGCCGATAAATAAGGCATTTAATTTTTACACATTAAACTAACTACAATTGCCTGCCTGTTGCCAGTGTGTGTCAAGCCCACTTCCACTGACTGTAGTGTGCCCACTTCCAGTTCCAACCACTCATACCGTGTGGCACAGTAGCTTGCCGATAAATAAGGCATTTCATTTTTACACTTTAATCTAATTTCAGTTGCCTGCCTGTTGCCAGTGTGTGTCAGGCCCACTTCCACTGACTGTAGTGTGCCCACTGCCAGTGCCAACCACTCATACCGGGTGGCACAGAAGCTTGCCGATAAATAAGGCATTTCATTTTTACACTTTAATCTAATTTCAGTTGCCTGCCTGTTGCCAGTGTGTGTCAGGACACTTCCACTGACTGTAGTGTGCCCACTGCCAATGCCCACCACTCATGCCGTGTGGCACAGGACTTTGCATCAAAAAAAGGCATGTAATTTTTTACACTTTAGTGTAATTTAAGTTTCTTGTTTGCCAGTGTGTGTCTGGCCCACTTCCACTGACTGTAGTGTGCCCACTGCCAGTGCCAACCACTCATACCGGGTGGCACAGTAGCTTTCCGATAAATATGGCATTTAATTTTTACACTTTAATCAAATTTCAGTTGCCTGCCGATTGCCAGTGTGTCAGGCCCACTTCCACTGGCTGTAGTGTCCCAACTGCCAGTGCCAAACACTCATACCGTGTAGCACAGGACTTTGCATCAAAAAAAGGCATTTGATTTTTACACTTTAGTCTAGTTTCAGTTGCTTGCCTGCCAGTGTGTGTCAGGCCGACTTCCACTGAATGTAGTGTGCCCACTGCCAGTGCCCACCATTCATACCGTGAGTCACAGGACTTTGCATCAAAAAAAGGCATGCATTTTTTACACTTTAGTCTAAATACAGTTGCTTGCCGGCTGCAATTGTGTGTGTCAGGCTGACTTCTACAGACTGTAGTGTGCCCACTGCCAGTGCCCACCACTCATACCGTGTGGCTAAGGTCTTTGCATCATAAAAAGGCATTTACTTTTTCCAGTTTAGTCTAAATTCAGTTGCTTGCCTGCTGCCAGTGTGTGTAAGGCCTACTTCTACAGATTGTAGTGTGCCCACTGACAGTGCCAACCACTCATACCGGGTGGCACAGTAGCTTGCCGAAAAATAAGGCATTTAATTTTTACAGTTTAGTCTAAATTCAATTGCCTGCCTGTTGCCAGTGTTTGTCAGGCCCACTTCCACTGAATGTAGTGTGCCCACTGCCAGTGCCCACCACTCATACCGTGAGGCACAGGACTTTGCATCAAAAAAAGGCATGCATTTTTTGCACTTTAGTCTAAATACAGTTGCTTGCCAGCTGCAATTGTGTTTGTCTGGCTGACTTCTACAGACTGTAGTGTGCCCACTGCCAGTGCCCACCACTCATACCATGTGGCTAAGGACTTTGCATCATAAAAAGGCATTTACTTTTTCCAGTTTAGTCTAAATTCAGTTGCTTGCCTGCTGCCAGTGTGTGTCAGGCCGACTTCTACAGACTGTAGTGTGCCCACTGCCAGTGCCAACCATTCATACCTTGTGGCACAGTGGCTTGCCGATAAATAAGGCTTTTAATTTTTACACTTCAATCTAATTTCAGTTTCCTGCCTGTTGCCAGTGTGTGTCAGGCTCACTTCCACTGACTGTAGTGTGCCCACTGCCAGTGCCAACCACTCAAACCGGGTGGCACAGTAGCTTGCCGATAAATAAGGCATTTAATTTTGACACTTTAATCTAATTTCAGTTGCCTGCCTGTTGCCAGTGTGTGTCAGGCCGACTTCCACTGACTGTAGTGTGCTTACTGCCAGTGCCCACCACTCATGCCGTGTGGCACAGGACTTTGCATAAAAAAGGCATGTATTTTTTTACTCTTTAGTGAAATTTAATTTGCTTGCCTGCCAGTGTGTGTCAGGCCCACTTCCACTGACTGTAGTGTGCACACTGCCAGTGCCAACCACTCATAACGTGTGGCACAGTAGCTTTCCGATAAATAAGGCATTTAATTTTTACACTTTAATCTAATTTCAGTTGCCTGCCTTTTGCCAGTGTGTGTCAGGCCGACTTCCACTGACTGTAATGTGCTTACTGCCAGTGAACACCACTCATACCGTGTGGCAAAGGACTTTGCATAAAAGAAAGGCATGTATTTTTTACACTTTAGTCTAAATACAGTTGCTTGCCGGCTGCAATTGTGTGTGTCAGGCCGATTTCTACAGACTGTAGTGTGCCCACTGCCAGTGCCCACCACTCATACCGGGTGGCACAGGACTTTGCATCATAAAAAGGCATTTCATTTTTCCAGTTTAGTCTAAATTCAGTTGCTTGCCTGCTGCCAGTGTGTGTCAGGCCGACTTCTACAGACTGTAGTGTGCCCACTGCCAGTGCCAACCACTCATACCGGGTGGCACAGTAGCTTGCCGATAAAACAGGCATTTAATTTTTACAGTTTAGTCTAAATTCAGTTGCTTGCCTGCTGCCAGTGTGTGTTAGGAAGACTTCTTCAGACTGTAGTGTGCCCACTGCCAGTGCCAACCACTCATACCAGGTGGCACAATAGCTTGCCAATAAATACGGAATTTAATTTTTACACTTTATTCTAAATTCAGTTGCTTGCCTGCTGCCAGTGTGTGTCAGGCCGACTTCTACAGACTGTAGTGTGTCCACTGCCAGTGCCAACCACTCATACCAGGTGGCACAGTAGCTTGCCAATAAATAAGGCATTTAATTTTTACACTTTAATCTAATTTCAGTTGCCTGCCTGTTGCCAATGTGTGTCAGGCCCACTTCCACTGACTGTAGTGTGCCCACTGGACAGTGCTAACCACCCATACCGGGTGGCACAGTAGCTTGCCGATAAATAAGTCATTTAATTTTTACACCTTAATCTAATTTCAGTTGCCTGCCTGTTGCCATTGTGTGTCATGCTGACTTCCACTGACTGTAGTGTGCTAACTGCCAGTGCCCACCTCTCATACCGTGTGGCACAGGACTATGCATCAAAAAAAGGCATTTAATTTTTACACTTTCGTGTAATTTCAGTTGCTTGCCTGCTGCCAGTGTGTGTCAGGCCCACTTTCACTGACTGTAGTGTGCCCACTGCCAGTGCCCACCACTCATTCCGTGTGGCACAGGACTTTGCATCAAAAAAGGCATTTAATTTTTACGCTTTAGTCTAAATTGAGTTGCTTGCCTACTGCCAGTGTATGTTAGGCTGACTTCTACAGACTGTAATGTGCCCACTGCCAGTTCCAACCACTCATACCGGGTGGCACAGTAGCTTGCCGATAAAAATGGCATTTCATTTTTACACTTTAGTCTAAATTCAGTTGCTTGCCTGCTGTCAGTGTGTGTCAGGCCGACTTCTACAGACTGTAGTGTGCCCACTGCCAGTGCCAACCACTCATACCGGGTGGCACATTAGCTTGCCGATAAATAAGGCATTTAATTTTTACAGTTTAGTCTAAATTCAGTTGCTTGACTGCTGCCAGTGTGTGTCAGTCCGACTTCCACTGACTGTAGTGTGCTTACTGCCAGTGCCCACTACTCATACCGTGTGGCACAGGACTTTGCATCAAAAAAAGGCATTTATTTTTTTAAACTTTAGTGTAATTTAAGTTGCTTGCCTGCCAGTGTGTGTCAGGCCAACTTAAACTGACTGTAGTGTGCACACTGCCAGTGCCAACCACTCATACCATGTGGCACAGTAGCTTGCCGATAAAAAAGGCATTTCATTTTTACAGTTTAGTCTAAATTCAGTTGCTTGCCTGCTGCCAGTGTTTGTCAGGCCGACTTCTACAGACTGTAATGTGCCCACTGCCAGTGCCAACCACTCATACCGTGTACCACAGTAGTTTGCCGATAAATAAGGCATTTCATTTTTACACTTTAATCTAATGTCAGTTGCCTTCCTGTTGCCAGTGTGTGTCAGGCCCACTTCCACTGACTGTAGTGTGCCCACTGCCAGTGCCAACCACTCATACCGTGTGGCATAGTAGCTTGCCGATAAACAAGGCAATTCATTTTTACACTTTAATCTAATTTCAGTTGCCTGCCTGTTGCCAGTGTGTGTCAGGCCCACTTCCACTGACTGTAGTGTGCCCACTGCCAGTGCCCACCACTCATACCGGGTGGCACAGTAGCTTTTCGATAAATATGGCATTTTATTTTTACACTTTAATCTAATTTCAGTTGCCTGCCGTTTGCCAGTGTGTCAGGCCCACTTCCACTGGCTGTAGTGTCCCAACTTCCAGTGCCCACCACTCATACCGTGTGGCACAGGACTTTGCTTCTAAAAAAGGCATTTGATTTTTACAATTTAGTCTAGTTTCAGTTGCTTGCCTGCCAGTGTGTGTCAGGCCGACTTCTACTGACTGTAGTGTGACCACTGCCAGTGCCAACCACTCATACCGTGTGGCACAGTAGCTTTCCGATAAATAAGGCATTTAATTTTTAAACTTTAATCTAATTTCAATTGCCTGCCTGTTGCCAGTGTGTGTCAGGCCCACTTCCACTGACTGTAGTGTGCCCACTGCCAGTGCCCACCACTCATCCCGTGTGGCAAAGGACTTTGCATCAAAGAAAGGCATGTATTTTTTACACTTTAGTCTAAATTCAGTTGCTTGCCGGCTGCAATTGTGTGTGTCAGGCCGACTTCTACAGACTGTAGTGTTCCCACTGCCAGTGCCCACCACTCATACCGTGTGGCACAGGACTTTGCATCATAAAAAGGCATTTCATTTTTCCAGTTTAGTCTAAATTCAGTTGCTTGCCTGCTGCCAGTGTGTGTCAGGCCGACTTCTACAGACTGTAGTGTGCCCACTGCCAGTGCCAACCACTCATACCGGGTGGCACAGTAGCTTGCCGATAAAACCGGCATTTAATTTTTACAGTTTAGTCTAAATTCAGTTGCTTGCCTGCTGCCAGTGTGTGTTAGGACGACTTCTACAGACTGTAATGTGCCCACTGCCAGTGCCAACCACTCATACCGGGTGGCACAGTATCTTGCCGATAAATTAGGCATTTAATTTTTACAGTTTAGTCTAAATTCAGTTGTTTGCCTGCTGCCAGTGTTTGTCAGGCCGACTTCTACAGACTGTAGTGTGCCCACTGCAAGTGCCAACCACTCATACCTTGTGTGGCACTGTAGCTTGCCGATAAATAAGGTTTTTAATTTTTACATTTTAATCTAATTTCAGTTGCCTGCCTGTTGCCAGTGTGTGTCAGGCCCACTTCCACTGACTGTAGTGTGCCCACTGCCAGTGCCAACCACTCATACCGGGTGGCACAGTAGCTTGCCGATAAATAAGGCATTTCATTTTTACAATTTAATCTAATTTCAGTTGCATGCCTGTTGCCAGTGTGTGTCAGGCCGACTTCCACTGACTGTAGTGTGCTTACTGCCAGTGCCCACCACTCATACCGTGTGGCACAGGACTTTGCATCAAAAAAAGGCATGTATTTTTTTACACTTTAGTGTAATTTCAGTTGCTTGTCCGCTGTCAGTGTGTGTCAGGCTGACTTCCACTGACTGTAGTGTGCCCACTGCCAGTGCCCACCACTCATACCGGGGGAAACAGTAGCTTGCCGATAAATAAGGCATTTAATTTTTACACTTTAATCTTATTTCAGTTGCCTGCCGGTTGCCAGTGTGTCAGTCCGACTTCCACTGAGTGTAGTGTGCCCACTGCCAGTGCCCACCACTCATACCGGGTGGCACAGTAGCTTGCCGATAAAACAGGCATTTAATTTTTACAGTTTAGTCTAAATTCAGTTGTTTGCCTGCTGCCAGTGTTTGTCAGGACAACTTCTACAGACTGTAATGTGCCCACTGCCAGTGCCAACCACTCATACCGTGTGGCACAGAAGCTTGCCGATAAATAAGGCATTTCATTTTTACACTTTAATCTAATTTCAGTTGCCTGCCTGTTGCCAGTGTGTGTCAGGCCCACTTCCACTGACTGTAGTGTGCCCACTGCTAATGCCCACCACTAATGTTGTGTGGCACAGGACTTTGCATCAAAAAAAGGCATGTATTTTTTTACACTTTAGTGTAATTTAAGTTACTTGTCTGCCAGTGTGTGTCTGGCCCACCTCCACTGACTGTAGTGTGCCCACTGCCAGTGCAAACCACTCATACCGGGTGGCACAGTAGCTTGCCGATAAATAAGGCATTTAATTTTTACACTTTAATCTTATTTCAGTTGCCTGCCTGTTGCCAGTGTGTGTCAGGCCGACTTCCACTGACTGTAGTGTGCCCACTGCCAGTGCCCACCACTCATACCGGGGGAAACAGTAGCTTGCCGATAAATAAGGCATTTAATTTTTACACTTTAATCTTATTTCAGTTGCCTGCCTGTTGCCAGTGTGTCAGTCCGACTTCCACTGAGTGTAGTGTGCCCACTGCCAGTGCCCACCACTCATACCGGGTGGCACAGTAGCTTGCCGATAAAACAGGCATTTAATTTTTACAGTTTAGTCTAAATTCAGTTGCTTGCCTGCTGCCAGTATTTGTCAGGACAACTTCTACAGACTGTAATGTGCCCACTGCCAGTGCCAACCACTCATAACGTGTGGCACAGTAGCTTGCCGATAAATAAGGCATTTCATTTTTACACTTTAATCTAATTTCAGTTGCCTGCCTTTTGCCAGTGTGTGTCAGGCCCACTTCCACTGACTGTAGTGTGCCCACTGCCAGTGCCAACCACTCATACCGGGTGGCACAGAAGCTTGCCGATAAATAAGGCATTTCATTTTTACACTTTAATCTCATTTCAGTTGCTTGCCTATTGCCAGGGTGTCAGGCCCACTTCCATTGACTGTAGTGTGCCCACTGCTAATGCCCACCACTCATGCCGTGTGGCACAGGACTTTGCATCAAAAAAAGGCATGTATTTTTTTACACTTTAGTGTAATTTAAGTTTCTTGTCTGCCAGTGTGTGTCTGGCCCACATCCACTGACTGTAGTGTGCCCACTGCCAGTGCCAACCACTCATACCGGGTGGCACAGTAGCTTGCCGATAAATAAGGCATTTAATTTTTACACTTTAATCTAATTTCAGTTGCCTGCCTGTTGCCAGTGTGTGTCAGGCCGACTTTCACTGACTGTAATGTGCTTACTGCCAGTGCCCACCACTCATACCGTGTGGCACAGGACTTTGCATCAAAAAAAGGCATGTATTTTTTTACACTTTAATGTAATTTCAGTTGCTTGTCCGCTGCCAGTGTGTGTCAGGCCGACTTCCACTGACTGTAGTGTGCCCACTGCCAGTGCCCACCACTCATACCGGGGGAAACAGTAGCTTGCCGATAAATAAGGCATTTCATTTTTACACTTTAATCTTATTTCAGTTGCCTGCCTGTTGCCAGTGTGTCAGTCCGACTTCCACTGAGTGTAGTGTGCCCACTGCCAGTGCCCACCACTCATACCGGGTGGCACAGTAGCTTGCCGATAAATATGGCATTTCATTTTTCCAGTTTAGTCTAAATTCAGTTGCTTGCCTGCTGGCAGTGTGTGTCAGGCCGACTTCTACAGACTGTAGTGTGCCCACTGCCAGTGCCAACCACATATACCGGGTGGCACAGTAGCTTGCCGATAAATAAGGCATTTCATTTTTACACTTTAGTCTAAATTCAGTTGCTTGCCTGCTGCCAGTGTGTGTCAGGCTGACTTCTACAGACTGTAGTGTGCCCACTGTCAGTGCCCACCACTCATCCCGGGTGGCACAGTAGCTTTGCGATAAATAAGGCATTTCATTTTTACACTTTAATCTAATTTCAGTTGCCTGCCTGTTGCCAGTGTCAGGCCCACTTCCACTGACTGTAATGTGCCCACTGCCAGTGCCAACCACTCATACCGGGTGGCACAGTAGCTTGCCGATAAATAAGGTTTTTACTTTTTACATTTTAATCTAATTTCAGTTGCCTGCCTGTTTCCAGTGTGTGTCAGGCCCACTTCCACTGACTGTAGTGTGCCCACTGCCAGTGCCAACCACTCATACCGGGTGGCACAGTAGCTTGTCGATAAATAAGGCATTTAATTTTTACAATTTAATCTAATTTCAGTTGCCTGCCTGTTGCCAGTGTGTGTCAGGCCGACTTCCACTGACTGTAGTGTGCTTACTGCCAGTGCCCACCACTCATACCGTGTGGCACAGGACTTTGCATCAAAAAAAGGCATGTATTTTTTTCACTTTAGTGTAATTTCAGTTGCTTGTCCGCTGCCAGTGTGTGTCAGGCCGACTTCCACTGACTGTAGTGTGCCCACTGCCAGTGCCCACCACTCATACCGGGGGAAACAGTAGCTTGCCGATAAATAAGGCATTTAATTTTTACACTTTAATCTTATTTCAGTTGCCTGCCTGTTGCCAGTGTGTCAGTCCGACTTCCACTGAGTGTAGTGTGCCCACTGCCAGTGCCCACCACTCATACCGGGTGGCACAGTAGCTTGCCGATAAAACAGGCATTTAATTTTTACAGTTTAGTCTAAATTCAGTTGCTTGCCTGCTGCCAGTATTTGTCAGGACAACTTCTACAGACTGTAATGTGCCCACTGCCAGTGCCAACCACTCATACCGTGTGGCACAGTAGCTTGCCGATAAATAAGGCATTTCATTTTTACACTTTAATCTAATTTCAGTTGCCTGCCTTTTGCCAGTGTGTGTCAGGCCCACTTCCACTGACTGTAGTGTGCCCACTGCCAGTGCCAACCACTCATACCGGGTGACACAGAAGCTTGCCGATAAATAAGGCATTTCATTTTTACACTTTAATCTCATTTCAGTTGCTTGCCTATTGCCAGGGTGTCAGGCCCACTTCCATTGACTGTAGTGTGCCCACTGCTAATGCCCACCACTCATGCCGTGTGGCACAGGACTTTGCATCAAAAAAAGGCATGTATTTTTTTACACTTTAGTGTAATTTAAGTTTCTTGTCTGCCAGTGTGTGTCTGGCCCACTTCCACTGACTGTAGTGTGCCCACTGCCAGTGCCAACCACTCATACCGGGTGGCACAGTAGCTTGCCGATAAATAAGGCATTTAATTTTTACACTTTAATCTAATTTCAGTTGCCTGCCTGTTGCCAGTGTGTGTCAGGCCGACTTTCACTGACTGTAATGTGCTTACTGCCAGTGCCCACCACTCATACCGTGTGGCACAGGACTTTGCATCAAAAAAAGGCATGTATTTTTTTACACTTTAGTGTAATTTCAGTTGCTTTTCCGCTGCCAGTGTGTGTCAGGCCGACTTCCACTGACTGTAGTGTGCCCACTGCCAGTGCCCACCACTCATACCGGGGGAAACAGTAGCTTGCCGATAAATAAGGCATTTCATTTTTACACTTTAATCTTATTTCAGTTGCCTGCCTGTTGCCAGTGTGTCAGTCCGACTTCCACTGAGTGTAGTGTGCCCACTGCCAGTGCCCACCACTCATACCGGGTGGCACAGTAGCTTGCCGATAAATATGGCATTTCATTTTTCCAGTTTAGTCTAAATTCAGTTGCTTGCCTGCTGGCAGTGTGTGTCAGGCCGACTTCTACAGACTGTAGTGTGCCCACTGCCAGTGCTAACCACTTATACCGGGTGGCACAGTAGCTTGCCGATAAATAAGGCATTTCATTTTTACACTTTAGTCTAAATTCAGTTGCTTGCCTTCTGCCAGTGTGTGTCAGGCTGACTTCTACAGACTGTAGTGTGCCCACTGTCAGTGCCCACCACTCATCCCGGGTGGCACAGTAGCTTTGCGATAAATTAGGCATTTCATTTTTAAACTTTAATTTAACTTCAGTTGCCTGCCTGTTGCCAGTGTGTCAGGCCCACTTCCACTGACTGTAATGTGCCCACTGCCAGTGCCAACCACTCATACCGTGTGGCACAGTAGCTTGCCTATAAATAAGGCATTTCATTTTTATACTTTATTCTACTTTCAGTTGCTTGCCTGCTGTCAGTCTGTGTCAGGCCGACTTCCACAGACTGTAGTGTGCCCACCACTCATACAGGGTTGCACAGTAGCTTGCCGATAAATAAGGCATTTCATGTTTACACTTTAATCTAATTTCACTTGTTTGCCTGTTGCCAGTGTGTGACAGGCCCTATTCCACTGACTGTAGTGTGCCCACTGCCAGTGCCCACCACTCATACCGTGTGGCTCAGGACTTTGCATCAAAAAAAGCATTCATTTTTTACACTTTAGTGTAATTTCAGTTGCTTGCCTGCCAGTGTGTGTCAGGCCGACTTCCTTAGACTGTAGTGTGCCCACTGCCAGTGCCCACCACTCATACCGGGTGGCACAGTAGCTTGCCTATAAATAAGGCATTTAATTTTTACACTTTAGTCTAAATTCAGTTGCTTGCCTGCTGCCAGTGTGTGTCACGCCGACTTCTACAGACTGTAGTGTGCCCACTGCCAGTGCCAACCACTCATACCGAGTGGCACAGTAGCTTGCCAATAAATAAGGCATTTCATTTTTACACTTTAGTCTAAATTCAGTTGCTTGCCTGCTGCCAGTGTTTGTCAGGCCGACTTCCACTGAATGTATTGTGCCCACTGCCAGTGCCAACCACTCATTCCGGGTGGCACTTTAGCTTGCTGATAAATAAGGCATTTCATTTTTACACTTTATTCTAATTTCAGTTGATTGCCTGCTGCCAGTCTTTTTCAGGCCGACTTCCACAGACTGTAGTGTGCCCACCACTCATACAGGGTTCCACAGTGGCTTGCCGATAAATAAGGCATTTCATGTTTACACTTTAATCTAATTTCAGTTGCCTGCCTGTTGCCAGTGTGTGTCAGGCCCTCTTCCACTGACTGTAGTGTGCCCACTGCCAGTGCACACCACTCATACCATGTGGCACAGGACTTTGCATAAAAAAAAGGCATTCATTTTTTACAATTTAGTGTAATTTAAGTTGCTTGCCTGCCAGTGTGTGACTGGCCCACTTCCACTGACTGTAGTGTGCCCACTGCCAGTGCCAACCACTCATACCGGGTGGCACAGTAGCTTTCCGATAAATATGGCATTTAATTTTACACTTTAATCTAATTTCAGTTGCCTGCCGTTTGCCAGTGTGTCAGGCCCACTTCCACTGGCTATAGTGTCCCAACTGCCATTGCCCACCACTCATACCGTGTGGCACAAGACTTTGCATTAAAAAAAGGCATTTGATTTTTACACTTTAGTCTAGTTTCAGTTGCTTGCCTGCCAGTGTGTGTCAGGCCGACTTCTACTGACTGTAGTGTGCCCACTGCCAGTGCCAACCACTCTTACCGTGTGGCACAGTAGCTTTCCGATAAATATGGCATTTAATTTTTACACTTTAATCTAATTTCAATTGCCTGCCTGTTGCCAGTGTGTGTCAGGCCTACTTCCACTGAATGTAGTGTGCCCACTGCCAGTGCCCACCACTCATACAGTGTGGCTAAGGACTTTGCATCATAAAAAGGCATTTACTTTTTCCATTTTAGTCTAAATTCAGTTGCTTGCCAGCTGCCAGTGTGTGTCAGGCCAACTTCTACAGACTGTAGTGTGCCCACTGCCAGTGCCAACCACTCATACCGGGTGGCACAGTAGCTTGCCGATAAATAAGGCATTTCATTTTTACAGTTTAGTCTAAATTCAGTTGTTTGCCTGCTGCCAGTGTGTGTCAGGCTGACTTCTACAGACTGTGTTGTGCCCACTGCCAGTGCCAACCACTCATACCGTGTGGCACAGTAGCTTGCCGATAAATATGGCTTTTAATTTTTATACTTTAATCTAATTTCAGTTGCCTGCCTGTTGCCAGTGTGTGTCAGGCTCACTTCCACTGACTGTAGTGTGCCCACTGCCAGTGCTAACCACTTATACCGGGTGGCACAGTAGCTTGCCGATAAATAAGGAATTTCATTTTTACACTTTAGTCTAAATTCAGTTGCTTGCCTGCTGCCAGTGTGTGTCAGGCTGACTTCTACAGACTGTAGTGTGCCCACTGTCAGTGCCCACCACTCATCCCGGGTGGCACAGTAGCTTTGCGATAAATAAGGCATTTCATTTTTAAACTTTAATTTAACTTCAGTTGCCTGCCTGTTGCCAGTGTGTCAGGCCCACTTCCACTGACTGTAATGTGCCCACTGCCAGTGCCAACCACTCATACCGGGTGGCACAGTAGCTTGCCTATAAATAAGGCATTTCATTTTTACACTTTAATCTAATTTCAGTTGCCTGCCTGTTTCCAGTGTTTGTCAGGCCCACTTCCACTGACTGTAGTGTGCCCACTGCCAGTGCCAACCACTCATACCGGGTAGCACAGTAGCTTTCCGATAAATATGGCATTTAATTTTTACACTTTAATCTAATTTCAGTTGCCTGCCGTTTGCCAGTGTGTCAGGCCCACTTCCACTGGCTGTAGTGTCCCAACTTCCAGTGCCCACCACTCATACCGTGTGGCACAGGAGCCTGCCGATAAAAAAGGCATTTCATTTTTACAGTTTAGTCTAGTTTCAGTTGCTTGCCTGCCAGTGTGTGTCAGGTCAACTTCTAATGACTGTAGTGTGACCACTGCCAGTACCAACCACTCATACCGTGTGGCACAGTAGCTTTCCGATAAATAAGGCATTTAATTTTTACACTTTAATCTAATTTCAATTGACTGCCTGTTGCCAGTGTGTGTCAGGCCCACTTCCACTGAATGTAGTGCGCCCACTGCCAGTGCCCACCACTCTTACCGTGAGGCACAGGACTTTGCATCAAAAAAAGGCATGCATTTTTTACACTTTAGTCTAAATACAGTTGCTTGCCGGCTGCAATTGTGTGTGTCAGGCTGACTTCTACAGACTGTAGTGTGCCCACTGCCAGTGCCCACCACTCATACCGTGTGGCTAAGGACTTTGCATCATAAAAAGGCATTTACTTTTTCCAGTTTAGTCTAAATTCAGTTGCTTGCCTGCTGCCAGTGTGTGTCAAGCCGACTTCTACAGACTGTAGTGTGCCCACTGCCAGTGCCAACCACTCATACCGGGTGGCACAGTAGCTTGCCGATAAATAAGGCATTTAATTTTTATAGTTTAGTCTAAATTCAGTTGTTTGCCTGCTGCCAGTGTGTGTCAGGCTGACTTCTACAGACTGTGTTGTGCCCACTGCCAGTGCCAACCACTCATACCTTGTGGCACAGTAGCTTGCCGATAAATAAGGCTTTTAATTTTTACACTTTAATCTAATTTCAGATGCCTGCCTGTTGCCAGTGTGTGTCAGGCCCACTTCCACTGACTGTTGTGTGCACACTGCCAGTGCCAACCACTCATACCTGGTGGCACAGTAGCTTTAAGATAAATAAGTCATTTAATTTTTACACTTTAATCTAATTTCAGTTGCCTGCCTCTTGCCAGTGTGTGTCAGGCCGACTTCCACTGACTGTAGTGTGCTTACTGCCAGTGAACACCACTCATACCGTGTGGCAAAGGACTTTGCATCAAAGAAAGGCATGTATTTTTTACACTTTAGTCTAAATACTGTTGCTTGCCGGCTGCAATTGTGTGTGTCAGTCCGACTTCTACAGACTGTAGTGTGCCCACTGCCAGTGCCAACCACTCATACACAGTAGCTTGCCGATAAAACATGCATTTAATTTTTACAGTTTAGTCTAAATTCAGTTGTTTGCTTGCTGCCAGTGTTTGTCAGGCCGACTTCTACAGACTGCAATGTGCCCACTGCAAGTGCCAACCACTCATACCGTGTGGCACAGTTGCTTGCCGATAAATAAGGTTTTTAATTTTTACACTTTAATCTAATTTCAGTTGCCTGCCTGTTGCCAGTGTGTGTCAGGCCCACTTCCACTGACTGTAGTGTGCCCACTGCCAGTGCCAACCACTCATACCGTGTGGCACAGTAGCTTGCCGATAAATAAGGCATTTCATTTTTACACTTTAATCTAATTTCAGTTGCCTGCCTATTGCCAGTGTGTGTCAGGCCCACTTCCACTGAGTGTAGTGTGCCCACTGTCAGTGCCCACCACTCATACCGGGTGGCACAGTAGCTTGCCGATAAATATGGCATTTCATTTTTCCAGTTTAGTCTAAATTCAGTTGCTTGCCTGCTGGCAGTGTGTGTCAGGCCGACTTCTACAGACTGTAGTGTGCCCACTGCCAGTGCCAACCACTTATACCGGGTGGCACAGTAGCTTGCCGATAAATAAGGCATTTCATTTTTACACTTTAGTCTAAATTCAGTTGCTTGTCTGCTGCCAGTGTGTGTCAGGCTGACTTCTACAGACTGTAGTGTGCCCACTGTCAGTGCCCACCACTCATACCGGGTGGCACAGTAGCTTTCAGATAAATAAAGCATTTCATTTTTACACTTTAATCTAATTTCAGTTGCCTGCCTGTTGCCAGTGTGTCAGGCCCACTTCCACTGATTGTAGTGTGCCCACTGCTAGTGCCAACCACTCCTACCGGGTGGCACAGTAGCTTGCTGATAAATAAGGCATTTGATTTTTACACTTTATTCTACATTCAGTTGCTTGCCTGCTGCCAGTGTGTGTCAGGCTGACTTCTACAGACTGTTGTGTGCTCAGTGCCCACCAGTCATACCGGGTGGCACAGTAGCTTGCCGATAAATAAGGCATTTCATTTTTACACTTTAATCTAATTTCAGTTGCCTGCCTGTTGCCAGTGTGTCAGGCCCACTTCCACTGACTGTAATGTGCCCACTGCCAGTGCCAACCACTCATACCGGGTGGCACAGTAGCTTGCCGATAAATATGGCATTTCATTTTTACACTTTATTCTACTTTCAGTTGCTTGCCTGCTGCCAGTATGTGTCAGGCCGACTTCCACAGACTGTAGTGTGCCCACCACTCATACAGGGTTGCACAGTAGCTTGCCGATAAATAAGGCATTTCATGTTTACACTTTAATCTAATTTCAGTTGTTTGCCTGTTGCCAGTGTGTGTCAGGCCCACTTCCACTGACTTTAGTGTGCCCACTGCCAGTGCCCACCACTCATACCGTGTGGCACAGGACTTTGCATTAAAAAAAGGCATGCATTTTTTACACTTTATTGTAATTTCAGTTGCTTTCCTGCCAGTGTGTGTCAGGCCGACTTCCTTAGACTGTAGTGTGCCCACTGCTAGTGCCCACCACTCATACCGGTAGGCACAGTAGCTTGCCTATAAATAAGGCATTTAATTTTTACACTTTAGTCTAAATTCAGTTGCTTGCCTGCTGCCAGTGTGTGTCACGCCAACTTCTACAGACTGTAGTGTGCCCACTGCCAGTGCCCACCACTCATACCGGGTGGCACAGTAGCTTGCCGATAAATAAGGCATTTAATTTTTACAGTTTAGTCTAAATTCAGTTGTTTGCCTGCTGCCAGTGAGTGTCAGGCTGACTTCTACAGACTGTGTTGTGCCCACTGCCAGTGCCAACCACTCATACCGTGTGGCACAGTAGCTTGCCGATAAATATGGCTTTTAATTTTTACACTTTAATCTAATTTCAGTTGCCTGCCTCTTGCCAGTGTGTGTCAGGCCGACTTCCGCTGACTGTAGTGTGCTTACTGCCAGTGCCAACCACTCATAACGTGTTGCACAGGACTTTGCATCAAAAAAAGGCATGTATTTTTTTACACTTTAGTGTAATTTCATTTGCTTGTCCGCTGCCAGTGTGTGTCAGTCCGACTTCCACTGAGTGTAGTGTGCCCACTGCCAGTGCCCACCACTCATACCGGGTGGCAAAGTAGCTTGCCGATAAATATGGCATTTAATTTTTCCAGTTTAGTCTAAATTCAGTTGCTTGCCTGCTGGCAGTGTGTGTCAGGCCGACTTCTACAGACTGTAGTGTGCCCACTGCCAGTGCCAACCACTTATACCGGGTGGCACAGTAGCTTGCCGATAAATAAGGCATTTCATTTTTACACTTTAGTCTAAATTCAGTTGCTTGCCTGCTGCCAGTGTGTGTCAGGCTGGCTTCTACATACTGTAGTGTGCCCACTTTCAGTGCCCACCACTCATACCAGGTGGCACAGTAGCTTTCCGATAAATAAGGCATTTCATTTTTACACTTTAATCTCATTTCAGTTGCCTGCCTGTTGCCAGTGTGTCAGGCCCACTTCCACTGATTGTAGTGTGCCCACTGTCAGTGCCAACCACTCCTACCGGGTGGCACAGTAGCTTGCCGATAAATAAGGCATTTCATTTTTACACTTTAGTCTATATTCAGTTGCTTGCCTGCTGCCAGTTTGTGTCAGGCTGACTTCTACAGACTGTAGTGTGCCCAGTGCCCACCACTCATAACGGGTGGCACAGTAGCTTGCCGATAAATAAGGCATTTCATTTTTACACTTTAATCTCATTTCAGTTGCCTGCCTGTTGCCAGTGTGTCAGGCCCACTTCCACTGACTGTAATGTGCCCACTGCCAGTGCCAACCACTCATACCAGGTGGCACAGTAGCTTGCCGATAAATAAGGCATTTCATTTTTACACTTTATTCTACTTTCAGTTGCTTGCCTGCTGCCAGTATGTGTCAGGCCGACTTCCACAGACTGTAGTGTGCCCACTGCCAGTGCCAACCACTGATACCGGGTGGCACAGTAGCTTGCCGATAAATAAGGCATTTCATTTTTACACTTTAGTCTAATTTCAGTTGCTTGCCTGTTGCCAGTGTGTGTCAGGCCCACTTCCACTGACTGTAGTGTGCCCACTGCCAGTGCCCACCACTCATACCGGGTGGCACAGTAGCTTTGCCGATAAATAAGGCATTTAATTTTTACACTTTAGTCTAATTTCAGTTGCTTGCCTGCTGCCAGTGTGTGTCAGGCCAACTTCCACAGACTGTAGTGTGCCCACTGCCAGTGCCCACCACTCATACCTGGTGGCACAGTAGCTTGCCGATAAATAAGGCATTTAATTTTTACACTTTAGTCTAAATTCAGTTGCTTGCCTGCTGCCAGTGTGTGTCAGGCCGACTTCCACAGACTGTAGTGTGCCCACTGCCAGTGCCAACCACTCATACCGGGTGGCACAGTAGCTTGCCGATAAATAAGGCATTTAATTTTTACACTTTAGTCTAAATTCAGTTGCTTGCCTGCTGCCAGTGTGTGTCAGGCCGACTTCCACTGACTGTAGTGTGCCCACTGCCAGTGCCCACCACTCATACCGGGTGGCACAGTAGCTTGCCGATAAATATGGCATTTAATTTTTACAGTTTAGTCTAAATTCAGTTGCTTGCCTGCTGCCAGTGTGTGTCAGGCCGACTTCTACAGACTGTAGTGTGCCCACTGCCAGTGCCAACCACTTATACCGGGTGGCACAGTAGCTTGCCGATAAATAAGGCATTTCATTTTTACACTTTAGTCTAAATTCAGTTGCTTGCCTGCTGCCAGTGTGTGTCAGGCTGGCTTCTACAGACTGTAGTGTGCCCACTTTCAGTGCCCACCACTCATACCAGGTGGCACAGTAGCTTTCCGATAAATAAGGCATTTCATTTTTACACTTTAATCTCATTTCAGTTGCCTGCCTGCTGCCAGTGTGTGCAGGCCCACTTCCACTGATTGTAGTGTGCCCACTGTCAGTGCCAACCACTCCTACCGGGTGGCACAGTAGCTTGCCGATAAATAAGGCATTTCATTTTTACACTTTAGTCTATATTCAGTTGCTTGCCTGCTGCCAGTTTGTGTCAGGCTGACTTCTACAGACTGTAGTGTGCCCAGTGCCCACCACTCATAACGGGTGGCACAGTAGCTTGCCGATAAATTAGGCATTTCATTTTTACACTTTAATCTAATTTCAGTTGCCTGCCTGTTGCCAGTGTGTCAGGCCCACTTCCACTGACTGTAATGTGCCCACTGCCAGTGCCAACCACTCATACCAGGTGGCACAGTAGCTTGCCGATAAATAAGGCATTTCATTTTTACACTTTATTCTACTTTCAGTTGCTTGCCTGCTGCCAGTCTGTGTCAGGCCGACTTCCACAGACTGTAGTGTGCCCACCACTCATACAGGGTTGCACTGTAGCTTGCCGATAAATAAGGCATTTCATGTTTACACTTTAATCTAATTTCAGTTGTTTGCCTGTTGCCAGTGTGTGTCAGGCTCACTTCCACTGACTGTAGTGTGCACACTGCCAGTGCCCACCACTCATACCGTGTGGCACAGGACTTTGCATCAAAAAAAGGCATTCATTTTTTACACTTTAGTGTAATTTCAGTTGCTTGCCTGCCAGTGTGTGTCAGGCCAACTTCCTCAGACTGTAGTGTGCCCACTGTCAGTGCCCACCACTCATACCTGGTGGCACAGTAGCATGCCGATAAATAAGGCATTTAATTTTTACACTTTAGTCTAAATTTAGTTGCTTGCCTGCTGCCAGTGTTTGTCACGCCGACTTCTACAGACTGTAGTGTGCCCACTGCCAGTGCCAACCACTCATATCGGGTGGCACAGTGGCTTGCCGATAAATAAGGCATTTAATTTTTACACTTTAGTCTAAATTCAGTTGCTTGCCAGCTGCCAGTGTGTGTCACGCCGACTTCTACAGACTGTAGTGTGCCCACTGCCAGTGCCATCCACTCATACCGGGTGGCACAGTAGCTTGCCGATAAATATGGCATTTAATTTTTACAGTTTAGTCTAAATTCAGTTGCTTGCCTGCTGCCAGTGTGTGTCAGGCCGACTTCTACAGATTGTAGTGTGCCCACTGCCAGTGTCAACCACTCATACCGGGTGGCACAGTAGCTTGCCGATAAATAAGGCATTTAATTTTTACACTTTAGTCTAAATTCAGTTGCTTGCCTGCTGCCAGTGTGTGTACGGCCGACTTCCACAGACTGTAGTCTGCCCACTGCCAGTGCCAACCACTCATACAGGGTGGCACAGGACTTTGCATCAAAAAAAGGCATTTCCTTTTTACACTTTAGTTTAATTTTATTTGCTTGCCTTCTGTCAGTGTGTGTCGTGCAGACTTCCACAAACTGTAGTGTGCCCACTGCCAGTGCCCACCACTCATGCCGGGTGGCACAGTACCTAGCACGCGTAGTACCACTTATCTAAAAAAAAATGAAAGGCAAAGGCAGGCCACCCCTCATGTGCCCCCGTGGTCATGGTGCTGTGATTTCCACTGGCCCTGGAATAATGCCCAGTGTTCAGAGGCCACATACCCTGAACCCAAAAAATTCTGAGGACATAGTTGACTGGCTTAGACAGCACACCCAATCTTCAACAGTTTCCGCTAAGAACCTTGACGCACCATCCTCCTCCAGCTCAGCTTCGGTCATCTGCTCTCAAGTTACCACGCTCCTGCCCTCCGCCACTACCACCACTACCACCACTACCACCACAGCCGCTTAACTTGATCCATCAGAGGACTTATTTGCACATCAGTTGGATGCAATTAGTGATGCGCAAACATTATTGCCAGATGATGTAGATTACAGGAATATGTCTCAGACAGGCAGGATTACACACATGGACGTACCGTGTGATGATGATGTTGTACCCGCTGCTGCTTCCTTTGCTGAGGTGTCAGATACAAGTGAAGCGGTTGATGATGACGATGTGTCCACGGATGCCAAGTGGGTGCCTGCTCGAAGAGAAGAAGAGGGGGAAAGTTCAGAATGGGAGACAGAGAGAAGGAGGAGACGAGTTGGAAGCAGGGGGAGGTCGTCGCAAGGAGATAGTGGCACAGTCAGACAGCATGTATCAGCACCCGGGGTCAGCCAGACAGCACGCCAGTCAACGCATGTTGTTGCCAGCACCAGAATGCCGTCATTGCAAAGCTCAGAAGTGGCATTTTGTTTGTGTGTCTGCCTCTGATAACAGCAATGCCATTTGCAACCTGTGCCAAAAGAAACTGAGTCGTGGGAAGTCCAACACCCACCTCGGTACAACTGGTTTGCAAAGGCACATGATCTCACATCACAAACGCCAATGGGATCAACACATGCGAACAAGCAGCGCACAAACTCAAAGCCACTAGTGTTGAGCGCGAATATTCGAATTACGAATTTTTATCGCGAATATCGCAACTTCGATAATTCGCGAATATCTAGAATATGATGCTATATATTCGCAAATTCGAATATTCGCCATTTTCCCAATATCTGAAAGGCGAAAACATTACTTGTCCCTGCTTCCTTCTTGTGGGCCAATGAGTCATTGGGCCACAAGCAACTTAAGCAGAAGGGAATCATATTTTCATTTTAAATGGGAATCCATCAACCCAACTCTGATGTTAATTCTCAATGCGAGTATATGTTCGCATCGCGAATTAAACTTAGATCTTGGTTCCTAATGGTTGTTGCTAGAAGATGATTGAGAATATAGCGCTATATCCTCAATCTTCGTCAATTATAGCAATGCAACCGTTAGGAGCTCAGCTCAAAGTTTAATTCGCGATGTGAGTATATGTTCGCATCGCGAATTAATCTTTGAGCTGAGCTCCTAATAGTTGGTTGAACTTGCTACTTGCTGCAATATAACGAAGATTGTGAATATAGTGCTATATTCGTGAATTCGTTATAATCTTAATATTCTAGCAAGCCATTGCCAACCTTTAGGAACCCAGCTCTAAGTTGAATTTGCTATGCGAGTATTACAGGTTATATTAATCGCAATGCGAATTCAACTTAGAGGTTAGTTCCTAATGGGCTTGCTTCTTACCTATCTTATGACCGAGTCGACCAAGACAACCCATTAAATGAACCTTATGCGGTGCGAATCACGCGCATATGTGATTACCAATTTTTCACATGACATAAACTATCTTACATACAGAGAATTATAAATCAGTAATGAGAATTGTTACTGTGATGTATAATCTGCCTCTTTATGTATTATACTGTATTTTACATCATGCGAAAAATCGGCAATTACATATGCGCGTGAATCGCACCACATAAGGGCAGTATGACATTGGGTTCATTCAATGGGTTGTCTTGGTTGGTTTACTCGAATAGACGAATATTGCGAATATAGCACTACATTCGCTATTTTCTTTATCTTCGTCTATTCGACCCAGCAAGCCAACCTAATAGTATACTGGCATTATGCGATCCGATTCACGCGCATATGCAATTGCCGATTTTTCGCATGACGTAAAATACAGTTTCCTACATAAAGAGGCAAATTATACATCACAGTAACAATTTTCATTACTGATTTATAATTGTCCTCTGTATGTAAGATAGTTTGTGTCATGAGAAAAATCTGCAATGACATATGCGCATGAATCGCCCCGCATAAGGGCAGTATGATATTGTGTTCATTCAATGGGTTATCTTGGTCAACTCGAATAGACGACTATTGCGAATATAGCAGTATATTCGCTATCTTCTCTATATTCGACCCAGCAAGCCTACCTAATAGTATACTGCCCTTATGCGATCCGATTCACGGGCATATGTAATTGCCGATTTTTCGCATGAAACAAACTATCTTATATACAGAGGACAATTATAAATCAGTAATAAGAATTGTTACTGATGTATAATTTCACTCTTTATGTAGTATACTGTATTTTACGTCATGCGAAAAATCGGCAATTACATATGCGCATGAATCGCACCGCATAAGGACAGTATGATATTGTGTTCATTCAATGGGTTATCTTGGTCTATTCGAATAGACGACTATTGCGAATATAGCAGTATATTCGCTATATTCTCTATATTCGACCCAGCAACCTAACCTAATAGTATACTGCCCTTATGCGATCCGATTCACGCGCATATGTAATTGCCGATTTTTCGCATGACATAAAATACAGTAAAGAGGAAAATTATACATCACTCATTAATTATAATAATTTAAAATACAATATTTGCATTTTTGTAACTGCGTAGGGGCCTCAAGCTATTTTCATACAGGTTTTGTTTGTTAGAATTTTCGAATATGTAGAATATAGTGATATATTCTCCATGCAAATTTTTTATTTTTTTTTCCTACAATGTATGAAGTGACTCATCATTATCATTTTCCCTCCCTTCTCCTAGCTTGAATAGCCAATGAGAAGGCTTTGTACCAACTTAGCAACATCCATAGCAACCAATAGGAAACTAGACTACCCCTTCACTATATAAGTGACGACATCACCCAGCAGCCATTTTGTGGTGTTGGATTTGTTGGAGCTTGGAGCTGTGTTATTTTGTCTGCTGTGCGTTTTATATCATCTGGATTTAATTTATAATATTCTAGTTAGTTAGTTTCAGGTAGTGATTAGGGAATAGTGTAGTTTAGTTTTATAGCTGATAGGGTCGAAATAATTTGAGATAGTTTAGTAGTTTAGCAGAGTTAGCAGAAAAATATACGGTAGTTAGTGTCAGGGCCTAGTGTAGCAGATAGGGTTCAGTGCAGGGTTAAGTGTAGGGCATCGAGTTAGGTAGGTAGCTGTTAGATAGATAGATAGATAGATAGATAGATAGTGCTTGATAGTTTAGGTTAGGTATTAGGGCTACAGTTAGGGAATAGTAAAGTTTAGATTTTTCAGGGCAGCGTGTAGTTTAGGTTAGTTACTAATATAGTATAGTGTAGGGTCTATCTGTCTGTTTTGTCTGTCAGTTAGTGTCCGTCCAGTTAGTGTATTAGTTTTTTTTTTTTTTCCATTATTTGCTAATTTTAAAAAGTGTTTTAGTCTAAGTTAGTGTCTGTGTTAAGTTTAAAAAAAAAAAAAAAATTAAGTTTTATATGTTCTTTGTTTAGTCTAGTTCTGTCTGTCCTCCGTTAAAAAAAAAAACTTTTTTTTTGTCTGTGTGTCAGTGTCTGTCTTAGGTTTAAAAACAATCAAAACTACAAAATAAAGTTTATAGGTTTACGTGTTTAGTGTAGTTTTTTCTGTCTTACGTTAAAAAAAATCCCATCTTGTAGTCTCTGTGTGTCAGTTACTGTTTGTGTCAGGTTAAAAAAAGAGTTTACGTTTTAAGTGTTTGGCATTTAGTGTAGTTTTGTTAGTCATCCGTTAAAAAAAAACCTTTAGTCTCTGTGTGTCAGTTAGTGTCTGTCTTAGGTTTAAAAAAAAAAAAAAAAAGTTTTAAAGTTTTACGTGTTTTGTATTTAGTGTAGTTTTGTCAGTCCTCCGTTAAAAAAAAAAAATAAATTTTAGTCTCTGTGTCTGTGAGTTTAGTCTTAGGTTAAAAAACAATTATTTGATAGCTTTACGTGTTTAGTGTCATGTGTTACAGTTTTCCTCCTTTCATTTTACACCCATCGTCCCTACCCCAATAAAGTTTTCCCCTAATCCCCAGTATACCGGGCCGTGCAGGCAGTCGTGGACGTGGTCGGGGTAACTTTGACTTTTTCATAAGTGGCCCATAACTTCCCAGGATGCAGAGGCTGTCTTTGCTCTTGTGGCTGATTTGAGTGCCACGGAGTCCTCTGCCCCGGCTGCCAGCAACTGCAGCACACCACCTCCTGTAGAACCAACCCACAGCTCCCAAGAATTGTCCCCTCTCATGTTCGAAGACTTTGAGACTGAGAGGGACATCTTGGGGGAGGCAATGCAGGAGGCGGAAATAATGTTCAGCCCTGCGGATGGGCAGGACCTGTTGGAAGGGATTGAGGATGAGGAGGGGCCTATAAATCCCCCTATGAAATCCCTTCCAACTGGTGCGGGTGGTGTTAGCCACACAACCCCTGTACCTATTCAGACCCAGGCGCCAGCAAGGGGACAGCGGAGCCCGGTCAGGGGCTCCATGTCACCTGTTCCCGTCAGTCCACCACAGGTTGGCCTTGGGTCTGACATATCAGGGGGTGAAGAGGAGGGTGACCCCAAATGGGTGCCACCTCCTTTGTCAGGTGACGGCAGCACCGATGAAGGTAGGCACCCGAGGCAAATGGTGCGCCAGGTCACCAGGGAGCCCAGTGTCAGGGGCTCCACTGGTACTGGCAGCAGGAGTAGGCAGCAGCAGCCAGCTCCACCTGTGCGCACCGAGCCCGAACAGGCGTAAGCCAGCACCACCCCATCTCACAGGAGGTCGGTGTGGAAGTCGCCTGTTTGGGCTTACTTCACCCTGGCAGCAGATGATCTCGCAGTTGGCATTTGTAAGCTGTGCAATGCCAGGGTGAGGAGAGGGAGATCTATGGCTCGGCTGGGTACCACGGCCCTCAACCAGCACATCCGAGTCAACCACTGGTGGGAGTGGGAACAGATGTGGGGTGGTCAAAGCATCAGTGCCATCAGCAGTGTGCAGGAGACAGCAGCTCCTGCCACTGTACTGCAGCCACCCCAACCCGTTCCACCAACTCATTCCCACTCCCCTGCTCCCTCTAATAGAGGTACTGCTACCGGCAGCCATACCTCTGCCTCCACTGCACCCTCCTCTGCCGTCCAGATGGCTTGTCCCCAGCCGCCATTACTTTGCCATTACCGGCGTCCCTGCCCTTCACCAGCACATTGTGCGGAATGTATTCCTGTCGCTGGATCATGCTGTCAGCGACAGGGTGCTTCACACAATGGATACCTGGACCAGCAGGCATGGGCAGGGACGCTATTTAAGCTTCACAGCCCATTGGGTGTCCCTCCGAGGCGCCGGGGAGGGATTGGCGGCATCTGATTTTGTGGTGCCACCCCGGGGTGTCCAGGGGAGAACTGCTGCTCTCCCGCAAGCCACTGTCTCCACAGCTGCTGAGCCCCCCAGCAAGCATCCCCGTTGCTATGCAAGTGTGGGGCACGTCCGCTGCCAGGCCGTGCTCCAGCTTGTGAGCTTAGGGGACTGGAGACACACTGGACCTGATGTTCTGTCCGCACTACAGGCTCAGGTTCAGAAGTGGCTGACACCCCGAAGGCTCCAAGCAGGTATGGTTGTCTGTGACAACGGCAGCAACCTACTCGGCGCACTTCATGCTGGCAGTCTGACCCACGTGCCCTGCTTGGCACATGTCCTCAACCTAGTGGTACAGAAGTTCCTTCGTACGTACCCAGGGTTGAGTGACATTGTGCTGAGGGTACGTAGGATTGCCAGCCACTTCAGACGCTCCCCAACTGCCACCGCGTCCCTGTCAAAACTACAGAGGGACAACAGCCTGCCCCCCCACAGGCTGATTGTGGACAGTGTGACGCGGTGGAACTCCACCCTCCACATGCTGGAGAGGTTGTGGGAGCAGCGACGGGCGGTAAGGGAATACCTGCTGGACCTAGGCACTTCAGGGCCATCACACCCACTCCCCTACATCACCAATGCGGAGTGGGGGCAGATACAGCAGGTCTGCCACGTGCTGGCCCCATTCGAGCAGGCGACAAAGATGGTCAGCGGGGAGCATGTCGGTCTGAATGACGTGCTCCCCCTAGTGTTCCTGCTGGACAGGACACTAGATCGCCTGCTTGAAGCTGGGGATAGTGCCTTGGTGGAGCATGAAGAGTCAACCATGCTCCACCAGCACCAGGCCCAGGACGAGGAGGAGGAGGAGGAATCAGTGTACATCCAGGAGTCTGGGCCTGGTCAGGAGGGAGAGCCGGTGCTGGGGGCACCGTTAGTCCGGGGGTGGGGCATCTCCGACCGGGAGCAGCAGCATCAGCAGCAGGAGGACCAAGAGGTCACGGTCCCGGGCAGTCGTGAAGAGTCACAGCGGGCTGTGCTCTTCCCCATGGCTGCCCATATGCTGCGATGCCTCAGGAGGGACCCCCGGATCAAGAAATTTAAGGAGAGGGAAGACATTTGGTTGGCCACCCTTTTAGACCCTCGCTGCAAGGGGAGACTGGAGCAGTTCATCCCAGCCAGCCAGAGGCAAACTCTCGGCCTCATGCTCCAGTTCTCCCCGCCCATCTCACCCAGCAGGCGGCTGGCACCAGCAGCACCAGCCGAGCAGGTGACCTTCTGGGTGAGATGAGGCTCTTCTACCAGTCTGCACAACCCAGTACCAGCAGCAGCAGCATCAGTCACCACCAGCGGCTGGCCCGCATGGTGGCAGACTACATGGGGTCGGTAGGTGCTTCTGACAGCATGACCACTGACGACCCCATGGAGTACTGGGTTGCCAGGCTGGACACCTGCCGTGAGCTCGCTCAGTATGCGCTGGAGTTACTATCTTGCCCCCCCTCCAGCGTACTGTCTGAGCGGGCATTCAGCGCAGCAGGTGGGGTGGTCACGGACAAGCGGACCCGTCTGTCCACAGACTCCATGGACAGACTCATATTCATTAAGATGAATGAGTCCTGGATCGGCAGTGACTTCATGGCCCCCGCTGTCGGTTCAGGGCGCTGAAGGGTCCCTTGTCCATCCCTCTTCTTTACCCTCCCAAACGCCGTTGTTTTTTAATTGTTCCCTCTGTTTTTAACTTTATATGAATTACTTTTATTATTTATTTATTGATATTTATTTGATCGATAAATTTTTTTTCAAGTTTGTATCAAGTATATATTAATTTAATTTTTTAATTATGAATTTGTTTTGAACATGTTAAGTTACATTTGGGCCTTTAAACATAATGTCTGCTGCTGCCTGTGCTGCTGAATTTGGCCAAGCTACATGTGGCCATGATAATAGACCACTTCTGAAATCCTGGTTGGGAACTGAGAAGTTAGAACATGACCTAGCAGCCAATCCTTTACAGCTTTACCGTTTAAACACTCCCCTACAAAATTCTCCCCACTGCCTGTGATACAATTACCTTACACAATGGGTGGATGTAATTATCACAGGCAGGAGAATACATAGCTTTAAACAATGTCTTCTGTCCTGGAGACAACAGAGGAGTCATTCAATTATCTCTCAGGACAAAGGGAAATCGCCAATACACACGTGGGGACAATAGGACAGACATCACTATTCAATATACAATGTCCCACCCTTTACAGTAAATATAGACATTTAACATATCCCCAGATGGCTTGGATCTGAGCGCTCAATATATCCAAACAGCGCTAAAATGCCACAAACACAGTCAAATCACCATGGGGTTTAATTTTAGCATGGGCTGATGAGAGGGCCCATAATCCTGGGTCAAGAAGCTGGCAACAAGGCTTCTCCAGCACCCATTGGCCAGGCTGGTTTCGCCACACTGCCATTGATCACACTGCCGTTGATGCTGCTGCATGTCATGAAAATTTTGACTTACATTTGAGCCTTTTAACATAACGTCTGCTGCTGCCTGTGAACCCGAATCGGGCCATGCTACATGTTGCCCTGATAATACAGCACTCCATAAATCCTGCCGTTGATGCTGCTGCATGTCATGAAAATTTTGACTTATATTTGAGCCTTTTAACATAACGTCTGCTGCTGCCTGTGAAGCCGAATCGGGCCATGCTACATGTTGCCCTGATAATACACCACTCCTTAAATCCTGCCGTTGATGCTGCTGCATTTAATGAAAATTTTGACTTACATTTGAGTCTTTTAACATAACGTCTGCTGCTGTCTGTGATGCCGAATCAGGCCAAGCTACATGTTGCCCTGATAATACACCACCCCTTAAATGCTGATGTTGATGCTGCTGCATGTCATGAAAATTTTGACTTACATTTGAGCCTTTTAATATAACGTCTGCTGCTGCCTGTGAAGCCGAATCGGGCCATGCTACATGTTGCCCTGATAATACACCACTCCTTAAATCCTACCGTTGATGCTGCTGCATGTCATGAACATTTTGACTTACATTTGAGCCTTTTAACATAACGTCTGCTGCTGCCTGTGATGCCAAATCAGGCCAAGCTACATGTTGCCCTGATAATACACCACTCCTTAAATCCTGCCGTTGATGCTGCTGCATGTCATGAAAATTTTGACTTACATTTGAGCCTTTTAACATAACGTCTGCTGCTGCCTGTGATGCCGAATCGGGCCATGCTACATGTTACCCTGATAATCCACCACTTCTTAAATCCTGATGTTGATGCTGCAGCATGTCATGAAAATTTTGACTTACATTTGAGCCTTTTAACATAACGTCTGCTGCTGCTTGTGATGCCGAATCGGGCCAAGCTACATGTTGCCCTGATAATACACCACTCCTTAAATCCTGCCGTTGATGCTGCGCATGTCATGAAGATGTTGAGTTACATTTGGGCTTTTTAACATAACTTCTGCTGCTGCCTGTGATGCAGAATTGGGCCAAGCTACATGTTGCCCTGATAATACACCACTCCTTAAATCCTGCCGTTGATGCTGCTGCATGTCATAAAAATTTGGAGTGACATTTGATCGCACAGGGAATAATCATAGAGTCCAGACGTTCACACTTTTTTTAAAGTAAAATTTCGATTGGGTTATTTAATTTTTTATTATAAACTGGAAGTGTGCTTACCTGCCTGGCGTTATTCTGCCTAGTTACAAATGGAAACTTATGAGTCAGCATTCTAGTACTGTGTTAACTTTAGATGCTGTATGTCCTGATCGTGCGTAGACAACCATCATGGACCTGATTTTATCTTTTGCACTTTAAGTATAGAATTATGATTTCTCTTAACCTGGTTTGCATGTTTCGTATTCTCTCATAATGATTCCCGCTCTAATGATTCCCGCTTCATCTTACAGAATCAGCGTCCATTGCATCATGTCCTTGCTGATAAGTCTCTCCGCTTTCTTAGACAGTCATGCCTCTCACATGGATTATCTCCATTCCGGACTAGACGCAGGATCTCGCAGGCGTCCCGGCGAGGTCGATGAAGTCGTTGGGGATCTTGCGCCACCACTGTTTCCACCGTGGCCTCCTCTTGGTGATGACCCTCCTCTGTTTAGTGTCCCCATACTAGAATTTTTAGAAGAGTCACAATCGTCCAGCTCTTCCACTGCATCTGTCGGTGTGAGGAATGTATCCACTCTGCCATCTCGCCTGAACACTCTCAGGGTTGCTGGGTATATTAATGCGAATTTTATTTTCTTGCGGACCAGCTGGGTACAAATTTGAGAGAAGGCTCTCCTTTTTTTTGATACTTCCATGGAGTAGTCCCCGAAAAGCAGAATTGTATGTCCACGCACTTTGAGTGGCTGATTTAATCGTCTGTATTTGAGACGATTAAAGGGACAACCTCGAATCGCGTATGATAAACTCTGCCTCACAAAATGGGAGGGTGGACTTCAATTGCCGTCCATTAGAAGGTATAACTTAGCCTCTTTGTTCAGACATGCTAGGGATTGGCTGAGAGGAACGTCACATTTCTCTAATACTCCTCTAGAAAAAGAGTTAGCAGCCCCCTGGGACTTAGTGGCGCTTATGCATACTAGGGTGAAAGATCTCCCTATGCCACTTAAACATTATGTTGTTTTAAAAGATACCTTAGCTGCTTGGAGAAATTTACGGAAAATGTATAAACTACCCATATACATCACCCCTTATATGCCACTGTGGACCCTTCCAGCCTTTCCAGAAGGCAGACACTCAAGCTTGTTCCAGCTATGGAAGGGTAAGGGGATAACCACGGTCAAACACTTGCTGAATGATTAAGGTACTGAATTCCTCATGTGCCCTGATGTCCAATCCAAATACCAGATTCCTGCCTCCCATTTCTTATCATATAAACAGTTACACTCTTATTGTGTGGCTCAATCTGCAAAATTGGGGGAGCCAGAAAGGCTGTGTTGGTTTGAAGCTTTCATAAGCACTCAGGATTGTTCATTGTCTGGCCTCTATAGGAAAGTGCAAAACATCTTATCTACCCCTTTGGGAGACACGGTTTATAAGAGATGGGAGGAGGAATTGGAAGAGGAATCGGTGACAATTAAACTGAGAGAAGGAATGGAAAGGGTACGTCAGGCGATAGCCAGCGAAACATGGAGGGAAATGCATTATAGGATTCTGCATTAAGCCACATATGCATTTGATTTATCTTATAGGGATGCTCCGGCACACTACTTGAGATGGTGCCCTAAATGCTTACAGCTAAAGGCTAATCTGCTACATGGTCTATGGAACTGCCCTAGATTGATTCCACTATGGTACGATACTATTGAATATATTCAACAAGTGTGGGAGATAAAACCCCAATTTACACCTATACAATGTATTTTTCATTATATTCCATTAGGGGGAAAAGGAGAAATATCGCATTCTACTAAAATTAAAGGAATACACTTGTTCCTCTTGGCAGTGAAAAAGACCATACTTAGACACTGGATATATCCCACAGTCCCCACACTGCAGGAAGCGGTGGGGACAATGAAATATATTATGTACCTAGATAGGTTAGAGGTAGAAAAGAACAAAGAACACTCAGCAAAACACTTCTTTGACAAATGGAAAAAGTTCATTACACACTCACTTACTCCTACAGAAAAAAAAGAGGTAATGATGCCTTTTATAGAAACTAGGTGGTATATGGAGGAGAAAATGAAGGGGACACTGGGAAACTTAGAAGTACTTTAACATGTAAGATAGGAAGGGCACAAAGGGATGAATAGCAGGGGTCTGAAAATTATGACAACTGTAGACGAGGTTTGTCTATTCGAAGATAGGTAAAATTCCTGATATCATGATATAATCAGTTGGAAAATGTTGGGGGGAGGGAGGGGATGGTTTTGGGGTTACACTTAGGAAAAAAAGAGAAAAAAGGATTTGGAAGTATAACCAGCGCACTAAGCTGACTACATTCATCTATGACATTGAACGAAGTGTATACCTTTTGTTATGTACCCTAGTAACTTACCTGTCATTACTATAACTATGTGCATGGAAATATTGTAACTGCAATGTACGATGTATTCTGTGTAATCTTCCGAAATAAAAATTGTTTTAAAAAAAACAAAAAAAAAACAAAGCACAAGCAAAGTTTGTTAATTGTACTCCTAAAACTGTGGGAGGAGTAGCGTATAGAAAATTGCTAAATTTCCATTGGCCAATGGTATCTCCACCCACTTTGGGGTGCCCCCCCCCAAATATACCCGTTTATTTGGGTTGACACCAACAATATCTGGTCCGAGTTTGGGGAATAATCATGGCTGCTCGGTATGTCTCAATGGGAATGTGGGAATGTATACCTCGGTGAATCAGTACGCCTGTAACTATAGGTTTCAGGGAGGTTTGCTTTAGAAATTATTTTGGGCCTGGGTTTTAATAGTCAGAGACATTGGGTGGGACAGGTCACACCCGTACTACATCTTGCGGTTTTCATAACATTGTGGTTAAAAAGGCTGTTAAAATACAGTGTGGATAGGCGATTGGAATGCAGAACAATCCTAGAGGGGAACCAGACCTCTGGAAGACTGTAAAGAGTGTTGAGATAGTACTTTTTTGTTATCCCGCTTGTACGGAACTGTAAGTGTGGGACTAAAGGTTCTCCGATAAGTGTGGGCTGAAGAAAGATTATTAGTAAAGCTTTAACAAGCTTATTGTTTGCTCCAAAAAACTGTGTCTATGGTGAAGACTAAACTGACACGTGTTTGTGTGAACAGTGACTGAGTGAAAACAGCCACAGCACATACTTACTCTACTTGTGGGGGGTGGTGATGAGCTCCTCTTCTTCTTCCTCCTCCTCCTCTTCCCCATCATCAGCCACTTGAGAGGGTGAGGCGGGTTGGGGTGAAGGTCCACCCTCCACTGACTCCTCTGGGAGGCTAGGGGCATGCAGTTGCCCTGAGGGTCCGGCCTCCTCTGACGCAGATACCTCCCACAGCTGCTGTCTGGGAGGCCTGCGTCTGACAGCAGGCAAAGGAACACCTATAATAACAAATTTTACTACTTTTAGAAGAAAATCTAAAAACAAAAATGTACATATGCTTTACATTACTTTTGTATCTTTATTCCAACACTCAGTAATCGTTATACCTGGGCATTTTTCGTCCCGTATTTCGTGGATTCTTTCCGCGTGCCTCCTCTTTAAGTCTAACCGTTTTTTTTTAAAATGGCCAGACGTTTGTGCTGGCTGTTATAGTCCCTCCACAGCTCATAGCTGAGCCTGCGTACAATGGCGTTCTTCTCTGCATGGGAGCGGATAAGGTCGTAGCCCTTCTCCAACATGCACTGCAGTATAAAAAAAAAAAAGCATATAATCAGATTTTATAACGGTAACTTTAAATCTAATATTTCACTTTCAAACACTAATAATTTTGGGTTTGGTGGTTGAGATGATGAATAAATATTGGTGACTATGGCTAAGGCAGCGCACGGCGAGAGGTTCCCCGGGCTTAAACTACGACATGCAGAGCTTTCAGTTAGACAGTCTCGCTGCTTTGCTGCTGCTGTACCGCTGCCCCCGCCACCATTATAGTCAATAGGGACGAAGGGTCATTCTAGGGGCGTAGGTGAACTAGCGGCAGTACAGATCCGACAGGCTGTTCATCTTCCTGGAATAGTCAGACGTACTCCCCTGCCGCTAATGTTAAAGTCGCCTAATCTTATTTTTTTTTAAATTTGGGATTGTGTTGAAATTGTATGTGTGTGTAGTATGAGATATTGGATATTGACCATCTGAGGAGAGATGTACCCGTCTAGTGAAGTGACGGTACGGGGTGTAAGGCTGGTTCACCTCCCCGTGGTGCACCCTGGGTAACCCTAAATGAACCAGCAAATACTGAATGTCAAACATTACTTCTCCTGGCCAACGGGACACTTATTAGAATCTATATACTATGCATCCTCAAACTACGGCCCTCAAGCAAACTGCGGCCCTCCAGCTTTTTCTAAACTAAAAATCACATCATTCCATGACAGCCTACAGCTATCATCCTATAGAGGGGCATCATGGGAGTTGTAGTTTTGCAACAGCTGGAGGGCCGCAGTTTGAGAATGCCTGCTATAGACTATGTATGTGTGTGTGTGTTGGGGGTGGGGGGTGGTCAGAGGTGGTGTGGGTTTGAGGGGGGGTCTGGTGGTATGTAGTGGTGGGAATATTGTGTGAGGCGGAAGATTAGATGTGCAATGTGAATCATATAGAGATTTGTCTGCTATCATTTTTTTTTAACCATTAGAAAACGTGATGTGGTGTTAAACAAGCAGGATATGCTCAAACCCACATGCTGTTGTGCATATATATATAGGGGAACACATCCTGCACTTGTAGTCTGTTGCTGATGGCAATCAACAGCAAAAAATGCATACAATAGAAGATGCCAGCAACGGACTACAAGTACCACAATAACCATCCTACATAAGTTAACAATTATGTGGATGTAGAGAACAATCAGAAACTTAACAATAGCAAAGACTGGCTGGCATCTTCCACTATATGCATTTTTTTGCTGTTGATTGCCATCAGCAACGGATTTCCGGCATCAGGATCCCCTGGGCACCCGTAGAAGGCAGGTCCCGATGCCGTGCAATGCATTGGGCAGCCTCTGCACGGCATCAGTCTGCCTTCTCACACATCGGGTCCCCGTCACAGCAACACGGGGACCCGATGCGCTCGTTCACTGACTGCAAAACACTTCTATGTCGCGGTCAGCGCTGACCGCGACATAGAAGGGCTTAATCCGCCAGCATCGCTGTAAACAGTGATGCCGGCGGATACAGCAGGGACCTGGCTATCAGAGACTGCTGTACTCCTGCAGTGATTGGTGAGGCGCAGCTCCTGCACCTGCGCAATCATCTCGCCGTGCATGCACAGCGTTTTGGGTTAAGGGGTTAATGACAGTGAACTCCGCAATGCCCGCCCCTTTATTAGTGGCCCCTGCCCCCCATGCATGTAGCAGTGTAGTTTTGTCGTCATACATGATATAAATGAACATTTAAGGACCTGAAAACTATTCAAACCTGTGATCACTTGTTATGGCAACCTGGGGACATGCCAGCTTTTATTGGCTGATAAGGGACATGTGGCCGTGTGGATGGCAGTTGGGGGCTTGTTTTTTCTAATGCAGGTCATTTTTGGGGGAATATCTCAGAAATAATACGTCCTATAGAGCTGAGCCCTGGTCTAAAACCTTCCCAGACACCTGATGTACCCGTCTGCAGGGGCGTAACTACCATAGCGGCAGACCATGCGATTGCTATGGGGCCCAGGGCAAGAGGGGGCCCAGTCTTAGTTGGGATTGTCTCCTCTTCCTCTGGAGGTGAAAACTTGGTCAGGACTCTACCCTCTAAAGGAACAACGTTTAGCAAACAAGGCAGTGGAAAAATGGCCCAAGGGTCATTGAAAGAAGTTTAGGCAGAAACCCTTCTGTCCTGTGTGTGTGTGGGGGGTGGCTGGTTTGATCCTCGCTATGAGGCCCTTACTTCTCTGTGTACGCCACTGCCCGTCTGCCAATCTCAGTGAAGATCGGTCCAGTCGTTTGGTCGGCCATAAATAACAGACAGACAGAAACTTATTTTTATATATATAAGAGATTAGTAGATAATAATGATTTGGGGCAATAAGTATTGTTTTTGAATGCCAACAATACTTGTTTCCACAAATCATTTCTATGTAAGCACTGCAGTAAGCAAACTATGAGAAATGAGATTTTATATGTATTGCAAAAATTTGAGAATGTTTTATCTCCATAAACATACATTTCACATGTACTTATGTCACATGTACTTATAGCTGTAATGTAATGTTCAATAACTTACTGTGATCAGGATATCTTCCTCCTCTCTAGTAAAATTGTTGCCCACCATCTTTATTCGCATGGATCGCATGCACCACAAGAAAACGTGTTGGAACTGCTCCCAGGAAGAAGCCACGCCTGTATGTGCGCGTGCACAAAAACGCGCACGAGCACATACGAATAAGTTAAGTTACCGCCGCCTAACTTGAACAATAACATCTGTACGCACACGAATGTTTCTATGGAAATTATTCGCATTAAAGTCGTGTTGTACGGCTACAGAACTACGAATACGATTGGCTTGTTCGAATTAGCGAATATGGTGAATGCGAATATAACGCTATATTCGCTAATTCAAAAAATGCATTTGCAATAGAAAAGTTACCTATTGACAACTCCAAGTTGGATGCGCAATGCGAAAACATTCCCCCCCCCCCCAATAAACAGAATATGAAGTTGAACACTTCTAAGTAAGTATTCTGATTGTTGAAAAAAATAATGGTAATTTTTTTTGCAATGCGCATCCAGTATTCGTTCATGTTTGCAAGCCAGTAGGAGATATGCCTTTATATAAGAAGTTCAATTCGCATATTATCGCAATTATTTTAATAATGTCGAATATTCGATTTCGGCGAATATATTACGAATATTCATTCGAATATTCGCGATATATCGCTAATTCGAATATGGCACCGCCCGCTCATCACTAAAAGCCACCATCCTCCTCCTGGTCCAGCATCTTCAGCCACATAAACCACTGCTGTCCTCCTTGCCCCCTCTCAACCACCCGCCACTCCGCCTCTCACCTTCAGCAGTTCCATCTCATCTGCCCACAGTCAGATGTCTGGTAAGGAAATGTTTGAGCGTAAGAAGCCAATGTCACAGAGTCACCCCCTCGCCCGGCGACTGACAGCTGGCTTGACGGAACTCTTACCCCGCCAGCTTTTACCATACCAGCTGGTGGAGTCTCAAAAAATTTGTCGCTATTGGGACACCACAGTGGAAGGTACCCGGACGAAATTTTTTTTCAAAAAAGGCAATCCCAAACCTCTACTATGTTATTGAAAAGGAAGTCATGACATCTCTGGCATACGGTGTTGGGGCAAGGGTCCATCTGACCACTGATACCTGATCTGCAAAGCACGGTCAGGGCAGGTATATCACGTACACTGCGCATTGGGTCAACCTGCTGACGGCTGACAAGCATGGAATGCGTGGCTCCGCAGCGGAGTTGGTGACACCGCCACGACTTGCAGGCAGGCCTACTGCCACCTCCTCTACTCCTACTCCATCCTCTTCGATATCCTCCTCAGCTGAGTCCTCTTCTGCAGCGGCGTCTGGCTGCACATCAACTGAATCCCCCCAGCTCCCCAGGGGCTATTCCACATCCCGGATACGACAGTGTCACGCTGTCTTGCTGTTGACTTTCCTGACAGCAGAGAGCCACACAGGACCAGCACTCCTGTCCGCCCTGAACGCCCAGGTGGATCAGTGGCTGACCCCGCACCAACTGGAGATCGGCAAAGTGGTGTGTGACAATGGAACAAATTTGTTGTCGGCATTGAGTTTGGGCAAGTTGTCACATGTGCCGTGCATGGCACATGTGTTGAATCTCATCGTACAACGCTTTGTGTCTAAGTACCCAGGCTTACAGGACGTCCTCAAGCAGGCCAGGAAGGTGTGTGGCCATTTCAGGCGTTCCTACACGGCCATGGTGCACTTTTCCGATATTCAGGGGCGAAACAACATGCCAGTAAGGCGCTTGATTTGCGACAGCCTGACATGTTGGAATTCAACACTCTTAATGTTCGACCGCCTGCTCCAAAAGAAAAAGCCGTCAACGAGTATTTGTATGACCGGGGTGCTAGGACAGCCTCTGCGGAGCTGGGAATTTTTTTGCCACATTACTGGACGCTCATGCGCAATGCCTGTAGGCTCATGCGTTCTTTTGAGGAGGTGACAAACCTAGTCAGCCGCACCGAAGGCACCATCAGCTACCTCATCCCATTTGATTTCTTCCTGGAGGGTGCCCTGCGAAGAGTGTTGGATCAGGCTGTAGATGAGCATGAAGAGGAAGGGGAAGAGTTGTGGTCACCATCATCACCAGAATCAGCCTTGTCATCATCGCTTGCCGGACCTGCGGCAACGCTGGAAGAGGAGTATGAGGAACAGGAGTCAGAGGAGGAATGTGGCTTTGAGGAGGAGGAGGAGGAAGACAAACCACAGCAGGCACCCCAGGGTGCTCGTTGTTGTCATCTATCTGGGACCAGTGGTGTTGTATGTGGCTGAGGGAAGAACAGACCGTCAATGACAATGAAATGAGTAGCTCTGCATCCAACCTTGTGCAAATGAGGTCTTTTATGCTGTCATGTCTATTGAGGGACCCTCGTATAAAAAGGATGAAGGAGAACGACCTGTACTGGGTGGCCACGCTACTAGACCCCCGGTATAAGCAGAAAGTGGCAGAAATGTTACCAAATTACCAAAAGTCGGAAAGGATGCAGCAGTTCAAAACCAAACTAAAAAATATGCTTTACACAGCTTATAAGGGGGATGTCACAGCACAACGGGAATCTAACAGGGGAAGAGGTGAATGTAATCCTCCTCCTACCACGGCGGCAAGTACTGGACGGTTTACAGATGAGTTGCTGATGGAGGACATGCAGAGCTTTTTCAGTCCTTCACATCGCCACAGCCGTTCAGGATCCAGCCTTAAAGAACGACTCGACCGACAGGTAGAGACTACCTTGCCTTAACAGCAGATATCGACACTCTGAGGAGCGATGAACGCCTTGACTACTGGGTGTGCAGGCTTGACCTGTGGCCTGAGCTATCCCAGTTTGCGATAGAACTTCTGGCCTGCCCTGCTTCAAGTGTCCTGTCAGAAAGGACCTTCAATGCAGCAGGAGGCATTGTCACTGACAAGAGAAGTCGCCGCGGTCAAAAAAGTGTTGATTACCTCACCTTCATAAAGATGAATGAGATATGGATCCCGAAGGGACTGACAGTGGGGGATACGTTTGGCTAACAAAAGGCCTGATCACATGCCTTGGCCTCAAAATGGTCCCCACGCTGCTGTATTTAATGTCTGCATACCGGATGACTTTCGTAAATTCTCCGCCACCAACTAGGGTTCAAGCCGCAATGATTTAGTCACTTTTCTGCCTGGAAAACATCAATTTTTCCGGCCGCTGCTACAACAGCGGCTGCAACAATACCATTATTTTTTAGGCATGTGTACATGCCTAATTTTTCTGTCCTATGGTGCAGTACTGTGGCTGCAAAAAGAAAAAAAAAAAAAGGCACATACAAGTGTCAATTCTCCTTCGTGATCGTTACCTTGTTGTGGTGAAGGGGCTTGCATATCAGAAAAAAGCAATCATCACCTCTATGAGTGTGTTGGCAATGTTGCCACACCGCAGATGATAAGGTCTTGGCTTCATTATGGTAAGACCAAAAGCGATCGGACGGCTGGATAATATTTCATAGAAAAAACATTAATTGACCTTTTTTTTTTTTAAGTTGTATAGGTTTTTAATACATAAAATAAAAAATCATAATAAAGTCTCTTAATAGGTTATTAGAAATAATGCAGAAAATTAAAAAAAAATCCCCATCAATACCAATACAAAGCAAGTACAGAGCTCAGAACTAAATTATTTCATGATGTCGTAATGGTTCGTTAATTCGACAATGGTTAATCAATTCGACACACGTCCCCGTGTAGGGTACTGTACTTAACAGGGATTAAACTAATAGGAATAGTACTAGTTAAGACACCACTCATATAGGGTGTCACAGCACATTGCTCTCTGCACATGCAGTGCCCCAATTTGGGAGTAGGGGGACCGACCAAGCTGCTTTTTCCATCTCCCGGTTCCTAAAATCAATTCAGTTTGGTGTATGAGAGTTTGGTCTGTCACTGTGAAGGCAGTCGAAGGTACCCGGCCTAAACTTTTTTTCACAAAAGGCAATCCCTGATATGGGACGTAACAGGGATTAAACTGATCGGAATAGTACTAGTTAAGACACCACTCATATCGGGTGTGACAGTAAATTGCACAGCGCATACGCAGTGACCGTGGATTAAAACAAAGGGGAGGGAGCCAGCGTTTTTTTAACCATCTCCCCATTCGAAAAATCAATTCAATAAATGGACCCCAGATTGGGGATGTAACAGGGATTAAACTGATGAGAATAGTACTGCAGAAACTACCACTCATATCGGGTGTGAGAGTAAATTGCACGGCGCAGACGCAGTGACCATGGATTAAAACAAAGGGGAGGGGGGCAGTGTTTTTTTAACCGTCTCCCCGTTCGAAAAATCAATTCACCTTTCGGGGACACTTGGTGTTGTATGTGGCTGGGTGGAGGAAGAAACCTTCAATGACATCACCGGGACATGGCTAGCTTGGTATCCAACCTTGTGCAAATGGGGAGTTTGCGGTTGTGCAAATGGACTGTTTGCGGTTGTTTGCGGTGCGTTAATAGGGGAGTTTGGTCTGTCAATATCTGTGAAGCCGGGCGTAACCCTTACACTACCTGATCGATACAACATCATACCTGATCGTATACACACACTGGATGTTTTAAAGAATGTTATTTCAAACAATTTAGGAATGTTAGTTGATTTATGCCCTTTATGGATTAAAACCCAACTCTGCGTCCACTACGTAATTTTCCATGGGAGTTTTGCCATGGATTCCACTATGGCATGCCACAGTCCAGGTGTTAGTCCCCTTGAAACAACTTTTCCATCACTATTGTGGCCAGAAAGAGTCCCTGTGGGTTTTAAAATTCGCCTGCCTATTGAAGTCTATGGCGGTTCGCCCGTTCGCGAATATTTGCGGAAGTTCGCGTTCGCGAATGGAAAATTTTATGTTCGCGACATCACTAGTCAGCAGACACATTCCAGCCAATCAGCATACCCTCCCTCCCAGACCCACCCACCTCCTATCTAAACGCATGGACGGCATCCATCTTAGAGTCGTTCTGAAGCTGCAGTGTTAGTAATTGTAAATCGCAATGCGATTAATATTGTATTACAACTTAGAGCTGAGTTCCTAATGGTTGTATTGCTAGAATATAACGAAGATAATGAATATAGCACTATATTCTCAATCTTGGTTATATTCTAGCAATACAACCATTAGCAACTCAGCTCTAAGTTATAATCGCAATGCGAATAATACAGGTTATATTAATCACTTTGCGAATCCAACTTCTATAATGCACTATTCATAGATATAGCACTGTATTCGTTACTTTCTACTATCCCACCATTAGCAAACTCGCCAAAGTTGTAATCTCAAAGCGATAATACTTACAATTATTAATCGCTTTGCGAATCCATTTAATGCGTCTCTTTGATTGTATATGACGGTTGACTACCACCAACGTTCAGCTGCCTCCGAGGCAAGATATCTGAACCCCCAGAGGTGATTTGAGCATTTTTGATAGAAAACGCATCAAAAACTCATCTGCGTTTTTATAAATTTTTTATTTTTTATTTTATTTTTTTGTGTATTTTGCCACATTTGGTTGCATATTTACATTTGGTATAGGCAAATATGGTAGTCTAGATCATGTGTCTATACCAAAACCTAGGATCATTGTTTGACAGCATATTTTCTAAGCCATGTAGCTGAATATAGATTTTGGCAGAGTAATGATCTAGACTACCATATTTGCCTATACCAAATGTAAATATGCAACCAAATGTGGCAAAATACACACAAAAAAAAAAAAATTTAAAACGCAGATGCATTTTTGATGCCCTTTCTATCAAAAACGCCCAAATGGCCCCTGGGGGGTTCAGATATCTTGCCTCAGAGGCAGTAATAAGTTGGTGGTAGTCAACCGTCATATACAATCAAATAGAGACATCAAATGGATTCGCAAAGCGATTAATAATTGTAAGTATTATCGCTTTGAGAAATTGAGATTGCAACTTTGGCGAGTTTTCTAATGGTGGGATAGTAGGAAGCAACGAATACAGTGTTATATCTATGAATAGTGCATTATAGAAGTTGGATTCGCAATGCGATTAATTTAACCTGTATTAGTGGCATTGCGATTACAACTTAGAGCTAAGTTCCTAATGGTTGTATTGCTAGAATATAACCAAAATTGAGAATTCAATCTTCGTTATATTCTAGCAATACAACCATTAGGAACTCAGCTTTAAGTTGAAGTCACAATGCGATTAATGCAGGTTATATTAATTGCATTGCAAATTCACCTTGCCACACTCTGCGTCAACTACGTAATTTACCATGGAAGTTTTGCCATGGATCCGCCTCCGGCATGCCACAGTCCAGTCCCCTTGAAACAATTTTTCCAATACTAATTTGGGCCAGAAGGTGTCCCCGTGGGTTTTAAAATTCGCCTATTTATTGAAGTCTATGGCGATTCGCCCTGTTCACACGTTCGCCAACATTCGTGGAAATTTGAGTTCGCCGTTCGCGAGCGGAAAATTTTATGGTCGTTACATCTCTACTGGAACAACAGATATACTGTATTTCTATTTTTGCAACTGAATTTCACCGCAGAAAATAATTAATCCCTTGCCGTATACTAGTAAACTTGGCCAGCCACAGCTGAAACCACTGATTTAAGGTATTGCTATTTTGGCAATTGAATTTCACCCCAGAAAAAAAATATATACTTTGCAGGACACTATTAAACTTGTCCAGCCACAGCTGAAACACCAGATTTACTGTATTTCTATTTTTGCTACTTACTTTCACCCCAGAAAATAATATATCCTTTGACGGACACTAGGGAAATTGTCCAGTCACAGCTGGAACACCAGATTCAGCGTATTGCTATTTTTGCAATTAAATTTCACCCCAGAACAAAATCTATCCTGTGACAGAAACTACTAAACTTGGCCAGCCACAGCTGAAACCACTGATTTATGGTATTGCTATTTTGGCAATTGAATTTCACCCCGGAAAAAAATATGTCCTTTGCCGGACACTATTAAACTTGTCCCGCCACACCTGGAACACCAGATTTACGGTATTTCTATTTTTGCAACTGTATTTCACCCCAGAAAATAATATATCCTATGACGGTCACCATAAAACTTGTCCAGTCACAGCTGGAACACCATATTTACGGTATTGCTATTTTGGCAATTGATTTTCCCCCCAGAAAATTACCTATCCTTTGACGAACACTATTAAACTTGGCCAGCCACTGCTGGGACACCAGATTTACGGTATTGCTTTTTTGGCTTGGCTATTGAATTTCAACCCAGAACAAAATATATCCTTTGCGGGACACTATTAAACTTTGCCAGCCAGTGCTGGGACACCAGATTTAGGGGATTGCTATTTTGGCAATTTAATTTCACCACCAAAAGAAATCTATCCTTTGCCAGACAGCAGACAGTATTACACTTGGCTAGCCACAGCTGGAACACCAGATTTAGGGGATTGCTATTTTGGCAATTGAATTTCACCACCAAAAAAAATCTATCCTTTGCCAGAAAGCAGACAGTATTACACTTGGCTAGCCACAGCTGGAACACCAGATTTAGGGGATTGCTATTTTGGCAATTGAATTTAACCCCTTAATAAAATATAGAAATTTCTATACTGAGTTTCTAGGGGTGACAATAAGCACAGCCAAGCCCCTGATGTAGGATATAGCAAAAAAAACAAACTAGTATTGATGGATTGGTGGACTTGGTGGCAGCTTGTGCTGGTGCACCACAAGACAAAAAATGGCCCCCGATCAAAGTGACAGAAAAAAACGCTCTGTGCAGCCTAAAAACCAGTGAGCAATTAACTAGCAGAAGTTAAATGATTCACAGCTTTAGATCGATCACTTCATTAGGTGTTTTTACTGACTTTTCCCTGCCTAATCTCGCCCTCACAGAAGCTGTGTCCTCTCCCTACACTAATCAGAGCAGTGTGACGTGCGGCGCTACGTTACTCTAGCTTAAATAGAGGCTGGGTCACATGCTGCACTTGGTCAATCACAGCCATGCCATTAGTAGGCATGGCTGTGATTGCTTCTTAGGGCAAGAAGTAAAACGCTAGCTGATTGGCTGCGGTGCAGCCCTTCAGAAAGCGGGAAAAAAATCGCCGAACAACGGACCTGAACCCGAACTTTTTTGAAAATGTCAAGTTCGGGTATGCTCATCCCTAATCACTCTTCCTGCCTTCAGCTCCTCCAGCATACAGTCCCATTTAAAATCTTATCAACTCCCCCCCCCCTTCCAGCGTACAGTCCCATGTAGATAATATCCCCACTACCCCCTCTAACATACAGTCTCTAGTACAAGGATTATTTATTCCTCCTGCCTTCAGCCCCTGCAAAAAGCCCCCCCAAGTAAAAATAACAATCACTATTCTCTTCCACACAGCCACCTGTAGCCTCTGCTCCTCTGTCCAGCAACCTGCTCTGTAAAATTTCCCGCACATCGGGAACAACGGAGGGGACGGGAGCCATGTCTGGTGGGAGCCAGAGCGAGGCCCCCACCAGTGCGAGGCCTTATGCAGCGGCCTAAGTGGCCTAATGGAAGAGCCGCCTCTGCATAGAGGCTCACCGTTTTATTGTAGATTATCTGTATAGCCATCAGCTTCTGTGTTAGTCTGCACACGATGCTCACGACGAAGTCCTACAGCCCACACTGCATTCAGCCAATCAGCGTTCACCGTACTTCTCACTGTAAAGTCAGCTAATTGGGTGAAGTGGCAGTACAGGGGTGGTAGTGTACTGTTATGAAATGCATACTCCAATTGTCTGAACTCCAGACTATCGGCGAATGCCTCTGATTGCCACAGACTGCATGTGATGCCTGGAGACATGCAATTGGTATCCTTAAACTCAAACAACGATTGACTGACTATTACAGCCAACCAGCATGTAAAGTGTTGTTGTTGTTTGCCGTTTCCTGGAGGTGTTCTAGCAATGCCGCTCAGTCATACCACTGCCCTAAAGTATCATATGTTGAGTCTGCATTCAACTTATGATGACCTTGGAGAGGCCATAGTAAGTGGAAACCATTTCATGTTCTGTAGAGTTTGGGTTCATACCGAATTTTGGGGTTTTCGGGACACGTACACGAACCCGGACATTTTCAAAAAGTTCGGGTTCCGGTCCGTTGTTTGGCGATTTCTTCCTGCTTTCTGAAGGGCTGCACAGCAGCCAATCAGCAAGCGTTTTACTTCTTGCGCTAAGAAGCCACCATAGCCATGCCTACTAATGGCATGGCTATTATTGGCTGAGTGCAGCATGTGACAGCCTCTTTATAAGCTGGAGTCACGTACTGCCGCACGTCACTCTGCTGATTTGAGCTTCGGGAGAGGGTGTTGGTACTGCGATCAGGGACAGAATAGGGTAGAAATAAGAAGAACCTGTGCTACTTTAATCCACAAGATACACCAACATAGAGAGGGAGGGAGCTTCAGCAATCTGAGGTGGTGCTCAGTGGCCATATTAGCCACTGCAGAGTACTGCATGTGTGCCAGCCAGCCAGGGACATCAGCCTAATCCTATTTTGTAGCTCAGTGAAGGAAAAAAAACTTTTTTCTGGCTGCTCAAGTCCCCTATATTGCCTTTTGTATGTTTAAGGGGTGACATAGTCCATTGGTCTAGCCTGGGAACTGTGGTGCCACAGAGCACTTGTGCATACAATGCACTAAACCGCATATTCCATTTCAGCTAGTGCATCAGTGTATTTTAGTTAAAAAAAAGTGGTCATCCTGATCCACCAAACCTATTTTACACCGTCAAAATATATATTTGACATTTCTGAATCCGTGTAATTTTGGGGGAAAAACCGTATTCCTTGTGCATAAAACAGTTCTGCATACACCGTCCAATGACATATTTTATATTTCTGCATGGAAATAGTACTTCTTTTTTTATATAGAAAAAAAACGTTATTCAAGGTCCACCAAACAGTCTGAAATACCCATTACAACCACCTATTTTACATTGCTGCTGTGAAATACAGCATAAGTGTATGTTTTTTGACAAAAAAGTGGTAATCCTGATCCACAGAGCATCTTGAAATACATTGCTTAAATACCGATTTCACATTACAGCTGAGAAATAGTGCATTATTCTTTTTTGTGTGAAAAAAGCAATATTCTTGCTTCACAAAGCAGTTGTAGATACACGGTATTAATATCTAATTTAAATTTACAGCAGTAAAAAACTGCATTTTGGGGTTTTATTGAAAAAAGCTGTGTTTTAGGCCGAAAAAACAGTTGTGCATCCATCGTTTAAATAAATATTTACAATTTATAGCAGTTAAATACTGCATTTGTGAATTTTGGTGACCAAATCTGTGTTCTGGGTCCCCAAATCTGGTGTCCATACATAGTATAAACATCTACTGTTAATGTACAGCAGTTAAAAACTGCAGTTTGGGGTTTTATTGAAAAAAGCCGTGTTTTAGGCCGAAAAAACTGTTGTGCATCAGGTGTATAAATAATTAATTTCAATTTACATCAGTGAAATACTAATTTTCTGTATTTTATTACAAAAATACTTGTTCTTGTTCCACAAACCACTTGTGCATAAAGCGTACCAAATTTTTTTTTTTTATATTTTCGCATAGAAATTTGGGCAGAAAAAACATTATTCTGGGTCCACAGAGCATTTTTATGACACGGGCACTGCCTTAGCAAACGTAATTGTCTACTAGTGGCAGTTAAATTGACACCGGAGACAGACCAATCTTTTAGCTTCGTGGGTGAACGCAAATAATGAGGAGAACATCAAATAAGGGAAGTGGGCATGGTCATGGTGGTGTTGGTGGAGCTCCTGTTGCTGAGAGGGGACGTGGTCGTTCAGCGACAACTAACTCTCCAAGTCAAACACCTTCCTCTGGTGAGAGTAGGTGACAGAATCTGCAGCGTTATTTGATAGGCCCAAATGCCGCTCTATGGATGGTGAAGCCAGAACATGTACAGGCGATAATAGATTGGGTGGCTGACAGTGCCTCCAGTTCCTTCACAGTATCTAACACCCAGTCCTCTGCAGAAAGCTCAGAGTTGGCACCTGCAGCCCATGCCCATCAGTCTTCCACCTCACCCCCTTGAAAATCAGCCAAGCAGTCAGAGCCCCAAATCAATCAGGAAAGTCTCATGCTTTTTGATGACTCTGTTGGCAGGTTTTCCCCGGCCCATCCACCTAGACCTGCCCCAGAAGAGGAAGACCTTGAATGCACTGATGCTCACTTTTGTTTCAGGATGAGGACATGTGAAGACTGCCACAAAACATCTCTGATGATGACGATACACAGGTGCCAACTGCTGTGGCTTTCTGCAATGTGCAGACCGACGAGGAGGGCAGAGGTCATAAATGGGTGGAAGATGATGTGGAGGATGATGAAGTCCTAGACCCAGACTGGACTGAAGGTCGTGCTAGTGAGGCGTGCAGTTCTGAGGAAGAGGCGGTGGTCGCACAGAGGCAACAGCACAGCAAAAGAGGGAGCAGGGTACAAAAGCAGAGCGGCCGTTCCATAGACAGTACGCCTGCTACTGCCCACCACACCCAGGCACCGAGCACACCAAGGCCTGCACCAAGAAGTTCATTGGCGTGGCAGTTCTTCACACAATGTCCTGACGACAAGACACGAGTGGTTTGCATGCTGTGCCATCATAGCCTGAAGCTAGGCATAAGCAATCATAACCTGAGCACAACCTGCATGACCAGGCATCTACATGCAAAGCATGAACTGCAGTGGAGTAAACACCTTAAAAACAAGGAACTCTCTCATGCTCCTCCTTCTCCCTCTTCTGCTGCTGACTCGGCTTCTCCCTCCACCTCTGGCGTCACCGTGGCACCTGGCGACCAGCAAGCAGAGGATGTTCCACCAACACCACCACATACGACACCCTCACCAAGCATCTCCACCATGTTACACGGCAGCATTCAGCTGTCCATCTCCCAAACATTGGAGAGAAGGAGGAAATACCCACCTACACACCCTCGAGCCCTGGCCCTGAATGCCAGCATTTCAAAATTACTAACCTTTGAAATGTTGTCATTCCGTCTGGTGTTTCAAACAGCTGATGGCGGTGGCTGTCCCCCAGTACGTTGTTCCCAGCCGCCACTACTTTTCCAGGTGAGCCGTCCCTTCCCTGCACAACCAAGTAGAGGATAAAATCAAGTGTGCACTGCGCAACACCATCTTTGGCATGGTCCACATACAAACCAATAAGCATGGCCAGAGTCGATATATCTCCCTAACTGCACAGTGGGTAAACGTAGTGGCGACTGGGCCCGAGGCGGATAGCGGTTTGGTGCATCTCCTTCCACCACCGAGGATCGCAGGGCATTATTCGTTGCCTCCTGTTGCTTCCTCCTCCCACTACGCATCATGCTTCTCCTCCTCCTAATCCTCTTCTACCACCCCCACATCCACCTCATATGCGACATGCTCACCAGGTGGAATTCCACCATACATATGCTGAAGAGACGCAGCCGGCGATAGTGGAGTTTCAGATGCAGTATGCACGAGTCAGTCGCTCTGCGGATCAGCACCACTTCACCACCAGTGACTGGGCCTTCATGCGAGACCTGTGTAACTTGTTGCGGTCTTTGGAGTACTCAACTAACATGGCTAGTGCTGATGATGTTGTTGTTAGCTTTACAATACCCCTTTTATGTCTCCGTGAAAAAAATATTATGGCGATGATAGAAGAGGATGCGGCACAGGAGGAGGAGGAAGAGGGGGCATTTCACAGGGTTTCAGGCAGGTCATACAGAAGTGGCTCAGAGGGTGGGTTCCTGCACTAGCAGAGGCCAGGTACACATGTGGACAGCCTGGGCACACTTCTGGAGGACGAGGAGGATGAGGTAGAGGAGGAGGAGGAATCGGTTTCACTGCAGGGTGGCACCCTACGCAGCTCAGGGCCATCACTGGAGCGTTGCTGGGGGGATACCGAGGACGCAGACGATACACCACCTACAGAGGACAGCTTATCGTTACCTCTGGGCAGCCTGGCACACTTGAGCGGCTACATGCTGCAGTGACAGCAGAGTTGCCCACATTTTAACTTGTGCTGACTACTGGGTTGCCACCCTGCTGGATCCCCTGTACAAGGACAACGTGCTCACCTTAATTCCCGCACTGGAGCATGATAGGAAGATGCGCGACTACAAGCGAACGCTGGTAGACGCGCTTCTGAGGGCATTCCCAACTGACACAGGGGGACAAGTGGAATCACAAGGCAAAGGCAGAGGAGGAGGAGGAAGAGGTCGCCAACGAAGTTGTGTCACGGCCAACTCCTCAGACAGCAAGGCCGAGCTGTGGAAAAGTTTTGTCACCGCGCCACAGCAAACTGCACCACCAGCTGATAGGGAACGTGTTAGCAGGAGGCAGCATTTCAACAACATGGTGGAACACTACTTGTGCACATGCCTCCACGTACTGACTGATGGTTCTGCTCCATTCAACTTCTGGGTCTCCAAATTGTCCACATGGCCAGAGCTTGCCCTTTATGCCGTGGAGGTGCTGGCCTGCCCTGCGGCCAGTGTATTGTCTGAATTATCTGGTTAAAATGAACCAGGCATGGATCCCACAAGACTTGTCCGTACCTTGTGCAGAATAGACATTTATAACTGCCTCGCCCTCAACCATACATTCTTGTACTCCAGGGCACTTTTTTTTTAATTGTACCATTATTTTGGGGGCAATCCCAAGTTGAATGAACCTCTCCTCTGTCTGGGTGTCAGGGGCCTAAAATTCTGTTAATCGCCTGCTGCTTTGGCGGGTGACATCAAGCTTGATTTTCTGCTATGGGACCTCTCTCCTCTGTCTGGCTGCTGGGGCCTAAATAACTGAAAGTGGCCTTTTCCATCCCGAACCCGAACATTTTCGTGAAGTTCAGACACATTTTATTAACCCGAACAGCCAGGTGTTCGCTCAACTCTAATGTTGAGTACATCTTAAGTCGAGGGATCACTGTGGGTTTATGATGTGGTGAGGAGAAATTAAAAAGTCCATCAATGAAGGACTATTAGAACACCATAGTCATATTTTTATATCCTTCTAAAACTTTGATCTAGAAAAATCCTGTGAATAGGAACAGACTCTTATAAAATTAAAATCTAATTAACAATAAACAGTTTAAAAATGCTGTTGTTCATGATAGTTCGGTACTAATTTTCAACAATTCAGCAAAATATTTATCTGCACACACAGTGGATAGTAATAACCTATCCACCCACGGCAAGGCAAGAGAAGAAATGTTATTAAAATAGCCCTGCTGCTTTTACAAGCAGAAACACAAATTTTGTAAATATCAATGTGCTCTCTGGAAAAATGAAAACTGCATTAACCCGTTAGAATTTTCATGTTTTGCTAATATATTATTGATGCTTTCAGTGCCAAATAAAGGATATAAACATATTGCTTTTAAACAGGCTGTAGGGTTTAATAATATTTGAGCTCTCTGCATATCCAATAACAACCATTTTTTCGGATAATAAAACATGATCTTATAAAACCTTTAGGAGAATGTGAAATATTAATGTCACTCTGTGTTCTGCTTACATGGCCTTCAGAGTAACACAATTTTCACAGTGGTTATCCACCTACTTGTCTTGTTTGGTAGTATGATGTGTCTCTCCTATTGCTAGATCTCACTGACCAGATATACGTACACAAAGGTGATGGGGTTTAAAAAGGAGAAATGCAGGAGATAGCTCTGCTGATGTCCTGTAACATGGAGACTGAAGACTGGGCTTCTCTTTCCCAGAATGCATTACACCACCACAATGCTTTGCACCCCTCACAAATACAATAATCTTTATTAACAAGAAACACAAGTCGAATACATTTTTACCACCACTAGATGGTGCTGTTACCTAACTAATCCCAGAAATACAGGAACAGAAATAGAATTGATCTGTAATGATTCTGAACCTTTGCTGGGGCAGAACAATTAGGTGTCCAAAAATGTCTTAACTATCAAAACATTTTAAAAAATTTCCCGTGTGGTGAACGCTGTAACGGACAAAATGATTTGCAATTTTTTGCCATCTTGTTACCCAAAAAAAATGTTATAATAGTGATCAAAGAATCGTATAAACCATAAAAAGTGTACAAATAAAAATTTAATTTCGCTACACAAAAAACAAGTCCTCATATAGCTCTGTAGACCAAAATATAAAAAAGTTATGGCTGTCAGAAAATGGCGATGCAAAGAAAGTTTATAATATTTCAAAGGTTTTTTTTAAGTAATAAAAATATAAAAAGTATAAAACTTTGGGATCTCCCTAATTGTAATGAGCTGCAGAATAAAAATGTCATGCCATTTTTAGCATATAATAAATGCTGTGATGTTAAAACAACAAAAACCTTGGCAGAATTGTGTTTTTTTTTTTTTTTCGATTTTACTTCAAAAATAATTTGTTTCCATTTTCCAATACAACACATGGTAAAATGAATGGTGGCATTAAAAAATGCATCTTGTTTATCAAAAAATAAGCCCCAATATGGCTACGTGAATGGAAAATTTAAAAAGTTTTTGCTATTGGAAGGTGGGGAGGAAAAATCAAATGTAAAAATAAAAATAGGCCCAGTTTTTAAGAGGTTAATTCAGTGCACTTAATTGTGGTAATTTACCATGGCTAGAGATGAGCGAACACCTGGAAGCTCGGGTTCGGGAAGTTCGGCCGAACTTCCCGAAAATGTTCGGGTTTGGGAATGGGATCCGAACTCGACCCGAACTTTATCCCGAACCCGAATCCTATTAAAGTCAATGGGGACCCGAACTTTTAGGCACTAAAAAGGCTGTAAAATAGTCCAGGAAAGGGCTAGAGGGCTGCCAAAGGCAGCAAAATGTAGGTAAATCCCCTGCAAACAAATGTGGATAGGGAAATGAATTAAAATAAAATAAAATAAATAATAATTAACCAATATCAATTGGAGAGAGGTCCCACAGCAAAGAATCATGCGTCATATCACCCACCACTGGAGAAGGCCACTTTCAGTTTTTTTGGCCCAGCACCCAGACCGAGGATACAGGTCCCACAGCAAGGAATCATGCGTCATATCACCCACCACTGGAGAAGGCCACTCAGTTATTTCGGCCCCAGCACCCAGACAGAGGAGAGAGGTCCCACAGCAAGGAATCATGCGTCCTATCACCCACCACTGGAGAAGGCCACTTTCAGTTATTTCAGCCCAGCACCCAGACCGAGGATACAGGTCCCACAGCAAGGAATCATGCGTCATATCACCCACCACTGGAGCAGGCCACTCAGTTATTTCAGGCCCAGCACCCAGACAGAGGAGAGAGGTCCCACAGCAAGGAATCATGCGTCATATCACCCACCACTGGAGAAGGCCACTTTCAATTATTTCGGAACCAGCACCCAGACAGAGGAGAGAGGTCCCACAGCAAGGAATCATGCGTGATTTCACCCACCACTAAAGAAGGCCACTTTCAGTTATTTCGGCACAGCACCCAGAAAGAGGAGAGAGGTCCCACAGCAAGGAATAAGGCGTCATATCACACACCACTGGAGAAGGCCACTTTCAGTTATTTTGGCCCCAGCACCCAGACAGAGGAGAGGTTCATTCAACTTTGGGTTGCAAGAATACATGGTTGAGGGGGAGGCAGTAATAAATGTCTATTCTGCACAAGGGATGCACAGGTCCTGTTGGATCCATGCCTGGTTCATTTTTATGAACGTCAGCTTGTCCACGTTGGCTGTGGACAGGCGGCTGGTTTTTGTCAGTAATGACACCCCCTGCCGTGCTGAATACACGTTCAGACCAAACGCTGGCCGCCGGGCAGGCCAGCACCTTCAAGGCATAAAATGCTAACTCTGGCCACGTGGACAATTTGGAGACCCAGAAGTTGAATGGGGCCGAACCATCAGTCAGCACGTAGAGGGGTGTGCAGACGTACTGTTCAACCATGTTAGTGAAATGCTGCCTCCTGCTAACACGTTCTGTATCAGGTGGTGGTGCAGTTAGCTGTGGCATGGAGACAAAATTTTTTCCACATTTCTGCCATGCTAAACCTGCCCTCAGAGGAGCTGGCCGTGACACAGCTGCGTTGGCGACCTCTTGCTCCTCCTCTGCCTTCTCCTTGGGCTTCCACCTGTTCCCCTGTGACATTTGGGAATGCTCTCAGGAGCGCGTCTACCAGCGTGCGCTTGTACTTGCGCATCTTCCTATCACGCTCCAGTGCAGGAAGTAAGGTGGGGACATTGTCTTTGTACCGGGGATCCAGCAGGGTGGCAACCCAGTAGTCCGCACACGTTAAAATCTGGGCAACTCTGCTGTCGTTGCGCAGGCACTGCAGCATGTAGTCGCTCATGTGTGCCAGGCTCCCCAGAGGTAAGGACAAGCTGTCCTCTGTGGGAGGCGTATCGTCATCATCCTCTGTATCCCCCCAGCCACGCACCAGTGATGGGCCTGAGCTGTGTCGGGTGCCACCCTGCTGTGAACCTGCTTCATCCTCATCCTCCTCCACATCCTTCTCGTCCTCCAGTAGTGGGCCCTGGCTGGCCACATTTGTACCTGGCCTCTGTTGTTGCAAAAAAACTCCCTCTGAGCCACTTCTAACAGACTGGCCTGAAAGTGCTAAAAATGACCCCTCATCCTCCTCCTCCTCCTGGGCAACCTCCTCTTCCATCATCGCCCTAAGCGTTTTCTAAAGGAGACATAGGAGTGGTATTGTAACGCTGATAACGGCTGGTGGAGTACTCAAAACAGCGCAACAGGGCACACAGGTCTCGCATGGAGGCCCAATCATTGGTGGTGAAGTGTTGCTGTTCCATAGTGCGACTGACGCGTGCGGGCAGCAGCTGAAACTCCACTATGGCCTGGTGCTGCTCGCACAGTTTCTCCAGCATGTGCAAGGTGGGCACGTCGCATATGAGGCGGTGAGCTTGGAAGGCCGAAGTCATGCTGTAGCGCAGACAGGCGAGCAGTGGCAGGATGTGAACGCCGGAAGCGCGCACAGACGGTCCGCCTTTTATGCAGCAGCTCTGACATGTCGGGGTAGTTGTGAATGAACTTCTGCAACACCAAATTCAACACATGCGCCAGGCAAGGGATGTGTGTCAAACGAGCTAGTCCCAGAGCTGCGACGAGATTTCGCCCATTATCGCACACCACCAGGCCGGACTTGAGGCCCACCAGCAGCAACCACTGGTCGGTCTGTTGTTCAATACCCCGCCACAACGCCTGCTCAGTGTTGAGCCTGTCTCCCAAACATATGAGTTTCAGAACGGCCTGCTGATGTTTAGCCCGGGTTGTGCTAAAGTTGGTGGTGAAGGTGTGTGGCTGACTGGATGAGCAGGTGGAAGCAGAGGAGGAGGAAGCCGAGTAGGAGGAGGAGGCTACAGGAGGCATAGAATGATTCCCTGCGATCCTTGGTGGCGGAAGGACGTGCGCCAAGGAACTCTCCGCCTGGGGCCCAGCCGCCACTACATTTACCCAGTGTGCAGTTAGGGAGATATAGTGTCCCTGGCCGTGCTTACTGGTCCACGTATCTGTGGTTAGGTGGACCTTGCCACAGATGGCGTTACGCAGTGCACACTTGATTTTATCGGATACTTGGTTGTGCAGGGAAGGCACGCTGTCTTGGAGAAGTTGTGGCGGCTGGGAACAACATACTGTGGGACAGCCATGGACATCAGCTGTTTGAAGCTATCTGTGTCCACCAGCCTAAATGACAGCATTTCAAAGGCCAGTAGTTTAGAAATGCTGGCATTCAGGCCCAAGGCTCGAGGGTGGCTAGGTGGGAATTTACGCTTTCTCTCCAAGGTTTGTGAGATGGAGAGCTGAACGCTGCCGTGTGACATGGTGGAGATGCTTGGTGACGCAGGTGGTGGTGTCGGTGGCACATCCTCTGTTTGGTGGGCGTCAGGTGCCAACGTTCCTCCCGAGGCTGAGGAACAGGCTGAGGCAGCAGCAGAAAAGGGAGCAGGGGGAGCCTGAGTGATTTCCTTGTTTTTAAGGTGTTTACTCCACTGCAGTTCATGCTTTGCATGTAGATGTCTGGTCATGCAGGTTGTGTTAGGTTCAGAATGTTAATGCCTCTCTTCAGGATCTGATGGCACAGCGTGCAAACCACTCTTGTTGTCAGCACATTGTTTAAAGAAGTGCCATGCCAAGGAACACTTTAAAGCTGCCTTTGGGGTGCTCGGTCCCTGGTGGTGGTGGCCAGTAGCAGGCGAACTCTCTTGGCGGCGGCTGGTCTGCTTTTGCCCCCTGCTCCCTCTTTTGCTACGCTGTTGGCTCGGTCTCACCACTACCTCTTCCTCTGAACTATGAAAGTCTGTGGCACGACCTTCATTCCATGTGGGGTCTAGGACCTCATCATCCCCTGCATCATCTTCCACACAGTCTTCCTCGCTGACCTCCTGTTCGGTCTGCACACTGCGGAAAGACGCAGCAGTTGGCACCTGTGTTTCGTCATCATCAGAAACGTGCGGACTCCGATGAGGTGGTATTCCCATCTCCTCATCATCAGGAAACATCAGTGGTTGTGCATCAGTGCATTCTATGTCTTCCACCACTGGGGAAGGGCTAGGTGGATTCACTTGGGAAACTCTGACAGCAGAGTCTTCAAACAGCATAAGAGACTGCTGCATAACTTGAGGCTCAGACAATTTCCCTGATATGCATGGGGGTGATGTGACAGACTGATGGGCTTAGTTTTCAGGTGCCACCTGTGCGCTTTCTGCAGAAGACTGGGTGGGAGATAATGTTGTGAATGTGCTGGATCCACTGTCGACCACCCAAATGACTAGCGCCTGTACCTGCTCAGGCCATACCATCCTTAGAACGGCATTGGGCCACACCAAATATCGCTGTAAATTCTGGCGGGTACTGGAACCTGAGGTAGTTGGTTCACTAGGACGTGTGGCTGTGGCAGAATGGCCACGTCCTCTCCCAGCACCACAGGGTACACTAACACCACCACGACCGCGTCCGAGTCCCTTACTAGATGTTTTCCTCATTGTTACCATTCACCAAGCACAACAATAAGAAAAAAAATATTTGGCCCAATGTATTGATTTCAAATTCAGGCCTTTTTTTACAGGCACCTAACACTACCTGCCTATTTATTTATGTAGCGTATTACACTAATCCAGGCACAGCAGTAACCACTGATTTAGGGGAATATCTCTTTTAGGGCTAGTATTTAGGCCATGGATGAAAGGTATCCTTTTATGGACAGATTTACACTTGGCCTGCAACAGCTGGAACACCAGATTAAGGGTATTGCTATTTTGGCAATTGAATTTCACCCAAGAACAAAATATATGTTTTGGCGGACACTACTATACTTTACCATCCACAGCTGAAACCACTGACTTATGGTATTGCTATTTTGGCAAATGAATTTCACCGCAGAACGAAATATACCCTTTTACGGAAAGATTAACACTTGGCCTGCAACAGCTGGGACACCAGATTCAGGGTATTGCTATTTTGGCAATTGAATTTCACCCCACAACAAAATATACCCTTTTACGGACAGATTATCACTTGGCCTGCAACAGCTGGGACACCAGATTCAGGGAATTGCTATTTTGGCAATTGAATTTCACCCCAGAACAAATTATATGTTTTGGCGGACACTATTATACTTTGCAAGCCACAGCTGAATCCACTGATTTATGGTATTGCTATTTTGGCAATTGAATTTCACCGCAGAACAAAATATACCCTTTTACAGACCGATTAACACTTGGCCTGCAACAGCTAGGACACCAGATTCAGGGTATTGCTATTTTGGCAATTGAATTTCACCCCAGAACAAAATATACCCTTTTACAGACAGACTATCACTTGGCCTGCAACAGCTGGGACACCAGATTAAGGGTATTGCTATTTTGGCAATTGAATTTCACCCCAGAACAAAATATATTTTTGGCGGACACTATTATACTTTGCCAGCCACAGCTGAAACAAATGATTTATGATATTGCTATTTTGGCAATTGAATTTCCCCCAGAACAAAAATATGCCCATTTACGGACAGATTAACACTTGGCCTGCAACAGCTGGGACACTAGATTCAGGGTATTGCTATTTTGGCAATTCATTTTCACCCCAGAACAAAATATACCTTTTACGGACAGATTATCACTTAACCTGCAACAGCTGGAACACGAGATTCAGTGTATTGCTATTTTGGCAATTGAATTTCACCGCAGAACAAAATATACCCTTTACGGACAGATTAACACTTGGCCTGCAACAGCTGGGACACCAGATTCAGGGAATTGCTATTTTGGCAATTGAATTTCACCCCAGAACAAATTATATGTTTTTGCGGACACTATTATACTTTGCCAGCCACAGCTGAAACCACAGATTTATGGTATTGCTATTTTGGCAATTGAATTTAACCCATAACAAAATATACCCTTTACAGACAGATCAACACTTGGCCTGCAACAGCTGGGACACCAGATTCAGGGTATTGCTATTTTGGCAATTGAATTTCACCCCAGAACAAAATATATGTTTTTATGGACACTATGAAATTTGGCCAGCCGCAGCTGAAACCACTGATTTATGGTATTGCTATTTTGGCAATTGAATTTCACCCCAGAACAAAATATATGTTTTGGCAGACACTATTATACTTTGCCATCCACAGCTGTGACACCAGATTTATGATATTGCTATTTTGGCAATTGAATTTCACCCCAGAACAAAATATATCCTTTTACGGACAGACTATCACTTGGCCTGCAACAGCTGGGACACCAGATTAAGGGTATTGCTATTTTGGCAATTGAATTTCACCCCAGAACAAAATATATTTTTTGGCGGACACTATTATACTTTGCCAGCCACAGCTGAAACCAATGATTTATGATATTGCTATTTTGGCAATTGAATTTCCCCGCAGAACAAAATATGCCCATTTACGGACAGATTAACACTTGGCCTGCAACAGCTGGGACACTAGATTCAGGGTATTGCTATTTTGGCAATTCATTTTCACCCCAGAACAAAATATACCTTTTTAAGGACAGATTATCACTTAACCTGCAACAGCTGGAACACGAGATTCAGTGTATTGCTATTTTGGCAATTGAATTTCACTGCAGAACAAAATATACCCTTTTACGGACAGATTAACACTTGGCCTGCAACAGCTGGGACACCAGATTCAGGGAATTGCTATTTTGGCAATTGAATTTCACCCCAGAACAAATTATATGTTTTGGCGGACACTATTATACTTTGCAAGCCACAGCTGAATCCACTGATTTATGGTATTGCTATTTTGGCAATTGAATTTCACCGCAGAACAAAATATACCCTTTTACAGACCGATTAACACTTGGCCTGCAACAGCTAGGACACCAGATTCAGGGTATTGCTATTTTGGCAATTGAATTTCACCCCAGAACAAAATATACCCTTTTACAGACAGACTATCACTTGGCCTGCAACAGCTGGGACACCAGATTAAGGGTATTGCTATTTTGGCAATTGAATTTCACCCCAGAACAAAATATATTTTTGGCGGACACTATTATACTTTGCCAGCCACAGCTGAAACCAATGATTTATGATATTGCTATTTTGGCAATTGAATTTCCCCGCAGAACAAAATATGCCCATTTACGGACAGATTAACACTTGGCCTGCAACAGCTGGGACACTAGATTCAGGGTATTGCTATTTTGGCAATTCATTTTCACCCCAGAACAAAATATACCTTTTTACGGACAGATTATCACTTAACCTGCAACAGCTGGAACACGAGATTCAGTGTATTGCTATTTTGGCAATTGAATTTCACCGCAGAACAAAATATACCCTTTTATGGACAGATTACCACTTGGCCTGCAACAGCTGGGACACCAGATTCAGGGAATTGCTATTTTGGCAATTGAATTTCACCCCAGAACAAATTATATGTTTTTGCGGACACTATTATACTTTGCCAGCCACAGCTGAAACCACAGATTTATGGTATTGCTATTTTGGCAATTGAATTTAACCCATAACAAAATATACCCTTTACAGACAGATCAACACTTGGCCTGCAACAGCTGGGACACCAGATTCAGGGTATTGCTATTTTGGCAATTGAATTTCACCCCAGAACAAAATATATGTTTTTATGGACACTATGAAATTTGGCCAGCCGCAGCTGAAACCACTGATTTATGGTATTGCTATTTTGGCAATTGAATTTCACCCCAGAACAAAATATATGTTTTGGCAGACACTATTATACTTTGCCATCCACAGCTGTGACACCAGATTTATGATATTGCTATTTTGGCAATTGAATTTCACCCCAGAACAAAATATATCCTTTTACGGACAGATCATCACTTGGCCTCCAACAGCTGGAACACCAGATTAAGGGTATTGCTATTTTGGCAATTGAATTTCACCCAAGAACAAAATATATGTTTTGGCGGACACTACTATATTTTACCAGCCACAGCTGAAACCACTGACTTATGGTATTGCTATTTTGGCAAATGAATTTCACCGCAGAACGAAATATACCCTTTTACGGAAAGATTAACACTTGGCCTGCCACAGCTGGGACACCAGATTCAGGGTATTGCTATTTTGGCAATTGAATTTCACCCCACAACAAAATATACCCTTTTACGGACAGATTATCACTTGGCCTGCAACAGATGGGACACCAGATTAAGGGTATTGCTATTTTGGCAATTGAATTTCACCCCAGAACAAAATATATGTTTTGGCGGACACTATTATACTTTGCAAGCCACAGCTGAATCCACTGATTTATGGTATTGCTATTTTGGCAATTGAATTTCACCGCAGAACAAAATATACCCTTTTACAGACCGATTAACACTTGGCCTGCGACAGCTAGGACACCAGATTCAGGGTATTGCTATTTTGGCAATTGAATTTCACCCCAGAACAAAATATACCCTTTTACAGACAGACTATCACTTGGCCTGCAACAGCTGGGACACCAGATTAAGGGTATTGCTATTTTGGCAATTGAATTTCACCCCAGAACAAAATATATTTTTTGGCGGACACTATTATACTTTGCCAGCCACAGCTGAAACAAATGATTTATGATATTGCTATTTTGGCAATTGAATTTCCCCGCAGAACAAAATATGCCCATTTACGGACAGATTAACACTTGGCCTGCAACAGCTGGGACACTAGATTCAGGGTATTGCTATTTTGGCAATTCATTTTCACCCCAGAACAAAATATACCTTTTTAAGGACAGATTATCACTTAACCTGCAACAGCTGGAACACGAGATTCAGTGTATTGCTATTTTGGCAATTGAATTTCACTGCAGAACAAAATATACCCTTTTACGGACAGATTAACACTTGGCCTGCAACAGCTGGGACACCAGATTCAGGGAATTGCTATTTTGGCAATTGAATTTCACCCCAGAACAAATTATATGTTTTTGCGGACACTATTATACTTTGCCAGCCACAGCTGAAACCACTGATTTATGGTATTGCTATTTTGGCAATTGAATTTAACCCATAACAAAATATACCCTTTTACAGACAGATCAACACTTGGCCTGCAACAGCTGGGACACCAGATTCAGGGTATTGCTATTTTGGCAATTGAATTTCACCCCAGAACAAAATATATGTTTTTATGGACACTATGAAATTTGGCCAGCCGCAGCTGAAACACCTGATTTATGGTATTGCTATTTTGGCAATTGAATTTCACCCCAGAACAAAATATATGTTTTGGCAGACACTATTATACTTTGCCATCCACAGCTGTGACACCAGATTTATGATATTGCTATTTTGGCAATTGAATTTCACCCCAGAACAAAATATATGTTTTTGCGGACACTATGAAACTTGGCCAGCCACAGCTCAAACCACTGATTTATGGTATTGCTATTTTGGCAATTGAATTTCACCCCAGAACAAAATATATAATTTGTAGGACACTATGAAACTTGGCCAGCCACAGCTGAAACCACTGATTTATGGTATTGCTATTTTGGCAATTGAATTTCACCCCACAACAAATTATACCCATATACGGACAGATTAACACTTGGCCTGCAACAGCTGGGACACCAGATTAAGGGTATTGCTATTTTGGCAATTGAATTTCACCCCAGAACAAAATATATGTTTTGGCGGACACTGTTATACTTTGCCAGCCACAGCTGAAACAACTGATTTATGGTATTGCTATTTTGGCAATTGAATTTCACCGCAGAACAAAATATACCCTTTTACAGACCGATTAACAGTTGGCCTGCAACAGCTGGGACACCAGATTCAGGGTATTGCTAATTTGGCAATTTAATTTCACCCCAGAACAAAATATATGTTTTGGCGGACACTATTATTCTTTGCCAGCCACAGTTGAAACCACTGATTTATGGTATTGCTAATTTGGCAATTGAATTTCACCCCAGAACAAATTATATGTTTTTGCGGACACTATTATACTTTGCCAGCCACAGCTGAAACCACTGATTTATGGTATTGCTATTTGGTCATTTGAATTTAACCCAGAACAAAATATACCCTTTTACGGACAGATTATCACTTGGCCTGAAACAGCTGGGACACCAGATTAAGGGTATTGCTATTTTGGCAATTGAATTTCACCCCAGAACAAAATATATGTTTTGTCAGACACTATTATACTTTGCCATCCACAGCTGTGACACCAGATTTATGGTATTGCTATTTTGGCAATTGAATTTCACCCCAGAACAAAATATATGTTTTTGCTGACACTATGAAACTTGGCCAGCCACAGCTCAAACCACTGATTTATGGTATTGCTATTTTGGCAATTGAATTTCACCCCACAACAAAATATACCCATGTACGGACAGATTAACACATGGCCAGCAACAGCTGGGACACCAGATTAAGGGTATTGCTATTTTGGCAATTGAATTTCACCCCAGAACAAAATATATGTTTTGACGGACACTATTTTACTTTGCCAGCCACAGTTGAAACCACTGATTTATGGTATTGCTATTTTGGCAATTGAATTTCACCCCAGAACAAATTATATGTTTTTGCGGACACAATTATACTTTGCCAGCCACAGCTGAAACCACTGATTTATGGTATTGCTATTTGGGCAATTAAATTTAACCCAGAACAAAATATACCCTTTACGGACAGATTATCACTTGGCCTGCAACTGCTGGGACACCAGATTAAGGGTATTGCTATTTTGGCAATTGAATTTAACCCCAGAACAAAATATTCCCTTTACGGATAGATTAACACTTGGCCTGCAACAGCTGGGACACTAGATTCAGGGTATTGCTATTTTGGCAATTGAATTTCACCCCAGAACAAAATATACCCATTTACGGACAGATTAACACTTGGCCTGCAACAGCTGGGACACTAGATTCAGGGTATTGCTATTTTGGCAATTCAATTTCACCCCAGAACAAAATATACCTTTTACGGACAGATTATCACTTAACCTGCAACAGCTGGAACACAAGATTCAGTGTATTGCTATTTTGGCAATTGAATTTCACCGCAGAACAAAATATACCCTTTACGGACAGATTAACACTTGGCCTGCAACAGCTGGGACACCAGATTCAGGGAATTGCTATTTTGGCAATTGAATTTCACCCCAGAACAAAATATATGTTTTGGCGGACACTATTATCCTTTGCCAGCCACAGTTCAAACCAATGATTTATGGTATTGCTATTTGGGCATTTGAATTTAACCCAGAACAAAATATACCCTTTTACGGACAGATTATCACTTGGCCTGCAACAGCTGGGACACCAGATTAAGGGTATTGCTATTTTGGCAATTGAATTTCACCCCAGAACAAAATATTCCCTTTACGGATAGATTAACACTTGGCCTGCAACAGCTGGGACACTAGATTCAGGGTATTGCTATTTTGGCAAATTAATTTCACCCCAGAACAAAATATACCCATTTACGGACAGATTAACACTTGGCCTGAAACAGCTGGGACACTAGATTCAGGGTATTGCTATTTTGGCAATTCAATTTCACCCCAGAACAAAATATACCTTTTACGGACAGATTATCACTTAACCTGCAACAGCTGGAACACAAGATTCAGTGTATTGCTATTTTGGCAATTGAATTTCACCGCAGAACAAAATATACCCTTTTACGGACAGATTAACACTTGGCCTGCAACAGCTGGGACACCAGATTCAGGAAATTGCTATTTTGGCAATTGAATTTCACCCCAGAACAAATTATATGTTTTTGCGGACACTATTATACTTTGCCAGCCACAGCTGAAACCACTGATTTATGGTATTGCTATTTTGGCAATTGAATTTAACCCATAACTAAATATACCCTTTACAGACAGATTAACACTTGGCCTGCAACAGCTGGGACATCAGATTAAGGGTATTGCTATTTTGGCAATTGAATTTCACCACAGAACAAAATATACCCTTTACGGACAGATTAACACTTGGCCTGCAACAGCTGGGACACCAGATTTAGGGTATTGCTATTTTGGCAATTGAATTTCACCCCAGAACAAAATATATGTTTTTATGGACACTATGAAACTTGGCCAGCCGCAGCTGAAACCACTGATTTATGGTATTGCTATTTTGGCAATTGAATTTTACCCCAGAACAAAATATATGTTTTGGCAGACACTATTATACTTTGCCATCCACAGCTGTGACACCAGATTTATAGAATTGCTATTTTGGCAATTGAATTTCACCCCAGAACAAAATATATGTTTTTGCGGACACTATGAAACTTGGCCAGCCACAGCTCAAACCACTGATTTATGGTATTGCTATTTTGGCAATTGAATTTCACCCCAGAACAAAATATATCATTTGTAGGACACTATGAAACTTGGCCAGCCACAGCTGAAACCACTGATTTATGGTATTGCGATTTTGGCAATTGAATTTCACCACACAACAAAATTTACCCATTTACGGACAGATTAACACTTGGCCTGCAACAGCTGGTACACCAGATTAACGGTATTGCTATTTTGGCAATTGAATTTCACTCCAGAACAAAATATATGTTTTGGCATACACTATTATACTTTACCAGCCACAGCTGAAACCACTGATTTATGGTATTGCTATGTTGGCAATTGAATTTCACCGCAGAACAAAATATACCCTTTACAGACCGATTAACACTTGGCCTGCAACAGCTGGGACACCAGATTCAGGGTATTGCTATTTTGGCAATTGAATTTCACCCCAGAATAAAATATATGTTTTGGTGGACAGTATTTTACTTTGCCAGCCACAGTTGAAACCACAGATGTATGGTATTGCTATTTTGGCAATTGAATTTCACCCCAGAACAAATTATATGTTTTTGCGGACACTATTAAACTTTGCTAGCCACAGCTGAAACCACAGATTTATAGTATTGCTATTTTGGCAATTGAATTTAACCCAGAACAAAATATACCCATTTACGGACAGATTAACACTTGGCCTGCAACAGCTGGGACACCAGATTAAGGGTATTGCTATTTTGGCAATTGAATTTCACCCAAGAACAAAATATACCCTTTTACGGATAGATTAACACTTGGCCTGCAACAGCTGGGACACTAGATTCAGGGTATTGCTATTTTGGCAATTTAATTTCACCCCAGAACAAAATATACCTTTTACGGACAGATTATCACTTGGCCTGCAACAGCTGGAACAACAGATTCAGTGTATTGCTATTTTGGCAAATGAATTTCACCGCAGAACAAAATATACCCTTTACGGACAGATTAACACTTGGCCTGCAACAGCTGGGACACCAGATTCAGGGTATTGCTATTTTGGCAATTGAATTTCACCCCAGAACAAAATATATGTTTTGGCGGACACTATTATACTTTGCCAGCCACAGTTGAAACCACTGATTTATGGTATTGCTATTTTGGCAATTGAATTTCACCCAGAACAAATTATATGTTTTTGCGGACACTATTATACTTTGCCAGCCACAGCTGAAACCACTGATTTATGGTATTGCTATTTTGGCAATTGAATTTAACCCAGAACGAAATATACCCTTTACGGACAGATTAACACTTGGCCTGCAACAGCTGGGACACCAGATTAAGGGTATTGCTATTTTGGCAATTGAATTTCACCGCAGAACAAAATATACCCTTTACAGACAGATTAACACTTGGCCTGCAACAGCTGGGACACCAGATTCAGGGTATTGCTATTTTGGCAATTGAATTTCAACCCAGAACAAAATATATGTTTTTATGGACACTATGAAACTTGTCCAGCCACAGCTGAAATCACTGATTTATGGTATTGCTATTTTGGCAATTGAATTTCACCCCAGAACAAAATATATAATTTGTAGGACACTATGAAACTTGGCCAGCCACAGCTGAAACCACTGATTTATGGTATTGTTATTTTGGCAATTGAATTTCACCCCACAACAAAATATACCCATTTACGGACAGATTAACACTTGGCCTGCAACAGCTGGGACACCAGATTAAGGGTATTGCTATTTTGGCAATTGAATTTCACCCCAGAACAAAATATATGTTTTGGCGGACACTATTATACTTTGCAAGCCACAGCTGAAACCACTGATTTATGGTATGGCTATTTTGGCAATTGAGTTTTACCACAGAACAAAATATACCCTTTTACAGACCGATTAACACTTGGCCTGAAACAGCTCGGACACCAGATTCAGGGTATTGCTATTTTGGCAATTGAATTTCACCACAGAATAAAATATATGTTTTGATGGACACTATTATACTTTGCCAGCCACAGTTGAAACCACAGATTTATGGTATTGCTATTTTGGCAATTGAATTTCACCCCAGAACAAAATATACCCTTTTACGGACAGATTAACACTTGGCCTGCAACAGCTCGGACACCAGATTAAGGGTATTGCTATTTTGGCAACTGATTTTCACCCCAGAACAAAATATATGTTTTTGCTGATACTATTAAACTTTGCCAGCCACAGCTGAAACCACTGATTTATGGTATTGCTATTTGGGCAATTGAATTTCACCGCAGAACAAAATATACCCTTTACAGACAGATTAAAACTTGGCCTGCAACAGCTGGGACACCAGATTCAGGGTATTGCTATTTTGGCAATTGAATTTCACCCCACAACAAAATATATGTTTTGATGGACACTATTATACTTTGCCAGCCAAAGCTGAAACCACTGATTTATGGCATTGCTATTTTGGCAATTGAATTTCACTGCAGAACAAAATATACCCATTTACGGACAGATTAACACTTGGCCTGCAACAGCTGGGACACTAGATTCAGGGTATTGCTATTTTGGCAATTCAATTTCACCCCAGAACAAAATATACCTTTTTACGGACAGGATATCACTTGGCCTGCAACAGCTGGAACACCAGATTCATTGTATTGCTATTTTGGCAATTGAATTTCACCGCAGAACAAAATACACCCTTTACGGACAGATTAACACTTGGTCTGCAACAGCTGGGACACCAGATTCAGGGTATTGCTATTTTGGCAATTGAATTTCACCCCATAACAAAATATATGTTTTGGCGGACACTATTATACTTTGCCAGCCACAGCTGAAACCACTGATTTATGGTATTGCTATTTTGGCAATTGAATTTCACCACAGAACAAAATATACCCTTTACAGACCAATTAACACTTGGCCTGCAACAGCTGGGACACCAGATTAAGGGTATTGCTATTTTGGCAATTGAATTTAACCCCAGAACAAAATATACCATTTTACGGACAGATTATCACTTGGCCTGCAACAGCTGGGACACCAGATTAAGGGTATTGCTATTTTGGCAATTGAATTTCACCCCAGAACAAAATATATTTTTTGGCGGAGACTATTATACTTTGCCAGCCACATCTGAAACCAATGATTTATGATATTGCTATTTTGGCAATTGAATTTCACCGCAGAACAAAATATACCCATTTACGGACAGATTATCACTTAACCTGCAACAGCTGGAACACGAGATTCAGTGTATTGCTATTTTGGCAATTGAATTTCACCGCAGAACAAAATATACCCTTTTATGGACAGATTACCACTTGGCCTGCAACAGCTGGGACACCAGATTCAGGGAATTGCTATTTTGGCAATTGAATTTCACCCCAGAACAAATTATATGTTTTTGCGGACACTATTATACTTTGCCAGCCACAGCTGAAACCACAGATTTATGGTATTGCTATTTTGGCAATTGAATTTAACCCATAACAAAATATACCCTTTTACAGACAGATCAACACTTGGCCTGCAACAGCTGGGACACCAGATTCAGGGTATTGCTATTTTGGCAATTGAATTTCACCCCAGAACAAAATATATGTTTTTATGGACACTATGAAATTTGGCCAGCCGCAGCTGAAACCACTGATTTATGGTATTGCTATTTTGGCAATTGAATTTCACCCCAGAACAAAATATATGTTTTGGCAGACACTATTATACTTTGCCATCCACAGCTGTGACACCAGATTTATGATATTGCTATTTTGGCAATTGAATTTCACCCCAGAACAAAATATATCCTTTTACGGACAGATCATCACTTGGCCTCCAACAGCTGGAACACCAGATTAAGGGTATTGCTATTTTGGCAATTGAATTTCACCCAAGAACAAAATATATGTTTTGGCGGACACTACTATATTTTACCAGCCACAGCTGAAACCACTGACTTATGGTATTGCTATTTTGGCAAATGAATTTCACCGCAGAACGAAATATACCCTTTTACGGAAAGATTAACACTTGGCCTGCCACAGCTGGGACACCAGATTCAGGGTATTGCTATTTTGGCAATTGAATTTCACCCCACAACAAAATATACCCTTTTACGGACAGATTATCACTTGGCCTGCAACAGCTGGGACACCAGATTAAGGGTATTGCTATTTTGGCAATTGAATTTCACCCCAGAACAAAATATATGTTTTGGCGGACACTATTATACTTTGCCAGCCACAGCTGAAACCAATGATTTATGATATTGCTATTTTGGCAATTGAATTTCCCCGCAGAACAAAATATGCCCATTTACGGACAGATTAACACTTGGCCTGCAACAGCTGGGACACTAGATTCAGGGTATTGCTATTTTGGCAATTCATTTTCACCCCAGAACAAAATATACCTTTTTAAGGACAGATTATCACTTAACCTGCAACAGCTGGAACACGAGATTCAGTGTATTGCTATTTTGGCAATTGAATTTCACTGCAGAACAAAATATACCCTTTACGGACAGATTAACACTTGGCCTGCAACAGCTGGGACACCAGATTCAGGGAATTGCTATTTTGGCAATTGAATTTCACCCCAGAACAAATTATATGTTTTTGCGGACACTATTATACTTTGCCAGCCACAGCTGAAACCACTGATTTATGGTATTGCTATTTTGGCAATTGAATTTAACCCATAACAAAATATACCCTTTTACAGACAGATCAACACTTGGCCTGCAACAGCTGGGACACCAGATTCAGGGTATTGCTATTTTGGCAATTGAATTTCACCCCAGAACAAAATATATGTTTTTATGGACACTATGAAATTTGGCCAGCCGCAGCTGAAACACCTGATTTATGGTATTGCTATTTTGGCAATTGAATTTCACCCCAGAACAAAATATATGTTTTGGCAGACACTATTATACTTTGCCATCCACAGCTGTGACACCAGATTTATGATATTGCTATTTTGGCAATTGAATTTCACCCCAGAACAAAATATATGTTTTTGCGGACACTATGAAACTTGGCCAGCCACAGCTCAAACCACTGATTTATGGTATTGCTATTTTGGCAATTGAATTTCACCCCAGAACAAAATATATAATTTGTAGGACACTATGAAACTTGGCCAGCCACAGCTGAAACCACTGATTTATGGTATTGCTATTTTGGCAATTGAATTTCACCCCACAACAAATTATACCCATATACGGACAGATTAACACTTGGCCTGCAACAGCTGGGACACCAGATTAAGGGTATTGCTATTTTGGCAATTGAATTTCACCCCAGAACAAAATATATGTTTTGGCAGACACTATTATACTTTGCCATCCACAGCTGTGACACCAGATTTATGATATTGCTATTTTGGCAATTGAATTTCACCCCAGAACAAAATATATGTTTTTGCGGACACTATGAAACTTGGCCAGCCACAGCTCAAACCACTGATTTATGGTATTGCTATTTTGGCAATTGAATTTCACCCCAGAACAAAATATATAATTTGTAGGACACTATGAAACTTGGCCAGCCACAGCTGAAACCACTGATTTATGGTATTGCTATTTTGGCAATTGAATTTCACCCCACAACAAATTATACCCATATACGGACAGATTAACACTTGGCCTGCAACAGCTGGGACACCAGATTAAGGGTATTGCTATTTTGGCAATTGAATTTCACCCCAGAACAAAATATATGTTTTGGCGGACACTGTTATACTTTGCCAGCCACAGCTGAAACAACTGATTTATGGTATTGCTATTTTGGCAATTGAATTTCACCGCAGAACAAAATATACCCTTTTACAGACCGATTAACAGTTGGCCTGCAACAGCTGGGACACCAGATTCAGGGTATTGCTAATTTGGCAATTTAATTTCACCCCAGAACAAAATATATGTTTTGGCGGACACTATTATACTTTGCCAGCCACAGTTGAAACCACTGATTTATGGTATTGCTAATTTGGCAATTGAATTTCACCCCAGAACAAATTATATGTTTTTGCGGACACTATTATACTTTGCCAGCCACAGCTGAAACCACTGATTTATGGTATTGCTATTTGGTCATTTGAATTTAACCCAGAACAAAATATACCCTTTTACGGACAGATTATCACTTGGCCTGCAACAGCTGGGACACCAGATTAAGGGTATTGCTATTTTGGCAATTGAATTTCACCCCAGAACAAAATATATGTTTTGTCAGACACTATTATACTTTGCCATCCACAGCTGTGACACCAGATTTATGGTATTGCTATTTTGGCAATTGAATTTCACCCCAGAACAAAATATATGTTTTTGCTGACACTATGAAACTTGGCCAGCCACAGCTCAAACCACTGATTTATGGTATTGCTATTTTGGCAATTGAATTTCACCCCACAACAAAATATACCCATGTACGGACAGATTAACACATGGCCAGCAACAGCTGGGACACCAGATTAAGGGTATTGCTATTTTGGCAATTGAATTTCACCCCAGAACAAAATATATGTTTTGACGGACACTATTTTACTTTGCCAGCCACAGTTGAAACCACTGATTTATGGTATTGCTATTTTGGCAATTGAATTTCACCCCAGAACAAATTATATGTTTTTGCGGACACAATTATACTTTGCCAGCCACAGCTGAAACCACTGATTTATGGTATTGCTATTTGGGCAATTAAATTTAACCCAGAACAAAATATACCCTTTTACGGACAGATTATCACTTGGCCTGCAACTGCTGGGACACCAGATTAAGGGTATTGCTATTTTGGCAATTGAATTTAACCCCAGAACAAAATATTCCCTTTTACGGATAGATTAACACTTGGCCTGCAACAGCTGGGACACTAGATTCAGGGTATTGCTATTTTGGCAATTGAATTTCACCCCAGAACAAAATATACCCATTTACGGACAGATTAACACTTGGCCTGCAACAGCTGGGACACTAGATTCAGGGTATTGCTATTTTGGCAATTCAATTTCACCCCAGAACAAAATATACCTTTTTACGGACAGATTATCACTTAACCTGCAACAGCTGGAACACAAGATTCAGTGTATTGCTATTTTGGCAATTGAATTTCACCGCAGAACAAAATATACCCTTTTACGGACAGATTAACACTTGGCCTGCAACAGCTGGGACACCAGATTCAGGGAATTGCTATTTTGGCAATTGAATTTCACCCCAGAACAAAATATATGTTTTGGCGGACACTATTATCCTTTGCCAGCCACAGTTCAAACCAATGATTTATGGTATTGCTATTTGGGCATTTGAATTTAACCCAGAACAAAATATACCCTTTTACGGACAGATTATCACTTGGCCTGCAACAGCTGGGACACCAGATTAAGGGTATTGCTATTTTGGCAATTGAATTTCACCCCAGAACAAAATATTCCCTTTACGGATAGATTAACACTTGGCCTGCAACAGCTGGGACACTAGATTCAGGGTATTGCTATTTTGGCAAATTAATTTCACCCCAGAACAAAATATACCCATTTACGGACAGATTAACACTTGGCCTGAAACAGCTGGGACACTAGATTCAGGGTATTGCTATTTTGGCAATTCAATTTCACCCCAGAACAAAATATACCTTTTACGGACAGATTATCACTTAACCTGCAACAGCTGGAACACAAGATTCAGTGTATTGCTATTTTGGCAATTGAATTTCACCGCAGAACAAAATATACCCTTTTACGGACAGATTAACACTTGGCCTGCAACAGCTGGGACACCAGATTCAGGAAATTGCTATTTTGGCAATTGAATTTCACCCCAGAACAAATTATATGTTTTTGCGGACACTATTATACTTTGCCAGCCACAGCTGAAACCACTGATTTATGGTATTGCTATTTTGGCAATTGAATTTAACCCATAACTAAATATACCCTTTTACAGACAGATTAACACTTGGCCTGCAACAGCTGGGACATCAGATTAAGGGTATTGCTATTTTGGCAATTGAATTTCACCACAGAACAAAATATACCCTTTACGGACAGATTAACACTTGGCCTGCAACAGCTGGGACACCAGATTTAGGGTATTGCTATTTTGGCAATTGAATTTCACCCCAGAACAAAATATATGTTTTTATGGACACTATGAAACTTGGCCAGCCGCAGCTGAAACCACTGATTTATGGTATTGCTATTTTGGCAATTGAATTTTACCCCAGAACAAAATATATGTTTTGGCAGACACTATTATACTTTGCCATCCACAGCTGTGACACCAGATTTATAGAATTGCTATTTTGGCAATTGAATTTCACCCCAGAACAAAATATATGTTTTTGCGGACACTATGAAACTTGGCCAGCCACAGCTCAAACCACTGATTTATGGTATTGCTATTTTGGCAATTGAATTTCACCCCAGAACAAAATATATCATTTGTAGGACACTATGAAACTTGGCCAGCCACAGCTGAAACCACTGATTTATGGTATTGCGATTTTGGCAATTGAATTTCACCACACAACAAAATTTACCCATTTACGGACAGATTAACACTTGGCCTGCAACAGCTGGTACACCAGATTAACGGTATTGCTATTTTGGCAATTGAATTTCACTCCAGAACAAAATATATGTTTTGGCATACACTATTATACTTTACCAGCCACAGCTGAAACCACTGATTTATGGTATTGCTATGTTGGCAATTGAATTTCACCGCAGAACAAAATATACCCTTTACAGACCGATTAACACTTGGCCTGCAACAGCTGGGACACCAGATTCAGGGTATTGCTATTTTGGCAATTGAATTTCACCCCAGAATAAAATATATGTTTTGGTGGACAGTATTTTACTTTGCCAGCCACAGTTGAAACCACAGATGTATGGTATTGCTATTTTGGCAATTGAATTTCACCCCAGAACAAATTATATGTTTTTGCGGACACTATTAAACTTTGCTAGCCACAGCTGAAACCACAGATTTATAGTATTGCTATTTTGGCAATTGAATTTAACCCAGAACAAAATATACCCATTTACGGACAGATTAACACTTGGCCTGCAACAGCTGGGACACCAGATTAAGGGTATTGCTATTTTGGCAATTGAATTTCACCCAAGAACAAAATATACCCTTTTACGGATAGATTAACACTTGGCCTGCAACAGCTGGGACACTAGATTCAGGGTATTGCTATTTTGGCAATTTAATTTCACCCCAGAACAAAATATACCTTTTACGGACAGATTATCACTTGGCCTGCAACAGCTGGAACAACAGATTCAGTGTATTGCTATTTTGGCAAATGAATTTCACCGCAGAACAAAATATACCCTTTTACGGACAGATTAACACTTGGCCTGCAACAGCTGGGACACCAGATTCAGGGTATTGCTATTTTGGCAATTGAATTTCACCCCAGAACAAAATATATGTTTTGGCGGACACTATTATACTTTGCCAGCCACAGTTGAAACCACTGATTTATGGTATTGCTATTTTGGCAATTGAATTTCACCCAGAACAAATTATATGTTTTTACGGACACTATTATACTTTGCCAGCCACAGCTGAAACCACTAATTTATGGTATTGCTATTTTGGCAATTGAATTTAACCCAGAACGAAATATACCCTTTTACGGACAGATTAACACTTGGCCTGCAACAGCTGGGACACCAGATTAAGGGTATTGCTATTTTGGCAATTGAATTTCACCGCAGAACAAAATATACCCTTTACAGACAGATTAACACTTGGCCTGCAACAGCTGGGACACCAGATTCAGGGTATTGCTATTTTGGCAATTGAATTTCAACCCAGAACAAAATATATGTTTTTATGGACACTATGAAACTTGTCCAGCCACAGCTGAAATCACTGATTTATGGTATTGCTATTTTGGCAATTGAATTTCACCCCAGAACAAAATATATAATTTGTAGGACACTATGAAACTTGGCCAGCCACAGCTGAAACCACTGATTTATGGTATTGTTATTTTGGCAATTGAATTTCACCCCACAACAAAATATACCCATTTACGGACAGATTAACACTTGGCCTGCAACAGCTGGGACACCAGATTAAGGGTATTGCTATTTTGGCAATTGAATTTCACCCCAGAACAAAATATATGTTTTGGCGGACACTATTATACTTTGCAAGCCACAGCTGAAACCACTGATTTATGGTATGGCTATTTTGGCAATTGAGTTTTACCACAGAACAAAATATACCCTTTTACAGACCGATTAACACTTGGCCTGAAACAGCTCGGACACCAGATTCAGGGTATTGCTATTTTGGCAATTGAATTTCACCACAGAATAAAATATACCCTTTTACGGACAGATTAACACTTGGCCTGCAACAGCTCGGACACCAGATTAAGGGTATTGCTATTTTGGCAACTGATTTTCACCCCAGAACAAAATATATGTTTTTGCTGATACTATTAAACTTTGCCAGCCACAGCTGAAACCACTGATTTATGGTATTGCTATTTGGGCAATTGAATTTCACCGCAGAACAAAATATACCCTTTTACAGACAGATTAAAACTTGGCCTGCAACAGCTGGGACACCAGATTCAGGGTATTGCTATTTTGGCAATTGAATTTCACCCCACAACAAAATATATGTTTTGATGGACACTATTATACTTTGCCAGCCAAAGCTGAAACCACTGATTTATGGCATTGCTATTTTGGCAATTGAATTTCACTGCAGAACAAAATATACCCATTTACGGACAGATTAACACTTGGCCTGCAACAGCTGGGACACTAGATTCAGGGTATTGCTATTTTGGCAATTCAATTTCACCCCAGAACAAAATATACCTTTTACGGACAGGATATCACTTGGCCTGCAACAGCTGGAACACCAGATTCATTGTATTGCTATTTTGGCAATTGAATTTCACCGCAGAACAAAATACACCCTTTTACGGACAGATTAACACTTGGTCTGCAACAGCTGGGACACCAGATTCAGGGTATTGCTATTTTGGCAATTGAATTTCACCCCATAACAAAATATATGTTTTGGCGGACACTATTATACTTTGCCAGCCACAGCTGAAACCACTGATTTATGGTATTGCTATTTTGGCAATTGAATTTCACCACAGAACAAAATATACCCTTTTACAGACCAATTAACACTTGGCCTGCAACAGCTGGGACACCAGATTAAGGGTATTGCTTTTTTGGCAATTGAATTTAACCCCAGAACAAAATATACCATTTTACGGACAGATTATCACTTGGCCTGCAACAGCTGGGACACCAGATTAAGGGTATTGCTATTTTGGCAATTGAATTTCACCCCAGAACAAAATATATTTTTTGGCGAAGACTATTATACTTTGCCAGCCACATCTGAAACCAATGATTTATGATATTGCTATTTTGGCAATTGAATTTCACCGCAGAACAAAATATACCCATTTACGGACAGATTAACACTTGGCCTGCAACAGCTGGGACACTAGATTCAGGGTATTGCTATTTTACAAGTCAATTTCACCCCAAAACAAATTATACCTTTTTACGGACAGATTATCACTTAACCTGCAACAGCTGGAACACGAGATTCAGTGTATTGCTATTTTGGCAATTGAATTTCACCCCACAACAAAATATATAATTTGTAGGACACTATGAAACTTGGCCAGCCACAGTTGAAACCACTGATTTATGGTATTGCTATTTTGGCAATTGAATTTCACCCCACAACAAAATATACCCATTTACGGACAGATTAACACTTGGCCTGCAACAGCTGTGACAACTGATTAAGGGTATTGCTATTTTGGCAATTGAATTTCACCCCAGAACAAAATATATGTTTTGGCGGACACTATTATACTTTGCCAGCCACAGCTGAAACCACTGATTTATGGTATGGCTATTTTGGCAATTGAATTTCACCGCAGAACAAAATATACCCTTTACAGACAGATTAACACTTGGCCTGCAACAGCTGGGACACCAGATTCAGGGTATTGCTATTTTGGCAATTGAATTTCAACCCAGAACAAAATATATGTTTTTATGGACACTATGAAACTTGTCCAGGCACAGCTGAAACCACTGATTTATGGTATTGCTATTTTGGCAATTGAATTTCACCCCAGAACAAAATATATAATTTTTTTGGACACTATGAAACTTGGCCAGCCACAGCTGAAACCACTGATTTATGGTATTGCTATTTTGGCAATTGAATTTCACCCCACAACAAAATATACCCATTTACGGACAGATTAACACTTGGCCTGCAACAGCTGGGACACCAGATTAAGGGTATTGCTATTTTGGCAATTGAATTTCACCCCAGAACAAAATATATGTTTTGGCGGACACTATTATACTTTGCAAGCCACAGCTGAAACCACTGATTTATGGTATGGCTATTTTGGCAATTGAGTTTTACCACAGAACAAAATATACCCTTTTACAGACCGATTAACACTTGGCCTGAAACAGCTCGGACACCAGATTCAGGGTATTGCTATTTTGGCAATTGAATTTCACCCCAGAATAAAATATATGTTTTGATGGACACTATTATACTTTGCCAGCCACAGTTGAAACCACAGATTTATGGTATTGCTATTTTGGCAATTGAATTTCACCCCAGAACAAAATATACCCTTTACGGACAGATTAACACTTGGCCTGCAACAGCTCGGACACCAGATTAAGGGTATTGCTATTTTGGCAATTGATTTTCACCCCAGAACAAAATATATGTTTTTGCTGATACTATTAAACTTTGCCAGCCACAGCTGAAACCACTGATTTATGGTATTGCTATTTGGGCAATTGAATTTCACCGCAGAACAAAATATACCCTTTTACGGACAGATTAAAACTTGGCCTGCAACAGCTGGGACACCAGATTCAGGGTATTGCTATTTTGGCAATTGAATTTCACCCCACAACAAAATATATGTTTTGATGGACACTATTATACTTTGCCAGCCAAAGCTGAAACCACTGATTTATGGCATTGCTATTTTGGCAATTGAATTTCACTGCAGAACAAAATATACCCATTTACGGACCGATTAACACTTGGCCTGCAACAGCTGGGACACTAGATTCAGGGTATTGCTATTTTGGCAATTCAATTTCACCCCAGAACAAAATATACCTTTTATGGACAGGATATCACTTGGCCTGCAACAGCTGGAACACCAGATTCATTGTATTGCTATTTTGGCAATTGAATTTCACCGCAGAACAAAATACACCCTTTTACGGACAGATTAACACTTGGTCTGCAACAGCTGGGACACCAGATTCAGGGTATTGCTATTTTGGCAATTGAATTTCACCCCAGAACAAAATATATGTTTTGGCGGACACTATTATACTTTGCCAGACACAGCTGAAACAACTGATTTATGGTATTGCTATTTTGGCAATTGAATATCACCGCAGAACAAAATATACCCTTTACAGACCGATTAACACTTGGTCTGCAACAGCTGGGACACCAGATTCATGGTATTGCTATTTTGGCAATTGAATTTCACCCCAGAACAAAATATACCCTTTACGGACAGATTATCACTTGGCCTGCAACAGCTGGGACACCAGATTAAGGGTATTGCTATTTTGGCAATTGAATTTCACCCAAGAACAAAATATATGTTTTGGCAGACACTATTATACTTTACCAGCCACAGCTGAAACCACTGACTTATGGTATTGCTATTTTGGCAAATAAATTTCACCGCAGAACAAAATATACCCTTTTACAGAAAGATTAACACTTGGCCTGCCACAGCTGGGACACCAGATTCAGGGTATTGCTATTTTGGCAATTGAATTTCACCCCAGAACAAAATATATGTTTTGGCGGACACTATTATACTTTGCCAGCCACAGCTGAAACCACTGATTTATGGTATTGCTATTTTGGCAATTGAATTTCACCGCAGAACAAAATATACCCTTTACAGACCTATTAACACTTGGCCTGCAACAGCTGGGACACCAGATTTAGGGTATTGCTATTTTGGCAATTGAATTTCACCCCATAACAAAATATATGTTTTGGCGGACACTATTATACTTTGCCAGCCACAGCTGAAACCACTGATTTATGGTATTGCTATTTTGGCAATTGAATTTCACCACAGAACAAAATATACCCTTTACAGACCAATTAACACTTGGCCTGCAACAGCTGGGACACCAGATTAAGGGTATTGCTATTTTGGCAATTGAATTTAACCCCAGAACAAAATATACCATTTTACGGACAGATTATCACTTGGCCGGCAACAGCTGGGACACCAGATTAAGGGTATTGCTATTTTGGCAATTGAATTTCACCCCAGAACAAAATATATTTTTTGGCGGAGACTATTATACTTTGCCAGCCACATCTGAAACCAATGATTTATGATATTGCTATTTTGGCAATTGAATTTCACCGCAGAACAAAATATACCCATTTACGGACAGATTAACACTTGGCCTGCAACAGCTGGGACACCAGATTCAGGGAATTGCTATTTTGGCAATTTAATTTCACCGCAGAACAAAATATATGTTTTGGCGGACACTATTATACTTTGCCAGCCACAGTTGAAACCACTGATTTATGGTATTGCTATTTTGGCAATTGAATTTCACCCCAGAACAAATTATATGTTTTTGCGGACACTATTATACTTTGCCAGCCACAGCTGAAACCACTGATTTATGGTATTGCTATTTTGGCAATTGAATTTAACCCATAACAAAATATACCCTTTTACAGACAGATTAACACTTGGCCTGCAACAGCTGGGACATCAGATTATGGGTATTGCTATTTTAACAATTGAATTTCACCGCAGAACAAAATATACCCTTTACGGACAGATTAACACTTGGCCTGCAACAGCTGGGACACCAGATTCAGGGTATTGCTATTTTGGCAATTGAATTTCACCCCAGAACAAAATATATGTTTTTATGGACACTATGAAACTTGGCCAGCCACAGCTGAAACCACTGATTTATGGTATTGCTATTTTGGCAATTGAATTTCACCCCAGAACAAAATATATGTTTTGGCAGACACTATTATACTTTGCCATCCACAGCTGTGACACCAGATTTATGGTATTGCTATTTTGGCAATTGAATTTCACCCCAGAACAAAATATATGTTTTGGCGGACACTATTATACTTTGCCAGCCACAGATGAAACAAATGATTTATGCTATTGCTATTTTGGCAATTGAATTTCACCCCACAACAAAATATACCCATTTACGGACAGATTAACACTTGGCCTGCATCAGCTGGGACACCAGATTAAGGGTATTGCTTTTTTGGCAATTGAATTTCACCGCAGAACAAAATATATCCTTTACGGACAGATTAACACTTGGCCTGCAACAGCTGGGACACCAGATTCAGTGTATTGCTATTTAGTCAATTGAATTTCACCGCAGAACAAAATATACCCTTTTACAGACCGATTAACTCTTGGCCTGAAACAGCTGGGACACCAAGTTCAGGGTATTGCTATTTTGGCAATTGAATTTCTCCCCAGAACAAAATATATTTTTTGGCGGACACTATTATACTTTGCCAGCCCCAGCTGAAACCACAGATTTATTGTATTGCTATTTTGGCAATTGAATTTCACCGCAGAACAAAATATACCCTTTTACGGACAGATTAACACTTGGCCTGCAACAGCTCGGACACCAGATTCATGGTATTGCTATTTTGGCAATTGAATTTCACCCCAGAACAAAATATATGTTTTTATGGATACTGTTAAACTTTGCCAGCCACAGCTGAAACCACTGATTTATGGTATTGCTATTTGGGCAATTAAATTTCAACGCAGAACAAAATATACCCTTTACGGACAGATTAAAACTTGGCCTGCAACAGCTGGGACACCAGATTCAGGATATTGCTATTTTGGCAATTGAATTTCACCCCACAACAAAATATATGTTTTGATGGACACTATTATACTTTGACAGCCAAAGCTGAAACCACTGATTTATGGCATTGCTTTTTTGGCAATTGAATTTCACCGCAGAACAAAATATACCCATTTACGGACAGATTAACACTTGGCCTGCAACAGCTGGGACACTAGATTCAGGGTATTGCTATTTTGGCAATTCAATTTCACCCCAGAACAAAATATACCTTTTACGGACAGGATATCACTTGGCCTGCAACAGCTGGAACACCAGATTCAGTGTATTGCTATTTTGGCAATTGAATTTCACCGCAGAACAAAATATACCCTTTATGGACAGATTAACACTTGGTCTGCAACAGCTGGGACTCCAGATTCAGGGTATTGCTATTTTGGCAATTGAATTTCACCCCAGAACAAAATATATGTTTTGGCGGACACTATTATACTTTGCCAGCCACAGTTGAAACCACTGTTTTATGGTATTGATATGTTGGCAATTGAATTTCACCCCAGAACAAATTATATGTTTTTGCGGACACTATTATACTTTGCCAGCCACAGCTGAAACCACTGATTTATGGTATTCCTATTTTGGCAATTGAATTTAACCCAGAACAAAATATACCCTTTTACGGACAGATTAACACTTGGCCTGCAACAGCTGGGACACCAGATTAAGGGTATTGCTATTTTGGCAATTGAATTTCACCACAGAATAAAATATATGTTTTGATGGACACTATTATACTTTGCCAGCCACAGTTGAAACCACAGATTTATGGTATTGCTATTTTGGCAATTGAATTTCACCCCAGAACAAAATATACCCTTTTACGGACAGATTAACACTTGGCCTGCAACAGCTCGGACACCAGATTAAGGGTATTGCTATTTTGGCAACTGATTTTCACCCCAGAACAAAATATATGTTTTTGCTGATACTATTAAACTTTGCCAGCCACAGCTGAAACCACTGATTTATGGTATTGCTATTTGGGCAATTGAATTTCACCGCAGAACAAAATATACCCTTTTACAGACAGATTAAAACTTGGCCTGCAACAGCTGGGACACCAGATTCAGGGTATTGCTATTTTGGCAATTGAATTTCACCCCACAACAAAATATATGTTTTGATGGACACTATTATACTTTGCCAGCCAAAGCTGAAACCACTGATTTATGGCATTGCTATTTTGGCAATTGAATTTCACTGCAGAACAAAATATACCCATTTACGGACAGATTAACACTTGGCCTGCAACAGCTGGGACACTAGATTCAGGGTATTGCTATTTTGGCAATTCAATTTCACCCCAGAACAAAATATACCTTTTTACGGACAGGATATCACTTGGCCTGCAACAGCTGGAACCACTAGATTCATTGTATTGCTATTTTGGCAATTGAATTTCACCGCAGAACAAAATACACCCTTTACGGACAGATTAACACTTGGTCTGCAACAGCTGGGACACCAGATTCAGGGTATTGCTATTTTGGCAATTGAATTTCACCCCATAACAAAATATATGTTTTGGCGGACACTATTATACTTTGCCAGCCACAGCTGAAACCACTGATTTATGGTATTGCTATTTTGGCAATTGAATTTCACCACAGAACAAAATATACCCTTTTACAGACCAATTAACACTTGGCCTGCAACAGCTGGGACACCAGATTAAGGGTATTGCTATTTTGGCAATTGAATTTAACCCCAGAACAAAATATACCATTTTACGGACAGATTATCACTTGGCCTGCAACAGCTGGGACACCAGATTAAGGGTATTGCTATTTTGGCAATTGAATTTCACCCCAGAACAAAATATACTTTTTGACGGAGACTATTATACTTTGCCAGCCACATCTGAAACCAATGATTTATGATATTGCTATTTTGGCAATTGAATTTCACCGCAGAACAAAATATACCCATTTACGGACAGATTAACACTTGGCCTGCAACAGCTGGGACACTAGATTCAGGGTATTGCTATTTTAGCAAGTCAATTTCACCCCAAAACAAATTATACCTTTTACGGACAGATTATCACTTAACCTGCAACAGCTGGAACACGAGATTCAGTGTATTGCTATTTTGGCAATTGAATTTCACCCCACAACAAAATATATAATTTGTAGGACACTATGAAACTTGGCCAGCCACAGTTGAAACCACTGATTTATGGTATTGCTATTTTGGCAATTGAATTTCACCCCACAACAAAATATACCCATTTATGGACAGATTAACACTTGGCCTGCAACAGCTGTGACAACTGATTAAGGGTATTGCTATTTTGGCAATTGAATTTCACCCCAGAACAAAATATATGTTTTGGCGGACACTATTATACTTTGCCAGCCACAGCTGAAACCACTGATTTATGGTATGGCTATTTTGGCAATTGAATTTCACCGCAGAACAAAATATACCCATTTACGGACAGATTAACACTTGGCCTGCAACAGCTGGGACACTAGATTCAGGGTATTGCTATTTTGGCAATTCAATTTCACCCCAGAACAAAATATACCTTTTTACGGACAGGATATCACTTGGCCTGCAACAGCTGGAACACCAGATTCAGTGTATTGCTATTTTGGCAATTGAATTTCACCGCAGAACAAAATATACCCTTTTATGGACAGATTAACACTTGGTCTGCAACAGCTGGGACTCCAGATTCAGGGTATTGCTATTTTGGCAATTGAATTTCACCCCAGAACAAAATATATGTTTTGGCGGACACTATTATACTTTGCCAGCCACAGTTGAAACCACTGTTTTATGGTATTGATATGTTGGCAATTGAATTTCACCCCAGAACAAATTATATGTTTTTACGGACACTATTATACTTTGCCAGCCACAGCTGAAACCACTGATTTATGGTATTCCTATTTTGGCAATTGAATTTAACCCAGAACAAAATATACCCTTTACGGACAGATTAACACTTGGCCTGCAACAGCTGGGACACCAGATTAAGGGTATTGCTATTTTGGCAATTGAATTTCACCACAGAATAAAATATATGTTTTGATGGACACTATTATACTTTGCCAGCCACAGCTGAAACCACAGATTTATGGTATTGCTATTTTGGCAATTGAATTTCACCCCAGAACAAAATATACCCTTTTACGGACAGATTAACACTTGGCCTGCAACAGCTCGGACACCAGATTAAGGGTATTGCTATTTTGGCAACTGATTTTCACCCCAGAACAAAATATATGTTTTTGCTGATACTATTAAACTTTGCCAGCCACAGCTGAAACCACTGATTTATGGTATTGCTATTTGGGCAATTGAATTTCACCGCAGAACAAAATATACCCTTTACAGACAGATTAAAACTTGGCCTGCAACAGCTGGGACACCAGATTCAGGGTATTGCTATTTTGGCAATTGAATTTCACCCCACAACAAAATATATGTTTTGATGGACACTATTATACTTTGCCAGCCAAAGCTGAAACCACTGATTTATGGCATTGCTATTTTGGCAATTGAATTTCACTGCAGAACAAAATATACCCATTTACGGACAGATTAACACTTGGCCTGCAACAGCTGGGACACTAGATTCAGGGTATTGCTATTTTGGCAATTCAATTTCACCCCAGAACAAAATATACCTTTTTACGGACAGGATATCACTTGGCCTGCAACAGCTGGAACACCAGATTCATTGTATTGCTATTTTGGCAATTGAATTTCACCGCAGAACAAAATACACCCTTTACGGACAGATTAACACTTGGTCTGCAACAGCTGGGACACCAGATTCAGGGTATTGCTATTTTGGCAATTGAATTTCACCCCATAACAAAATATATGTTTTGGCGGACACTATTATACTTTGCCAGCCACAGCTGAAACCACTGATTTATGGTATTGCTATTTTGGCAATTGAATTTCACCACAGAACAAAATATACCCTTTACAGACCAATTAACACTTGGCCTGCAACAGCTGGGACACCAGATTAAGGGTATTGCTATTTTGGCAATTGAATTTAACCCCAGAACAAAATATACCATTTTACGGACAGATTATCACTTGGCCTGCAACAGCTGGGACACCAGATTAAGGGTATTGCTATTTTGGCAATTGAATTTCACACCAGAACAAAATATATTTTTTGGCGGAGACTATTATACTTTGCCAGCCACATCTGAAACCAATGATTTATGATATTGCTATTTTGGCAATTGAATTTCACCGCAGAACAAAATATACCCATTTACGGACAGATTAACACTTGGCCTGCAACAGCTGGGACACTAGATTCAGGGTATTGCTATTTTGACAAGTCAATTTCACCCCAAAACAAATTATACCTTTTACGGACAGATTATCACTTAACCTGCAACAGCTGGAACACGAGATTCAGTGTATTGCTATTTTGGCAATTGAATTTCACCCCACAACAAAATATATAATTTGTAGGACACTATGAAACTTGGCCAGCCACAGTTGAAACCACTGATTTATGGTATTGCTATTTTGGCAATTGAATTTCACCCCACAACAAAATATACCCATTTACGGACAGATTAACACTTGGCCTGCAACAGCTGTGACAACTGATTACGGGTATTGCTATTTTGGCAATTGAATTTCACCCCAGAACAAAATATATGTTTTGGCGGACACTATTATACTTTGCCAGCCACAGCTGAAACCACTGATTTATGGTATGGCTATTTTGGCAATTGAATTTCACCGCAGAACAAAATATACCCTTTACAGACAGATTAACACTTGGCCTGCAACAGCTGGGACACTAGATTCAGGGTATTGCTATTTTACAAGTCAATTTCACCCCAAAACAAATTATACCTTTTTACGGACAGATTATCACTTAACCTGCAACAGCTGGAACACGAGATTCAGTGTATTGCTATTTTGGCAATTGAATTTCACCCCACAACAAAATATATAATTTGTAGGACACTATGAAACTTGGCCAGCCACAGTTGAAACCACTGATTTATGGTATTGCTATTTTGGCAATTGAATTTCACCCCACAACAAAATATACCCATTTACGGACAGATTAACACTTGGCCTGCAACAGCTGTGACAACTGATTACAGGTATTGCTATTTTGGCAATTGAATTTCACCCCAGAACAAAATATATGTTTTGGCGGACACTATTATACTTTGCCAGCCACAGCTGAAACCACTGATTTATGGTATGGCTATTTTGGCAATTGAATTTCACCCCAGAACAAAATATACCCTTTACAGACAGATTAACACTTGGCCTGCAACAGCTGGGACACCAGATTCAGGGTATTGCTATTTTGGCAATTGAATTTCACCCCAGAACAAAATATATGTTTTGGCGGACACTATTATACTTTGCCAGCCACAGCTGAAACTACTGATTTATGGACACTATGTATACTTTGGCAACTAGCTGAATACCACTGATTTATGGTATGGCTATTTTGGCAATTGAATTTCACCCCAGAACAAAATATATAATTTTTTGGACACTATGAAACTTGGCCAGCCACAGCTGAAACCACTGATTTATGGTATTGCTATTTTGGCAATTGAATTTCACCCCACAACAAAATATACCCATTTACGGACAGATTAACACTTGGCCTGCAACAGCTGGGACACCAGATTAAGGGTATTGCTATTTTGGCAATTGAATTTCACCCCAGAACAAAATATATGTTTTGGCGGACACTATTATACTTTGCAAGCCACAGCTGAAACCACTGATTTATGGTATGGCTATTTTGGCAATTGAGTTTTACCACAGAACAAAATATACCCTTTTACAGACCGATTAACACTTGGCCTGAAACAGCTGGGACACCAGATTCAGGGTATTGCTATTTTGGCAATTGAATTTCACCCCAGAATAAAATATATGTTTTGATGGACACTATTATACTTTGCCAGCCACAGTTGAAACCACTAGATTTATGGTATTGCTATTTTGGCAATTGAATTTCACCCCAGAACAAAATATACCCTTTTACGGACAGATTAACACTTGGCCTGCAACAGCTCGGACACCAGATTAAGGGTATTGCTATTTTGGCAATTGATTTTCACCCCAGAACAAAATATATGTTTTTGCTGATACTATTAAACTTTGCCAGCCACAGCTGAAACCACTGATTTATGGTATTGCTATTTGGGCAATTGAATTTCACCGCAGAACAAAATATACCCTTTACGGACAGATTAAAACTTGGCCTGCAACAGCTGGGACACCAGATTCAGGGTATTGCTATTTTGGCAATTGAATTTCACCCCACAACAAAATATATGTTTTGATGGACACTATTATACTTTGCCAGCCAAAGCTGAAACCACTGATTTATGGCATTGCTATTTTGGCAATTGAATTTCACTGCAGAACAAAATATACCCATTTACGGACCGATTAACACTTGGCCTGCAACAGCTGGGACACTAGATTCAGGGTATTGCTATTTTGGCAATTCAATTTCACCCCAGAACAAAATATACCTTTTTACGGACAGGATATCACTTGGCCTGCAACAGCTGGAACACCAGATTCATTGTATTGCTATTTTGGCAATTGAATTTCACCGCAGAACAAAATACACCCTTTTACGGACAGATTAACACTTGGTCTGCAACAGCTGGGACACCAGATTCAGGGTATTGCTATTTTGGCAATTGAATTTCACCCCAGAACAAAATATATGTTTTGGCGGACACTATTATACTTTGCCAGACACAGCTGAAACAACTGATTTATGGTATTGCTATTTTGGCAATTGAATATCACCGCAGAACAAAATATACCCTTTTACAGACCGATTAACACTTGGTCTGCAACAGCTGGGACACCAGATTCATGGTATTGCTATTTTGGCAATTGAATTTCACCCCAGAACAAAATATACCCTTTTACGGACAGATTATCACTTGGCCTGCAACAGCTGGGACACCAGATTAAGGGTATTGCTATTTTGGCAATTGAATTTCACCCAAGAACAAAATATATGTTTTGGCAGACACTATTATACTTTACCAGCCACAGCTGAAACCACTGACTTATGGTATTGCTATTTTGGCAAATAAATTTCACCGCAGAACAAAATATACCCTTTTACAGAAAGATTAACACTTGGCCTGCCACAGCTGGGACACCAGATTCAGGGTATTGCTATTTTGGCAATTGAATTTCACCCCAGAACAAAATATATGTTTTGGCGGACACTATTATACTTTGCCAGCCACAGCTGAAACCACTGATTTATGGTATTGCTATTTTGGCAATTGAATTTCACCGCAGAACAAAATATACCCTTTTACAGACCTATTAACACTTGGCCTGCAACAGCTGGGACACCAGATTTAGGGTATTGCTATTTTGGCAATTGAATTTCACCCCATAACAAAATATATGTTTTGGCGGACACTATTATACTTTGCCAGCCACAGCTGAAACCACTGATTTATGGTATTGCTATTTTGGCAATTGAATTTCACCACATAACAAAATATACCCTTTTACAGACCAATTAACACTTGGCCTGCAACAGCTGGGACACCAGATTAAGGGTATTGCTATTTTGGCAATTGAATTTAACCCCAGAACAAAATATACCATTTTACGGACAGATTATCACTTGGCCGGCAACAGCTGGGACACCAGATTAAGGGTATTGCTATTTTGGCAATTGAATTTCACCCCAGAACAAAATATATTTTTTGGCGGAGACTATTATACTTTGCCAGCCACATCTGAAACCAATGATTTATGATATTGCTATTTTGGCAATTGAATTTCACCGCAGAACAAAATATACCCATTTACGGACAGATTAACACTTGGCCTGCAACAGCTGGGACACTAGATTCAGGGTATTGCTATTTTACAAGTCAATTTCACCCCAAAACAAATTATACCTTTTTACGGACAGATTATCACTTAACCTGCAACAGCTGGAACACGAGATTCAGTGTATTGCTATTTTGGCAATTGAATTTCACCCCAGAACAAAATATACCCTTTTACGGACAGATTAACACTTGGCCTGCAACAGCTGGGACACCAGATTCAGGGAATTGCTATTTTGGCAATTTAATTTCACCGCAGAACAAAATATATGTTTTGGCGGACACTATTATACTTTGCCAGCCACAGTTGAAACCACTGATTTATGGTATTGCTATTTTGGCAATTGAATTTCACCCCAGAACAAATTATATGTTTTTGCGGACACTATTATACTTTGCCAGCCACAGCTGAAACCACTGATTTATGGTATTGCTATTTTGGCAATTGAATTTAACCCATAACAAAATATACCCTTTACAGACAGATTAACACTTGGCCTGCAACAGCTGGGACATCAGATTATGGGTATTGCTATTTTAACAATTGAATTTCACCGCAGAACAAAATATACCCTTTACGGACAGATTAACACTTGGCCTGCAACAGCTGGGACACCAGATTCAGGGTATTGCTATTTTGGCAATTGAATTTCACCCCAGAACAAAATATATGTTTTTATGGACACTATGAAACTTGGCCAGCCACAGCTGAAACCACTGATTTATGGTATTGCTATTTTGGCAATTGAATTTCACCCCAGAACAAAATATATGTTTTGGCAGACACTATTATACTTTGCCATCCACAGCTGTGACACCAGATTTATGGTATTGCTATTTTGGCAATTGAATTTCACCCCAGAACAAAATATATAATTTGTAGGACACTATGAAACTTGGCCAGCCACAGCTGAAACCACTGATTTATGGTATTGCTATTTTGGCAATTGAATTTCACCCCACAACAAAATATACCCATTTACGGACAGATTAACACTTGGCCTGCAACAGCTGAGACACCAGATTAAGGGTATTGCTATTTTGGCAATTGAATTTCACCCCAGAACAAAATATATGTTTTGGCGGACACTATTATACTTTGCCAGACACAGATGAAACAAATGATTTATGCTATTGCTATTTTGGCAATTGAATTTCACCCCACAACAAAATATACCCATTTACGGACAGATTAACACTTGGCCTGCATCAGCTGGGACACCAGATTAAGGGTATTGCTTTTTTGGCAATTGAATTTCACCGCAGAACAAAATATATCCTTTACGGACAGATTAACACTTGGCCTGCAACAGCTGGGACACCAGATTCAGTGTATTGCTATTTAGTCAATTGAATTTCACCGCAGAACAAAATATACCCTTTTACAGACCGATTAACTCTTGGCCTGAAACAGCTGGGACACCAAGTTCAGGGTATTGCTATTTTGGCAATTGAATTTCTCCCCAGAACAAAATATATTTTTTGGCGGACACTATTATACTTTGCCAGCCCCAGCTGAAACCACAGATTTATTGTATTGCTATTTTGGCAATTGAATTTCACCGCAGAACAAAATATACCCTTTTACGGACAGATTAACACTTGGCCTGCAACAGCTCGGACACCAGATTCATGGTATTGCTATTTTGGCAATTGAATTTCACCCCAGAACAAAATATATGTTTTTGCGGATACTGTTAAACTTTGCCAGCCACAGCTGAAACCACTGATTTATGGTATTGCTATTTGGGCAATTAAATTTCAACGCAGAACAAAATATACCCTTTTACGGACAGATTAAAACTTGGCCTGCAACAGCTGGGACACCAGATTCAGGATATTGCTATTTTGGCAATTGAATTTCACCCCACAACAAAATATATGTTTTGATGGACACTATTATACTTTGACAGCCAAAGCTGAAACCACTGATTTATGGCATTGCTTTTTTGGCAATTGAATTTCACCGCAGAACAAAATATACCCATTTACGGACAGATTAACACTTGGCCTGCAACAGCTGGGACACTAGATTCAGGGTATTGCTATTTTGGCAATTCAATTTCACCCCAGAACAAAATATACCTTTTTACGGACAGGATATCACTTGGCCTGCAACAGCTGGAACACCAGATTCAGTGTATTGCTATTTTGGCAATTGAATTTCACCGCAGAACAAAATATACCCTTTTATGGACAGATTAACACTTGGTCTGCAACAGCTGGGACTCCAGATTCAGGGTATTGCTATTTTGGCAATTGAATTTCACCCCAGAACAAAATATATGTTTTGGCGGACACTATTATACTTTGCCAGCCACAGTTGAAACCACTGTTTTATGGTATTGATATGTTGGCAATTGAATTTCACCCCAGAACAAATTATATGTTTTTGCGGACACTATTATACTTTGCCAGCCACAGCTGAAACCACTGATTTATGGTATTCCTATTTTGGCAATTGAATTTAACCCAGAACAAAATATACCCTTTTACGGACAGATTAACACTTGGCCTGCAACAGCTGGGACACCAGATTAAGGGTATTGCTATTTTGGCAATTGAATTTCACCGCAGAACAAAATATACCCTTTACAGACAGATTAACACTTGGCCTGCAACAGCTGGGACACCAGATTCAGGGTATTGCTATTTTGGCAATTGAATTTCACCCCAGAACAAAATATATGTTTTTATGGACACTATGAAACTTGTCCAGCCACAGCTGAAACCACTGATTTATGGTATTGCTATTTTGGCAATTGAATTTCACCGCAGAACAAAATATATAATTTGTAGGACACTATGAAACTTGGCCAGCCACAGTTGAAACCACTGATTTATGGTATTGCTATTTTGGCAATTGAATTTCACCCCACAACAAAATATACCCATTTACGGACAGATTAACACTTGGCCTGCAACAGCTGTGACACCTGATTAAGTGTATTGCTATTTTGGCAATTGAATTTCACCCCAGAACAAAATATATGTTTTGGCGGACACTATTATACTTTGCCAGCCACAGCTGAAACCACTGATTTATGGTATGGCTATTTTGGCAATTGAGTTTCACCGCAGAACAAAATATACCCTTTTACGGACAGATTAACACTTGGCATGCAACAGCTCGGACACCAGATTCATGGTATTGCTATTTTGGCAATTGAATTTCACCCCAGAGCAAAATATATTTTTTTGCGGATACTATTATACTTTGCCAGCCACAGCTGAAACCACTGATTTATGGTATTGCTATTTGGGCAATTGAATTTCACCGCAGAACAAAATATACCCTTTTACAGACAGATTAAAACTTGGCCTGCAACAGCTGGGACACCAGATTCAGGATATTGCTATTTTGGCAATTGAATTTCACCCCACAACAAAATATATGTTTTGATGGACACTATTATACTTTGCCAGCCAAAGCTGAAACCACTGATTTATGGCATTGCTTTTTTGGCAATTGAATTTCACCGCAGAACAAAATATACCCATTTACGGACATATTAACACTTGGCCTGCAACAGCTGGGACACTAGATTCAGGGTATTGCTATATTGGCAATTCAATTTCACCCCAGAACAAAATATACCTTTTTACGGACAGGATATCACTTGGCCTGCAACAGCTGGAACACCAGATTCAGTGTATTGCTATTTTGGCAATTGAATTTCACCGCAGAACAAAATATACCCTTTACAGACAGATTAACACTTGGCCTGCAACAGCTGGGACACCAGATTCAGGGTATTGCTATTTTCGCAATTGAATTTCACCCCTGAACAAAATATATGTTTTTATGGACACTATGAAACTTGTCCAGCCACAGCTGAAACCACTGATTTATGGTATTGCTATTTTGGCAATTGAATTTCACCGCAGAACAAAATATATAATTTGTAGGACACTATGAAACTTGGCCAGCCACAGCTGAAACCACTGATTTATGGTATTGCTATTTTGGCAATTGAATTTCACCCCACAACAAAATATACCCATTTACGGACAGATTAACACTTGGCCTGCAACAGCTGTGACACCTGATTAAGGGTATTGCTATTTTGGCAATTGAATTTCACCCCAGAACAAAATATATGTTTTGACGGACACTATTATACTTTGCCAGCCACAGCTGAAACCACTGATTTATGGTATTGCTATTTTGGCAATTGAATTTCACCCCAGAACAAAATATACCCTTTACGGACAGATTAACACTTGGCCTGCAACAGCTCGGACACCAGATTCATGGTATTGCTATTTTGGCAATTGAATTTCACCCCAGAACAAAATATATGTTTTGATGGACACTATTATACTTTGCCAGCCACAGCTGAAACCACTGATTTATGGTATTGCTATTTTGGCAATTGAATTTCACCCCAGAACAAAATATACCCTTTTACGGACAGATTAACACTTGGCCTGCCACAGCTGGGACACTAGATTCAGGGTATTGCTATTTTGGCAATTGAATTTCACCCCAGAACAAAATATATGTTTTGGCGGACACTATTATACTTTGCCAGCCACAGCTGAAACCACTGATTTATGGTATTGCTATTTTGGCAATTGAATTTCACCCCAGAACAAAATATACCCTTTACGGACAGATTAACACTTGGCCTGCAACAGCTGGGACACCAGATTCAGGGTATTGCTATTTTGGCAATTGAATTTCACCCCAGAACAAAATATATGTTTTGACGGACACTATTATACTTTGCCAGCCACAGCTGAAACCACTGATTTATGGTATTGCTATTTTGGCAATTGAATTTCACCCCAGAACAAAATATACTCTTTTACGGACAGATTAATACTTGGCCTGCAACAGCTGGGACACCAGATTCAGGGTATTGCTATTTTGGCAATTGAATTTCACCCCAGAACAAAATATATGTTTTGATGGACACTATTATACTTTTGCCAGCCACAGCTGAAACCACTGATTTATGGCATTGCTATTTTGGCAATTGAATTTCACCCCAGAACAAAATATACCCATTTACGGACATATTAACACTTGGCCTGCAACAGCTGGGACACTAGATTCAGGGTATTGCTATTTTGGCAATTCAATTTCACCCCAGAACAAAATATACCTTTTACGGACACGATATCACTTGGCCTGCAACAGCTGGAACACCAGATTCAGTGGTATTGCTATTTTGGCAATTGAATTTCACCGCAGAACAAAATATACCCTTTTATGGACAGATTAACACTTGGTCTGCAACAGCTGGGACACCAGATTCAGGGTATTGCTATTTTGGCAATTGAATTTCACCTCCAGAACAAAATATATGTTTTGACGGACACTATTAATACTTGGCCAGCCACAGCTGAAACCACTGATTTATGGTATTGCTATTTTGGCAATTGAATTTCACCCCAGAACAAAATATATGTTTTGGCTGACACTATTAATACTTTGCCAGCCACAGTTGAAACCACTAGATTTATGGTATTGCTATGTTGGCAATTGAATTTCACCCCAGAACAAATTATATGTTTTTGCGGACACTATTATACTTTGCCAGCCACAGCTGAAACCACTGATTTATGGTATTGCTATTTTGGCAATTGAATTTCACCCCAGAACAAAATATACCCTTTACGGACAGATTAACACTTGGCCTGCAACAGCTGGGACACCAGATTCAGGGTATTGCTATTTTGGCAATTGAATTTCACCCCAGAACAAAATATACCCTTTACAGACAGATTAACACTTGGCCTGCAACAGCTGGGACACCAGATTCAGGGTATTGCTATTTTGGCAATTGAATTTCACCCCAGAACAAAATATATGTTTTTATGGACACTATGAAACTTGTCCAGCCACAGCTGACACCACTGATTTATGGTATTGCTATTTTGGCAATTGAATTTCACCGCAGAACAAAATATATAATTTGTAGGACACTATGAAACTTGGCCAGCCACAGTTGGAAACCACTGATTTATGGTATTGCTATTTTGGCAATTGAATTTCACCCCACAACAAAATATACCCATTTACGGACAGATTAACACTTGGCCTGCAACAGCTGTGACACCTGATTAAGGGTATTGCTATTTTGGCAATTGAATATCACTCCAGAACAAAATATATGTTTTGGCGGACACTATTATACTTTGCCAGCCACAGCTGAAACCACTGATTTATGGTATGGCTATTTTGGCAATTGAGTTTCACCGCAGAACAAAATATACCCTTTTACAGACCGATTAACTCTTGGCCTGAAACAGCTGGGACACCAGATTCAGGGTATTGCTATTTTGGCAATTGAATTTCTCCCCAGAACAAAATATATTTTTTGGCGGACACTATTATACTTTGCCAGCCACAGCTGAAACCACTGACTTATGGTATTGCTATTTTGGCAAATAAATTTCACCGCAGAACAAAATATACCATTTTACGGAAAGATTAACACTTGGCCTGCCACAGCTGGGAAACAAGATTCAAGGTATTGCTATTTTGGCAATTGGATTTCACACCACAACAAAATATACCCTTTTACGGACAGATTATCACTTGGCCTGCAACAGCTGGTACACCAGATTAAGGGTATTGCTATTTTGGCAATTGAATTTCACGCCAGAACAAAATATATGTTTTGGTGGACACTATTATACTTTGCCAGGCACAGCTGAAACCACTGATTTATGGTATTGCTATTTTGGCAATTGAATTTCACCGCAGAACAAAATATACCCTTTTACAGACCGATTAACACTTGGCCTGCAACAGCTGGGACACCAGATTCAGGGTATTGCTATTTTGGCAATTGAATTTCACCCCAGAACAAAATATATGTTTTTATGGACACTATGAAACTTGGCCAGCCACAGCTGAAACCACTGATTTATGTTATTGCTATTTTGTCAATTGAATTTCACCCCAGAACAAAATATATGTTTTGGCAGACACTATTATACTTTGCCATCCACAGCTGTGACACCAGATTAAGGGTATTGCTATTTTGGCAATTGAATTTCCCCCAGTACAAAATATATGTTTTGCGGACACTATGAAACTTGTCCAGCCACAGCTCGAAACCACTGATTTATGGTATTGCTATTTTGGCAATTGAATTTCACCCCAGAACAAAATATATATATTTGTAGGACACTATGAAACTTGGCCAGCCACAGCTGAAACCACTGATTTATGGTATTGCTATTTTGGCAATTGAATTTCACCCCACAACAAAATTTACCCATTTACGGACAGATTAACACTTGGCCTGCAACAGCTGGTACACCAGATTAACGGTATTGCTATTTTGGCAATTGAATTTCACTCCAGAACAAAATATATGTTTTGGCATACACTATTATACTTTGCCAGCCACAGCTGAAAATACTGATTTATGGTATTGCTATGTTGGCAATTGAATTTCACCGCAGAACAAAATATACCCTTTACAGACCGATTAACACTTGGCCTGCAACAGCTGGGACACCAGATTCAGGGTATTGCTATTTTGGCAATTGAATTTCACCCCAGAATAAAATATATGTTTTGGCGGACACTATTATACTTTGCCAGCCACAGTTGAAACCACAGATTTATGGAATTGCTATTTTGGCAATTGAATTTCACCCCAGAACAAATTATATGTTTTTGCGGACACTATTATACTTTGCTAGCCACAGCTGAAACCACAGATTTATAGTATTGCTATTTTGGCAATTGAATTTAACCCAGAACAAAATATACCCATTTACGGACAGATGAACGCTTGGCCTGCAACAGCTGGGACACCAGATTAAGGGTATTGCTGTTTTGGCAATTGAATTTCACCCAAGAACAAAATATACCCTTTTACGGATAGATTAACACTGGGCCTGCAACAGCTGGGACACTAGATTCAGGGTATTGCTATTTTGGCAATTTAATTTCACCCAAAAACAAAATATACCTTTTTACGGACAGATTATCACTTGGCCTGCAACAGCTGGAACAACAGATTCAGTGTATTGCTATTTTGGCAATTGAATTTCTCCCCAGAACAAAATATATTTTTTGGCGGACACTATTATACTTTGCCAGCCACAGTTGAAACCACTGATTCATGGTATTGCTATTTTGGCAATTGAATTTCACCCAGAACAAATTATATGTTTTTGCGGACACTATTATACTTTGCCAGCCACAGCTGAAACCACTGATTTATGGTATTGCTATTTTGGCAATTGAATTTAACCCAGAACAAAATATACCCTTTTACGGACAGATTAACACTTGGCCTGCAACAGCTGGGACACCAGATTCAGGGTATTGCTATTTTGGCAATTGAATTTAACCCCAGAACAAAATATACCATTTTACGGACAGATTATCACTTGGCCTGCAACAGCTGGGACACCAGATTAAGGGTATTGCTATTTTGGCAATTGAATTTCACCCCAGAACAAAATATATTTTTTGGCGGAGACTATTATACTTTGCCAGCCACATCTGAAACCAATGATTTATGATATTGCTATTTTGGCAATTGAATTTCACCGCAGAACAAAATATACCCATTTACGGACAGATTATCACTTGGCCTTCAACAGCTGGAACACGAGATTCAGTGTATTGCTATTTTGGCAATTGAATTTCACCCCAGAACAAAATATACCCTTTTAAGGACAGATTAACACTTGGCCTGCAACAGCTGGGACACCAGATTCAGGGAATTGCTATTTTGGCAATTTAATTTCACCGCAGAACAAAATATATGTTTTGGCGGACACTATTATACTTTGCCAGCCACAGTTGAAACCACTGATTTATGGTATTGCTATTTTGGCAATTGAATTTCACCCCAGAACAAATTATATGTTTTTGCGGACACTATTATACTTTGCCAGCCACAGCTGAAACCACTGATTTATGGTATTGCTATTTTGGCAATTGAATTTAACCCATAACAAAATATACCCTTTTACAGACAGATTAACACTTGGCCTGCAACAGCTGGGACACCAGATTAAGGGTATTGCTATTTTAACAATTGAATTTCACCGCAGAACAAAATAAACCCTTTACGGACAGATTAACACTTGGCCTGCAACAGCTGGGACACCAGATTCAGGGTATTGCTATTTTGGCAATTGAATTTAACCCCAGAACAAAATATATGTTTTTATGGACACTATGAAACTAGGCCAGCCACAGCTGAAACCACTGATTTATGGTATTGCTATTTTGGCAATTGAATTTCACCCCAGAACAAAATATATGTTTTGGCAGACACTATTATACTTTGCCATCCACAGCTGTGACACCAGATTTATGGTATTGCTATTTTGGCAATTGAATTTCACCCCAGAACAAAATATATAATTTGTAGGACACTATGAAACTTGGCCAGCCACAGCTGAAACCACTGATTTATGGTATTGCTATTTTGGCAATTGAATTTCACCCCACAACAAAATATACCCATTTACGGACAGATTAACACTTGGCCTGCAACAGCTGGGACACCAGATTAAGGGTATTGCTATTTTGGCAATTGAATTTCACCCCAGAACAAAATATATGTTTTGGCGGACACTATTATACTTTGCCAGCCACAGATGAAACAAATGATTTATGCTATTGCTTTTTTGGCAATTGAATTTCACCGCAGAACAAAATATATCCTTTACGGACAGATTAACACTTGGCCTGCAACAGCTGGGACACCAGATTCAGTGTATTGCTATTTAGTCAATTGAATTTCACCGCAGAACAAAATATACCCTTTTACAGACCGATTAACTCTTGGCCTGAAACAGCTGGGACACCAAGTTCAGGGTATTGCTATTTTGGCAATTGAATTTCTCCCCAGAACAAAATATATTTTTTGGCGGACACTATTATACTTTGCCAGCCCCAGCTGAAACCACAGATTTATTGTATTGCAATTTTGGCAATTGAATTTCACCGCAGAACAAAATATACCCTTTTACGGACAGATTAACACTTGGCCTGCAACAGCTCGGACACCAGATTCATGGTATTGCTATTTTGGCAATTGAATTTCACCCCAGAACAAAATATATGTTTTTGCGGATACTATTAAACTTTGCCAGCCCCAGCTGAAACCACAGATTTATTGTATTGCTATTTTGGCAATTGAATTTCACCGCAGAACAAAATATACCCTTTTACGGACAGATAAAAACTTGGCCTGCAACAGCTGGGACACCAGATTCAGGATATTGCTATTTTGGCAATTGAATTTCACCCCACAACAAAATATATGTTTTGATGGACACTATTATACTTTGACAGCCAAAGCTGAAACCACTGATTTATGGCATTGCTTTTTTGGCAATTGAATTTCACCGCAGAACAAAATATACCCATTTACGGACAGATTAACACTTGGCCTGCAACAGCTGGGACACTAGATTCAGGGTATTGCTATTTTGGCAATTCAATTTCACCCTAGAACAAAATATACCTTTTTACGGACAGGATATCACTTGGCCTGCAACAGCTGGAACACCAGATTCAGTGTATTGCTATTTTGGCAATTGAATTTCACCGCAGAACAAAATATACCCTTTTATGGACAGATTAACACTTGGTCTGCAACAGCTGGGACACCAGATTCAGGGTATTGCTATTTTGGCAATTGAATTTCACCTCAGAACAAAATATTTGTTTTGGCGGACACTATTATACTTTGCCAGCCACAGTTGAAACCACTGTTTTATGGTATTGATATGTTGGCAATTGAATTTCACCCCAGAACAAATTATATGTTTTTGCGGACACTATTATACTTTGCCAGCCACAGCTGAAACCACTGATTTATGGTATTGCTATTTTGGCAATTGAATTTAACCCAGAACAAAATATACCCTTTTACGGACAGATTAACACTTGGCCTGCAACAGCTGGGACACCAGATTAAGGGTATTGCTATTTTGGCAATTGAATTTCACCGCAGAACAAAATATACCCTTTACAGACAGATTAACACTTGGCCTGCAACAGCTGGGACACCAGATTCAGGGTATTGCTATTTTCGCAATTGAATTTCACCCCTGAACAAAATATATGTTTTTATGGACACTATGAAACTTGTCCAGCCACAGCTGAAACCACTGATTTATGGTATTGCTATTTTGGCAATTGAATTTCACCGCAGAACAAAATATATAATTTGTAGGACACTATGAAACTTGGCCAGCCACAGTTGAAACCACTGATTTATGGTATTGCTATTTTGGCAATTGAATTTCACCCCACAACAAAATATACCCATTTACGGACAGATTAACACTTGGCCTGCAACAGCTGTGACACCTGATTAAGTGTATTGCTATTTTGGCAATTGAATTTCACCCCAGAACAAAATATATGTTTTGGCGGACACTATTATACTTTGCCAGCCACAGCTGAAACCACTGATTTATGGTATGGCTATTTTGGCAATTGAGTTTCACCGCAGAACAAAATATACCCTTTTACGGACAGATTAACACTTGGCATGCAACAGCTCGGACACCAGATTCATGGTATTGCTATTTTGGCAATTGAATTTCACCCCAGAGCAAAATATATGTTTTTGCGGATACTATTATACTTTGCCAGCCACAGCTGAAACCACTGATTTATGGTATTGCTATTTGGGCAATTGAATTTCACCGCAGAACAAAATATACCCTTTTACGGACAGATTAAAACTTGGCCTGCAACAGCTGGGACACCAGATTCAGGATATTGCTATTTTGGCAATTGAATTTCACCCCACAACAAAATATATGTTTTGATGGACACTATTATACTTTGCCAGCCAAAGCTGAAACCACTGATTTATGGCATTGCTTTTTGGCAATTGAATTTCACCGCAGAACAAAATATACCCATTTACGGACAGATTAACACTTGGCCTGCAACAGCTGGGACACTAGATTCAGGGTATTGCTATATTGGCAATTCAATTTCACCCCAGAACAAAATATACCTTTTTACGGACAGGATATCACTTGGCCTGCAACAGCTGGAACACCAGATTCAGTGTATTGCTATTTTGGCAATTGAATTTCACCGCAGAACAAAATATACCCTTTTATGGACAGATTAACACTTGGTCTGCAACAGCTGGGACACCAGATTCAGGGTATTGCTATTTTGGCAATTGAATTTCACCCCAGAACAAAATATATGTTTTGGCTGACACTATTATACTTTGCCAGCCACAGTTGAAACCACTGTTTTATGGTATTGATATGTTGGCAATTGAATTTCACCCCAGAGCAAATTATATGTTTTTGCGGACACTATTATACTTTGCCAGCCACAGCTGAAACCACTGATTTATGGTATTGCTATTTTGGCAATTGAATTTAACCCAGAACAAAATATACCCTTTTACGGACAGATTAACACTTGGCCTGCAACAGCTGGGACACCAGATTAAGGGTATTGCTATTTTGGCAATTGAATTTCACCGCAGAACAAAATATACCCTTTACAGACAGATTAACACTTGGCCTGCAACAGCTGGGACACCAGATTCAGGGTATTGCTATTTTGGCAATTGAATTTCACCCCAGAACAAAATATATGTTTTTATGGACACTATGAAACTTGTCCAGCCACAGCTGAAACCACTTATTTATGGTATTGCTATTTTGGCAATTGAATTTCACCGCAGAACAAAATATATAATTTGTAGGACACTATGAAACTTGGCCAGCCACAGTTGAAACCACTGATTTATGGTATTGCTATTTTGGCAATTGAATTTCACCCCACAACAAAATATACCCATTTACGGACAGATTAACACTTGGCCTGCAACAGCTGTGACACCAGATTCAGGGTATTGCTATTTTGGCAATTGAATTTCTCCCCAGAACAAAATATATTTTTTGGCGGACACTATTATACTTTGCCAGCCACAGCTGAAACCACTGACTTATGGTATTGCTATTTTGGCAAATAAATTTCACCGCAGAACAAAATATACCATTTTACGGAAAGATTAACACTTGGCCTGCCACAGCTGGGAAACCAGATTAAAGGTATTGCTATTTTGGCAATTGGATTTCACACCACAACAAAATATACCCTTTTACGGACAGATTATCACTTGGCCTGCAACAGCTGGTACACCAGATTAAGGGTATTGCTATTTTGGCAATTGAATTTCACGCCAGAACAAAATATATGTTTTGGTGGACACTATTATACTTTGCCAGGCACAGCTGAAACCACTGATTTATGGTATTGCTATTTTGGCAATTGAATTTCACCGCAGAACAAAATATACCCTTTTACAGACCGATTAACACTTGGCCTGCAACAGCTGGGACACCAGATTCAGGGTATTGCTATTTTGGCAATTGAATTTCACCCCAGAACAAAATATATGTTTTTATGGACACTATGAAACTTGGCCAGCCACAGCTGAAACCACTGATTTATGTTATTGCTATTTTGTCAATTGAATTTCACCCCAGAACAAAATATATGTTTTGGCAGACACTATTATACTTTGCCATCCACAGCTGTGACACCAGATTAAGGGTATTGCTATTTTGGCAATTGAATTGCACCCCAGTACAAAATATATTTTTTTGCGGACACTATGAAACTTGTCCAGCCACAGCTCAAACCACTGATTTATGGTATTGCTATTTTGGCAATTGAATTTCACCCCAGAACAAAATATATAATTTGTAGGAAACTATGAAACTTGGCCAGCCACAGCTGAAACCACTGATTTATGGTATTGCTATTTTGGCAATTGAATTTCACCCCACAACAAAATTTACCCATTTACGGACAGATTAACACTTGGCCTGCAACAGCTGGTACACCAGATTAACGGTATTGCTATTTTGGCAATTGAATTTCACTCCAGAACAAAATATATGTTTTGGCATACACTATTATACTTTGCCAGCCACAGCTGAAAATACTGATTTATGGTATTGCTATGTTGGCAATTGAATTTCACCGCAGAACAAAATATACCCTTTTACAGACCGATTAACACTTGGCCTGCAACAGCTGGGACACCAGATTCAGGGTATTGCTATTTTGGCAATTGAATTTCACCCCAGAATAAAATATATGTTTTGGCGGACACTATTATACTTTGCCAGCCACAGTTGAAACCACAGATTTATGGTATTGCTATTTTGGCAATTGAATTTCACCCCAGAACAAATTATATGTTTTTGCGGACACTATTATACTTTGCTAGCCACAGCTGAAACCACAGATTTATAGTATTGCTATTTTGGCAATTGAATTTAACCCAGAACAAAATATACCCATTTACGGACAGATTAACACTTGGCCTGCAACAGCTGGGACACCAGATTAAGGGTATTGCTGTTTTGGCAATTGAATTTCACCCAAGAACAAAATATACCCTTTTACGGATAGATTAACACTTGGCCTGCAACAGCTGGGACACTAGATTCAGGGTATTGCTATTTTGGCAATTTAATTTCACCCAAAAACAAAATATACCTTTTTACGGACAGATTATCACTTGGCCTGCAACAGCTGGAACAACAGATTCAGTGTATTGCTATTTTGGCAATTGAATTTCTCCCCAGAACAAAATATATTTTTTGGCGGACACTATTATACTTTGCCAGCCACAGTTGAAACCACTGATTTATGGTATTGCTATTTTGGCAATTGAATTTCACCCAGAACAAATTATATGTTTTTGCGGACACTATTATACTTTGCCAGCCACAGCTGAAACCACTGATTTATGGTATTGCTATTTTGGCAATTGAATTTAACCCAGAACAAAATATACCCTTTTACGGACAGATTAACACTTGGCCTGCAACAGCTGGGACACCAGATTAAGGGTATTGCTATTTTGGCAATTGAATTTCAACCCAGAACAAAATATATGTTTTTATGGACACTATGAAACTTGTCCAGCCACAGCTGAAACCACTGATTTATGGTATTGCTATTTTGGCAATTGAATTTCACCCCAGAACAAAATATATAATTTGTAGGACACTATGAAACTTGGCCAGCCACAGCTGAAACCACTGATTTATGGTATTGCTATTTTGGCAATTGAATTTCACCCCACAACAAAATATAACCATTTACGGACAGATTAACACTTGGCCTGCTACAGCTGGGACACCAGATTAAGGGTATTGCTATTTTGGCAATTGAATTTCACCCCAGAACAAAATATATGTTTTGGCGGACACTATTATACTTTGCAAGCCACAGCTGAAACCACTGATTTATGGTATGGCTATTTTGGCAATTGAGTTTTACCGCAGAACAAAATATACCCTGTTACAGACCGATTAACACTTGGCCTGAAACAGCTGGGACACGAGATTCAGGGTATTGCTATTTTGGCAATTGAATTTCACCCCAGAATAAAATATATGTTTTGGTGGACTCTATTATACTTTGCCAGCCACAGTTGAAACCACAGATTTATGGTATTGCTATTTTGGTAATTGAATTTCACCCCAGAACAAATTACATGTTTTTGCGGACACTATTATACTTTGCTAGCCACAGCTGAAACCACTGATTAATAGTATTGCTATTTTTGCAATTGAATTTAACCCAGAACAAAACATACCCATTTACGGACAGATTAACACTTGGCCTGCAACAGCTGGGACACCAGATTAAGGGTATTGCTATTTTGGCAATTGAATTTCACCCAAGAACAAAATATACCCTTTTACGGATAGATTAACACTTGGCCTGCAACAGCTGGGACACTAGATTAAGGGTATTGCTATTTTGGCAATTTAATTTCACCCCAGAACAAAATATACCTTTTTACGGACAGATTATCACTTGGCCTGCAACAGGTGGAACAACTGATTCAGTGTATTGCTATTTTGGCAATTGAATTTCACCGCAGAACAAAATATACCCTTTTACGGACAGATTAACACTTGGCCTGCAACAGCTGGGACACCAGATTCAGGGTATTGCTATTTTGGCAATTGAATTTCACCCCAGAACAAAATATATATTTTGGCGGACACTATTATACTTTGCCAGCCACAGTTGAAACCACTGATTTATGGTATTGCTATTTTGGCAATTGAATTTAACCCCAGAACTAATTACATGTTTTTGCGGACACTATTATACTTTGCCAACCACAGCTGAAACCACTGATTTATGGTATTGCTATTTTGGCAATTGAATTTAACCCAAAACAAAATATACCCTTTTACGGACAGATTAACACTTGGCCTGCAACAGCTGGGACACCAGATTCAGGGTATTGCTATTTTGGCAATTGAATTTCACCCCAGAACAAAATATACCCTTTACAGACAGATTAACACTTGGCCTGCAGCAGCTGTGACACCAGATTCAGGGTATTGCTATTTTGGCAATTGTATTTCACCCCAGAACAAAATATATGTTTTTATGGACACTATGAAACTTGTCCAGCCACAGCTGAAACCACTGATTTATGGTATTGCTATTTTGGCATTTGAATTTCACCGCAGAACAAAATATATAATTTGTAGGACACTATGAAACTTGGCCAGCCACAGTTGAAACCACTGATTTATGGTATTGCTATTTTGGCAATTGAATTTCACCCCACAACAAAATATACACATTTACGGACAGATTAACACTTGGCCTGCAACAGCTGTGACACCTGATTAAGGGTATTGCTATTTTGGCAATTGAATTTCACCCCAGAACAAAATATATGTTTTGGCGGACACTATTATACTTTGCCAGCCACAGCTGAAACCACTGATTTATGGTATGGCTATTTTGGCAATTGAGTTATACCGCAGAACAAAATATACCCTTTTACAGACCGATTAACTCTTGGCCTGAAACAGCTGGGACACCAGATTCAGGGTATTGCTATTTTGGCAATTGAATTTCTCCCCAGAACAAAATATATTTTTTGGCGGACACTATTATACTTTGCCAGACACAGCTGAAACCACTGATTTATTGTATTGCTATTTTGGCGATTGAATTTAACCGCAGAACAAAATATACCCTTTTACGGACAGATTAACACTTGACCTGCAACAGCTCGGACACCAGATTCAGGGTATTGCTATTTTGGCAATTGAATTTCACCCCAGAACAAAATATATGTTTTTGCGGATACTATTAAACTTTGCCAGCCACAGCTGAAACCACTGATTTATGGCATTGCTATTTGGACAATTGAATTTCACCGCAGAACAAAATATACCCTTTTACAGACAGATTAAAACTTGGCCTGCAACAGCTGGGACACCAGATTCAGGGTATTGCTATTTTGGCAATTGAATTTCACCCCACAACAAAATATATGTTTTGATGGACACTATTATATTTTGCCAACCAAAACTGAAACCACTGATTTATGGCATTGCTTTTTTGGCAATTGAATTTCACCGCAGAACAAAATATACCCATTTACGGACAGATTAACACTTGGCCTGCAACAGCTGGGACACTAGATTCAGGGTATTGCTATTTTGGCAATTCAATTTCACCCCAGAACAAAATATACCTTTTTACGGACAGGATATCACTTGGCCTGCAACAGCTGGAACACCAGATTCAGTGTATTGCTATTTTGCCAATTGAATTTCACCGCAGAACAAAATATACCCTTTTACGGACAGATTAACACTTGGTCTGCAACAGCTGGGACACCAGATTCAGGGTATTGCTATTTTGGCAATTGAATTTCACCCCAGAACAAAATATATGTTTTGGCGGACACTATTATACTTTGCCAGCCACAGTTGAAACCACTGTTTTATGGTATTGATATGTTGGCAATTGAATTTCACCCCAGAACAAATTATATGTTTTTGCGGATACTATTATACTTTGCCAGCCACAGCTGAAACCACTGATTTATGGTATTGCTATTTTGGCAATTGAATTTAACCCAGAACAAAATATACCCTTTTACGGACAGATTAACACTTGGCCTGCAACAGCTGGGACACCAGATTAAGGGTATTGCTATTTTGGCAATTGAATTTCACCGCAGAACAAAATATACCCATTACAGACAGATTAACACTTGGCCTGCAACAGCTGGGACACCAGTTTCAGGGTATTGCTATTTTGGCAATTGAATTTCACCCCAGAACAAAATATATGTTTTTATGGACACTATGAAACTTGTCCAGCCACAGTTGAAACCACTGATTTATGGTAGTGCTATTTTGGCAATTGAATTTCACCGCAGAACAAAATATATAATTTGTAGGACACTATGAAACTTGGCCAGCCACAGTTGAAACCACTGATTTATGGTATTGCTATTTTGGCAATTGAATTTGACCCCACAACAAAATATACCCATTTACGGACAGATTAACACTTGGCCTGCAACAGCTGTGACACCGGATTAAGTGTATTGCTATTTTGGCAATTGAATTTCACCCCAGAACAAAATATATGTTTTGGCGGACACTATTATACTTTGCAAGCCACAGCTGAAACCACTGATTTATGGTATGGCTATTTTGGCAATTGAGTTTCACCGCAGAACAAAATATACCCTTTTACAGACCGATTAACTCTTGGCCTGAAACAGCTGGGACACCAGATTCAGGGTATTGCTATTTTGGCAATTGAATTTCTCCCCAGAACAAAATATATTTTTTGGCGGACACTATTATACTTTGCCAGCCACAGCTGAAACCGCTGATTTATGGTATTGCTATTTTGGCAATTGAATTTCACGACAGAACAAAATATACCCTTTTACGGACAGATTAACACTTGGCCTGCAACAGCTCGGACACCATATTCAGGGTATTGCTATTTTGGCAATTGAATTACACCCCAGAACAAAATATATGTTTTTGCGGATACTATTAAACTTTGCCAGCCACAGCTGAAACCACTGATTTATGGTATTGCTATTTGGGCAATTGAATTTCACCGCAGAACAAAATATACCCTTTTACGGACAGATTAAAACTTGGCCTGCAACAGCTGGGACACCAGATTCAGGGTATTGCTATTTTGGCAATTGAATTTCACCCCACAACAAAATATATGTTTTGATGGACACTATTATACTTTGCCAGCCAAAGCTGAAACCACTGATTTATGGCATTGCTTTTTTGGCAATTGAATTTCACCGCAGAACAAAATATACCCATTTACGGACAGATTAACACTTGGCCTGCAACAGCTGGGACACTAGATTCAGGGTATTGCTATTTTGGCAATTCAATTTTTCCCCAGAACAAAATATACCTTTTTACGGACAGGATATCACTTGGCCTGCAACAGCTGGAACACCAGATTCAGTGTATTGCTATTTTGGCAATTGAATTTCACCGCAGAACAAAATATATGTTTTTGCGGACACTATTATTCTTTGCCAGCCACAGCTGAAACCACTGATTTATGGTATTGCTATTTTGGCAATTGAATTTCACCGCAGAACAAAATATACCCTTTTACGGACAGATTAACACTTGGCCTGCAACAGCTCGGACACCAGATTCAGGGTATTGCTATTTTGGCAATTGAATTTCACCCCAGAACAAAATATATGTTTTTGCGGATACTATTAAACTTTGCCAGCCACAGCTGAAACCACTGATTTATGGTATTGCTATTTGGGCAATTGAATTTCACTGCAGAACAAAATATACCCTTTTACGGACAGATTAAAACTAGGCCTGCAACAGCTGGGACACCAGATTCAGGGTATTGCTATTTTGGCAATTGAATTTCACCCCACAACAAAATATATGTTTTTTTGGACACTATGAAACTTGGCCAGCCACAGCTGAAACTACTGATTTATGGTATTGCTATTTTGGCAATTGAATTTCAACCCAGAACAAAATATGTGTTTTGGCAGACACTATTATACTTTGCCATCCACAGTTGTGACACCAGATTTATGGTATTGCTATTTTGGCAATTGAATTTCACCCCAGAACAAAATATATGTTTTGCGGACACTATGAAACTTGGCCAGCCACAGCTCAAACCACTGATTTATGGTATTGCTATTTTGGCAATTGAATTTCACCCCAGAACAAAATATATAATTTGTATGACACTATGAAACTTGGCCAGCCACAGCTGAAACCACTGATTTATGGTATTGCTATTTTGGCAATTGAATTTCACCACAGAAAATAATTTATCCTTAGCCAGACAGCAGACCGTATTATACGTGGCTAGCCAAAGCTGGAACACCAGATTTAGGGGATTGGTATTTGGGCAATTGCATTTAACCCCTTAATAAAATATAGAAATTGCTATCCTGAGTTTCTAATGGTGACAATTAGCACAGCCAAGCCCCTGATGTAGGATATAGCAAAAAAAAAAACTAGTATTGATGGATTCATGGACTTGGTTGCAGCTTGTTCTGGTGCACCACAAGTCACAAAATGGCCGCCGATCACCCCAGAAAATAAGTAATAGAAAAACGCTCTGTGCAGCCTAAAAACCAGTGAGCAAGTAACTAGCAGAAGTTCAATCATTCACAGCTGTAGATCGATCAGTTCATTAGGTGCTGTTGCTGACTTTTCCCTGCATAATCTCGCCCTCACAGAAGCTGTGTCCTCTCCCTACACTAATCAGAGCAGTGTGACTTTCAGCGCTACGTGACTCCAGCTTAAATAGAGGCTGGGTCACATGCTGCACTTGGCCAATCACAGCCATGCCATTAGTAGACATGGCTGTGATGGGCTCTTAGGGCAAGAAGTAAAACGCTAGCTGATTGGCTGCTGTGGAGCCCTTCAGAAAGCTGGAAGTAATCGCCGAACAACGAACCCGAACTTTTTTGAAAATGTTCGGGTTCGGGTCCGTGTCCCGAACACCCCAAAATTCGGTATGAACCCGAACTATTCTCGAACTGTTCGCTCAACACTAACCATGACAAATTGTATTTACCACTGTGCAGTGTGTTTGTAGAAGGGAGCATTTAATTATGTCGTTGTTACTTATCCATAAAACACTTTTAATTTTGCTACTGCACATAATAGTGCAGTACAGCAATTTTACTGCACCAATATACCACTTTAATTTAGTGAATTTTAGTGCATCAATATACCAGTTTAATTGAGTGCATTTTGCTGCATCAGTATACCAGTATAATTCAGTACAGTTTTACTATGTCAATATACTAGTTTAATTCTGAACAATTAACTTGTCATTATTCCATTGTAAGTTGTCATTATCAGTGTGCACTGTGTTAATAGAAGGAAATGTTTAATTGCACCTCTGTTAATTACTAGAGATGAGCGAACTTCAAAAATTAGTTCGGCTTTCGGGTTGGGATAATTGCCGCATTCCATTATGTATTCCACTACCGCGGACTATCCCGGCATATGGAATCCATAAGGGGCGGCTTCCACGAACCCGAACTTTGGAAAAGCCGAAGGACCTGGGGTGACGTCACCATCATGTGATCAGTGCAGGGGGCGTGGCTCAGCACTGGATTTGGAATTCTAAATATTCACAAATTCTCGAAGTGCCAATATTCGCGCTAAATATTCGCGATTCGAATATTCGTGTCCAACACTAATCTTCATGAAGCAGCAAATATCCTGCTAGCTAGTTAATTACTTTACACAGTTTAGTGTCATCTGCAAAAATTGATATTTTACTATGCAAGCCTTCTACAAATATCATTAATAAATATATTGAAGAGAATAGGCCCGATGCTGACCCCTGAGGTACTCCACTAGTGACAGTGACCCAATCTAAGTGTGTACCGTTAATAACCACGCTCTGTTTTCTATTACTGAGCCAGTTACTTATAGAGTTCAGCGAAGACCTGGATGTTCGAGTTCGAGAAGTTCGGCCGAACTTCCCGAAAATGTTCGGGTTCCGGATCCGAACTCGACCCGAACTTTATCCCGAACCACATTGAAGTCAATGGGGACCCGAACTTTTGGGCAATAAAAAGGCTGTAAAATAGTCCAGGAAAGGGCTAGAGGGCTGCTAAAGGCATCAAAATGAAGGTAAACGCCCTGCAAACAAATGTGGATAGGGGAATGAATTAAAATAAGATAAATAAAAATTAACCAATATCAATTGGAGAGCGGTCCCATAGCAGAGAATCAGGTTTTAAGTCACCCACCAATGGAGAAGGTCACTTTCTGTTATTTCGGCCGCAGCACCCAGACAGAAGAGAGAGGTCCCACAGCAATGAATAATGCGTCATATCACCCACTACTGGAGAAGGTCACTTTGAGTTTTTTAGGCTCCAGCACCCAGATAGAGGAGAGAGGTCCCACAGCAAGGAATCATGCGTCATATCACACACCACTGGAGAAGGCCACTTTCAGTTACTTAGGCCCCAGCACCCAGACAGAGGAAAGAGGACCCACAGCAAGGAATAAGGCGTCTTATCACCCACCACTGGAGAAGGCCACTTTCAGTTATTTAGGCCCCAGCACCCAGAAAGAGGAGAGAGGTCCCATAGCCAGGTAACATGCGTCATATAACCCACCACTGGAGAAGGCCACTTTCAGTTATTTAGGCCCCATCACCCAGACAGAGGAGAGAGGTCCCACAGAAAGGAATAAGGCGTCATATCAACCACCACTGGAGAAGGTCACTTTGAGTTATTTAGGCCCCAGCACCCAGACAGAGGAGAGAGGTCCCACAGCAAGAAATCATGCGTCATATCACCCACCACTGGAGAAAGCCACTTTCAGTTATTTAGGCCCCAGCACCCAGAAAGAGGAGAGAGGTGCCATAGCCAGGAAACATGCGTCATATAACCCACCACTGGAGAAGGCCACTTTCAGTTATTTAGGCCCCATCACCCAGACAGAGGAGAGAGGTCCCACAGAAAGGAATAAGGCGTCATATCAACAACCACTGGAGAAGTTCCCTTTGAGTTATTTAGGCCCCATCACCCAGACAGAGGAGAGAGGTCCCACAGCAAGGAATAAGGCGTCATATCAAACACCACTGGAGAAGTTACCTTTGAGTTATTTAGGCCCCATCACCCAGACAGAGGAGAGAGGTCCCACAGCAAGGAATAATGCGTCATATCACCCACTACTGGAGAAGGTCAATTTCAGTTTTTTAGGCCCCAGCACCCAGATAGAGGAGAGAGGTCCCACAGCAAGGAATCATGCGTCATATCACATACCACTGGAGAAGTCCACTTTCAGTTACTTAGGCCCCAGCACCCAGACAGAGGAGAGAGGTCCCACAGCAAGGAATATGGCGTCTTATCACCCACCACTGGAGAAGGCCACTTTCAGTTATTTTGGCACAAGCACCCAGACAGAGGAGAGAGGTCCCACAGCAAGGAAAAAGGCGTCATATCAACCACTACTGGAGAAGATCACTTTGAGTTTTTTAGGCTCCAGCATCCAGATAGAGGAGAGAGGTCCCACAGCAAGGAATCATGCGTCATATAACACACCAATGGAGAAGGCCACTTTCAGTTATTTAGGCCCCAGCACCCAGATAGAGGAGAGAAGTCCCATAGCCAGGAATCATGCGTCATATCACCCACCACTGGAGAAGGCCACTTTCAGTTATTTAGGCCCCATCACCCAGACAGAGGAGAGAAGTCCCACAGAAAGGAATAAGGCGTCATATCAACCACCACTGGAGAAGGTCACTTTCAGTTATTTAGGCCCCAGCACCCAGACAGAGGAGAGAGGTCACACAGCAAGGAATCATGCATCTTATCACCCACCACTGGAGAAGGCCACTTCCAGATATTTAGGCCCCAGCACCCAGACAAAGGAGAGAGGTCCCACAGCAAGGAAAAAGGCGTCATATCACCCACCACTGGAGAAGGCCACTTCCAGATATTTAGGCCCCAGCACCCAGACAGAGGAGAGAGGTCCCATAGCAAGGAATAAGGCGTCATATCACCCACCACTGGAGAAAGCCACATTCAGTTATTTAGGCCCCAGCACCCAGACAGAGGAGAGAGGTCCCACAGCAAGGAATAAGGCATCATATCACAAACCACTGGAGAAGTTCCCTTTGAGTTATTTAGGCCCAATCACACAGACAGCAGAGAGAGGTCCCACAGAAAGGAATAAGGCGTCATATCACCCACCACTGGAGAAGGTCACTTTGAGTTATTTAGGCCCCAGCACCCAGACAGAGGAGAGAGGTCCCACAGCAAGGAATAATGTGTCATATCACACACCACTGGAGAAGGCCACTTTCAGTTATTTAGGCCCAAGCACTCAGACAGAGGAGAGTGGTCCCATAGCAAGGAATCATGCGTCATATCACCCACCACTGGAGAAGGCCACTTTCAGTTGTTTAGGCCCCATCACCATACAGAAGAGAGTGGTCCCACAGAAAGGAATAAGGCGTCACATCAACCACCACGGAGAAGGTCACTTTGAGTTATTTAGGCCCCAGCACCCAGACAGAGGAGAGAGGTCCCAAAGCAAGGAATAAAGCGTCATATCACCCACCACGGGAGAAGGCCACTTCCAGATATTTAGGCCCCAGCACCCAGACAAAGGAGAGAGGTCCCACAGCAAGGAAAAAGGCGTCATATCACCCACCACTGGAGAAGGCCACTTCCAGATATTTAGGCCCAAGCACCGAGATAGAGGAGAGAGGTCCCACAGCAAGGAATAAGGCGTCATATCACCCACCACTGGAGAAGGTCACTTTGAGTTATTTAGGCCCCAGCACCCAGACAGAGGAGAGAGGTCCCACAGCAAGGAATCATGCGTCATATCACCCACCACTGGAGAAGGCCACTTTCAGTTATTTAGGTCCCACAGCAAGGAATAATGTGTCATATCACCCAACACTGGAGAAGGCCACTTTCAGTTATTTAGGCCCCAGCACCCAGACAGAGGAGAGAGGTCCCATAGCAAGGAATCATGCGTCATATCACCCACCACTGAAGAAGGCCACTTTCAGTTGTTTAGGCCCCATCACCCATACAGAGGAGAGAGGTCCCACAGAAAGGAATAAGGCGTCACATCAACCACCACGGGAGAAGGTCACTTTGAGTTATTTAGGCCCCAGCACCCAGACAGAGGAGAGAGGTCCTCAGCAAGGAATCATGCGTCATATCACCCACCACTGGAGAAGGCAACATTCAGTTATTTAGGCCCCAGCACCAAGACAGAGGAGAGAGGTCCCACAGCAAGGAAGAAGGCGTCATATCACCCACCAATGGAAAAGGCCACATTCATATATTTAGGCCCCAGCACCCAGACAGAGGAGAGAGGTCCCACAGCAAGGAATAAGTAGTCATATAACTCACCACTGGAGAAGGCCACTTTCAGTTAGTTAGGCCCCAGCACCCAGACAGAGGAGAGAGGTCCCGCAGCAAGGAATAAGGCGTCATATCACCCACCACTGGAGAAAGCCACATTCAGTTATTTAGGCCCCAGCACCGAGACAGAGGAGAGAGGTCCAACAGCAACGAATAAGGCGTCATATGACACACCACTGGAGAAGTTCCCTTTGAGTTATTTAGGCCCCATCACCCAGACAGAGGAGAGAGGTCCCACAGCAAGGAATAAGGCGTCTTATCACCCACCACTGGAGAAGGCCACTTTCAGTTATTTAGGCCCCAGCAACCAGACAGAGGAGAGAGGTCCCACAGCAAGGAAGAAGGCGTCATATCACCCACCAATGGAAAAGGCCACATTCATATATTTAGGCCCCAGCACCCAGACAGAGGAGAGAGGTCCCACAGCAATGAATAAGGAGTCATATAACCCACCACTGGAGAAGGCCACTTTCAGTTAGTTAGGCCCCAGCACCCAGACAGAGGAGAGACGTCCCACAGCAAGGAATTTGGCGTCATATCACCCACCACTGGAGAAAGACACATTCAGTTATTTAGGCCCCAGCACCCAGACAGAGGAGAGAGGTCCAACAGCAAGGAATAAGGCGTCTTATCACACACCACAGGAGAAGGCCACTTTCAGTTACTTAGGCCCCATCACCCAGACAGAGGAGAGAGGTCCCACAGCAAGGAATAAGGCGTCTTATCACACACCACAGGAGAAAGACACATTCAGTTATTTAGGCCCCAGCACCCAGACAGAGGAGAGAGGTCCAACAGCAAGGAATAAGGCGTCACATGACACACCACTGGAGAAGTTCCCTTTGAGTTATTTAGGCCCCATCACCCAGACAGAGGAGAGAGGTCCCACAGCAAGGAATAAGGCGTCTTATCACACACCACTGGAGAAGGCCACTTTCAGTTACTTAGGCCCCAGCACCCAGACAGAGGAGAGAGGTCCCACAGCAAGGAATAAGGCGTCTTATCACCCACCACTGGAGAAGGCCACTTTCAGTTATTTAGGCCCCAGCACCCAGATAGAGGAGAGAGGTCCCATAGCCAGGTAACATGCGTCATATAACCCACCACTGGAGAAGGCCACTTTCAGTTATTTAGGCCCCATCACCCAGACAGAGGAGAGAGGTCCCACAGCAAGGAATAAGTCATCATATCTCACACCACTGGAGAAGGCCACTTTCAGTTACTTAGGCCCCAGCACCCAGACAGAGGAGAGAGGTCCCACAGCAAGGAATAAGGCGTCTTATCACCCACCACTGGAGAAGGCCACTTTCAGTTATTTAGGCCCCATCACCCATACAGAGGAGAGAGGTCCCACAGAAAGGAATAAGGCGTCACATCAACCACCACGGGAGAAGGTCACTTTGAGTTATTTAGGCCCCAGCACCCAGAAAGAGGAGAGAGGTACCACAGCAAGGAATAAGGCGTCTTATCACACACCACAGGAGAAGGCCACTTTCAGTTACTTAGGCCCCAGCACCCAGACAGAGGAGAGACGTCCCACAGCAAGGAATAAGGTGTCTTATCACCCACCACTGATGAAGGCCACTTTCAGTTATTTAGGCCCCAGTACCCAGATAGAGGAGAGAGGTCCCATAGCCAGGTAACATGCGTCATATAACCCACCACTGGAGAAGGCCACTTTCAGTTATTTAGGCCCCATCACCCAGACAGAGGAGAGAGGTCCCACAGCAAGGAATAAGGCGTCTTATCACACACCACTGGAGAAGTTCCCTTTGAGTTATTTAGGCCCCATCACCCAGACAGAGGAGAGAGGTCCCACAGCAAGGAATAAGGCGTCTTATCACCCACCACTGGAGAAGGCCACTTTCAGTTATTTAGGCCCCAGCACCCAGACAAAGGAGACAGGTCCCACAGCAAGGAATCATGCGTCATTTCACCCACCACTGGAGAAAGCCACTTTCAGTTATTTAGACCCCAGCACCCAGACAGAGGAGAGAGGTCCCAAAGCAAGGAATAAGGCGTCATATCACCCATCACTGGAGAAAGCCACATTCAGTTATTTAGGCTCCAGCAACCAGACAGAGGAGAGAGGTCCCACAGCAAGGAATAAGGCGACATATCAACCACCACTGGAGAAGTTCCCTTTGAGTTATTTAGGCCCCATCACCCAGACAGAAGAGAGAGGTCCCACAGCAAGGAATAAGTCGTCATATCACACACCACTGGAGAAGTTCCCTTTGAGTTATTTAGGCCCCATCACCCAGACAGAGGAGAGAGGTCCCACTGCAAGGAATAAGGCGTCATATCACCCACTACTGGAGAAGGTCACTTTGAGTTTTTTAGGCTCCAGCACCCAGATAGAGGAGAGAGGTCCCACAGCAAGGAATCATGCGTCATATCACACACCACTGGAGAAGGCCACTTTTAGTTACTTAGGCCCCAGCACCCAGACAGAGGAGAGAGGTCCCAGAGCAAGAAATAAGGCGTCTTATCACCCACCACTGGAGAAGGCCACTTTCAGTTATTTTGGCACAAGCACCCAGACAGAGGAGAGAGGTCCCACAGCAAGGAATAAGGCGTCATATCAACAACTACTGGAGAAGATCACTTTGAGTTTTTTAGGCTCCAGCACCCAGATAGAGGAGAGAGGTCCCACAGCAAGGAATAAGGCGTCATATCAACAACCACTGGAGAAGGCCACTTTCAGTTATTTAGGCCCCAGCACCCAGATAGAGGAGAGAAGTCCCATAGCAAGGAATCATGCGTCATATCACCCACCACTGGAGAAGGCCACTTTCAGTTATTTAGGCCCCATCACCCATACAGAGGAGAGAGGTCCCACAGCAAGGAATCATGCTTCATATCACACACCACTGGAGAAGGCCACTTTCAGTTATTTAGGCCCCAGCACCCAGATAGAGGAGAGAAGTCCCATAGTAAGGAATCATGCGTCATATCACCCACCACTGGAGAAGGCCACTTTCAGTTATTTAGGCCCCATCACCCAGACAGAGGAGAGAGGTCCCACAGAAAGGAATAGGGCGTCATATCAACCACCACTGGAGAAGGTCACTTTCAGTTATTTAGACCCCAGCACCCAGACAGAGGAGAGAGGTCCGACAGCAAGGAATCATGCGTCATATCAACCACCACTGGAGAAAGCCACTTTCAGTTATTTAGGCTCCAGCACCCAGACAGAGGAGAGAGGTCCCAAAGCAAGGAATAAGGCGTCATATCACCCACCACGGGAGAAGGCCACTTCCAGATATTTAGGCCACAGCACCCAGACAAAGGAGAGAGGTCCCACAGCAAGGAAAAAGGCGTCATATCACCCACCACTGGAGAAGGCCACTTCCAGATATTTAGGCCACAGCACCCAGACAGAGGATAGAGGTCCCACAGCAAGGAATAAGGCGTCATATCACCCACCACTGGAGAAAGCCACATTCAGTTCTTTAGGCCCCAGCACCCAGACAGAGGAGAGAGGTCCCACAGCAAGGAATAAGTCATCATATCTCACACCACTGGAGAAGGCCACTTTCAGTTATTTAGGCCCCAGCACCCAGACAGAGGAGAGAGGTCCCACAGCAAGGAATAAGGCGTCATATCACCCACCACTGGAGAAGGCCACTTTCAGTTATTTAGGCCCCATCACCCAGACAGAGGAGAGAGGTCCCACAGCAAGGAATAAGTCATCATATCTCACACCACTGGAGAAGGCCACTTTCAGTTATTTAGGCCCCAGCACCCAGATAGAGGAGAGAAGTCCCATAGCCAGGAATCATGCGTCATATCACCCACCACTGGAGAAGGCCACTTTCAGTTATTTAGGCCCCATCACCCAGACAGAGGAGAGAGGTCCCAAAGCAAGGAAGAAGGCATCATATCACCCACCACTGGAGATGGCCACTTCCAGATATTTAGGCCCCAGCACCCAGACAAAGGAGAGAGGTCCCACAGCAAGGAAAAAGGCGTCATATCACCCACAACTGGAGAAGGCCACTTCCAGATATTTAGGCCCAAGCACCGAGACAGAGGAGAGAGGTCCCACAGCAAGGAATAAGGCGTCATATCACCCACCACTGGAGAAGGCCACTTTCAGTTATTTAGGTCCCACAGCAAGGAATAATGTGTCATATCACCCAACACTGGAGAAGCCCACTTTCAGTTTTTTAGGCCCCAGCACCCAGACAGAGGAGAGAGATCCCATAGCAAGGAATCATGAGTCATATCACCCTCCACTGGAGAGGGCCACTTTCAGTTGTTTAGGCCGCATCGCCCATACAGAGGAGATAGGTCCCTCAGAAAGGAATAAGGCGTCACATCAACCACCACGGGAGAAGGTTACTTTGAGTTATTTAGGCCCCAGCACCCAGACAGAGGAGAGAGGTCCCACAGCAAGGAAGAAGGCATCATATCACCCACCACTGGAAAAGGCCACATTCATATATTTAGGCCCCAGCACCCAGACAGAGGAGAGAGGTCTCACAGCAAGGAATAAGGAGTCATATAACCCACCACTGAAGAAGGCCACTTTCATTTAGTTAGGCCCCAGCACCCAGACAGAGGAGAGAGGTCCCACAGCAAGGAATCATGCGTCATATCACCCACCACTGGAGAAGGCTACTTTCAGTTATTTAGGTCCCAGCACCCAGGCAGAGGAGAGAGGTCCCACAGCAAGGAATAATGTTTCATATCACCAACCACTGGAGAAGGCCACTTTCAGTTATTTAGGCCCCAGCACCCAGACAGAGGAGAGAGGTCCCATAGCAAGGAATCATGCGTCATATCACCCACCACTGAAGAAGGCCACTTTCAGTTGTTTAGGCCCCATCACCCATACAGAGGAGAGAAGTCCCACAGAAAGGAATAAGGCGTCATATCAACCACCACTGGAGAAGGTCACTTTCAGTTATTTAGGCCCCAGCACCCAGACAGAGGAGAGAGGTCACACAGCAAGGAATCATGCATCTTATCACCCACCACTGGAGAAGGCCACTTCCAGATATTTAGGCCCCAGCACCCAGACAAAGGAGAGAGGTCCCACAGCAAGGAAAAAGGCGTCATATCACCCACCACTGGAGAAGGCCACTTCCAGATATTTAGGCCCCAGCACCCAGACAGAGGAGAGAGGTCCCATAGCAAGGAATAAGGCGTCATATCACCCACCACTGGAGAAAGCCACATTCAGTTATTTAGGCCCCAGCACCCAGACAGAGGAGAGAGGTCCCACAGCAAGGAATAAGGCATCATATCACAAACCACTGGAGAAGTTCCCTTTGAGTTATTTAGGCCCAATCACACAGACAGCAGAGAGAGGTCCCACAGCAAAGAATAAGGCGTCATATCACCCACCACTGGAGAAGGTCACTTTGAGTTATTTAGGCCCCAGCACCCAGACAGAGGAGAGAGGTCCCACAGCAAGGAATCATGCATCATATCACCCACCACTGGAGAAGGCCACTGTCAGTTATTTAGGTCCCAGCACCCAGGCAGAGGAGAGAGGTCCCACAGCAAGGAATAATGTGTCATATCACCCACCACTGGAGAAGGCCACTTTCAGTTATTTAGGCCCAAGCACCCAGACAGATTAGAGAGTTCCCATAGCAAGGAATCATGCGTCATATCAACCACCACTGGAGAAGGCCACTTTCAGTTGTTTAGGCCCCATCACCATACAGAGAAAAGAGAGGTCCCACAGAAAGGAATAAGGCGTCACATCAACCACCACGGGAGAAGTTCACTTTGAGTTATTTAGGCCCCAGCACCCAGACAGAGGAGAGAGGTCCCAAAGCAAGGAATAAGGCGTCATATCACCCACCACTGGAGAAGGCCACTTCCAGATATTTAGGCCCCAGCACCCAGACAAAGGAGAGAGGTCCCACAGCAAGGAAAAAGGCATCATATCACCCACCACTGGAGAAGGCCACTTCCAGATATTTAGGCCCAAGCACCGAGATAGAGGAGAGAGGTCCCACAGCAAGGAATAAGGCGTCATATCACCCACCACTGGAGAAGGTCACTTTGAGTTATTTAGGCCCCAGCACCCAGACAGAGGAGAGAGGTCCCACAGCAAGGAATCATGCGTCATATCACCCACCACTGGAGAAGGCCACTTTCAGTTATTTAGGTCCCAGCACCCAGGCAGAGGAGAGAGGTCCCACAGCAAGGAATAATGTTTCATATCACCAACCACTGGAGAAGGCCACTTTCAGTTATTTAGGCCCCAGCACCCAGACAGAGGAGAGAGGTCCCATAGCAAGGAATCATGCGTCATATCACCCACCACTGAAGAAGGCCACTTTCAGTTGTTTAGGCCCCATCACCCATACAGAGGAGATAGGTCCCACATAAAGGAATAAGTCGTCACATCACCCACCACTGGAGAAAGCCACTTTCAGTTATTTAGACCCCAGCACCCAGACAGAGGAGAGAGGTCCCAAAGCAAGGAATAAGGCGTCATATCACCCATCACTGGAGAAAGCCACATTCAGTTATTTAGGCTCCAGCACCCAGACAGAGGAGAGAGGTCCCACAGCAAGGAATAAGTCGACATATCAACCACCACTGGAGAAGTTCCCTTTGAGTTATTTAGGCCCCATCACCCAGACAGAAGAGAGAGGTCCCACAGCAAGGAATAAGGCGTCATATCACACACCACTGGAGAAGTTCCCTTTGAGTTATTTAGGCCCCATCACCCAGACAGAGGAGAGAGGTCCCACTGCAAGGAATAAGGCGTCATATCACCCACTACTGGAGAAGGTCACTTTGAGTTTTTTAGGCTCCAGCACCCAGATAGAGGAGAGAGGTCCCACAGCAAGGAATCATGCGTCATATCACACACCACTGGAGAAGGCCACTTTTAGTTACTTAGGCCCCAGCACCCAGACAGAGGAGAGAGGTCCCAGAGCAAGGAATAAGGCGTCTTATCACCCACCACTGGAGAAGGCCACTTTCAGTTATTTAGGCACAAGCACCCAGACAGAGGAGAGAGGTCCCACAGCAAGGAATAAGGCGTCATATCAACCACTACTGGAGAAGATCACATTTGAGTTATTTAGGCTCCAGCACCCAGACAGAGGAGAGAGGTCCCACAGCAAGGAATCATGCGTCATATCACACACCACTGGAGAAGGCCACTTTCAGTTATTTAGGCCCCAGCACCCAGACAGAGGAGAGAGGTCCCATAGCCAGGAATCATGCGTCATATCACCCACCACTGGAGAAGGCCACTTTCAGTTATTTAGGCCCCATCACCCAGACAGAGGAGAGAGGTCCCACAGCAAGGAATAAGGCGTCATATCACCCACCACTGGAGAAGGTCACTTTCAGTTATTTAGACCCCAGCACCCAGACAGAGGAGAGAGGTCCGACAGCAAGGAATCATGCGTCATATCAACCACCACTGGAGAAAGCCACTTTCAGTTATTTAGGCTCCAGCACCCAGACAGAGGAGAGAGGTCCCAAAGCAAGGAATAAGGCGTCATATCACCCACCACTGGAGAAGGCCACTTCCAGATATTTAGGCCCCAGCACCCAGACAGAGGAGAGAGGTCCCACAGCAAGGAATAAGGCGTCATATCACCCACCACTGGAGAAGGCCACTTTCAGATATTTAGGCCCCAGCACCCAGACAGAGGAGAGAGGTCCCACAGCAAGGAATAAGGCGTCATATCACCCACCACTGGAGAAGGCTCACTTTGAGTTATTTAGGCCCCATCACCCAGACAGAGGAGAGAGGTCCCACAGCAAGGAATAAGGCGTCATATCACCCACCACTGGAGAAGGCCACATTCGAGTTATTTAGGCCCCAGCACCCAGACAGAGGAGAGAGGTCCCACAGCAAGGAATAAGGCATCATATCACCCACCACTGGAGAAGGCCACTTTGAGTTATTTAGGCCCCATCACCCAGACAGAGGAGAGAGGTCCCACAGCAAGGAATAAGGCGTCATATCACACACCACTGGAGAAGGTCACTTTGAGTTATTTAGGCCCCAGCACCCAGACAGAGGAGAGAGGTCCCACAGCAAGGAATAAGGCGTCATATCACCCACCACTGGAGAAGGTCACTTTGAGTTATTTAGGCCCCAGCACCCAGACAGAGGAGAGAGGTCCCACAGCAAGGAATCATGCGTCATATCACCCACCACTGGAGAAGGCCACTTTCAGTTATTTAGGCCCCAGCACCCAGACAGAGGAGAGAGGTCCCATAGCAAGGAATCATGCGTCATATCACCCACCACTGCAGAAGGCCACTTTCAGTTGTTTAGGCCCCATCACCTAGACAGAGGAGAGAGGTCCCACTGAAAGGAATAAGGCGTCATATCAACCACCACTGGAGAAGGTCACTTTCAGTTATTTAGACCCCAGCACCCAGACAGAGGAGAGAGGTCCCACAGCAAGGAATCATGCGTCATATCACCCACCACTGGAGAAGGCCACTTTTAGTTATTTAGGCCCCAGCACCCAGACAGAGGAGAGAGGTCCCACAGCAAGGAATAAGGCGTCATATCACCCACCACTGGAGAAGGCCACTTTCAGATATTTAGGCCCCAGCACCCAGACAGAGGAGAACTGTCCCACAGCAAGGAATAAGGCGTCATATCACTCACCACTGGAGAAGGCCACATTCAGTTATTTAGGCCCCAGCACCCAGACAGAGGAGAGAGGTCCCACAGCAAGGAATAAGGCGTCATATCACCCACCACTAGAGAAGGTCAATTTGAGTTATTTAGGCCCCATCACCCAGGCAGAAGAGAGAGGTCCCACAGCAAGGAATAAGGCGTTAGATCACCCACCACTGGAGAAGTTCACTTTGAGGTATTTAGGCCCCAGCACCCAGACAGAGGAGAGAGGTCACTCAGCAAGGAATCATGCGTCATATCACCCACCACTGGAGAAGGCCACTTTCAGTTATTTAGGTCCCAGCACCCAGACAGAGGAGAGAGGTCCCTCAGCAAGGAAGAAGGTGTCATATCACCCACCACTGGAGAAGGTCACTTTGAGTTATTTAGGCCCCAGCACCCAGACAGAGGAGAGAGGTCCTACAGCAAGGAATAAGGCGTCATATCACCCACCACTGGAGAAGGCCACATTCAGTTATTTAGGCCCCAGCACCCAGACAGAGGAGAGAGGTCCCACAGCAAGGAAGAAGGCGTCATATCACCCACCACTGGAGAAGGTTACTTTGAGTTATTTAGGCCCCAGCACCCAGACAGAGGAGAGAGGTCCCACAGCAAGGAATAAGGCGTCATATCACCCACCACTGGAGAAAGCCACTTTCAGTGATTTAGGACCAAGCACCCAGACAGAGGAGAGAGGCCCCACAGCAGAGAATCAGGCGTCATATCACCCACCACTGGAGAAGGCCACTTCCTGACATTTAGCCTACAGCACCCAGACAGAGGAAATAGGTCCCATAGCACAGAATAAAGCTTCATATCACCCACCACTGGAGAAGGCCACTTTGAGTTATTTATGCCCAAGCACCCAGACAGAGGAGAGAGGTCCCACAGGAAGGAATAAGGTGTCATATCACCCACTACTGGAGAAGGCCACTTTAAGTTATTTAGGCCCCAGCACCCAGACAGCGGAGAGAGGTCCCACAGCAAGGAATAAGGAGCCATATAACCTACCACTGGAGAAGGCCACTTTCAGTTAGTTAGGCCCCAGCACCCAGACACAGGAGAGAGGTCCCACAGCAAGGAATAAAGAGTCATATAACCCACCACTGGAGAAAGCCACATTCAGTTAGTTAGGCCCCAGCACCCAGACAGAGGAGAGAGGTCCCACAGCAAGGAATCATGCGTCATATCACCCACCACTGGAGAAGGCCACTTTCAGTTATTTAGGTCCCAGCACCCAGACAGAGGAGAGAGGTCCCACAGCAAGGAATAATGTGTCATATCACCCACCACTGGAGAAGGCCACTTTCAGTTTTTTAGTACCCAGCACCACGACAGAGGAGAGAGGTCCCATAGCAAGGAATCATGTGTCATATCACCCACCAATGGAGAAGGCCACTTTCAGTTGTTTAGGCCCCATCACCCATACAGAGGAGAGAGGTCCCACAGAAAAGAATAAGGCGTCACATCAACCACCACGGGAGAAGGTCACTTTGAGTTATTTTGGCCCCAGCACCCAGACAGAGGAGAGAGGTCCCAAAGCAAGGAAGCAAACGTCATATCACCCACCACTGGAGAAGGCCACATACAGTTATTTAGGTCCCAGCACCCAGGTAGAGGAGAGAGGTCCCACAGCAAGGAAGAAGGCGTCATATCACCCACCACTGGAGAAGGCCACTTTCAGTTATTTAGGCCCCAGCACCCAGACAGAGGATAGAGGTCCCATATCAAGGAATTATGCGTCATATCACCCACCACTGGAGAAGGCCACTTTCAGTTGTTTAGGCCCCATCACCCATACAGAGGAGAGAGGTCCCACACAAAGGAATAAGGCGTCATATCACCCACCACTGGAAAAGGCCACTTTCATATATTTTGGCCCCAGCACCCAGACAGAGGAGAGAGGTCCCACAGCAAGGAATCATGAGTCATATCACCCACCAATGGAGAATGCCACATTCAGTTATTTAGGCCTCAGCACCCAGAAAGAGGAGAGAGGTCACACAGCAAGGAAGAAGGCGTCATATCACCCACCACTGGAGAAGGCCACTTTCATATATTTTGGCCCCAGCACCCAGACAGAGGAGAGAGGTCCCACAGCAAGGAATTAGGAGTCATATAACCCACCACTGGAGAAGGCCACTTTCGGTTAGTTAGGCCCCAGCACCCAGACAGAGGAGAGAGTTCCCACAGCAAGGAATAAGGCGTCATATCACCCACCACTGGAGAAAGACACATTCAGTTATTTAGGTCCCACAGCAAGGAATAATGTGTCATATCACCCACCACTGGAGAAGCCCACTTTCAGTTATTTATGCCCCAGCACCCAGACAGAGGAGAGAGGTCCCATAGCAAGGAATCATGCGTCATATCACCCACCACTGGAGAAGGCCACTTTCAGTTGTTTAGGCCCCATCGCCCATACAGAGGAGAGAGGTCCCACATAAAGGAATAAGGCGTCACATCAACCACCACGGGAGAGGGTTACTTTGAGTTATTTAGGCCCCAGCACCCAGACAGAGGAGAGAGGTCCCACAGCAAGGAATCATGCGTCATATCACCCACCACTGGAAAAGGCCACATTCATATATTTAGGCCCCAGCACCCAGACCGAGGTGAGAGGTCCCACAGCTAGGAAGAAGGCGTCATATCACCCACCACTGGAAAAGGCCACATTCATATATTTAGGCCCCAGCACCCAGACAGCGGAGAGAGGTCCCACAGCAAGGAATAAGGAGCCATATAACCTACCACTGGAGAAGGCCACTTTCTGTTAGTTAGGCCCCAGCACCCAGACACAGGAGAGAGGTCCCACAGCAAGGAATAAGGCGTCATATCACCCACCACTGGAGAAAGCCACATTCAGTTATTTAGGCAACAGCACCCAGACAGAGGAGAGAGGTCCCACAGCAAGGAATAATGTGTCATATCACCCACCACTGGAGAAGGCCACTTTCAGTAATTTAGGTCCCAGCACCACGACAGAGGAGAGAGGTCTCATAACAAGTAATCATGCGTCATATCACCCACCAATGGAGAAGGCCACTTTCAGTTGTTTAGGCCCCATTACCCATACAGAGGAGAGAGGTCCCACAGAAAATTATAAGGCGTCACATCAACCACCACGGGAGAAGGTCACTTTGAGTTATTTAGGCCCCAGCACCCAGACAGAGGAGAGAGGTCCCACAGCAAGGAAGCATACGTCATATCACCCACCACTGGAGAAGGCCACATTCAGTTATTTAGGCCCCAGCACCCAGACAGAGGAGAGAGGTCCCACAGCAAGGAAGAAGGCGTCATATCACCCACCACTGGAAAAGGCCACTTTCATATATTTAGGCCCCAGCACCCAGACAGAGGAGAGAGGTCTCACAGCAAGGAATAAGGCGTCATATCACCCACCACTGGAGAAGGCCACATTCAGTTAGTTAGGCCCCAGCACCCAGACAGAGGAGAGAGGTCCCACAGCAAGGAATAAGGCGTTATATCACCCACCACTGAAGAAAGCCACATTCAGTTATTTAGGCCCCATCTCCCAGACAGAGGAGAGAGGTCCCACAGCAAGAATAAGGCATCATATCACACACCACTGGAGAAGTTCCCTTTGAGTTATTTAGGCCCCATCACCCAGACAGAGGAGAGAGGTCCCACAGCAAGGAATAAGGCGTCAAATCACAAACCACTGGAGAAGGTCTCTTCGAGTTATTTAGGCCCCAGCACCCAGACAGAGGAGAGAGGTCCCACAGCAAGGAATCATGCATCATATCACCCACCACTGGAGAAGGCCACTTTCAGTTATTTAGGTCCCAGCACCCAGGCAGAGGAGAGAGGTCCCACAGCAAGGAATAATGTGTCATATCACCCACCACTGGAGAAGGCCACTTTCAGTTATTTAGGCCCCAGCACCCAGACAGAGGAGAGAGGTCCCATAGCAAGGAATTATGCGTCATATCACCCACCACTGGAGAAGGCCACTTTCAGTTGTTTAGGCCCCATCACCCATACAGAGGAGAGAGGTCCCACAGAAAGGAATAAGGCGTTACATCAGCCACCCCGGAGAGGTCACTTTGAGTTATTTAGGCCCCAGCACCCAGACAGAGGAGAGAGGTCCCACAGCAAGGAATCATGAGTCATATCACCCACCAATGGAGAATGTCACATTCAGTTATTTAGGCCCCAGCACCCAGAAAGAGGAGAGAGGTCCCACAGCAAGGAAGAAGGCGTCATATCACCCATCACTGGAAAAGGCCACTTTCATATATTTAGGCCCCAGCACCCAGACTGAGGAGAGCGGTCCCACAGCAAGGAATAAGGCGTCATATCACCCACCACTGGAGAAGGCCACTTTCAGTTATTTGGGCCCTATCACCCAGACAGAGGAGAGAGGTCCAACAGCAAGGAATCATGCTTCATATCACCCACCTCTGGAGAAGGCCACTTTCAGTTATTTAGGCCCCAGCACCCAGACAGAGGAGAGAGGTCCCACAGCAAGGAATATGTCGTCATATCACCCACCACTGGAGAAGGTCCCTTTGAGTTATTTAGGCCCCATCACCCAGACAGAGGAGAGAGGTCCCACAGCAAGGAATAAGGCGTCATATCACACACCACTGGAGAAGTTCCCTTTGAGTTATTTAGGCCCCATCACCCAGACAGAGGAGAGAGGTCCCACAGCAAGGAATAAGGCGTCATATGACCCACCACTGGAGAAGGTCACTTTGAGTAATTTAGGCCCCAGCACCCAGACAGAGGAGAGAGGTCCCACAGCAAGGAATCATGCATCATATCACCCACCACTGGAGAAGGCCACTTTCAGTTATTTAGGCCCCAGCACCCAGACAGAGGAGAGAGGTCCCATAGCAAGGATTCATGCGTCATATCACCCACCACTGCAGAAGGCCACTTTCAGTTGTTTAGGCCCCTTCACCTAGACAGAGGAGAGAGGTCCCACTTAAAGGAATAAGGCATCACATCAACCACACCGGGAGAAGGTCACTTTCAGTTATTTAGACCCCAGCACCCAGACAGAGGAGAGAGGTCCCACAGCAAGGAATCATGCGTCATATCACCCACCACTGGAGAAGGCCACTTTTAATTATTTAGGCCCCAGCACCCAGACAGAGGAGAGAGGTCCCACAGCAAGGAATAAGGCGTCATATCACCCACCACTGGAGAAGGCCACTTTCAGATATTTAGGCCCCAGCACCCAGACAGAGGAGAGAGGTCCCACAGCAAGGAATAAGGCGTCATATCACCCACCACTGGAGAAGGCCACATTCAGTTATTTAGGCCCCAGCACCCAGACAGAGGAGAGAGGTCCCACAGCAAGGAATAAGGCGTCATATCACCCACCACTGGAGAAGGTCAATTTGAGTTATTTAGGCCCCATCACCCAGGCAGAAGAGAGAGGTCCCACAGCAAGGAATAAGGCGTTAGATCACCCACCACTGGAGAAGGTCACTTTGAGGTATTTAGGCCCCAGCACCCAGACAGAGGAGAGAGGTCACTCAGCAAGGAATCATGCGTCATATCACCCACCACTGGAGAAGGCCACTTTCAGTTATTTAGGTCCCAGCACCCAGACAGAGGAGAGAGGTCCCTCAGCAAGGAAGAAGGTGTCATATCACCCACCACTGGAGAAGGTCACTTTGAGTTATTTAGGCCCCAGCACCCAGACAGAGGAGAGAGGTCCTACAGCAAGGAATAAGGCGTCATATCACCCACCACTGGAGAAGGCCACATTCAGTTATTTAGGCCCCAGCACCCAGACAGAGGAGAGAGGTCCCACAGCAAGGAAGAAGGCGTCATATCACCCACCACTGGAGAAGGTTACTTTGAGTTATTTAGGCCCCAGCACCCAGACAGAGGAGAGAGGTCCCACAGCAAGGAATAAGGCTTCATATCACCCACCACTGGAGAAAGCCACTTTCAGTGATTTAGGACCAAGCACCCAGATAGAGGAGAGAGGCCCCACAGCAGAGAATCAGGCGTCATATCACCCACCACTGGAGAAGGCCACTTCCAGACATTTAGCCTACAGCACCCAGACAGAGGAGATAGGTCCCATAGCACAGAATAAAGCTTTATATCACCCACCACTGGAGAAGGCCACTTTGAGTTATTTATGCCCAAGCACCCAGACAGAGGAGAGAGGTCCCACAGGAAGGAATAAGATGTCATATCACCCACTACTGGAGAAGGCCACTTTAAGTTATTTAGGCCCCAGCACCCAGACAGAGGAGAGAGTTCCCACAGCAGAGAATCAGGCATCATGGCACCCCCCACTGGAGAAGGCCACTTTTAGTTATTTAGGCCCCAGCACCCAGACAGAGGAGAGAGGTCCCACAGCAAGGAATAAGGCTTCATGTCACTCATCATTGTCACAGGCCACTTTCAGTTATTTAGGCCCCGGCGCCCAGATTGAGGAGAGGTTCATTCAACTTTGGGTTGCACCGCAAGATCATGGTAAAGTTAAAAAAATGAGGATTAAATAAAGAAGTTCCCCGGAGTACAAGAACACAGAGTACAAGAATGGTTGAGGGGGAGGCAGTTCTAAATGTCTATTCTGCACAAGGGAGGGACAGGTCCTGTGGGATCCATGCCTGATTCATTTTTATGAACGTCAGCTTGTCCACATTGGCTGTGGACAGGCGGCTGCGTTTGTCAGTAATGACGCCCCGTGCCGTGCTGAATACACGTTCAGACAAAACGCTGGCCAGCACCTCCAATGCATAAAATGCTAACTCTGGCCACGTGGACAATTTGGAGACCCAGAAGTTGAATGTGGCCGAACCATCAGTCAGTACGTGGAGGGGTGTGCAGACGTACTGTTCAACCATGTTAGTGAAATGCTGCCTCCTGCTAACACGTTCCATATCAGGTGGTGGTGCAGTTAGCTGTGGCATGGAGACAAAACTTTTCCTCATTTCTGACATGCTAACCCTGCCCTCAGAGGAGCTGGCCGTGACACAGCTGCGTTGGCGACCTCTCTCTCCTTCTCTGCCTTCGCCTTGGGCTTCCAACTGTTCCCCTGTGACATTTGGGAATTATCTGGGAAATATCTATTCGCTTGTACTCGCGCATCTTCCTATCACGCTCCAGTGCATGAAGTAAGGTAGGCACATTTTCTTTGTACCGGGGATCCAGTAGGGTGGCAACCCATTAGTCCGCACACGTTAAAATGTGGGCAACTCTGCTGTCATTGCGCAGGCACTGCAGCACTGCAGCATGCAGTCGCTCATGTGTGCCAGGCTCCCCAGAGGTAAGGACAAGCTGTCCTCTGTGGGAGGCGTATCGTCATCGTCCTCCGTATCCCCCCAGCCACGCACCAGTGATGGGCCTGAGCTCTGTCGGGTGCCACCCCGCTGTGAACCTGCTTCATCCTCATCCTCCTCCACCTCATCCTCCTCGTCCTCCAGTAGTGGGCTCTGGCTGGCCACATTTGTACCTGGCCTCTGCTGTTGCAAAAAACCTCCCTCTGAGCCACTTCTAAGAGATTGGCCTGAAAGTGCTAAAAATGACCCCTCCTCCTCCTCCTCCTGGGCCACCTCATCTTCCATCATCGTCCTAAGCGTTTTCTCAAGGAGACATAGAAGTGGTATTGTAACGCTGATAATGGTGTCATCGCCACAGGCCATGTTGGTAGAGTACTCGAAACAGCGCAACAGGGCACACAGGTCTCGCATGGAGGCCCAATCATTGGTGGTGAAGTTGTGCTGTTTCACAGTGTGACTGACGCATGCGTGCTGCATCTGAAACTCCACTAGGGCCTGCTGCTGCTCGCACAGTCTCTCCAGCATGTGCAAGGGGGAGTTCCATCTGGTGGGCACGTCGCATATGAGGCGGTGAGCGGGAAGGCCGAAGGCCAGGAGTTTAGAAATGCTGGTATTCAGGCCCAGGGCTCGAGGGTGGCTAGTTGGGAATTTAAGCTTTCTCTCCAAGGTTTGTGAGATGGAGAGCTGAACGCTGCCGTGTGACATGGTGGAGATGCTTGGTGATGCAGGTTGTGATGTCGCTGGCACATCCTCTGTTTGGTGGGCGGCAGGTGCTAACATTCCTCCCGAGGCAGCAGCAGAAGAGGGAGCAGTGGGAGCCTGAGTGAGTTCCTTGTTTTTAAGGTGTTTACTCCACTGCAGTTCATGCAGGTTGTGCTAAGGTTCAGAACGTTAATGCCTCACTTCAGACTCTGATGGCACAGCGTGCAAACCACACGGGTCTTGTCGTCAGCACATTGTTTAAAGAAGTGCCATGCCGGGGAACTCTTTGAAGCTGCCTTTGGGGTGCTCGGTCCCTGGTAGCTGTGGCCAGTAGCAGACGAACTCTGTTGGCGGCGGCTGTTCTGCTTTTCTGCTCCCTCTTTTGCTACACTGTTGGCTCGGTCCCACCACTGCCTCTTCCTCTAAACTATCAAAGTCAGTGGCACGACCTTCATTCCATGAGGGGTCTAGGACCTCATCGTCCCCTGCATCGTCTTTCACACAGTCTTCCTCCCTGACCTCCTGTTCGGTCTGCACACTGCAGAAAGACGCAGCAGTTGGCACCTGTGTTTCGTCATCATCAGAGACGTGCGGACTCCGATGAGGTGGTATTCCCATGTCCTCATCATCAGGAAACATCAGTGGTTGTGCATCAGTGAATTCTATGTCTTCCACCACTGGGGAATGGCTAGGTGGATTTCCTTGGGAAACCCTGCCAGCAGAGTCTTCAAACAGCATAAGAGACTGCTGCATAACTTGAGGCTCAGACAGTTTCCCTGATATGCATGGGGGTGATGTGACAGACAGTGGTGGGTGATGTGACCCGCCAGTAAATTCTGGCGGGTACTGGAAACTGAGGTAGTTGGTTTGATTTCAAATTCAGGCTTTTTTTACAGGCACTTAACACTATCTGCCAATTAATTTATGTACCATATTACACTAATCCAAACATAGCAGTAACCACTGATTTAGGGGAATATCTATTGTAGGGCTAGTATTTAGGCCCTGGATGAAAGGTATCCTTTTATGGACAGATTTACACTTGGAGATGAACAGTAGCGTGTGAAAAAATATGTAGGATTATGCCTTCAGCAATTGTATTTTAACACTTTGTGTAATATACCCTTTAACGGACAGAAATACAATGGGAGATGCACGGTAGCGTGTGAAGTTTTTGAGGATGACCCTCTCAGCACTTTGAGTGTAATATACCCTTTTACGGACAAATTAACACTTTGCCTGCAGCATCATGAACACCAGATTCAGGTTATTGCTAGATTGGCAAGTGAATTTCACCCCAGAACAAAATATATCCTTTGCCGGACACAATTATACTTTGCCAGCCACTGCAGGGGCACCAGATTTATAGCATTGCTATTTTGGCAATTGAATTTCACCACAGAACAAAATATATGTTTTGCCGGACACTATTCTACTTTGCCAGCCACTTCTGGGACACCTGATTTATGGTATTGCTTTTTTGGCAATTGAATTTCACCCCAGAACAAAATATATGTTTTGCTGGACACTATTATACTTTGGCAGTCACTGCTGGGACACCAGATTTATGGCATTGCTATTTTGGCAATTGAATTTCACCCCAGAACAAAATATATCCTTTGCAGGACACTATGAAACTTGGCCAGCCACAGCTGAAACCACTGATTTATGGTATTGCTATTTTGGCAATTGAATTTCACCCCAGGACAAAATATATCCTTTGCAGGACACTATGAGACTTGGCCAGCCACAGCTGAAACCACTGATTTATGGTATTGCTATTTTGGCAATTGAATTTCACCCCAGAACAAAATATATGTTTTGGCAGACACTATTATACTTTGCCATCCAAAGCTGTGACACCAGATGTATGGTATTGCTATTTTGGCAATTGAATTTCATCCCAGAACAAAATATATGTTTTGCTGTGCACTATTATACTTTGGCAGTCACTTCTGGGACACCAGATTTATGTTATTGCTATTTTGGAAACTGAATTTCACCCCAGAACAAAATAAATTCTTTGCAGGACACTATGAAACTTGGCCAGCCACAGATGAAACCACTGATTTATGGTATTGCTATTTTGGCAATTGAATTTCACCCCAGAACAAAATATATCCTTTGCAGGACACTATGAAACTTGGCCAGCCACAGCTGAAACCACTGATTTATGATATTGCTATTTTGGCAATTGATTTTCACCCCCCAAAAAATATATCCTTTGCAGGACACTATGAGACTTGGCCAGCCACAGCTGAAACTACTGATGTATGGTATTGCTATTTTGGCAATTGAATTTCACCCCAGAACAAAATATATGTTTTCCAGACACTATTATACTTTGCCAGCCATCGCTGGGACACCAGATTTATGGTATTGCTATTTTGGCGATTGAATTTCACCCCAGAACAAAATATATCCTTTGCAGGACACTATGAAACTTGGCCAGCCACAGCTGAAACCACTGATTTATGGTATTGCTATTTTGGCAATTGAATTTCACCCCAGAATAAAATTTATGTTTTGCCGGACACTATTATACTTTGCCAGCCACTGCTGGGACACTAGATTTAGAGGATTGATATTTTGGCAATTGAATTTCACCACAGAAAATAATCTATCCTTTGTCAGACAGCAGATAGTATAACACTTGGTTAGCCAAAGCTGGAACACCAGATTTAGGGGATTGTTATTTTGGCAATTGAATTTAACCCCTTAATAAAATATTGAAATTGCTATCCTGAGTTTCTAGGGGTGACAATAAGCACAGCCAATCCCCTGATGTAGGATTTAGCAAAAAAACCCTAGTATTGATGGATTGATGGACTTGGTGGCAGCTTGTTCTGGTGCACCACAAGTCACAAAACGGCCGCCGATCACCCCAGAAAAAAGTGACAGAAAAACGCTCTGTGCAGCCTAAAAACCAGTGAGCAATTAACTAGCAGAAGTTGCATCATTCACAGTTGTAGATCAATCACTTCATTAGGTCTTTTTACTGACTTTTCCCTGCCTAATTTCGCCCTCATAGAAGCTGCGTCCTCTCTCTATACTTATGAGAGCAGTGTGACGTGCGGCGCTACGTGACTCCAGGTTAAATAGAGGCTGGTTCACATGCTGCACTTGGCCAATCACAGCCATGCCATTAGTAGGCATGGCTCTGATGGCTTCTTAGGGCAAGAAGTAAAACGCTAGCTGATTGGCTGCTGTGCAGCCCTTCAGAAAGCGGGAAGAAATCGATGAACAACGGACCCGATCCCAAACTTTTTTGAAAATGCTCGAACTGTTCGCTTAACACTAGTTACTTACCCACATACAGACATTTTCCACCAGTCCAAGCATTCTCATTTTATATACTAACCTTTTATGTGGTACAGTGTCAAATGCTTTTGAGAAGTCCAGATATACGACATCCATTGACTCACCCCGGTCAAGTCTAGAACTTATCTCCTCAGAGAAACTAATAAAAGTTGCTTGACATGACTGATTCCTTATGAAGCCATGTTGATACTGTGTGATATGCATATTTTCACTGAGGTACTCTAAAGATCTACAGGTTTAAGTTTCCCAGTCTATATCCCAAAGTTGAAGTCCCCCTGAATAGAGACCTTATTATAATTTGCTGCCTCGTTTATTTTCCTTAGGCCTCATGCACACGAACGTAGGTGTTTTGCGGTCCGCAATCCGCAAATCCGCAAAACACAGAAGCTGTTCCCCGTTCCGTTACGCAATTTGCTGAACAGAACGCGGACCATTGTAGAAATGCCTATTCTTGTCCGCAAAACGGACAAGAATAGGACATGCTATATTTTTTTTGCGGGGCCACGGAACAGAGCAAAGGACGTGGACAGCACACATACTGCTGTTCGCATCTTTTGTGGCCCCATTGAAGTGAATGTGTCCGCGCCCGAGCCGCAAAATATGCAGCTCGGACGCGGACCCAAAATACGTTTGTGTGCATGAGGCCTTAGTAGTAAATTTTCTGTAGACTCTGGTATATTATGTGGTCTATAATAATCTCCTATTAGTATATAGTTTTGGACGCAAATATTTGAATTGCGAATTGTAATTGCGAATATCTCCACTTCGAGAATTCGCGAAGATTAGAATATAGTGCTATGTATTCGTATTGTGGGGAGTCGCTCTGGTAGAAAGCAGTGCGGGTGCAGTACAGAGGCAAAACAAGGAGTCCAGAAAGTGCAATAAACAGTGTTTTATTCACACTTGCACAAAGTAAACAATAAACAGTCTCTTGGTGTTAATTCACACTCAGCAAACACAAAAGGCAAAACCGAAGAGTCCAAAACCAGGTTCAATCACCTGTGAGATGTTTAGGTATGCGTTCGCACCTGGCGGTCGGCCCAGCCGCAGGATAATCCACCTTCAGGCTTCCAGGACGACTGCACGCCTCCTTGCTGGGCTCATCCTTCCAGCCCAGAGAGCTCCACAGCACTAGCAGCAGCTCCAGGACAATCACAGCCACACCTGCTGATGTGGTTGCCTTTAAAAAGCCCGGCAAAGTCCGGCCTGGACCATGTGGAGTAGGCACCCACCCAACTCTTTGCCTACTCCCAGTAAGAGCCGGCCCGGATTGGCTTTGCAGCCAAACTAACTATCAATGTCAAGCAGCACTAGCTGCTGCTGACACATAAAACCCGGCTCTCACCTCACCGAGGCCAGGAACCTCGGTGACACGTATCTTCCGTCCATGACGGCACCTTGCGCCCTCTTACATACCTCCCCCCTTTGTTCAACCCTGACAGGGTGAACACACGCAAAACACTGTACTCGAGACAGGGCATCCGCATTTCCTTGCAAGCGGCCTGCCCTGTGTTCTATCGAAAACTTGAAATTCTGCAGAGACAAGAACCATCTGGTGACCCGAGCATTCCTGTCTTTCGCCTGGCACATCCACTTTAGAGGGGAATGGTCGGTCACCAGACGGAACTTTCTCCCTAGCAGATAATAGCGGAGAGACTCTAGTGCCCACTTGATGGCCAGGCACTCTCTCTCCACTATACTGTACCTGGTCTCGGCTGGGGTGAGTTTGCGACTCAGGAAAACCACGGGATGCTCCTCCCCATTGATTTCCTGAGAGAGTACAGCCCCGAGGCATCGGTCTGTACCATAAATTCTCTCTTGAAGTCGGGCGTCACCAAAACCGGGGACCCACACAGGGCCGACTTCAGAGCAGAGAAAGCCTTATCCGCCTGCTCATTCCACTGGATTGACACTGACCTGCGTCCTTTTAAAAGGCTTGTCAATGGAGCAGCAATTGTAGCGAAGTTGGGAACAAACCTCATGTAGTATCCCACCATGCCCAGGAATGATTTTACTTGCCGCGTAGTGACAGGTCGGGGCCAATTCTTAATTGCCTCAATTTTGTTTACCTGAGGTTTGACCACCCCCCGCCCAATGACATACCCTAGGTATTTGGTCTCTTCTAACCCTATCACACACTTTTTTGGGTTAGCAGCTAAGCCAGCTTTCCTAAGGGAGTCCACTACGGCCTGTACCTTCGGTAGGTGACTCTCCCAGTTGGTGCTATGGACAACGATATCATCCAGATACGCTGAGGCGTACCGTCGATGTGGACGGAGCACAATATCCATAAGCCTTTGAAACGTGGCGGGGGCGCCATGTAGACCAAAGGGTAATACCTTGTACTGATACAACCCCTCCGGTGTGATAAAAGCAGTTTTTTCCTTGGCAGCCTCCGTTAAGGGTACCTGCCAGTACCCTTTGGTGAGGTCCAAGACAGAAAAATACCTGGCTTGGCCCAATTTTTCAATGAGCTCATCCACCCTCGGCATGGGATATGCGTCAAACTTGGACACCTCATTCAGCTTGCGGAAATCGTTACAGAACCTCAACGTCCCGTCCGGCTTGGGTATTAAGACTATCGGACTGGCCCAATCACTTTTTGACTCCTCGATGACACCTAATTGGGGCATCAGCTGCACTTCCTTCACAATGGCTTGTCGCCGGGCCTCGGGGACCCGGTACGGCTTTAACCGGACTTTGGCCTGAGGCTCAGTGATAATGTCATGCTGGATTAGGGATGTGCGCCCAGGGAGGTCCGAGAACACATCCGTGTTCCGACTAATGAACTCCTTAACTTCCTGGACCTGTTTGGAGGATAGGCTATCTGAAATTTTTACGGTGGCTGCTGCTTCCCGGACTTCGAGGTGAGGGGCTGGATCCTTCTCACCTAGAAGCCCTGGCCGGGGGCTGTCATCGCTGGACGAGTCCCTATCCTTCCATGGCTTCAGCAAATTCACATGATACACCTGCTCCGGCTTCCGCCGCCCTGGCTGGTGCACCTTGTAATTTACTTCCCCAACTTTCTCGAGCACTTCATAGGGCCCCTGCCACCTAGCTAGAAATTTGCTGTCAAGGGTGGGTACCAGAACGAAAACTCGGTCTCCGGGATTAAAGTCTCGTACCCGAGCCTGGCGATTATAGACTCTACTTTGGGCCTGTTGTGCTGCCTCCATATGCACCCGGACCAGCGGTAACACCCTCTCCATACGTTCCTGCATCTGGGTAACATATTCAATTACGCTTTTGTGGGGGACGGGCTGTTGTTCCCACGCTTCCTTAGCGATGTCCAACAGGCCCCGGGGGTGTCTGCCATAAAGCAGTTCGAAGGGTGAGAACCCAGTAGAGGCCTGGGGCACTTCTCGCACTGCAAACATGAGATAGGGCAGAAGCAGATCCCAGTCCTTCCCATCTCGGGACACCACCCTTTTTAACATATTTTTTAAAGTTTGGTTAAATCTTTCCACAAGGCCGTCCGTTTGCGGATGGTAAACGGACGTCCGTAATTGCTTTATATGCAACAGTTTACACAATTCCCTCATAATCTTAGAAATAAAAGGGGTCCCTTGGTCCGTCAGAACCTCCTTAGGTAGGCCCACCCGGGTAAACATCTCCATTAACTCCTTTGCAATGAGCCTAGCCGATGTGTGTCGAAGAGGCACCGCCTCTGGATATCGAGTAGCATAGTCCAGAATCACCAGGATATGTTGGTGACCCCTAGCAGACTTTGGTACGGGTCCGACCAGATCCATGGCAATACGCTCGAATGGGACCTCAATTATTGGGAGAGGGACCAGGGGACTTCTGTAATGCGGCTGGGGGCTATTTACCTGACAGGTCGGACAGGACTTACAGAACTCCTCTACTTCCTTAAACAAACCGGGCCAGTAAAATCGCTGTAGTACGCGGTCCTGCGTTTTCTGCCACCCCATGTGTCCCCCAAGAACATGTTGGTGGGCAAGCTCCATAGCAAGCTTGCGGTATGCGGTGGGCACCACCAACTGTTCAACTGGCTCACCTCGGATTTGGTTCACCCGATACAACATATCCTGAAGAACAATAAATCGTGGAAACATTAATTCAGCCCCAGGTTTCTGGGGTTTACCATCAATCATTACAACACTTTTCCAGGCCCTGGTTAGGGTTTGGTCCCGGTGTTGTGCGGTCCCAAAATTTTCCCCGGAGACATTGAGGTCTGCCAACTCAGGTCCCGGTGGCAAGTCCTCCGTGTCTCCCACCATTACACTCAGTGGGGTTGTCTCCCCCTCTACCGCTGGAGCAGTGGTCACCCCTACCGCTGGCCCTTCAGATTCGGGCTCCCAGGGTTCTGGCCTTCCAGTGGTATCAGGCCACTCTACTAAGGTTACCCCTGTCTCGGGCCCATCAGACACTTTTATAGCCGGCCACAGCGCCGGGAAACCTGGGAAGTCCCTCCCAAGTATCAGTTCATGTGGGAGTTTGGTAGCGAAAATAAATGAAAGCTATTGTCTCCAACCGGAACCTATTTCAGGGACCAGTGTGGTGCTCCCAAGGCGTGTAAACAAAGATGAGAAAAAAGGGGGGGGGGGGAGGGCACTCTAAAACTTAACATTTATTGTACAGTATAAAATTATAACCCCAACAAAGCTACTAGCAGGCGACTGGGTTACAGGTCGAGTGGAACCGTCTTGATAGATGGACGGATCTCGCCTGTAAAAATGTCGACTAAAGGCCCATAAGGGCCAAAAAGACCAAGTGGGATGGAATAGGGGTTAAACAATATCCCATAGTAGGGTATCAAGTTGACACGGTCTCCTGTGGTGAAAGGAGGGACTGGCCCTAGATACCCCTACTTGGCCTATAAATCCCTATACCTAGAACAGCGTCCTAACCCCGCAAGGAGCGGCGCTGTTACTGGAACCTTGACCTGTTAAATGCACCCTAGACAACCCTCAATAGCAAGGGGTCAGGAGAAAAATGCAGGGACAAGGTATGTCAGATAATGTGTAATCTCCACATGCTTCTCACAATATTACGTCCAATGTGTAGTCCCTACGCGTTTCGTCATACGTAACTGGACAGGCCTCAGACCCATCAGGGGACGGGGCCCAAAGCATGGAAACCAAGGTTCCTCCAACGGAACTTTAAGTATAAATGAACGGCGTGTGGCCAGATCAGGCAGGCTGGTTCTCATCCGTCAGGGATTGTTCTCCCCAAGTTGCGCCGGTAGTCGGACCAGTCGAAGTTTGGTAGCGACAGCCACCTCGTGGGTCCACTTACCAGCCGCTGTGGACAAAGTCACTAATGCAGTGGGGTAGTCTTTTAAGTCTCCGTGGATACATAGGACCCCGATTTTACGGCCGGTATACTCCGCAGGCCGTACTAGGGCAGCTCTTACCAGGGAGACTAAACTCCCGGAGTCCAGCAGGGCCACCGCCTGAGAATCTCCCACCTCTACCTGACACAGGTGGTTATTATCCTGCACCTCACGGGTGCCAGTTGCGCACAGCTTCCGTGCATACAGGGAGTGGCGATACCCGTAGTTCACATCCATAGGCTCACCCTGATGCGGACAGTCGGCCCTGATGTGGCCTGGCTCCTGACACCTCCAGCATACCACGGGAGGCGGATCCGCAGGGGATACATTCCGTGCAGGTCTCTCTGTCGCCGGTCGTCGGAACTGGGGTGGAGGCCTCTGGGGTTTGACTGGCCCCTTCCCAGCAAGACTCCCCTGCAGGTTTCTGGTGGCCTCGTAACGCTCCACCAGATCGACCATCTCCAGGGCACTTACCGGAGACGCCTGGCCGAGCCAGTGCTGGAGGGGATAAGGCAGGGCCCTCCAAAAGATGTCTGCCAACAGTCGATCCAGCATGGCAGTGGGACATAGTAGATTGGGCTGCAGCCACTTTTGCAGCCTGTGCAGCAGATCGTAGTACTGCGGCCTAGCGGGTTCAGTCGTTTTAAAGTCCCACTGGTGGACTCTTTGAGCGCGGACCAGCACGTTCACCCCCAGTCTGGCTAGGATCTCTCCTTTCACGGTGTCATAATCGGCCGCTTGGTCATCCGACAAGTCGAAAAACACCTGCTGGGGTCCAGAAGCCAGGAACGGAGTGACCACCTCAGCCCACTGGTCACGGGGCAGCTTCTCCCTCATGGCCACTTTTTCGAAGACTGCCAGGTAGGTCTCAGCATCATCCTCGGGGGTCATCTTGGGAATTGCTGCACGGACCGCTTTCCGGGCATCATGGGCACGGTGAGAGGCTCCAGTCGCTTGCAAAGCCATTACATGTTGCAACAGCAGCTGGTTTGTCTCCTGCTGCTGCTTGTTGGCCTCCCGCTGCTGCAAATTGGCCTCCACGAGAGCTTTTACAACTGCCTCCATCTTGTCAGGGTTCACGTGTTGAAACTTTGCCGGCTTGACATATGACATTCACTTTGTAAAAAACAAAACTTCGGCGTTTACGCCAGCCTCACTGTGCATGCCCGCATCCGACACCAAATGTGGGGAGTCGCTCTGGTAGAAAGCGGTGCGGGTGCAGTACAGAGGCAAAACAAGGAGTCCAGAAGTGCTTTATTCACACTTGCACAAAGTAAACGATAAACAGTCTCTTGGTGTTAATTCACACTCAGCAAACACAAAAGGCAAAACCAAAGAGTCCAAAACCAGGTTCAATCACCTGTGAGATGTTTAGTTACGCGTTCGCATCTGGCAGTCGGCCCAGCCGCAGGATAATGCACCTTCAGGCTTCCAGGACGACTGCACGCCTCCTTGCTGGGCTCATCCTTCCAGCCCAGAGAGCTCCACAGCACTAGCAGCAGCTCCAGGACAATCACAGCCACACCTGCTGATGTGGCTGCCTTTAAAAAGCCCGGCAAAGTCCGGCCTGGACCGTGGGGAGTAGGCACCCACCCAACTCTTTGCCTACTCCCAGTAAGAGCCGGTCCGGATTGGCTTTGCAGCCAAACTAACTATCAATGTCAAGCAGCACTAGCTGCTGCTGACACATAAAACCCGGCTCTCACCTCACCGAGGCCAGGAACCTCGGTGACACGTATCTTCCGTCCATGACAGCACCTTGCGCCCTCTTACAGTATCCACAAATATTCTAGATTTTTTTTCATCTGAACCCATGATCCCTCCCTGCTTCTTGCTTGTGGGCCAATGAGAAGGCTGCAATGTCTTTGTCTGAGCTTAGCAACATCACTAGCAACCAATAGGAAAGTTGCCTACCCCTTACTATATAAGAACCATACATGCTACACACATAGTGCTGTGATGTCACAAGTTCGCAACAATACTTAGTGCACCAATCACTAATATGTAGTCAGACCTGCTAAAATGTGAAGTTGCATGTATTGCTCCAAAATATGCGCATCATTAATTGCCTATTTGTGCAATCACGAATATATTGTAGCACTCTATCTGCATATAAAGCTAATGTAATGTTCTGCCGTGCCAACCATTTTCTCCAATCTCAGGAAACTTCTAGCAGCTTGAAAAATGTAGCAAAAGTGACCCATGCCTGTATTGTGTGCATAATTCGCGCAGATTACATTGCCGATTTTCGCAATCAAGAAAATAATGGCGAATTCTCAAATTCGCTTATTTATGACAAATATTCACCCAAATATTCGTGAAATTTCGCAAATTCGAATATTGACCCTGCAGCTCATCACTATTAGTATATTATTATTGCCTCCATTTAGGTAGGTGTTCTGGCTTGATAAGACTAAAATTGAACTTTTTGGCCATCAAAGAAAGTGCTATGTCTGGCGCAAACCCAACACATCACATCACCCAAAGAACACCATCTCCACAGTGAAACATGGTGGTTGCAGCATCATGCTGTGGGGATGTTTTTCAGCAGCCGGGACTCAGAAACTGGTCAGAGTTGAGCGAAAGATGGATGGTGCTAAATACAGGGCTATTTTTGAGCAAAAATTGCACCACTCTTTGCGTGATTTGAGGCTAGGATGGAGGTTCACCTTCCAGCAGGACAATTATCCCAAACACACTGCTAAAGCAACACTTGAGTGGTTTAAGGGGAAACATGTAAATGTGTTGAAATGGCCTAGTCAAAGCCCAGATCTCAATCCAGTAGAAAATCTGTGGTCAGACTTAAAGATTGCTGTTCACAATGGCAAACCATCCAACTTGAAGGAGCTGGAGCAGTTCTGCAAGTAGTATTGGTCAAAAATCCCAGTGGCAAAATGTGGCAAACTCATAGAGACTTAGCCAAAGCGACTTTGAGCTGTGATTGCAGCAAAAGGTGGCTCTACAAAGTATTGACTTTAGGGGAGTGAATAGTTATGCACATTGACTTTTTCTGTTATTTTGTCCTATTTGTTGTTTGCTTCACAATAAAAACAAAACAAACATCTTTAAAGATGCGAGCATGTTCTGTAAATTAAATGATGCAAATCCTCAAACAATCCTTGTTAATTCCAGGTTGTGAGGTACCAAAATACGAAAAAAGTCAAGGGTGGTGAGTATTTTTGTATATAAGCAGATTAAAAATTTGAGCTTGGGAACGTGCTTGATTTTAAGTATGTGTTTGCATTAAGTGTGTCACTTAAGATAAGTGAAATTGGATTAAGGGACTTTAGTAAGGGACTACATAAAGTCAGTGGCTTTTCATTTCACTGTATTATTGTATTTTTTTTCATTTCTCTTTTCTTGGGTAATCCCCATTAGCAAATATGTGTTCCATTATTGACAAGGCAGTCCAGTGCACATCTTATCAAATGTCTGCAGTATGGCATTTCTTTAGATTTCTATGGGATGGTTTGTAGTATTCACTTGAATAGACAGAGCAGTCCCATAGAAGTGAATGGGGACCCAATACTTGTAATTACACCTGCTCACCACTTGTATGAGCACTGCCTTCTCTTGAAACAGCTGATTGGCATGGGTGCAGAGAGTCGGAACACCCCCGATCTGATATTGATGACCTATCCTGAGTATAGTGGAAAACATGGGCTACAGCAGCATATCCAATATAAATCTTCTTTATTCAAAACTCCATAACAAGGTGTACAAAAAAATGCAATGTTTCAGCTAGATATAGCCTTTGTCAAGCATACAATTCAAGTGATTATATAGACATATAAATAGTTAAAAACATACACACACCCAAAGTTGTACCACCAATCGGTTAACAAGGATCAGTATGAACAATCTAATCTGTGCAAATAGCAAGAATGTAACACTCCAATACGTATTTTGCATAACCTGCACAAGGTACGGACAAGTCCTGTGATATCCATGCCTAATTCATAATGAACGTGAGCTTCTCCACAATAAACTGGCTGCAGGGCAGGGCAGGCCAGCACCTCGAAGGCTAAAAGGGCAAGCTCAGGCCACGTGTCCAATTTTGAGACCCAGAAGTTCAATGGGGCAGACCCATCAGTCAGTAAGTGTAGGCATGTGCACATATACTGCTCCACCATGTTGTTGAAATACTGCCTCCTGCTAAGATGTTGCATATCAGCTGGGGGTGCTGGTTGTTGTGGCGTAGTGACAAAGCTTTTCCACATTTCGGCCATGCTAACCCTGCCTTCTGAGGTGTTGGCGGAGTCCCGGCTGTGTTGGAGACATCTTCCTCCTCCTCTGCCATGTGCTTCGACTGAGCCCCTGCTGTCAGGTGGGAATGCCATCAGCAGCGCATCTACCAGCGTGCGCTTGTAGTTGCGCATCTTCCGATCACGCTCCAGTGATGGATTTAAGGACGGCACGTTGTCCTTGTAACGGGGATCCAGCAGGGTGGCCTTCCAGTAATCAGCACAGGTTAGAATGTGAGCAATTTGGCGGTCATTGTGCAGGCACAGCAGCATGTAGTCGCTCATGTTTGCCAGGCTGTCCAGAGGAAAGGACAAGCTGTTGTCTTTGGGATGTGTATCATCTGTGTCCTTTATATCCCCTCAGCCATGCACAAGTGATGGCCATGAGCTGCTTTGGATGCCACCCTGCTGTGAACAAGGTTCCTCCTCCTCCTCCTCTTCCTCCTCCTCCAGAACTGTCCCCTGGCTGGACGATTGTGTTGGTGCAGGAACCCACCCTCTGTGCCACTTGTGAATGACTGGCCTGATAACCGTGAAAAGGATCCCTCTTCCTCCTGTGCCACATCCTCTTCTATCATCGTCCGAAGAGTTTTTTCAAGGAGACATAGAAGTGGGACAGTAACGCTGAGAACGACGTGATCGGCACTGACCATGTTGGTGGAGCACTTGAAACAGCGCAACAAGGAACACAGGTCTCGCATGGAGGCCCAGTCATTGGTGGTGAAGTGGTGCTGTTCCGTCAAGCGACTCACCCATGCATGCTGCAGCTGAAACTCCACTATCGCCTGCTGCTGCTCGCACAGTCTGGCCAGCATAGGCAAGGTGGAGTTACACCTTGTGGGTACGTCGCATATGAGGCGGTGAGCGGGAAGGCCGAAGTTACGCTGCAGCGCTGACAGGTGAGCAGCAGCAGGATGAGAACGCCGAAAGCGCGCACACATGGCCCGCATTTTATGCAGCAGCTCTGACATGTGGGGGTAATTTTTAAGGAATTTCTGCACCACCAAATTCAGCACATACGCCAGGCAAGGGATGTGCGTCCCAGAGCTGCTACGAGATTTCGCCCATTATCGCATACCACCAGGCCGGGTTTGAGGCTGACTTGCACAAACCACTCATTGGTCTGTTGTTCAAGGCCCATCCACAGCTCCTGCGTGGTGTGGGGTTTGTCCCCAAACAGATAAGTTTTAAAACTGCCTGCTGTCATTTACACCTGGCTCTGCTGAAGTTGGTGGTGAAGGTGTGACGCTGACCGGATGAGGAGCTGGTAGAGGATGAGGAAGCAGAGTAGGAGGAGGAAGCAACAGGAGGCAAACTGAAGCGCCCTGCAATACTCGGTGGTGGAAGGACATGCGCCAAACTGCTATCCACCTCAGGCCCAGCCGCCACTGCATTTACCCCTTACCATGCTTACTGGTCCACATATTTAAGGTTTTAAGGCCTTTAAAACTATCCGTCTCCACCAGACGGAATGACAGCATTTCAAAGGCAAGTAATTTAGAAATGCTGGCATTCAGGGCTGGAAATCACGGGTGGGTAGGGAGTACTTCCTCTTCCTCTCCAGCGTATATGGATACCGGATATGGAGAGCTAAACGCTTCCATGGGACATTGTGGAGATGCTTGGTGACCCAGGTGTTGGTGTTGCTGGCAGATCCTCTGTTTGTCAGGGGGCCAGGTGGCACCGTCACTCCAGAGGTGGATGAAGAGGCCACAACTGCAGCAGAAGAGGAAGCAGGAGGAGCCAGAGACCTTTCTTGGTTTTTGAGGTGTCTACTCCACTGCAGTAAGTGCTTTGCACTTAAATGCCTGGTCATACAGGTTGTGCTCAGGTTGAGAACGTTTATGCCTCGCTTCAGGCTGCAAAACCACTCGTGTCTAGTCGTCAGCACATTGTCTGAAGAACTGCCACGCCAGGGAACTCCTTGGAGCTGGCTTTGGTGTGCTCAGTCCCTTGCTGCGGTGGGCAGTAGGAGGCGTACTGTCTAGAAGACGGCCGCTCCGCATTTGCACCCTGCTCCCGCTTCTGCTGTGCTGGTGGCTCTGTGCGACCACCGCCTCTTCCTCTGAACTGCATCGTTCACTCGCATGACCTTGATTCCATGTGTGGTCGAGGACCTCATTGTCCTGCACATCATCTTCCACCCAGTCTTCACCCTTGACTTCCTTGTCGGTCTGCACACTTTCGAAAGCCCCAGCAGTTGGCACTTGTGTTTTGTCATCATCCGAGACGTGCTGCGATGGTCCTCCCATGTACTCATCTTGAAAAATTTGTGGTTGGGCATCGGTGCACTCAATCTCTTCCACTTCTGGGGCAGGGCTAGGTGGATGGCCCTGGGAAACACTGCTAACAGAGTCATCAAAAAGCAGAAAAGACTGCTGCATGACTTGGGGCTCAGACTGCTTGGCTGATTTGCAAGGGGGTGAGGTCAATGACTGATGGACATCGGCTGCAGGTGCCAACTGTGGTCTTTCAACAGGAGATTGCCAGGGAGACAATGTGAAGGAACTGGATCCACAGACAGCAACCCAATCTACTATTCCTTGTACTTGTTCAGGCCTCACCATGCGTAGAGCAGCATTAGGCCCGACCAAATACCGCTGCAGGTTTTATCGCCTACTCACACCTGAGGAAGGGGTTTCAATTGTGCGTGTAGCTGGCACAGATCCACCACGTCCTCTCCCTGCAACAGGAGCTCCACCAGCAGCACCACGACCTGGCCCACGTCCCTTAATTGACGCTCTCCTCATATTTTTTGAATTCAGGAACTTGCCCTAAATGGGTGTTTAATTCATAGTAGAAAAGAACGACAGTATGTAAAGGGTGTATCTAACACGTCCTGAACCAGATTAGGCCTCAATTAAAGATTTATTTTCACAAAATGGCTGTATTTCAAATGGCTATATTTTAAATGGCTGTAATTCAAATGGCTGAATCAAACCCCTGTATGTATAGGGGGTATCTCACATGGTCTGAACCTCTGTAGGCCTGAAGTAAATATATCTTTGCACAAAACGGCTGTATTTCAAATGGCTGTATTTCAAATGCTTGATTCAAACCCCTGTATGTATAGAGGGGATCACACACGCCCTGAATCAGTGTAGGCCTGAAGTAAATATATCTTTGCACAAAATGGCTGTATTTCAATTGCCTAATTCAAATCACTGTATGTATAGGGGGGGATCACACACGCCATGAATCAGTGTAGGCCTGAAGTAAATATATCTTTGCACAAAATGGCTGTATTTCAAATGGCTGTATTTCAAATGCTTGATTCAAACCCCTGTATGTAGAGGGAGTATATCACACGGTCTGAACCACTGTAGGCCTGAAGTAAATATATCTTTGCACAAAAAGGCTGTATTTCAAATGCCTAATTCAAACCCCTGTATGTATAGGGGGGATCACACAAGCCCTGAATCAGTGTATGCCTGAAGTAAATATATCTTTGCACAAAATGGCTGCATTTCAAATGGCTGTATTTCAAATGCTTGATTCAAACCCCTGTATGTATAGGATGGGGGGATCTCACACGGTCTGAATCAGTGTAGGCCTGAAGTAAATATATCTTTGCACAAAAAGGCTGTATTTCAAATGGCTGTATTTCATATGCTTGATTCAAACCCCTGTATGTAGAGGGAGCATCTCACACGGTCTGAACCACTGTAGGCCTGAAGTAAATATACAGAATCTTTCCACAAAAAGTCTGTATTTCAAATGACTGTATTTCAAATGCCTAATTCAAACCCCTGTATATATAGGGGGATAACACACGCCCTGAATCAGTGTAGGCCTGAAGTAAAGAAAATTATGGGTATATTTCTAGCTTAAATTGCACACTGACTAATACAGATGTTGTAGATTTCAAAAAGTCTTTTTTTGCTAACAGAATATGAATGCTGTATATATTAAACTTGAATTTAACACTTGCAGATCTGGAAAATACTGTTTTTTTTAAAAGAAATGTGTATTTCTAGCTTAAATTGTACACTGACTAATACAGATTTTGTAGTTTGCTCCCAAAAAATGGTGATTTGCAATGTCCCAAAATTTCAGATGCAGTGATGGTGCACTGAACATGCATAAAATGGCCGCCGCCATCCTCCTAACTAACAGAATTCTAAAAGTTAGTATTTTTTGGTCAATATGCTCAGGGCAGGGTAAAAGGATAGTGCCCTGCACCCACACAACTATTTCTAGGTAGATCACTGAGTTAGATTCTCTCCTATTCTCTCCCTGAAATCACAAGTCTAGCAGCATCCTCTCCCTACATTTGTAACAGCAGAGTGACGTACAGTGCTATGTGACTCAAGCTTATATAGAGCCTGGTTCACATGCTGCTCTGGCCAATCAGAGCCATGCCATTAGTAGGCATGGCTGTGATGGCCCCTTGGGGCAAATAGTATCATGCATGTTTATTGGCTGCTGTGCAGCCTTTCAAAAAGTGCCAAGAAAGCGCAGAACACCGAACCCGGACTTTTACGGAAATGTTCGAGTTCAGGTCCGTGTCCCAAACACCCCAAAATTCAGTACGAACCAGAACTATACATTTCGGGTTCACTCAACCCTAATTATGTTCTATCTTTGGCCATATGCTGTGGATCACAGACCCATTCCAGTCAATGGGTCCACATCCGCAAGCGGAATGCACACAGCCAGTGCTAGTGCATTGTGGATTGCAATTTGCAGTCCGCAGCATGGGCACTGAACAAGTACACTCATGGGCATAAGCCCTAAATTCTATGAAATGTCCATGGGGTCAAAATGGTCAGTAAACACCTAATAAATTCATAGAGGGGGTAGTTTCCAAAATTGGGTCACGTGAGTTTTCTATTGTAAGGATACCTTAGTGTGCCTTTAAATTTAGCATGATGCCCAAAAACCATTCCAGCAAGATCTGCTCTCCAAAAACCATGTGGCGCTCCATTTCTCCTGACCCCTGCTATGTGCCCATACAGCAGTTAACTATTACATATGGAGTGTTTTGCTGTTAACCCTTGCTGCCCTACAGGAAAGAAATATGGATCAAAATGTAAAATCTGCAAGAAAAGTGAAATTTTAAAATTTCACCTCTATTTTCATTTAATTCTTGTGAAACATGTAAAGGGTTAACAAAGTTTGTAAAATCAGTTTTGAATAACTTAAGGGGTGTAGTTTATATAATAAGGTAATTTATAGTTGGCTTCTACTAAGTAAGTCACACAAAGTGACTTCAAAACTGAATTTGTCCTTAAAAAGGTGGATTTTAGAAATGTTCTTAAATATTTGAAAAAATGTTTCTAAAATTGTAAGTATTCTAATGTCCTAAAAAATAAAATGACATTTACAAAATGATGCCCACATAAAGTAGACATATGGTGAATGTTAAGAACTATTTTATGAGGTATCACTATCCGTCTTAAAAGCAAGGAAATTCGTTATTTAGAAAATAGAGAATTTTTCGAACTTTTCCGTAATTTGTTTTAATAAAGGTAAAGTACATTGTAAAGTGTCAGGAGAAAACAATCTCAGAATCACTTGGATAAGTAAAAGCATTCCAAAGTTATTACCACATAAATTGACATGTCAGATTTGCAAAAATAGGCTCTTTTAGAAAGGTCATAATATGGCTGGGACCTGAAGAGGTTAACAATGACCTCAACAGTGCCCGCCACCATAACAGTGACCTCCACAGAAACCTGCCCCCTTAACAGTGACCTCTACAACACCCTGTCCCTTAACAGTGACCTCTACAGCATTCCGCCCCATTAACAGTGACCTCCACAGTGCTCCACCCCTTAGCAGTGACCTCCATAGCACCCTTATCCCTGAACCGTGACCTTCACAGTACCCTTCCCCCTTAACAATAAAGCAATATTGGGTTGTATTCCATGTCCTGGGTGGTGGTGAGGTGCAAAGGGGAATGGATATGGCTCACAATCAATTGTAACGAAATACCACTGCACTCTTTTTGGTATGATGCTAGTAAAAAAATCTTTATTACAAGTTCTCCATATAATATAATAAAAAAGCAAAGTAATGGTAGTTTTAGAAACTGTAGTGCTGACGTTTCAGTTCCAGAATGTACCTTGGTCCCATGGTCACTAGAAAAAAAAAAGGAAACGTGAGGATAAAAATAAAACATAAGAGGTCCAGAGAATATAAGTGGGTAAATAACTGAATCGCCAGGACGAACGGATAGGGGGAACCACGTGAAACAGGATATAAGTCCACATGTATAGAACTCTACATGGCTATCGGCTATATAAGTGTTTTACCAATTACCTAAACGTGGACGTATATGGTAATTGTCTGCAGATAGACAACAAGTCTCAAGGAAAGATTAATAAAGATATAAACTATGGCTGTGGGGCTCAGGGTACACAGATTCAAAATGGCATGGTGCCAAAAGTTGCAAGGTGTGGGTAACATCATTAGTGTTGAGCGCGAATATTTACATTGCGAATTTTAATTGCAAATATCGCCACTTCAAGAATTCGCTAATATTTAGAATATAGTGCTATATATTCATATTTGCGAAGAGTGTTGATATTATAATCGTGAATTAACCAGGAAACTATATGTGAGTTGATATGGTAAAAGTGTGTAGTGTGAAATTAATGGAGGGAAGCAGTAGAAGAGAGTGCAGAAAGAAACGTAGAGAGGAAAACAGAGTGGCAGAGGGGGTAAGGGAAGGAAGGGAGAAGGTTAAGAGATGGTAAAGGGAGATCAGGGAAAAGGGGGGTTGGGATGACCTCCACAGCACCCCTTCCCCTTAACTATGACCTATAACAGTGAAGAAAAATAGCTGAGTTGTTATGCAAACCTGGTGTAACTGTGTGTATATCAAGACTAAAGGACCTGTGAGCTTCTATTGGCTAATAAGGATCATGTGATTGTGTGTATGGCAGTTAGGATATGACTGAAGGACCTGCGAGGATAGTATGTTCTAGAGAGCTCAGATCTTTACGAAAATCTTCCCAGACATCCGATGTACAGTATCTATGTGCCAAACATGGTGTCCATTAGTTCAGGCGTCTGGATTCTTATAAAGAACAGACAGACAAACAGACATTTAGAACCCCTCGCATGGGTATATTTCATCTATTGTATTTAATGTTTGTGTGTGTCGTTAAAAGATATCAACAGTATCCCTTTTAACAGCGACATCTACAGTACCCAGCCCCCTTAACAGTGACCTCCAGAGCCCCCCACCCCTTAACACTGACCCCCCCCCACAGTGCCCTGCTTCCTTAAAATGGGACCTTCACAGCAGCCTGCCCCTTTAACAGTGAATTCCACAGCACCCCACTCCCTTGACAGTGACCTCCACAGGGGCCCGCCGCCTTAATAGTGACCTCTACAGCACCCGCCTCTTAACACTAACCATAAGTTGCAGTCCCCTTAACTGTGACCTCCACTTTACCCAACTCCCTTAACTCCACAGCGACTGCCCCTTTAACAGTGAATGCCACAGTACCCCGCTCCATTAACAGTGACCTCCACTGTACCCCGCTCCCTTAACAGTGACCTCACAGTACCCCACTGCCTTAACAGTGAGCTCACAATACCCCGCTGCCCCTTCTAATAGTGGCCCCCACAGTCCCCTCCTCTCTTAACAGTAACCTCCACAGTGCCTGACACTTTAACAGTGACCTCCACAGTGGCCTGCCCCCTTAACATTAACATCCACAGTGCCCTCCCCTTTAACAGTGACCTCCACATCGGCCGCCCCTTTATTAGTGACCTCCACAGTACCCCGTCTCCTTAACAGTGATTCCCACAATAATTTGCCCCCTTAACAGTGACCTCCGCAGCAGCTGCCCCTTAATAGTGACCTCCACAGTCCCCCGCCCCCTTAATAGTAACCTCCACAGCGACCGGCCCTTTATTTGTGACCTCCACAGTACTCCGTCTCGTTAACAGTGATTTCCACAATAGCCCACCCCCTTAACAGTGACCTCTACAGTGGCTGCCGCTTTATTAGTGACCTCCGCACTACACCCTCTCCTTAACAGTGATTTCAAAAACACCCAGCCCCTTAACAGTGTCATCCACAGCGCCTTGCCCATTTAAATCTGACCTACAACAGTGAAGAAAAATAGCTGGGTTGTTATGGAAACCTTGTGTAAAACTGTGTGCATGGAGAGACGAAGGGCCTGAGAGCTTCTATTGGCTGATGTAGGTCATGTGATGGTGCCATATTTGCATATTTTTGGGAATATCTTGGGAACGGTACTTGCCAAAGAGCTGAGACCCAAGCTAAAACCTTGCCGGACACCTTATGTACCTGTATGCCAAATTTTGTGATTGTAAATGCGACGGTGCAGATTCCTTTAGTGGACATACATACATACATACATACACTCAGCTTTCTATATTAGATTAAAATAAACCCAATGAAAAAACATATATTCATGTTCACAGCATTTGGTGTTTTGGGTGATTTCAAACCTGCAGGTATGAAGAAGTTTTTTAAATGATTTGTTATTGTCAGCTAGCCTTTTATGAATATTAATTTGTCAGTAAACATTAGACACTAATCCAGTTAGCAATAAGGCAGCAAAATATGCTACCAATGTAGTATTCAAGGTCATACTGATGCCTAATAAGTGCTTTGCATATAATACATGCATGATAATATGCTAGAACAACAGATGGAATACTTATTATTTCCGCAACACCATATTGCTGTTTCAGTTAAAACAAAGGCAAATGCAAATTTCACACTTTTGCATTAATAAACATTACGATGAGTTACAATGAGCTGAATGTATAAAAGAATTAGGTTTTGCATTGATGTGAAAACACTAAAATGTTGTATAGGATTTTTCATATAGCATACATTGCATTTAGTTGTATTAGACCTTATGCACATGGGCAAACTTGGGATCTGTCTTATTAAGATCCTGAATTTGGTCCCTAGAGTTTTCCATGTGCTAAAAATTTATTACAGATTTTTGTGAGACATTACAACTTCATGATGATAAAAGGATTAGTGTCTAAAAGACATATCCAATTACAATGAGCACTACTGAACTATAAAAGTTATGGGAACTTTCTGTATTTTTCCAGGGCTGCCAGACCTTATTGAATTTCCGAATGTTCTTGTTTTCCCAATAACCAAGTTCTTCCAAATAGTAAATGGAATCTACTTTAGCTATCCATCTTGTTCGGGTGAGACTTGAACTCTCCTTCCAATTCTGCGCTATTAAAAGCTTATCTGCAGATCAGAGACCTCAGCAAGGTAAAAGTGTCAGCCGACAGTATTACCGGAAACAGGTTTAGAAGGAGGACCTTAATCTGGGAGGAGCAATTCCAACTATTTTGTTAATACCTTGCCAGATCTCTCTCCAGAAGATGGAGACAAATTTGCTCTGCTACCATATTTGCATGTAGTTTTGAGCGAACAGTTCGAGCATAGTTCGGGTTCGTACCGAATTTTGGGGTGTTCGGGTGATTTCTTCCCGCTTTCTGAATGGCTGCACAGCAGCCAATCATATAGCGTTTTACTTCTTGCCCTAAGAAGCCATCACAGCCATGCCTACTAATGGTATCATTGTGATTGGCCAAATGCAGCATGTGACCCAGCCTCTATTTAAGCTGGAGTCAAGTAGCGCCGAACGTCACACTGCTCTGATTAGTGTAGGGAGAGGACGCAGCTTCTGTGAGGGCGAGATTAGGCAGGGAAAAGTCAGGAAAAAGACCTAATGAAGTGATCGATCTACAGCTGTGAATCATTCAACTTCTGCTAGTTTATTGTTCAATGGTTTTTAGGCTGCACAGAACGTTTTTCTGTCACTTTTTTCTGGGGTGATCGGCGGCCATTTTGTGACTTGTGGTGCACCAGAACAAGCTGCCACCAAGTCCATCAATCCATCAATACTAGTTTTTTTTTTTTTGCTATATCCTACATCAGGGGCTTGGCTGTGCTTATTGTCACCCCTAGAAACTCAGGATATCAATTTCTATATTTTATTAAGGGGTTAAATTCAATTGCCAAAATACCAATCACCTAAATCTGTTGTTCCAGCTGTGGCTAGCCAAGTGTAATGCTATCTGCTGTATGGTAAAAGATTATTTTCTGTGGAGAAATTCAATTGCCAAAATAGTAATCCCCTAAATCTGGTGTCCCAGCAGTGGCTGGCCTAGTATAATAGTGTCTGGTAAAAAATATATTTTGTTCTGGGCTGAAATTCATTTGCCAAAATAGCAATAACCAAAATCTGGTGTTCCAGCAGTTGCAGGCCTAGTTTAAATCTGTCTGTAACAGGGTATATTTTGTTCTGGGGTGAAATTCAATTGCCAAAATAGCAATACCATAAATCTGGTGTCCCAGCAGTGGCTGTCAAAGTATAATAGTGTCTGGTAAAACATATATTTTGTTCTGGGTTGAAAATCAATTGCCAAAATAGCAATACCATAAATCAGTGGTTTCAGCTGTGGCCGGCCAAGTTTCATAGTGTCCTGCAAAGGATATATTTTGTTCTGGGGTGAAATTCAATTGCCAAAATAGCAATACCATAAATCTGTGGTTTCAGCTGTGGCTGGCCAAGTTTCATAGTGTCCTGCAAAGGATATATTTTGTTCTGGGGTGAAATTCACTTGCCAAAATAGCAATACCATAAATCTGGTGTCCCAGCAGTGGCTGACAAAGTATAATAGTGTCTGGTAAAACATATATTTTGTTCGGGGTTGAAAATCAATTGCCAAAATAGCAATACCATAAATCAGTGGTTTCAGCTGTGGCTGGCCAAGTTTCATAGTGTCCGGCAATGGATATATTTTGTTCTGGGGTGAAATTCACTTGCCAATATAGCAATACCCTGAATCTGGTGTTCCAGCTGTTGCAGGCCAAGTGTTAATCTGTCTGTAAAAGGGTATATTACACTCAAGCTGTATATACAAGTGCTGAGAGGGTCATCCTCAATAACTTCACACACTACCGTGCATCTCCCATTGTATTTCTGTCCGTTAAAGAGTATATTACACAAAGTGTTAAAATACAATTGCTGAAGGCATAATCCTACATATTTTTTCACACGCTACTGTGCATCTCCAAGTGTAAATCTGTCCATAAAAGGATACCTTTCATCCAGGGCCTAAATCCTAGCCCTACAATAGATATTCCTCTAAATTAGTGGTTACTGCTGTGCCTGGATTAGTGTAATACGGTACATAAATTAATTGGCAGATAGTGTTAGGTGCCTGTAAAAAAAGGCCTGAATTTGAAATCAATAGATTGGGCCAAATATTTTTTTTCTTATTGTGGTGCTTGGTGAATGGTAACAATGAGGAAAACATCTAGTAAGGGACATGGATGCGGTCATGGTAGTTTTAGTGGACCCTCTGGTGCTGGGAGAGGACGTGGCCATTCTGCCACAGCCACACGTCCTAGTGAACCAACTACCTCAGGTTCCAGTACCCGCCAGAATTTACAGCGATATTTGGTGGGGCCTAATGCCATTCTAAGGATGGTAAGGCCTGAGCAGGTACAGGCGCTAGTCAATTAGGTGGCTGACAGTGGATCTAGCACGTTCACAACATTATCCCACACCCAGTTTTCTGCAGAAAGTGCACAGGTTGCGCCTGAAAACCAAGCCCATCAGTCTGTCACATCACCCCCATGCATATCAGGGAAACTGTCTGAGCCTCAAGTTATGCAGCAGTCTCTTATGCTGTTTGAAGACTCTGCAGGCAGGGTTTCCCAAGGGAATCTACCTAGCCCTTCCCCAGTGGTGGAAGACATAGAATGCACTGATGCACAACCACTGATGTTTCCTGATGATGAGGACATGGGAATACCACCTCATCGGAGTCCGCACGTCTCTGATGATGACGAAACACAGGTGCCAACTGATGTGTCTTTTTGCAGTGTGCAGACTGAACAGGAGGTCAGGGAGGAAGACTGTGTGGAAGATGATGCAGGGGACAATGAGGTCCTAGACCCCACATGGAATGAAGGTCGTGCCACTGACTTTCATAGTTTAGAGGAAGAGGCAGTGGTGAGACGGAGCCAACAGCATAGCAAAAGAGGAAAAGCAAGGAACTCACTCAGGCTCCCCCTGCTCCCTCTTCTGCTGCTGCCTCGGCCTCTTCCTCCGCCTCGGGAGGAATTTTGGCACCTGCCGCCCACCAAACAGAGGATGCGCCACCGTCACAACCACCTGCGTCACCAAGCATCTCCACCATGTCACACTGCAGCGTTCAGCTCTCCATTTCACAAACCTTGGAGAGAAAGTGTAAATTCCCACCGAGCCACCAACGAGCCCTGGGCCTGAATGCCAGCATTTCTAAACTACTGGCCTTTGAAATGCTGTCATTCAGGCTGGTGGACACAGACAGCTTCAAACAGCTGATGGCGATGGCTGTCCCACAGTATGTTGTTCCCAGCCGCCACTACATCTCCAAGACAGCCGTGCCTTCCCTGCACAACCAAGTATCCGATAAAATCAAGTGTGCACTGCGCAACGCCATCTGTGGCAAGGTCCACCTAACCACAGATACGTGGACCAGTAAGCACGGCCAGGGACACTATATCTCCCTAACTGCACACTGGGTAAATGTAGTGGCGGCTGGGCCCCAGGCGGAGAGTTCCTTGGCGCACGTCCTTCCGCCACCAAGGATCGCAGGGAATCATTCTTTGCCTCCTGTAGCCTCCTCCTCCTACTCGGCTTCCTCCTCCTCTGCTTCCACCTGCTCATCCAGTCAGCCACACACCTTCACCACCAACTTTAGCACAACCCGGGCTAAACATCAGCAGGCCGTTCTGAAACTCATATGTTTGGGAGACAGGCCCCACACTGAGCAGGTGTTGTGGCGGGGTATTGAACAACAGACCGACCAGTGGTTGCTGCTGGTGGGCCTCAAGCCCGGCCTGGTGGTGTGCGATAATGGGCGAAATCTCGTCGCAGCTCTAGCTCGTTTGACACACATCCCTTGCCTGGCGCATGTGTTGAATTTGGTGGTGCAGAAGTTCATTCACAACTACCCCGACATGTCAGAGCTGCTGCATAAAAGGCGGGCCATCTGTGCGCGCTTCCGGCGTTCACATCCTGCCGCTGCTCGCCTGTCTGCGCTACAGCATGACTTCGGCCTTCCAAGCTCACCGCCTCATATGCGACGTGCCCACCAGGTGGAACTCCACCTTGCACATGCTGGAGAAACTGTGCGAGCAGCACCAGGCCATAGTGGAGTTTCAGCTGCTGCCCGCACGCGTCAGTCGCACTACGGAACAGCACCACTTCACCACCAATAATTGGGCCTCCATGCGAGACCTGTGTGCCCTGTTGCGCTGTTTTGAGTACTCCACCAGCCGTTATCAGAGTTACAATACCACTTCTATGTCTCCTTTAGAAAACGCTTAGGGCGATGATGGAAGAGGAGGTTGCCCAGGAGGAGGAAGAGGATGAGGGGTCATTTTTAGCACTTTCAGGCCAGTCTGTTAGAAGTGGCTCAGAGGGAGTTTTTTTGCAACAACAGAGGCCAGGTACAAATGTGGCCAGCCAGGGCCTACTACTGGAGGACGAGAAGGATGTGGAGGAGGTGGAGGAGGATGAGGATGAAGCAGGTTCACAGCAGGGTGGCACCCGACACAGCTCAGGCCCATCACTGGTGCGTGGCTGGGGGCATACGGAGGACAATGACGATACGCCTCCCACAGAGGACAGCTTGTCCTTACCTCTGGGGAGCCTGGAACACTTGAGCGACTACATGCTGCAGTGCCTGTGCAACGACAGCAGAGTTGCCCACATTTTAACGTGTGCGGACTACTGGGTTGCCACCCTACTGGATCCCCGGTACAAAGAAAATGTGCCCACCTTACTTCCTGCACTGGAGCGTGATAGGAAGATGCGCTAGTTCAAGCGCATGCTGGTAGACGTGCTCCTGAGAGCATTCCCAAATGTCACAGGGGAACAGGTGGAAGCCCAAGGCGAAGGCAGAGGTGGAGCAAGAGGTCGCCAATGCAGCTGTATCACGGCCAACTCCTCTGAAGGCAGTTTTAGAATGGCAGAAATGGGGAAAAGTTTTGTCCTGATACGGAACGTGTTAGCAGGAGGCAGTATTTCACTAACATGGTTGAACAGTACGTGTGCACACCCCTCCACGTACTGACTGATGATTCGACCCCATTCAACTTCTGGGTCTCCAAATTATCCACGTGGCCAGAGTTAGCATTTTATGCCTTGGAGGTGCTGGCGTGCCCGGTGGCCAGTGTTTTATATGAACGTGTATTCAGCATGGCAGGGGGCGTCATTACTGACAAACGCAGCCGCCTGTCCACAGCCAACGTGGACAAGCTGACGTTCATAAAAATGAACCAGGCATGGATCCCACAGGACCTGTCCCTGTTCTTGTACTCCGGGGCACTTCTTTATTGAATCCTCATTTTTTTAACTTTACCATGATCTTGTGGTGCAACCCAAAGTTGAATGAACGTCTCGTCAATCTGGGCGCTGGGGCCTAAATAACTGAAAGTGGCCTTTTACAATGGTGGGTGACATGATGCCTGAACCTCTGCCATGCGACCTCTCTCCTCTGTCTGGGTGCTGGGGCCCTAAATAACTGAAAGTGGCCTTCTCCAGTGGTGGATGGTATGACACCTTATTCCTTGCTGTGGGACCTCTCTCTTTTTGTCTGGGTGCTGGGGCCTAAATAACTGAAAGTGGCCTTCTCCAGTGGTGGATGATATGACGCCTTATTCCTTGCTGTGGGACCTCTCTCCTCTGTCTGGGTGCTGGGGCCTAAATAACTGAAAGTGGCCTTTTCCAGTGGTGGGTGATATGACGCATGAATCATTCCTGTGGGACCTCTCTCCTCTGTCTGGGTGCTGGGGCCTAAAAAACTGAAAGTGACCTTCTCCAGTGGTGGGTGATTTGACGCATGATTCCTTCCTGTGGGACATCTCTCCTCAGTCTGGGTGCTGGGGCCGAAATACCTGAGTGGCCTTCTCCAGTGGTGGGTGATATGACGCATGATTCCTGGAAGTGGGACATGTATCCTCGGTCTGGGTGCTGGGCTGAAATAACTGAAAGTGGCCTTCTCCAGTGGTGGGTGATATGACGCATGATTCCTTGCTGTGTGACCTCTCTCCTCTGTCTGGGTGCTGGGCCAAAATAACTGACAGTGGCTTTCTCCGGTGGTGGTTGATATGACTCATGATTCCTTCCTGTGGGACATCTCTCCTCTGTCTGGGTGCTGGGGCCTAAATAACTGAAAGTGGCCTTCTACAGTTGTGGGTGATATGACACATGATTCCTTGCTGTGGGACCTCTCTCCTCTGTCTATATATATATAAATAACTGAAAGTGACCTTCTCCAGTGGAGGGTGATATGGCGCCTTATTCCTTGCTTTGGGACCTCTCTCCTCTGTCTGGGTGCTGGGGCCTAAATAACTGAAAGTAATTAAGAATTAGTCAGCACTCGATCCTTTTGATGCTGTGCGGGAAGGAGCCTTCTCCACAATTCATCAAAAAATCCAATCTCAGCAAAACGTCTTACTTTTTATGCTGCTGTTTATTCCACGAGTATCATCAAATACAACATTATCCTGGACGCGTTTCGGTAAATAGCCTTTATCAGCAGGTCACAGGAATAACTACAATATACATTTAAATAGACAAAGTGACGTCAGACGCCAACGATGAATGGCAAGCAAAGACATCCAATCAAAAACATTGTTTCGCTATCCAATAAACAAAACAAACTCAACATGTTACCGTTTGTTCTCCATTCTCAGAAGACATCTGTAGAAATAAAGTAAAAGCAGAATATCAACATAAAGTCATATTAACAATACTAGTTACATATACCTATACGGCATAAACTTTTTGCCAGGGTTATAATTGCGTTATCTCATATTCACGGTCACGAGTCCGCTCGGATGTAAAGTGTCCAGAGTGTGAATCCAGAAAGCTTCCCTGCGGAGCAACAGCCTCTTGATGTCACCTCCCCTTCTTGGCATTTTCACCTGCTCAAGCACTTGGAATTTTAATTGTGCAATACTATGCTTGTGTTTTTCAAAATGGTTAGGCAATGGTAACAACAGATTTTTTGTCCTAATAGTGGACTTATGCTTGCATATTCTGTCCCTTACCGTCTGCATTGTTTCACCCACATAAAGCATGTTGGTGAAACAATGTTTCACCACCCACATAAAGTTTTGTTTACTGGATAGCGAAACAATGTTTTTGATTGGATGTCTTTGCTTGCCATTCATCGTTGGCGTCTGACGTCACTTTGTCTATTTAAATGTATTGTGTAGTCATTCCTGTGACCTGCTGATAAAGGCTATTTGCCGAAACGCGTCCAGGATAACGTTGTATTTGATGATACTCGTGGAATAAACAGCAGCATAAAAAGTAAGACGTTTGCTGAGATTTGATTTTTTTGATAAATAACTGAAAGTGACCTTCTCCAGTGGTGGGTGATATGACGCCTTATTTCTTGCTGTGTGACCTCTCTCCTCTGTCTGGGTGCTGGTTGGGGCCTAAATAACTGAAAGTGGCCTTCTCCAGTGGTGGGTGATATGACGCCTTATTCCTTGCTGTGGGACCTCTCTCCTCTGTCTGGGTGCTGGGGCCTAAATAACAGAAAGTGACCTTCTCCATTGGTGGGTGACTTAAAACCTGATTCTCTGCTATGGGACCTCGCTTCAATTGATATTGGTTAATTTTTATTTATTTTATTTTAATTCATTTCCCTATCCACATTTGTTTGCAGGGCATTTACCTACATTTTGCTACCTTTTGCAGCCCTCCGACGCTTTCCTGGACTATTTTACAGCCTTTTTAGTGCCCAAAAGTTCGGGTCCCCATTCACTTCAATGGGGTTCGGGTTCGGGATAAAGTTCGGGTTGAGTTCGGATCCCGAACCCAAACATTTTCGGGAAGTTCGGTCAAACTTCTCGAACCCGAACATCCAGGTGTTCGCTCAACTCTATTTGCATGTATGCTTTATCCTGCTCTTTGCATTTCCAGCAGTTTTTCAAATACGCATGATTTATTTTATGTAATTTCCAGTGTGTAAGGTACAATATAGACCTAATAGGCATTTTCCTAACAGTCCTAAAAGTCCACTACTAACACATCTAGAGAACCTTTTCAGAGCTGCCAGTATAAGTGACAATTTTGAATTTGAAAATAAGCAGTGAAGATCTTTTTCCCGTGCCTGAATGTAGGGTAAAGTTGCTGCTTTCTGAGATTCATGTATTAAACTGTTATATGTTTGTGAAATCACTTTGTGCAGGGATCTAGGTTGTAGTATTTTCAAACCAAGTAGGGGTTCTGTTTAAGTCTACATGTTGTATAATATCTGATAAAGCTTTGGTAATCTTAGCATAATGAAGGAAATTAAGCTGTGTATACTCAAGTATGGCGGACAATTCCATCTGGTCAGGAATAACTCCATTTGACAGCAGGGCAGAATATGGTCTAGTATCTCTCCAGTGAATTTCAGTCGCAGTGTGTCATTCCAATCAGTGATTGCTGTAGACTAGAGATAAACTAATTTTTCAAAAACTCAATTTGTCGGTTCGACAATTTTTTTTATTTGCGGCGTATCGCGTTAAAAAACTGCTATTTCCTGGCTGCAGAGAGCCTTTATATGGTGTAGAACACTGTGCCTTGCAGTAACACACATAGGAAGTCTGCGTTGGTAGTGAAACTATACTGTGAGTCCATATGACATGCAGATGACAGGGGTTGCTCTTAGAATCACTGCACACTTCATTTATTTGGGCAGTCACGGGGCCAAAACTGACCAAATAACTCAAGTATGAACTCGGCGTTACAGGTGGATGTTAGCCCCAAGAAGATGCACACTCTTTTAACCACCATATCAGCCAGTCTTGGGTGGGGCTCACAGCCTTCTCCCTCCTCCCATTGCAGGCATGGTTACATGCTGGAGGTAACATAGTAACATAGTATATAAGACCAAAAAAAGACATTTGTCCATCCAGTTCGGCCTGTTTCCTACAAGTTAATCCAGAGGAAGGCAAAAAACCCCTGTGAGGCAGAAGCCAATTTTACTCACTTATGGGGAAAAAAATTCCTTCCCGACTCCAATCAGGCAATCTGAATAACTCCCTGGATCAACGACCCCTCTCTAGTAGCTGTAGCCTGTAATATTATTACACTCCAGAAATAAATCCAGTCCCCTCTTGAATTCCTTTATTGTACTTACCATCACCACCTCCTCAGGTAGAGAGTTCCATAGTCTCACTGCTCTTACAGTGAAGAATCCTTTTCTATGTTTGTGTACAAACCTTCTTTCCTCTAGACGCAGAGGATGTCCCCTTGTCACAGTCACAGTCCTGGGGATAAATAGATGATGGGACAGATCTCTGTACTGACCCCTGATATATTTATACATAGTTATTAGATCTCCCCTCAGTCGTCTTTTTTCTAAAGTGAATAACCCTAATTTTGATAACCTTTCAGGGTACTGTAGATCCCTCATTCCAGTTATTACTTTAGTTGCCCTCCTCTGAACCCTCTCCAGCTCTGCTATGTCTGTCTTGTTCACAGGAGCCCAGAACTGTACACTGTACTCCATTTGTGGTCTGACTAGTGATTTGTAAAGTGGTAGGACTATGTTCTCATCACGGACGTCTATGCCCCTTTGATGCAACCCATTATCTTATTGGCCTTGGCAGTAGCTGCCTGACACTGGTTTTTGCAGCTTAATTTGCTGTTTATTAAAATTCCTAGATCCTTTTCCATGTCAGTGTTACCGAGTGTTTTACCATTTAATATGTACAGGTGACTTGCATTATTCCTTCCCATGTGCATAACTTTACATTTGTCAGTGTTAAACCTCATCTGCCATTTTTCTGCCCAAGCCTCCAATCTATCCAGATCCCTCTGTAGCAGAAAACTGTCCTCTTCAGTGTTAATTACTTTACACAGTTTAGTGTCATCTACAAAAATAGATATTTTACTGTGCAGGCCTTCTACAAGATCATTAATAAATATATTGAAGAGAATAGGGCCCAATACTGACCCCTGAGGTACCCACTAGTTACAGTGACCCAATCTGAGTATCTACCGTTAATAACCACCCTCTGTTTTCTGTCACTCAGCCAGTTACTTACCCACATACAGACATTTTCTCCCAGTCCGAGCATCCTCATTTTATATACTAACCTTTTATGAGGTACGGTGTCAAATGCTTTGGAGAAGTCCAGATATGCGACATCCATTGATTCTCCGCTGTCAAGTCTAGAACTTACCTCCTCATAGAAGCTGATTAAATTTGTTTGGCATGAACGATCCCTCATGAAGCCATGCTGATATGGCGTTATTTTCTTATTTTCATTGAGATACTCCAAAATAGCATCTCTTAGAAACCCTTCAAACAGTTTACCAACAATAGATGTTAAACTTACCGGCCCTTAATTTCCTGGCTCTGTTTTTGGACCCTTTTTGAATATTGGCACCACATTTGCTATGCGCCAATCCTGTGGAACATTCCCTCTTATTATAGAGTCCGTAAATATCAGAAATAATGGTCTGGCTATGACATCACTTAATTCCCTTAGGATACGGGGGTGTATGCCATCCGGTCCTGGCGATTTGTCTATTTTAATCTTTTTAAGTCGCTGTTGTACTTCTTCCTGGGTCAGACAGGGCACTTTTAATGGGGGATTTACTTTTACATTCTGCATTTCATCTGACAGATTATTTTCCTCAGTGAATATAGTGGAGAAAAAAATATTTAATAGTTTTGCTTTATCTTCGTCGATCTCTGCAACACCCCCCTCATTGCTATGTAGAGGGCCGACTACTTCAGATTTATATTTTTTACTATTTATATAATTGAAGAACATTTTAGGGTTAGTTTTACTCTCTTTGGCAATTAATCTCTCGGTCTCTAGTTTGGCAAATTTTATTAGTTTTTTACATATTCTATTTTTTTCCTTATAGTTTATCAGTGCTTCCTGACTCCCCTCCTGTTTTAGTGATTTATATGCTTTCTTTTTGTCTTCTTTACGGTTCCATTTATCCACATTGGTTTCTTATTGTTCCTTAGCCTTTTATTCCTATAAGGTATGTACCTCTCACAATTAGATGTTACAATGCTTTTAAAAATCTCCCATTTTATGGTTGTATTTTTATTTTTGAGGACTTTGTCCCAGTTAGTTAGGCCTATGGCCTCGCTTAGTTGGCTAAATTTAGCTTTTTTGAAGTTTGGTATTTTTGTTCCTCCCTTTAGAAACTCTCGTTTGAAGGATAATTGGAAGGTTATAACTTTATGGTCACTATTTCCCAGGTGTCCCCCAACCTGCACATCTGTTGTTCTATCAGGTCTATTGGTTAATACTAAGTCCAGTATGGCCGTCCCTCTAGTGGGGTCCTGAACCAGTTGGGAAAGGAAATTGTCTTTGGCTATTGCCAAGAACCTGTTTCCTTTTTGGGATGTACAGCTTTCAGTTTCCCAGTCTATATCTGGGTAGTTGAAGTCCCCCATGATAACGACTTCATTATGATTTGCCGCCTCGTCTATCTCGTTTAGTAATAGATTTTCTGTGGACTCTGGTATATTAGGTGGTTTATAATACACTCCTATTAGTATTTTATTATTGTTTTTTGCTCCATGTATTTCTACCCACAGTGACTCCACATGTTCATGTCCCACAGTGACTCCACATGTTCATGTCCCTTTAGACACGACTTCACGTAGAGGCAGACCCCTCCACCTCTCCGGTTTTGACGATCCTTTCTAAACAGATTGTAACCTTTTATATTAACAGCCCAGTCATAGCTATCATCCAGCCATGTCTCAGTTATTCCCACTACGTCATAGTCCTCCTCACACATCACTAATTTCAGTTCACCAGTCTTGTTAGTCAGGCTTCTGGCATTAGTATACATACATTTGACAGGTTTATGTGTATTTTTTACCCTACATCTTTCATTCTGAGCTGTTCTAGTCCCCCTTTCCATTCCTCCCCCAGACACACTACCTCGCCCCTGGTCTCAATCTGCACTATCTTCCCCTCCTATAATGTAATTACCCCCCCCCCAGTCCCTAGTTTAAACACTCCTCCAACCTTCTAGCCATCTTTCTCCCCAACACAACTGCCCCTTCCCCATTGAGGTGCAGCCCGTCCCTACGGTAGAGCCTGTAGCCAACAGTGAAGTCGGCCCGGTTCTCCAAGAACCCGAACCCCTCCTTCCTACACCGTTTCTTGAGCCACTTGTTAACCTCTCTAATCTCCCGCTGCCTTTCTTGTGTGGCTCGTGGTACAGGCAGTATTTCAGAAAATACTACTTTTGAGGTCCTTGCCCTAAGCTTTTGACCTAAATCCCTGAAATCATTTTTAAGGACTCTCCACCTTCCTCTAACTTTGTCATTGGTTCCGATATGGACCATGACTGCTGAATCTTCTCCAGCCCCTCCCAGTAATCTGTCAACCCGATCCGCGATGTGTAGAACTCTAGCGCCAGGAAGACAGCACACTGTTCGGCGATCACGATCTTTGTGACAGATTGCCCTATCTGTACCCCTAATAATTGAGTCTCCCACTACCAGCACCTGTCTGGCCTGCCCTGCTCTCCTGGTCCCCTGCTTACTGGAGCTGACATTCCCCTGACTGGCAGAGGAAGTGTCTGGCTGCAGCGGTGCCGTCCCTGAACTGTCATCCCCCTCATCTGCCAACCGTGCAAACTTGTTGGGGTGTGTCAGATCAGGGCTAGCCTCCCTGGCACTCTTCCCTTTACCCCGCTTTCTTACTGTTACCCAGCTAACTACCTCACTCTCCTCAGCCTCCTCGCTACCACCCTCCCCAAATCTACCCCATAGAGTGCTTGCTCAGTGAGCAGCAAACTCTTTTCCAAATTGTCAGTGGCTTTCAGTGTTGCAACTCGCCTGTTTAGAGACTCGATGTGCGATTCCAAACGGGTAATTTGCTCACATTTTGAACAAACATATACACCTCGAACGGCTGTTCCAGGACTGCATACATCATACAAGATGTGCACTGGACGGCGCTGTCAATAATGGAAGTCATACTAAATGGGGATTACACAGGAAAAGAGAGGGAAAAAAATAAATAAATACAATATAGAGCAGTGATATCAAGATTCTTACTTACTGTGGTCCCTTACCGCAGTAGGAAGACTAGCTAGAATCAAACCAACTGTATACAAGGATGATCTAATGAATCTCTGTTTCTTGCTCCTTTTCCTAAACTCCGGTTTCTTCAACTCCACTTATGAAAGCAGCCACTTAGTAATGCAGGCCTCAGGTAGAGCAGGCTCTGGAAGAGTTGAGTGGTCTAATTTATAGCACCTGTTAGGCCAAGCCACTCCCCCTCACCAAGCAGAGAAAAAAAAAACTGCTTTAAAGGGCTTCTGTCACCCCCACTGATGTAATTTTCACTAGCTGACATTAGCTACTTGCTAATGTCAGCTGAGTTCAAACATATGTTTCCTAACCTTTTTCCCGTTTTCTATCTTCTAAAAAACTTACTTTTGTGATATGCAAATTATCTTCGCTACCAGCAAGTTGGGCGGGTACTTGCTGGTAGCCGCCGCATCTTCATGCCCTGGGAACACCCCCTCTTCTTTTGATAGACAGGGCCAGCGCGCTCTCCTCCTCCCGCTGGCCCTGTCTGCAGCTGCAATTCCGTGCCTGCACCGTATCGGTCTTTAGTCGGCGCAGGCGCTCTGAGTGAAGGACGCTCGCTTAGGCGCTCCGTCCTCAGTGCGCCTGCGCCAATGACGTCAGCCCTACACCCGGAAGAAAAGACGCCGGCATCGCCTGCTCCTTACGAGGGATGCCGGCGAGAAAATTACATCAGTGGGGGTGACAGAAGCCCTTTAAATGACACTACACAACAGAGAGAAAAAAAGCGGTTTTAAATGGCTGAACTAAACTGCAAGTACTTAACTTTCTAGGTAACTGAGGAGTCTGCTGCGAGTCGGCCTAATATATTCCTGTAATTTTGCCCACTGGCCTCTGGTATTGCCCCTTATGGCACAGGTAGGTGAGTGTTAGGTCCCGAGCTACTTGAGAGACCTTGGCGTGGTGCTCGGGCTTAAGACATGTCCTCCACTTTAGGACATGTTGACTAACCTCTCAATTTTAACATCAGTTTGAGGGCTTAGTAAGACCGCAGTGTGCACCTGTTTTGTCATTTGTTATTGCTATATTGTTATATTATTTATCACATCCACACTATTGCCATTTTGTGTAGGATGTCTATTGTGGTACTTGTGGTGCGCTGCGGGCATCCTCCACCGTATGCATTTTTGCTGGGGATCGCCATTGGCAACGGGCCACAAGTGCAGGATCTGCTCCCCGATATATATATATGAACAACTGCATTTTTGGGTTGAGCACATCCTGCTTCATGCCACCTTTCAGTTGGTTTGTGTATATATAATTGTTTGGAGGTGTATAAACTCCCATGTAAATGTAGCCTGTTTTCCATCCACAGGCTATATTTAGGTGCACCTGTGAGGCCTGGGCCATATCAGCCAGTCTTGGGTGGGGCTCACAGCCTTCTCCCTCCTCCCATTGCAGGCATGGTTACATGCTGGAGGTAACTGAGGAGTCTGCTGCGAGTCGGCCTAATACATTCCTGTAATTTTGCACACAGGCCCCTGGTATTGCCCATATGGCACAGGTAGGTGAGTGTTAGGTCCCGAGCTACTTGAGAGACCTTGGCGTGGTGCTCGGGCTTAAGACATGTCCTCCACTGTAGGACATGTTGACTAACCTCTCAATTTTAACATCAGTTTGAGGGCTTAGTAAGACCGCAGTGTGCACCTGTTTTGTCATTTGTTATTGCTATATTGTTATATTATTTATCACATCCACACTATTGCCATTTTCTGTAGGATGTCTATTGTGGTACTTGTGGTGCGCTGCGGGCGTTCTCCACCATATGCATTTTTGCTGGGGATCGCCATTGGCAACAGGCCACAAGTGCAGGATCTGCTCCCCTGTATATATATGCACAACTGCATTTTTGGGTTGAGCACATCCTGCTTCATGCCACCTTTCAGTTGGTTTGTGTACACTCCTTTTACACCGTCATCAGCTGATTCCACATAGATGTCAGCAGAACCTGTTCTATTAAATGCTTATACATGTAGAGCTCCCTGACAGAGTGGAGAGGGTGTCCACAGTAAGTTTGTGTTGACTGATTATTTTTCCCTTCCTCTGATCCATGAGAACAATAACTCACAAAAAACGGATCCTGTCGGTGGAGCATTCGCCTTCACTCGGTCAGCATTTGGTCAGTAATCTGTCAGTATTGCTAATGCTAAAATAAACAGGAGTGGATCTAAAACAGAGATAACACATGAATGGAATATTTGCATGTCTTCTGTGTTTTGTACCCACTCCTGCTTTTGGCTAACAAATCATAAGCCAATTTTGATGTGACCATATAGGCCTTCCAGCTGCTACACAGACAGGATCCGTTGTACATCTTATTTTTCCTTCCTTCTGACAGATCAGAAGGAAGGTCAAATAAAGGATGATATCAGCCAGGCTGATAGGCAAAATAGTGGCCGAGTCAGGAAGTGGGGAGGGTGGGAACAGCATGAGAAGTCTACATGCAGCAACCGGACACCCTAGGGGATGATGTGCATGAGAGTACTAGTGATAAGGTGCCGAGGATAGTAGTACTCATGGTTAAGTTGTCCCTCTGGGCTGGCGTGCAGTGGATGGGAAGACAGCACAAAATCCTCCAGGGCACTCTTGGTTGCAGGGAACACCAGCCAGATGTTGGTTGAGGTGCATTGATGGTACTTGGTGTTTAGGGTGCTTTGGTGGCTGGGCCCTGTGTTTGTGACGCCAGCACCGTTGGGTGCAATTGAAGAGTGTAGTAGTAGAAATGATGAGGAGTCAGTTGTTATCAAACAGTTGAACATTTACAAAATCACTTGTCTTAAGGCATACAGATACAGTTCATAAGCATGGCAACAGTAATGACTCAAAAATAGGTTCAACTGTATTCCTTTTATCAGGTTTAGGCAATAGTCAGTTGAGGAGATCCCTTTAAGGTTGACACTTTACAGGCAAGACTTATGTAATTACTCTAAGTCCAAACTATAGCACTCTGGTACTAAACATGCAAATTTCTACTTATCTTGAGCTATCCAATAGTAGCAGCAGTAGCAGCATAAGGAGAAGGCCACAGAGTGGCACAATGGCAGAATCTGTAGGTGGATGCAGCAGCAGTAGCAGCATCAGGAGAAGACCACCGAGTAGCACAATAACAGAATCTAGAGGTGGCGGTAGCAACAGTACCAGCATCAGGAGAAGGCCACCCAATTGGCACAATGACAGAGTCTGAAGCTGACAGCAGCAGCAGTAGCAGCATGAGGAGGAGGTCACCGACTGGCACAATGACAGAGTATGGAGGTGGCAGCAGCATAAGGAGACAATTGAGTGGCACAATGACATAGTCTGGAGGTGGCAGCAGTATGAGGAGGCCACCGAGTGGCACAATGACAGAGTCTGGAGGTAGCTGCAGCAGAAGTAGCAGCATCAGGAAAATGCCACCGAGTGGCACAATGACAGCGTCTGGAGTTGACAGCAGTATGAGGAGGCCACCGAGTGGCACAAGACAGGGTATGGAGGTGGCAGTAGCATCAGGATCAGGAGGAGACCACAGAGTGGCAAGGTGACATAGTGTGAAGATGGCAGCAGCAGCATCAGGAGAATTGACCCGGTGACAGAGTGGGGAGGTGGGTGGCAATACCAGTACCCGCTGACGAAGGTGGGTGAAAGAAGGAGCTCTTGGCATCAAATGTGTGGAATCAGGCGGTTGGCAGCATCAGAGTAGTAGCTGAGGCAGGTATCCAGAAGAAGGCATGGATGATCTAATCAGATGTATCAGGAATTGGTAGGTGGAAATCCTGGCTGATCCAGGCCTTATTCATTTTTACAAAGGTCAGTTTCTCCACATTTTGGGTGGACAGGCTAGTTCTTCTTGGGGTAACTATGGCCCACTAAACACCCGCTCTGAAGCCACACTACTGGCCGGGCAGGACAGTTTTTCCTTGGCAAACTCGGCCAGTTGCAACCATAAATCTAGTTTAGCTGACCAGTAGTCCAGCGGATCTTCAATGACGGCTGGCAGGATGCTGTCCAAGTATGCCACCAGCTGCTGGTTCAGGTCCTGCTCCAGGTCTACCCCAGCAGCCATGATAGTGGAACATGAGCGCATAGGGCACCCCCCCCGGTCAGACCTGCGAGAGGATGGATGATGGCGCAGATAGGCAGCGGCCAACTGACTACAAAGTATGTATCTGTAGTAATTAAATTTGTACTCCCTCTCAGTGGGTGTAAAAAAAGCACCCATTTTGGACCGGTAGCGAGGTGGAGAGCCAGAAGTCATCCCTCTACTGAATGGTGACAATTCGGCTGTCACTACGAAAGCAAGTGAGCATGCATCGGGCCATTTGTGCAAGTGACTCGGAGGGACTCCCTGTCTCCATCTCCACTGCATACTGCCATGGTGTGTCTGGATCCTCTGTCTAATCTTCCTTATCACCCTGTAGCTCCTCTGGCTGCTCCTGCTTCTACTCTCCTTTCAGCTGAGTAGAAAAACCACCCATTTTGCTACACATTGCCTGTGCTCCAATGTCTTCCTCCCCATCCTCCTCATCCTCTTCCATTTCAGCCCCCACAGGACTCATGTGGCCATGAGATCTAGGCGCCACATCTCCTGTCCCCTGACCAGCCATTGTTACCACCATCAGCCTTCAGCTCAGCCTTCCTTGACACAGCGCCGACACCATGTTCTTCCCGTTGTCGTTCACCATGGTTCCGATTTTCAGTTGTCGCAGAGAAGGCCAGGATTCAATTTCTTGATGAATCACAGGGAGCAGTTTCTCCCTTGTGTGACCCTTTTCGCCAAGGCAAACCAGGTGCAGAACAGCGTGACACCGCCGTGACCTGCACTTGTGGTATGCTGGAGAGGTGCTGTGACTTGTGCCTGCAGTGGAGGCTGAGGATATGGTGGAGAATGAGGAGGCAGGGGCGCACATTGTCGCAGGACCAACGGCGTGACAACATCAAGGTGGAAGCGGTGTGGTCTGGATAAGTTGCTGGTGTGGCTGTGCAGGAACCACATTCACCCAGTGGGCGGTAAAGGACATGTACTGTCCCTGACCGTAGTTACAGCTCCATACGTTGGCGCTGCCACGAACTTTAGCAGACACCCACAGGCTCAAGGATTGGCCCACCTTCTGTTCTACATATTTGTGCAGGGCTGGTACTCTTTTTTCGAAAAGAAATTACAGCTTGGGTCTCTCCACCTTGGCTCGGTACAAGCCATCAATTCTCTGAAAGGTGCAGAGACCCCCACTTGGAAAGAGAGGGACTGCAGCACCAGCAACAGCCAGGAGCACATTCAGCTTCTGCGCCATTGGATGAGTGCACGCATAATGTTGTCTCTTGGCAATCGCTTTGGTGATCGATTGCTGATGGAATGACTGATGAAGAGTAGGAGGAGGAGCAGGAGCATCGGGACCAGCAGATGATGGGAATGACAGACAGCTCCCGTCGGCTGAGGTGGTGGAGCCTTGACTGCCTGAAACCGGATGCGTGCCACTGGGTGATTCAGCGGTTGCTGTGGCAGGCTGGACCACCACATAGGAGCCACAGTTCTCCCAGGCCACTGTATGGCGACGCTGCATATGTTGACACAGGGCTGTAGTGCCAACCTTTGTACCCTGGCCATGCTTCTCCTACGGTGGCTTAACAAAAACACACTACTGAGTAGGTGATTTACCCACCAACAGTCCACACTGACTGACTGCTACCACCACTGCCTCTGTCTCTGAACCCCTGCACCACTACTTTCTAGGCAGGTAGGCTGCTGCGAAGCAGGTGGTCTACCCTGGGCACATTTGGCTTCTTACCTCCCACTGCTGCCACCCTGTTGACTCCTAGCCATGCAATTTCCTTGCTAGCTCAACCCAGGCCTCACGGGAAAGCTGCCATCCTTTTCTCCTGATGATGATGAAGCCCCTTCTGCACCCGGATCCCAAGTGCACTCGGCTTCACCATTATCAAGTAGAGTCTGCACGTCACTGATGTCCTCCTCAACAATCTCTGGGATAGGAGCCTGACCGCTTGCAACACCACCTCCCACACCACTCTCCTCATCACTACTTGCCCACCTACCGGAGGAAGCTGCGAATGTCTCCTCAAGATATTGGCTGGGCAGTAGCTGCTGACTGTCCTCTAGTAGCTTGTCCTCACTGTATAGTGGAGCTGAGCTCACAACATACAATACTTTTGTGTCTGAGGGAACAGCAAAGATCAGAAGCAGGTTAAGGACAGGTGAGGGCACGGGCCTGCTCCCGGGCCATGCCAACTAAGTGTCATGTCTGATGAACACACCGACTGTTGGCTGGGGGTGTCTAATGTTACTCGGGATGAAATAGATGACTAAGTTAACCAATCAAGAACCGCTGGGTTGCTGGTAAAGACACGACTGCTAGATGACACCGGGTGCTCAGGCCTCTCGCCATAACTCCTGCTGCCACGCCCCCTTACTCTCCTGCGACCTATTCCTGTGCCAGAAACATTTAGGCCTCTGCCACTCCTCTGTGCATGGCCTGGCACTTCTCGGTCGCACATACTTTTTGATGAACTACATAAATTAATGGAAATTAAAACACCCCTAAAAGCGACAAATATATTTTTCTTTTTGTCCTAAAATAGGCCACTAAACACTTTTACCACAAATAACTACAAAAGTTAAATCCATATATATTTTTCTTTCTGTACTGAAATTGGCCACCAAAAGCTTTCACCACAAATAACTGCAACAGTGAAGTGCGTATATATTTTTCTTTCTGTACTGAAATAGGCCACTAGACAGTTTGACCACAAATAACTGCAACAGTGAAGTGCGTATATATTTTTCTTTCTGTACTGAAATAGGCCACTAAACGCTTTCAACACATAACTGCAGAAGTGAACTGAGAATATATTTTTCTTTCTGTACTGAAATAGGCCACTAAATGCTTTGACCACAAATAACTGCAACAGTGAAGTGCGTAAATAGGCCACTAAACGCTTTTATCACAAATAACTGCAACAGTGAAGTGCGTATATATTTTTCTTTCTGTACTGAAATAGGCCACTAAACACTTTTACCACAAATAACTGCAACACTGAAGTGTGTATACATTTTTCTTTCTGTACTGAAATAGGCCAATAAACGCTTTCTCCACAAATAACTGCAACAGTGAAGTGTGTATACATTTTTCTTTATGTACTGAAATAGGCCACTAAATGCTTTGACCACAAATAACTGCAACAGTGAAGTGCGTAAATTGGCCACTAAATGCTTTTATCACAAATAACTGCAACAGTGAAGTGCGTATATATTTTTCTTTCTGTACTGAAATAGGCCACTAAACAATTTTACCACAACTAACTGCAACACTGAAGTGTGCATACATTTTTCTTTCTGTACTGAAATAGGCCACTAAACTCTTTCAACAAATATACCTGCAGAAGTGAACTGAGAATATATTTTTCTTTTTGTACTGAAATAGGCCACTAAATGCTTTCACAACAAATAACTGCAACACTGAAGTGTGTATACATTTTTCTTTCTGTACTGAAATAGGCCAATAAACGCTTTCTCCACAAATAACTGCAACAGTGAAGTGTGTATACATTTTTCTTTATGTACTGAAATAGGCCACAAAACACTTTGACCACAAAGCTGCAACAGTGAAGTGCGTAAATAGGCCACTAAATGCTTTTACCCCAAATAACGGCAACAGTGAAGTGTGTACACATTTTTCTTTATGTACTGAAATAGGCCAATAAACGTTTTCTACACAAATAACTGCAACAGTGAAGTGTGTATGCATTTTTCTTTATGTACTGAAATAGGCCACTAAACGCTTTGACCACAAATAACTGCATGAGTGAAGTGTGTATACATTTTTCTTTCTGTACTTAAATAGGCCGCTAAACGCTTTCAACACATATAACTGCAGAAGGGAACTGAGCATATATTTTTCTTTTTGTGCTGAAATAGGCCACTAAATGCTTTCACCACAAATAGCTGCAACATTGAAGAGTGTATATATTTGTCTTTCTTTACTGAAATAGGCCAATAAATGATTTCTCCACAAATAACTGCAACAGTGAAGTGTGTATACATTTTTCTTTATGTACTGAAATAGGCCACTAAAGGCTTTTACCATAAACAACTGCAACAGTGAAGTGTGTATATATTTTTCTTTCTGCACTGAAATAGGCCACTAAACGCTTTCAACAAATATACCTGCAGAAGTGAACTGAGAATATATTTTTATTTTTGTACTGAAATAGGCCACTAAATGCTTTCACAACAAATAACTGCAGCAGTGAAGTGCGTATATATTTTTCTTTCTGTACTGAAATAGGCCACTAAACACTTTAACCAAAAGTAACGGCAACAGTGAAATGTGTATAGATTTTTCTTTCTGTACTGAAATAGGCCAATAAACGTTTTCTCCACAAATAACTGCAACAGTGAAGTGTATATGCATTTTTCTTCATGTACTGAAATAGGCCACTAAACGCTTTGACCATAAATAACTGCAATAGTGAAGTGTGTAAATTGGCCACTGAATGCTTTTACCACAAATAACTGCAACAGTGAAGTTCGTATATAGTTTTCTTTCTATACTGAAATAGGCCACTAAACGCTTTGACCACAAATAACTGCATCAGTGAAGTGTTTAAACATTTTTCTTTCTGTACTTAAATAGGCCACTAAACGCTTTCAACACATATAACTGCAGAAGTGAACTGAGAATATATTTTTCTTTTTGTGCTGAAATAGGCCACTAAATGCTTTCACCACAAATAGCTGCAACATTGAAGTGAGTATATATTTTTCTTTATGTACTGAAATAGGCCACTAAACACTTTCACCAATAATACGGCAACAGTGAAGTGTGTATATATTTGTCTTTCTTTACTGAAATAGGCCAATAAACGCTTTCTCCACAAATAACTGCAATAGTGAAGCGTGTATACATTTTATTTATGTACTGAAATAGGCCACTAAAGGCTTTTACCATAAACAACTGCAACAGTGAAGCGTGTATGCATTTTTATTTATGTACTGAAATAGGCCACTAAACGCTTTGACCACAAATAACTGCAACAGTGAAGTGTGTAAATAGGCCACTAAATGCTTTTACCACAAATAACTGCAACAGTGAAGTTCGTATATAGTTTTCTTTCTGTACTGAAATAGGCCACTAAACGCTTTTACCACAAATAACTCCAACAGTGAAGTGTGTATACATTTTTCTTTATGTACTGAAATAGGCCACTAAACGCTTTGACCACAAATAACTGCAACAATGAAGTGCGTATATATATTTTTCTTTCTGTACTGAAATAGGCCAATAAACGCTTTCTCCACAAATAACTGCATCAGTGAAGTGTGTATACATTTTTCTTTATGTACGGAAATAGGCCACTAAACACTTTCACCACAAATAACTGCAACAGTGAAGTGCGTATGTATATTTTTCTTTCTATACTGAAATAGGCTACTAAATGCTTTCCCCACAAATAACTGCAACAATGAAGTGTGTATATATTTCTCTTTCTGTAATGAAATAGGCCACTAAAAGCTTTTCAACATAGCACTTGCTCCCCAATAACAAGAACAAATTGCTGGAATGAAAGAGCTGTATAATGGCTATTTGGATTCCCAAATAATCTATCCCTGCGCTTGTAAATTGCTTTTCTTGCACTGTCCCTAGTGCCTTCTGACGTCTCTCCCTGCACTAAAATGCTGTGAAATGTTTCCTCCCTTTCCTTTTCCTGCACTTATAAATCGTTTTTTCAGTTTTCTTGTTCACAATGAGGTTTTTCCTATTGCTGTCCCTAGCGCCTTTTCAAGTCTGTCCCTTCACTCAGAATACTGGAAAATGTCTCAATCCAAGATGGCCACCATATTTATATGGCTGTGACATCACAGGTCTGGCTGGCTGCTGATTGGCTGCAAGCATGGCATTATGGGTCATCCAGCCTTCCCATGTCCTCACAAGTGTAGCCGCCATTTTTCCACAGGTAAAGTCTCTACGAACCTGCTGGAAAAAGGATAGTGGGATAGTAATAGGCAATGCTTGGTATAAATACATAATTTTTGAAATTACTAAGCATTTTAATAGATTCTTCCTACCTATCCAGGAGGCAAAAGAAATGTGCCATTAAGAAAGTGTCTTCTCTATATCCCTCAAAAATGGAATGTAATTCAATTTGCACAATGTCGTCAACTTAGACGATATATTTATCACCCAAGTTCGTAACCCCCAAGGTCTGAGTCCAGTCGAACGGTGAGTCTTTCGACAGGAGTTTTTTAGTGCCAAATTGTGTTAAAAGTTAGGACAACTAGGGTAGTGATACGTGTGGGTTCATTATAAAGAGAAGCATATCATCAGCAAAGGCCATTACTTTGTGTTCTCTTTGTTTACATTGTATATCTTTCATTTGTGGTGACTGGCGCATCTTCTAGAGAAAAGCCTCAAGGGTTAGGATAAACAACAGTAGGGATACAGGGCATCCCTGATATGTTTAGTTTGTTATTTGAACCGCAACTTTGGTCAAGGGATGTGTTTATATCGTTAAAAGAGCATTTAAGAATTGCTGAGGGAAATAAAACCCCAATAATACCTCTGCGTGAATATCCAAGAGACCCTGTCAAAAGCCTTCTCGGCATCCGTGCCGAAGAGGAGTGCCCAAAGTTTTGATTTATGAACTATATTTATGAAGGAAATGACTTTATACATGTTGTCCTTTCCCTCTCTTCCCATCACAAATACAAACTGTTCCAGGTCTATCAGATACGGCAACAAAGGTTGTACTCTCATGGCCCTCATTTTTGCAAACCCCTTCAGATCTGTATTTAATAGTGATATCGGGTGATAACTGCTACAACACTTAGGATTTTTACCTTCCTTAGGTATGATAGATAAGTATATTGGCCAAGAAAGTTTGGGGTGCAAAGGGAATTCCTGACAATGCCGTGTTATATAACCTTGTCAAATATGGGAGCAGTATCTCGTGAAAGAATATATAATAGAGGGAGGCAATCAGGCCCTAGATGGCATCGCCCATAAAAGTGGGCCTACTCCTCTGTCAGGGTTGGGAGAGATATATAATCTAGAAAATTCCATGTTAACTCTGCCTTTATATCCATATCACCAGTTTGCATGTTCTTTTGTAAGATATACAGCATCTGCTCTAAGATAAATATCAGGGGGTAGCATCATTACTGCTGCAGTTTTCCCTATGGACAAATCTGGTGGCCTCTTTGAAGGGCCTAAGTAGACATCACACATTTCTGATGAACTGCCACTGCCTGATCTCATATACATAAAAGAACATATACTTCCTGCTGAGGTGGTCTGGTGCATAATAAAATTATTCACCAGTTTAAGCTGCTCATACAGACACTACGGCATATGCAAGGTGGAATGTCAAGCATCACACGGTGCAATCAAAGACTTTTCTGTCGCTGCATTTAAGAATGGCTGAAATGCAAGGGCAGTCTCTTGGACATGGCCAGCAGTATACTTTTTCGAAAATGATTGCACCACAAAATTTATGGCATAAGTATGTAGAGAGCATATGTTATTTCTCCCAATTCCAGTGCAGCCATAATGTTCCTGACATTGTCGCTGACCACCTTGCCCAGTTGGTGTTGGCGGGGAGACAGCCAGTGGGATGCTGCTTGATGCTTATTAGCAACTGATCCACTATGTGGCTACACTCACCCAAACTCATCAGCAATGCTCCACTTTACACATACTGTATGATTGGAGGGAGGGGAAGGGGAAGCAAAGCTCTGCCCTGCTGCTTTTGGGAATGGGAGAATGTCGAATAAGGAGGACATGGAGGACTGGGATAAGCATCTGGTGTGGGAATCTGACTAACAGAAACATGAAGGTGTCAATAGGACCTGGTCTTGTTGCTACGTTGCTGCATTGCAGCTCCGGCAAAAAAAATTGACCCAGTGGGCCAGAAAAGACATGAACAGTCCCTTCTGTCTTAGTAACATCTGCTCCAGCTATCCATGGTGGAATGTACCACCTAATTTCTTTCCCAGGTGAAAGAAGCAAAGCAGAGAAGGCTTTTTTGAAAAATAGTGGCAGCTAGGTATCTTCCTGCAAGGCTAAGCACGCACCATTAGTTCACTAAAGGCAGCTGAATCCACAAAGTGGTACAGCATCAACTGTGTCTGGGAGTGAGGCTTGTACACCACTGGATTGCTGGGCAAGTAAAGTTGTTTCTTGGCCAAACATTCCATTATCATTGCCTATCAACAGACCAGATCAGGAGGAGGAGTAGTGTGAGTGGGAAAGGGAGTAACTGCTGATGATGACAAAGACTGTAATGTATGTTGATGCGGCCTGGCTTCCACACAGATCAGGATAAGAATTTTGTTCCAATTGCTATTAGCCAGTTCTTTTTTTCTGCCACCACTGTGTAGAAAACTGCCATATGGGAAATACTTATGTACAGCTAGCAGCAGTCAAGTTTGGCCTAGGTCTGGCATCTTTAGAGCCTACACCCACAGTATGAGAGGAGGTATCACTAATTCCCGAGCTGACCATAATAGAAGCAGATTTGGCCCTGGCAGCCTTTTTGAAGGTTTTGGCTGTATGTTGCCTCTGTTCTTTATTGCTGCTGCGCCCCACTCTGTTCCTCTGATATGACCTGCCCCTCAGCACCCTGAACCAGTTCCCAGTTCCTGTCCAACACATAATAATTAATCATTATAGTCCTTACGTTCCCCTCCAATTATATCACATTTTGATATGTCATTGTGGGCTCTTTGGCCTCCTCCTGATTCCCTGCTCTTTATTTGCCCTGAGTGCCAGTGTTGCCAGGGTTCCCACTGCCCCAACCACCACTACTTTGGCTACAACTACCACTACTACCGCCACCACCATTAATAAAACTATGCATGGGATTCCAAACTCCGCCTGTACCTCCTCATCATGGGAGTCCAAACAGTGACTATTATAACACAACTCACCAACAGGGAGACTCCCTTCAGTATCTCCTGTAGTGTGGTGGGGTTATGTTGCCTCTTATTAGGAAAAAAGATGGCACTCCACTAGGAGGGGGCAGTGACAACAGAGAGGATACAACTAAAAGTCTAACTAAAAGACTCTCCTCATTTTTTTCCATAGTGGGGTGTTGTTGACTCTTCTTAGGAAAAAAAGGCATCCCACTAGGAGGTAGCAGTGAAGACAGAGAGAATGCAAATCAAAGGCTTCTTTAGGGCTACAAGGAGGAGGAGCAAGGGGAGTGGTGTGACCTCTAGCTCCCAGGCACGGTGTCAGACTCAGAGGTGTCATCAACAAAATTCTGCTGCTACTGACTGTAGTAATCCATCCAGTCCATGATGTCATCTTCTTTGTCCTCAATATAATAATGTGGTGTGGAATCGAGTAAAACTGTGGCCAGCTGCTGACACTGTTTGAAATACTGTTATATTATTGGTTCACAGGCGCTGTCTTTGCTAATTAATAGCAGCAATATCCCCGTATACCGTGTATATATACGGACAAGTGTAGTTAAACCAACAGTCACTATTTAAGATATCGCTGAATTATCACTAGGACTATACTGCACTCTATCTCAGCACATATATGATCAGTCCAGCCATCAGTTCCATGTTGTGCCTCATGTTGTAGCTTCACGCCAACACTGCCAGTTCTTGCAGCGCTGAGGGGAAACTTATCGGGCGCTCTGAATGTCAAGCCGGCAGCACGAACCACGCTATCTATGCCGCTTCAACTCGGAGCGGTGACGCCATGAGCAGCAGCGGATTGAGGCAAAACCACTCAATAGCAGCACGCTGTCAGACGCACTCTGATGGATTCTGCACAACTCCCATTTATGATAACCTACCTCGATTTACCTCCAGTACGCTTCGTCTCCCATGCTGTTACTCCAGTCAGCCTTCATGCTTCAGCTCATTGCAATGAACACGATGTTCATGATTCATTTGCTCACATTCGGACATCTTTACTATTACCTCGTCATCTGTCCATTACACCAGCATTCCACCACTGCAGTCTACTTATAACGACGGATAAGGGCGTCTTTTCTTTCTTATGTTATCACATGTTCATTAACTCTTTCAGCATTCTTTGTTCTGCCAATGTAAGTCTTAACACATGGGACTACGCATATACATCACTCTCTGCCAGATGTCATGTGTCAGTTTTATTTTGTGCTTGAATGTTTACTTTCACTCCCGAATTTCTATTTGCTCTGTTACTGCATCAACACGCTCACTAGCTTACATGGAAAGTCCGCAGGTAGGTTTCATTTTTGTTTATATGGTTTGCTTACGATCTCGCACATCTATTGGCAGATGCTGAGATCCTAGATCACCGCTTGACTGCTAAGCCTGATGCTGTCCTCATGTCATCTCCAAGATGTCCCAACACTGCATTATCTTCTATGCCTCCTGTTTGCCACTGCATATCGTTATGATGGGAGGAATGATGCTCGCTATATCCTTGCAGCTCGCACTAAATTCCTGTCCCAGTTCTTCAGTCTTTCGTCCATTCATTCATCCATTTGTCTGTCAACCTTTCTTATTACATTTTTATCAGCTTCCTCCCGATAGCTCACTCTGCGCAATTCCTGCTCATGACCGATCACGCGACATCAGTCATCCTAGATGGCAGCTGGTTTTAGCACAGTTGAATCAGTGGGTTTTATGAACGCTATGCAAATTTTATTTACAGATAATCGCAGCGTCCAGTATAACTCCCTTTATATATATACTGTAAATCCTAAATAAAATTATTTTATTGATTATTTGCAAACTTTTTCGATTCCTCTCTGTCCAGATAAACATCGCCTATATCATCTTCCACAGATCATGAGCTACATGAGCCGATGCGTTCTGTTCTCAGACACCACATATTAACTGGCACCCGGTGCGAACCTTCGCCTCATGGTCACTACTCATGCTTGTAGGTAGTTGTGTTTACATTTAACATAGTTTTTCTAAAATGAATAAATGCATCTTTCATGCTTATCTGAACTTCCGATAGCCTGTTTTTTCATAGCTCTTGTCGCCTTCACTGTCTATAGCCGCGATAGTGACTCACGCAAGCGCTCAATATGTCTCCTTCATCTACTCTCTGTGGCCTGAAAATATGGGTGGTGCTCTAGGTCGGCAGAGACCGACACAGGTCGTAAAATGGTCCACACATGAACTGGTCAACTCATCCTGACCAGCACTGGGATTTTTACTGGATTTTATGTAGTTTAGATTCTGGTATAGACGTCACTTTGTCTCTACTAATAGATTCACTCAGCTTAGATCTCTTTCAGTATGTTTAGATTGTTGATTTCCTTAAGTTTTTGTACATACAAAAACTTAAGGGAGATCCAACAGACAAATACAAAAAGCAATTGAGGGAGTTAGTGCAAAAGGCAAAGAGAAAGGGATCCTAAAGAAACATGAGGTGGAGTTTATTAACATTAGAGACCCAAAAGTGGCTGTCCTGTACCAGAATCCTAAAATACATAAAAGTTTAAAAACCCCGGGTAGGCCAATTGTATCCGGGTAGGATCTTTGACCAGTTCACTATCCAGATATGTGGACCATTTTTTACAACCTTGTGCTCAGTCTCTGCCGGCTTATATAAAAGACACCACCCATATTTTACAAATTTTAGAGGAGGTAGAATGGAAGGAGGAATACATATTGGGCACTTTAGACGTGAAATCACTATACACGGTTATAGAAAACGAAAAAGGTTGTAGGGCGGCAAAATTCTTTATGGAAAAACAGGGACTTTATCGGAAGTTCAGATAAACTTTATAGAAGAATGCATTTTATTCATTTTAGAAAAAACTATTTTAAATATAAACACAACTTTTACCTACAAACATGGGGTGTGGCCATGGGGACGAGGTTCGCACCGGGTTCGCCAATTTATATGTGGGGTACTGGGAACAGAACCACATATTTCATAATGGCGAGCTCCGGGCGGGCCTCGTCCTGTGGAAAAGATTTATAGACGATGTGGTTTTTATCTGGAGCAAAGGAGAGGAATCCTTGAAAGAGTTTTTAAATGAAATCAATAAAAATGAATTTTATTTAGAGTTTACAGGTATATATAATAAAAAGGAGATTAATTTTCTAGACCTTACAATTTATCCTGTAAAAATAAAATTTGCACCAAAACGTTCATAAAACCCACTGATTCCAACAGTTTTATTGCCAAAACCAGCTGCCATCTACCTAGGTGGCTGGATAATATTCCACGTAGTCAGTTTATGAGGCTTAGAAGGAATTGCACACAGGTGGTGAACTATCAGGAGGAAGCAGAAAAATGTCCAAAAATTTATAACAAAAGGATATAGTGTAGAAAAGATTGAACAAGATAAAAATGGATAGGAGAGATGGACCGGGAAAGCTGTTTAGAAAAATACAAAAGAGCTAGGAGGAACAAGTACGGTACAAAAAGGATATAACGAGAGCATCATTCCTCCCATCATAACGACATACAGTGAGCAAACAAGGAGTTTTAGAAAGATAATATACAAATATTGGGACATCTTGAGAGATGATAAGATTATAGGGGACAGCATCCCAGAGGCCCCTAGGTTTGTATATAAAAAGCAGTGAATCTAGGGAACCTTCTAGCATCTACCAATAAATGTGCAGGGATCATTAGAAACAAACCATATAAAATAAAAATAAACCTACCTGCGGGCTTTTTTCCATGTAAAACATGTAAAGCGTGTAAAAGTACTAATAACAAGAAACAAATAGAAATTCAGAATGAAAAACAAACATTCAAACACAAAATAAAACAACACATGACATGCAATAGCAGGGGAGTGATATATGCGATAAGATGTCCATGTGGTAAATTTTACATTGGCAGAACTAAAAGAATGCTGAAAGAAAGGATTAATGAACATGTATTAAACATAAAGAAAAAGAAAAAGGACACCCTTTATCCCGTCATTATAGGAATAAACACGGGGACAGTTTAAAGGATCGCAATTCTTTGGTGTAGAGATTGTGGAACAGGATGAACGAGGTGGAAACTACATAAAAAGATGTCCAAATGTGAAACCAAATGGATTTTTAACATGGACTCATTGTATCCTAATGGGCTGAATACAGACATAGAATTGTTCGGCTTTGAATAAGAGGAGGGGTAACAACATAGGGACAGAGCGGCGTTCTAGGAGTTAAATCCGGGAGGGCAGGTTATCTATAAATGGGAGTGAAATGCAAGATACACAGAATCCCTGACGAAGATTGCCGTCTAGCAATCGAAACGCGTTGGATATTGAGTGGTTTTTGCCTCCAAACTCACTCCGTACTGCTCATAGTGACGCCACTCGCTCCGAAGTTGGAGCGCGAGCATAGAGGTAACTGTGGATTTGTGCTACCGGCCGGAGCACATTCCAAAGAAGGAACGCCCGATTAAGGATTTTTCCCCTCAAGAAAACGCTGCAAAAAGGTAACAGTGACAGCGTGGAAAGAAACAGCACAGAGATACAACATAGACGCACAAGGTAGGCTGGACTGATACATATATGTTGGAACGAGGATAGAATTTGCATTGTGAACAGGGTCAGATCCCTATTGAAATTCAAGCGCGATATCTTAAAGTAATTTGACTGTTTGAAATACTACAGCCACCCACATTCTGACTCTCGGGTGACGAGGCATGGGTGTTTCATTTTCCACTCTTTTGTTTACTAGACATTTTTTTTATGGGGACTCTATGTGAAAAGTCACAAGTTAACTAGCAAAATTGCAAAGTGTTTTTTCTGTAGTTTACATTTAGAGGCAGATTTAAATGTCCCTCCCCTTTTACAAACACACTACATACTAGTATTGACAATGTACAATGGTAAAACAATGCAATGAATGAAACTGCCATATTAATGCAGAGCAATGCGTTTACTAAAATTGCACGGTATCATGACGTAATACAATGTGTGGAATAAAACTGCTATATTCATGCAGTTATTCCAGTACAATGCATTCACTAATAATGCACACTACTGCAATGTAATACAATGTGAGGAATGAAACTGGTATATTAAAACAGTTATTGAAATATGATGCATACACTTAAGGATGAGCAAATTTCTTCAAATTATTTTGGATGCGATTCGCCAAATTTAAAAAAAATTAGATTCGAACCCAAATAATTTGTCACTAAAGTTGAGCGAACTCCTGGACGTTCGGGTTCGGACAAACTTTGTCGCAAAGTTCGAGTTCGGGACCCGAACTTGACCAGAACTTGACCCCGAACCCCATTGAAGTCAATTGGGACCCGAACTTTGGGGGACTAAAATGGCTCTAAAAGAGTCATGGAAAGGGCTAGAGGGATGCAAAAGGCAGCAAATAGAGATGAGCGAACACCTGGAAGTTCGGGTTCAGGAAGTTCGGCCGAACTTCCCGAAAATGTTCGGGTTCGGGATCCGAACTCGACCCGAACTTTATCCTGAACTCGAACCCCATTGAAGTCAATGGGGACTCGAACTTTTAGGCACTAAAAAGACTGTAAAATAGTCCAGGAAAGGGCTAAAGGGCTGCAAAAGGCAGCAACATTTGGTAAATCCCCTGCAAACAAATGTGGATAGGGAAATGAATTAAAATAAAATAAAATAAATAAAAGTTAACCAATATCAATTGGAGAGAGGTCCCACAGCAAGGAATCATGCGTCATATCACCCACCACTGGAGAAGGCCACTTTCAGTTATTTCGGCCCCAGCACCCAGACAGAGGAGAAAGGTCCCACAGCAAGGAATCATGCGTCATATCACCCACCACTGGAGAAGGCCACTTTCAGTTATTTCGGCCCAGCACCCAGACCGAGGATACAGGTCCCACTGCAAGGAATCATGCGTCATATCACTCACCACTGGAGAAGGCCACTTTCAGTTATTTCGGCCCAGCACCCAGACTGAGGATACAGGTCCCACTGCAAGGAATCATGCGTCATATCACCCACCACTGAGAAGGCCACTTTCAGTTATTTCGGCCCCAGCACCCAGACAGAGGAGAGAGGTCCCACAGCAAGGAATAAGGCGTTATATCACCCACCACTGGAGAAGGCCACTTTCAGTTATTTCAGCCCCAGCACCCAGACAGAGGAGAGAGGTCCCACAGCAAGGAATCATGCGTCATATCATCCACCACTGGAGAAGGCCACTTTCAGTTATTTCGGCCCCAGCACCCAGACAGAGGGAGAGGTCCCACAGCAAGGAATAAGGCGTTATATCACCCACCACTGGAGAAGGCCACTTTCAGTTATTTCAGCCCCAGCACCCAGACAGAGGAGAGAGGTCCCACAGCAAGGAATAAGGCGTTATATCACCCACCACTGGAGAAGGCCACTTTCAGTTATTTCAGCCCCAGCACCCAGACAGAGGAGAGAGGTCCCACAGCAAGGAATAAGGCGTTATATCACCCACTACTGGAGAAGGCCACTTTCAGTTATTTCAGCCCCAGCACCCAGACAGAGGAGAGAGGTCCCACAGCAAGGAATCATGCGTCATATCATCCACCACTGGAGAAGGCCACTTTCAGTTATTTTGGCCCTGGCGCCCAGATTGATTAGAGGTTCATTCAACTTTGGGTTGCACCGCAAGATTATAGTAAAGTTAAAAAAATGAGGATTCAATAAAGAAGTGCCCTGGAGTACAAGAATACGTGGTTGAGGGGGAGGCAGTTATAAATGTCTATTCTGCACAAGGGAGGGACAGGTCCTGTGGGATCCATGCCTGGTTCATTTTTATGAACGTCAGCTTGTCCACGTTGGCTGTGGACAGACGGCTGCGTTTGTCAGTAATGACGCCCCCTGCCGTGTTGAATACACGTTCAGACAAAACGCTGGCCGCCGGGCAGGCCAGCACCTCCAAGGCATAAAATGCTAACTCTGGCCACGTGGACAATTTGGAGACCCAGAAGTTGAATGGGGCCGAACCATCAGTCAGTACGTGGAGGGGTGTGCAGACGTACTCTTCAACCATGTTAGTGAAATGCTGCCTCCTGCTAACACGTTCCGTATCAGGTGGTGGTGCAGTTAGCTGTGGCGTGGAGACAAAACTTTTCCACATTTCTGCCATGCTAACCCTGCCCTCAGAGGAGCTGGCTGTGACACAGCTGCGTTGGCGACCTCTTGCTCCTCCTATGCCTTCGCCTTGGACTTCCACCTGTTCCCCTGTGACATTTGGGAATGCTTTAAGGAGCGCGTCTACCAGCCTGCGCTTGTACTCGCGCATCTTCCTATCACGCTCCAGTGCAGGAAGTAAGGTGGGCACATTATCTGTGTACCGGCGATCCAGCAGGGTGCCAACCCAGTAGTCCGCACACGTTAAAATGTGGGCAACTCTGCTGTCATTGTGCAGGCACTGCAGAATGTAGTCGTTCATGTGTGCCAGGCTCCCCAGAGGTAAGGACAAGCTGTCCTTTGTGGGAGGCGTATCGTCATCGTCCTCAGTATCCCCCCAGCCACGCACCAGTGATGGGCCTGAGCTGTGTCGGGTGCCACCCCGCTGTGAACCTGCTTCATCCTCATCCTCCTCCACGTCCTCCTCATCCTCCTCGTCCTCCAGTAGTGGGCCCTGGCTGGCCACATTTGTACCTGGCCTCTGCTGTTGCAAAAAACCTCCCTCTGACCCACTTCTAACAGTCTGGCCTGAAAGGGCTAAAAATGACCCCTCATCCTCCTCCTCCTCCTCCTCCTGGGCCACCTCCTCTTCCATCATCGCCCTAAGCGTTTTCTCAAGGAGACATAGAAGTGGTATTGTAACGCTGATAAACTGTGTCATCGCCACTGGCCATGTTGGTGGAGTACTCGAAACAGCGCAACAGGGCACACAGGTCTCGCATGGAGGCCCAATCATTGGTTGTGAAGTGGTGCTGTTCCGCAGTGCGACTGACGCGTGCGTGCTGCAGCTGAAACTCCACTATGGCCTGCTGCTGCTCGCACAGTCTCTCCAGCATGTGCAAGGTGGAGTTCCACCTGGTGGGCACGTCGCATATGAGGTGGTGAGCGGGAAGGCCGAAGTTCCGCTGTAGCGCAGACAGGCGAGCAGCGGCAGGATGTGAACGCCGGAAGCGCGCACAGACAGCCCTCACTTTATGCAGTAGCTCTGACATGTCAGGGTAGTTGTGAATGAACTTCTGCACCACCAAATTCAGCACATGCGCCAGGCAAGCGATGTGCGTGAAACCGGCTAGTCCCAGAGCTGCGACGAGATTTCGCCCATTATCGCAAAACCACCAGGCCGAGCTTGAGGCCCACCGGCAGAAACCACTGGTCGGTCTGTTGTTCAATACCCCGCCACAACTCCTGCGCGGTGTGGGGAGCAATACGTAACATGTCCATGTGGTAAATTTTACATTGGCAGAACTAAAAGAATGCTGAAAGAAAGGATTAATGAACATGTATTAAACATAAAGAAAAAGAAAAAGGACACCCTTTATCCCGTCATTATAGGAATAAACACGGGGACAGTTTAAAGGATCGTAATTCTTTGGTGTAGAGATTGTGAACAGGATGAACGAGGTGGAAACTACATAAAAAGATGTCCAAATGTGAAACCAAATGGATTTTTAACATGGACTCATTTGTATCCTAATGGGCTGAATACAGACATAGAATTGTTCGGCTTTGAATAAGAGGAGGGGTAACAACATAGGGACAGAGCGGCGTTCTAGGAGTTAAATCCGGAGGGCAGGTTATCTATAAATGGGAGTGAAATGCAAGATACACAGAATCCCTGACGAAGATTGCCGCCTCAGCAATCGAAACGCGTTGGATATTGAGTGGTTTTTGCCTCCAAACTCACTCCGTACTGCTCATAGTGACGCCACTCGCTCCGAGTTGGAGCGCGAGCATAGAGGTAACTGTGGATTTGTGCTACCGGCCGAGCACATTCCAAAGAAGGAACGCCCGATTAGGATTTTTCCTCAAGAAAACGCTGCAAAAGGTAACAGTGACAGCGTGGAAAGAAACAGCACAGAGATACAACATAGACGCACAAGGTAGGCTGGACTGATACATATATGTTGGAACGAGGATAGAATTTGCATTGTGAACAGGGTCAGATCCCTATTGAAATTCAAGCGGATATCTTAAAGTAATTTGACTGTTTGAAATACTACAGCCACCCACATTCTGACTCTCAGGTGACGAGGCATGGGTGTTTCATTTTCCACTCTTTTGTTTACTAGACATTTTTTTTATGGGGACTCTATGTGAAAAGTCACAAGTTAACTAGCAAAATTGCAAAGTGTTTTTCTGTAGTTTACATTTAGAGGCAGATTTAAATGTCCCTCCCTTTACAAACACACTCACATACTAGTATTGACAATGTACAATGGTAAAACAATGCAATGAATGAAACTGCCATATTAATGCAGAGCAATACGTTTACTAAAATTGCACGGTATCATGACGTAATACATTATGTGTGGAATAAAACTGCTATATTCATGCAGTTATTCCAGTACAATGCATTCACTAATAATGCACATACTGCAATGTAATACAATGTGAGGAATGAAACTGGTATATTAAAACAGTTATTGAAATATGATGCATACACTTAAGGATGAGCAAATTTCTTCAAATTATTTTGGATGCGATTCGCCAAATTTAAAAAAATTAGATTCGAACCCAAATAATTTGTCACTAGTTGAGCTAACTCCTGGACGTTCAGTCTGGACAAACTTTGTCCGCAAAGTTCGAGTTCGGGACCCGAATCCTGACCAGAACTTGACCCCGAACCCCATTGAAGTCAATTGGGACCTGAACTTTGGGGACTAAAATGGCTCTAAAAGAGTCATGGAAAGGGCTAGAGGGATGCAAAAGGCAGCAAATAGAGATGAGCGAACACCTGGAAGTTCGGGTTCGGGAAGTTCGGCCGAACTTCCCGAAATGTTCAGGTTCGGGATCCGAACTCGACCGAACTTTATCCTGAACTCGAACCCCATTGAAGTCAATGGGGACCCGAACTTTAGGCACTAAAAAGACTGTAAAATAGTCCAGGAAAGGGCTAGAGGGCTGCAAAAGGCAGCAACATGTAGGTAAATCCCTGCAAACAAATGTGATAGGGAAATGAATTAAAATAAAATAAAATAAATAAAAGTTAACCAATATCAATTGAGAGAGGTCCCACAGCAAGGAATCATGCGTCATATCACCCACCACTGGAGAAGGCCACTTTCAGTTATTTCAGCCCCAGCACCCAGACAGAGGAGAAAGGTCCCACAGCAAGGAATCATGCGTCATATCACCCACCACTGGAGAAGGCCACTTTCAGTTATTTCGCCCAGCACCCAGACCGAGGATACAGGTCCCACTGCAAGGAATCATGCGTCATATCACTCACCACTGGAGAAGGCCACTTTCAGTTATTTCTGGCCCAGCACCCAGACTGAGGATACAGGTCCCACTGCAAGGAATCATGCGCCATATCACCCACCACTGAGAAGGCCACTTTCAGTTATTTCGGCCCCAGCACCCAGACAGAGGAGAGAGGTCCCACAGCAAGGAATAAGGCGTTATATCACCCACCACTGGAGAAGGCCACTTTCAGTTATTTCAGCCCCAGCACCCAGACAGAGGAGAGAGGTCCCACAGCAAGGAATCATGCGTCATATCATCCACCACTGAGAAGGCCACTTTCAGTTATTTCGGCCCCAGCACCCAGACAGAGGAGAGAGGTCCCACAGCAAGGAATAAGGCGTTATATCACCCACCACTGGAGAAGGCCACTTTCAGTTATTTCAGCCCCAGCACCCAGACAGAGAGAGAGAGGTCCCACAGCAAGGAATAAGGCGTTATATCACCCACCACTGGAGAAGGCCACTTTCAGTTATTTCAGCCCCAGCACCCAGACAGAGGAGAGAGGTCCCACAGCAAGGAATAAGGCGTTATATCACCCACTACTGGAGAAGGCCACTTTCAGTTATTTCAGCCCCAGCACCCAGACAGAGGAGAGAGGTCCCACAGCAAGGAATCATGCGTCATATCATCCACCACTGGAGAAGGCCACTTTCAGTTATTTTGGCCCTGGCGCCAGATTGATTAGAGGTTCATTCAACTTTGGGTTGCACCGCAAGATTATAGTAAAGTTAAAAAAATGAGGATTCAATAAAGAAGTGCCCTGGAGTACAAGAATACATGTGGTTGAGGGGAGGCAGTTATAAATGTCTATTCTGCACAAGGGAGGACAGGTCCTGTGGGATCCATGCCTGGTTCATTTTTATGAACGCCAGCTTGTCCACGTTGGCTGTGGACAGACGGCTGCGTTTGTCAGTAATGACGCCCCTGCCGTGCTGAATACACGTTCAGACAAAACGCAGCCGCCGGGCAGGCCAGCACCTCCAAGGCATAAAATGCTAACTCTGGCCACGTGGACAATTTGGAGACCCAGAAGTTGAATGGGGCCGAACCATCAGTCAGTACGTGGAGGGGTGTGCAGACGTACTCTTCAACCATGTTAGTGAAATGCTGCCTCCTGCTAACACGCTCCGTATCAGGTGGTGGTGCAGTTAGCTGTGGCGTGGAGACAAAACTTTCCACATTTCTGCCATGCTAACCCTGCCCTCAGAGGAGCTGGCTGTGACACAGCTGCGTTGGCGACCTCTTGCTCCTCCTATGCCTTCGCCTTGGACTTCCACCTGTTCCCCTGTGACATTTGGGAATGCTTCAGGGAGCGCGCCTACCAGCCTGCGCTTGTACTGCGCATCTTCCTATCACGCTCCAGTGCAGGAAGTAAGGTGGGCACATTATCTGTGTACCGGCGATCCAGCAGGGTGCCAACCCAGTAGTCCGCACACGTTAAAATGTGGGCAACTCTGCTGTCATTGTGCAGGCACTGCAGAATGTAGTCGTTCATGTGTGCCAGGCTCCCCAGAGGTAAGGACAAGCTGTCCTTTGTGGGAGGCGATCGTCATCGTCCTCAGTATCCCCCAGCCACGCACCAGTGATGGGCCTGAGCTGTGTCGGGTGCCACCCCGCTGTGAACCTGCTTCATCCTCATCCTCCTCCACGTCCTCCTCATCCTCCTCGTCCTCCAGTAGTGGGCCCTGGCTGGCCACATTTGTACCTGGCCTCTGCTGTTGCAAAAACCTCCCTCTGACCCACTTCTAACAGTCTGGCCTGAAAGTGCTAAAATGACCCTCATCCTCCTCCTCCTCCTCCTCCTGGGCCACCTCCTCTTCCATCATCGCCCTAAGCGTTTTCTCAAGGAGACATAGAAGTGGTATTGTAACGCTGATAAACTGTGTCATCGCCACTGGCCATGTTGGTGGAGTACTCGAAACAGCGCAACAGGGCACACAGGTCTCGCATGGAGGCCCAATCATTGGTGGTGAAGTGGTGCTGTTCGCAGTGCGACTGACGCGTGCGTGCTGCAGCTGAAACTCCACTATGGCCTGCTGCTGCTCGCACAGTCTCTCCAGCATGTGCAAGGTGGAGTTCCACCTGGTGGGCACGTCGCATATGAGGTGGTGAGCGGGAAGGCCGAAGTTCCGCTGTAGCGCAGACAGGCGAGCAGCGGCAGGATGTGAACGCCGGAAGCGCGCACAGACAGCCCTCACTTTATGCAGTAGCTCTGACATGTCAGGGTAGTTGTGAATGAACTTCTGCACCACCAAATTCAGCACATGCGCCAGGCAAGCGATGTGCGTGAAACCGGCTAGTCCCAGAGCTGCGACGAGATTTCGCCCATTATCGCAAACCACCAGGCCGAGCTTGAGGCCCACCGGCAGAAACCACTGGTCGGTCTGTTGTTCAATACCCCGCCACAACTCCTGCGCGGTGTGGGGCCTGTCCCCCAAACATATGAGTTTCAGAATGGCCTGCTGACGTTTACCCCGGGCTGTGCTGAAGTTTGTGGTGAAGGTGTGTGGCTGACTGGATGAGCTGGTGAAAGCAGAGGAGGAGGAGGCTACAGGAGGCAAAGAATGATGCCCTGTGATCCTTGGCGGCGGAAGGACGTGTGCCAAGGATCTCTCCGCCTGCAGCCCAGCCGCCACTACATTTACCCAGTGTGCAGTTAGGGAGATATAGCGTCCCAGGCCGTGCTTACTGGTCCACGTATCAGTGGTTAGGTGGACCTTGCCACAGATGGCGTTGCTCAGTGCACACTTGATTTTATCGGATAATTGGTTGTGCAGGGAAGGCACGGCTGTCTTGGAGAATGGACATCAGCTGTTTGAAGCTGTCTGTGTCCACCAGCCTGAATGACAGCATTTCAAAGGCCAGTAGTTTAGAAATGCTGGCATTCAGGCCCAGGGCTCGAGGGTGGCTAGGTGGGAATTTACGCTTTCTCTCCAAGGTTTGTGAGATGGAGAGCTGAACGCTGCCGTGTGACATGGTGGAGATGCTTGGTGACGCAGGTGGTGTTGTCGGTGGCACATCCTCTGTTTGATGGGCAGCAGGTGCCAACATTCCTCCCGAGGCGGAGGAAGAGGCCGAGGCAGCAGCAGAAGAGGGAGCAGGGGGAGCCAGAGTGAGTTCCTTGCTTTTAACGTGTTTACTCCACTGCAGTTCATGCTTTGCATGTAGATGCCTGGTCATGCAGGTTGTGCTAAGGTTCAGAACGTTAATGTCTCGCTTCAGGATCTGATGGCACAGCGTGCAAACCACTCGGGTCTTGTCGTCAGCACATTGTTTGAAGAAGTGCCATGCCAGGGAACTCCTTGAAGCTGCCTTTGGGGTGCTCGGTCCCTGGTGGCGGTGGCCAGTAGCAGGCGAAGTCTATTGGCGGCTGCTGGTCTGCTTTTGCCCCCTGCTCCCTCTTTTGCTATGCTGTTGGCTCGGTCCCACCACTGCCTCTTCCTCTGAACTATGAAAGTCAGTGGCACGACCTTCATTCCATGTGGGGTCTAGGACCTCATCTTCCCCTGCATCGTCTTACACACAGTCTTCCTCCCTGACCTCCTGTTCGGTCTGCACACTGCAGAAAGACGCAGCAGTTGGCACCTGTGTTTCGTCATCATCAGAGACGTGCGGACTCCGATGAGGTGGTATTCCCATGTCCTCATCATCAGGAAACATCAGTGGTTGTGCATCAGTGCATTCTATGTCTTCCACCACTGGGGAAGGGCTAGGTGGATTTCCTTGGGAAACCCTGCCAACAGAGTCATCAAACAGCATAAGAGACTGCTGCATAACTTGAGGCTCTGACAGTTTCCCTGATATGCATGGGGGTGATGTGACAGACTGATGGGCTTGGTTTTCAGGTGCCACCTGTGCGCTTTCAGCAGAAGACTGGGTGGGAGATAATGTTGTGAACATGCTGGATCCACTGTCGGCCACCCAATTGACTAGCACCTGTACCTGCTCAGGCCTTACCATCCTTAGAGCGGCATTGGGGCCCACCAAATATCGCTGTAAATTCTGGCGGGTACTGGAACCTGAGTTAGTTGGTTCACTAGGACGTGTGGCTGTGGCCTCTCCCAGCACCAGAGGGTACACTAACACCACCACGACCGCGTCCGCGTCCCTTACTAGATGTTTTCCTCATTGTTACCGTTCACCAAGCACCAAAATAAGGAAAAAAATATTTGGCCAAATGTATTGATTTCAAATTCAGGCCTTTTTTTACAGGCACCTAACACTATCAAGGATTGAAATGGGGATTGCAGTCAGCACAACCCAATACGCAGGTGCACGTTGCTATGGTGAAATACACATACAAACGTAAAAACAAAGGTGCAATGGCACACTGCAGCTAGAGCTCCGTCCTGCCACTATGCTGGATGTTAGATGAGGCATTAGTTTATGTTTTGGCCAAAATATGTAAGCCATCCACCACTTCACGGTTTCCTCTATGAGTGGTCCCTAACATTAATTCTTACCTTTTATGGGCCATATCAGCCACACAAAATCCAGGGAGTGCAGGTGCAGCATGCATGCCAGATACACTCTGCTTGTAACCCCGTCTGGTGCCATACAGCGTTCATCAGATCAAGGGATGCAAATGGAGGGAGGCAACCGTGACGTGGTGGGTGGCTTACATAATTTGGCCAAAATATAAACTAATGCCTCTTCTAACATCCAGCATAGTGGCAGGACGGAGCTCTAGCTGCAGTGTGCCATTGCACCTAACACTATCTGCCTATTTGTTTATGTAGCGTATTACACTAATCCAGGCACAGCAGTAACCACTGATTTAGGGGAATATCTCTTTTAGGGCTAGTATTTAGGCCCTGGATGAAAGGTATCCTTTTATGGACCGATTTACACTTGGCCTGCAACAGCTGGGACAACAGATTCAGGGTATTGCTATTTTGGCAATTGAATGTCACCCCAGAACAAAATATATGTTTTTGCGGACACTATGAATCCTGGCCTATAACAGCTGGGACACCAGATTCAGGGTATTGCTATTTTGGCAATTGAATTTCACCCCAGAACAAAATATATGTTTTGACGGACACTATGAAACGTGGCCTGCAACAGCTGGGACACCAGATTCAGGGTTTTGCTATTTTGGCAATTGAATGTCACCCCAGAAAAAAATATATGTTTTGACGGACACTATGAAACGTGGCCTGCAACAGCTGGGACACCAGATTCAGGGTATTGCTATTTTGGCAATTGAATTTCACCCCAGAACAAAATATATGTTTTTGCGGACACTATGAATCCTGGCCTGCAACAGCTGGGACACCAGATTCAGGGTATTGCTATTTTGGCAATTGAATTTCACCCCAGAACAAAATATATGTTTTGACGGACACTATGAAATCTGGCCTGCAACTGCTGGGACACCAGAATCATGGTATTGCTATTTTGGCACATTAATTTCACCCCAGAACAAAATATATGTTTTGGCGGACACTATTATATTTGGCCAGCCACAGCTGAAACCACTGATTTATGGTATTGCTATTTTAGGAATTGAATTTCACCCCAGAACAAAATATATGTTTTAGCGGACACTATGAAATCTGGCCTGCAACTGCTGGGACACCAGATTCAGGGTATTGCTATTTTGGCAGATTAATTTCACCCCAGAACAAAATATATGTTTTAGCGGACACTATGAAATCTGGCCTGCAACTGCTGGGACACCAGAATCAGGGTATTGCTATTTTGCCAGATTAATTTCACCCCAGAACAAAATATATGTTTTAGCAGACACTATGAAATCTGGCCTGCAACTGCTGGGACACCAGATTCAGGGTATTGCTATTTTGCCAGATTAATTTCACCCCAGAACAAAATATATGTTTTAGCAGACACTATGAAATCTGGCCTGCAACTGCTGGGACACCAGAATCAGGGTATTGCTATTTTGCCAGATTAATTTCACCCCAGAACAAAATATATGTTTTGGCGGACACTATTCTATTTTGACAGCCACAGCTGAAGCCACTAGATTTATGGTATTGCTATTTTAGGCAATTGAATTTCACCCCAGAACAAAATATATGTTTTAGCGGACACTATGAAATCTGGCCTGCAACTGCTGGGACACCAGATTCAGGGTATTGCTATTTTGCAAGATTAATTTCACCCCAGAACAAAATATATGTTTTAGCGGACACTATGAAATCTGGCCTGCAACTGCTGGGACACCAGAATCAGGGTATTGCTATTTTGCCAGATTAATTTCACCCCAGAACAAAATATATGTTTTAGCAGACACTATGAAATCTGGCCTGCAACTGCTGGGACACCAGAATCAGGGTATTGCTATTTTGCCAGATTAATTTCACCCCAGAACAAAATATATGTTTTGGCGGACACTATTATATTTTGCCAGCCACAGCTGGAACCACTAGATTTATGGTATTGCTATTTTAGGCAATTGAATTTCACCCCAGAACAAAATATATGTTTTAGCGGACACTATGAAATCTGGCCTGCAACTGCTGGGACACCAGATTCAGGGTATTGCTATTTTGCCAGATTAATTTCACCCCAGAACAAAATATATGTTTTAGCGGACACTATGAAATCTGGCCTGCAACTGCTGGGACACCAGATTCAGGGTATTGCTATTTTGCAAAATTAATTTCACCCCAGAACAAAATATGTGTTTTGGCAGACACTATGAAATCTGGCCTGCAACTGCTGGGACACCAGAATCAGGGTATTGCTATTTTGCAAGATTAATTTCACCCCAGAACAAAATATATGTTTTGGCGGACACTATGAAATCTGGCCTGCAACAGCTGGGACACCAGATTCAGGGTATTGCTATTTTGCCAGATTGAATTTCACCCCAGAACAAAATATATGTTTTGGCAGACACTATGAAATCTGGCCTGCAACTGCTGGGACACCAGATTCAGGGTATTGCTATTTTGGCAGATTAATTTCACCCCAGAACAAAATATATGTTTTAGCGGACACTATGAAATCTGGCCTGCAACAGCTGGGACACCAGATTCAGGGTATTGCTATTTTGCACAGATTAATTTCACCCCAGAACAAAATATATGTTTTGGCGGACACTATCTCTATTTTGCCAGCCACAGCTGAAACCACTGATTTATGGTATTGCTATTTTGGCAATTGAATTTCACCACAGAAAATAATCTATCCTTTGCCAGACAGCAGACAGTATTATACTTGTCTAGCCAAAGCTGGAACACCAGATTTAGGGGATTGGTATTTGGGCAATTGTATTTAACCCTTAATAAAATATAGAAATTGCTATCCTGAGTTTCTAGGGGTGACAATTAGCACAGCCAAGCCCCTGATGTAGGATATAGCAAAAAAACTAGTATTGATGGATTGATGGACTTGGTGGCAGCTTCTTCTGGTGCACCACAAGTCACAAAATGGCCGCCGATCAACCCAGAAAATAAGTGACAGAAAAACGCTCTGTGCAGCCTAAAAACCAGCGAGCAAGTAACTAGCAGAAGTTCAATGATTCTCAGCTGTAGATCGATCCGCTCATTAGGTGCTGTTGCTGACTTTAACCTGCCTAATCTCGCCCTGACAGAAGCTGCGCCCTCTCCCTACACTAATCAGAGCAGTGTGACGTGCGGCGCCACGTGACTCCAGCTTAAATAGAGGCTGGGTCACATGTTGCACTTGGTTAATCACAGCCATGCCATTAGTAGGCATGGCTGTGATGGGCTCTTAGGGCAAGAAGTAAAACGCTAGCTGATTGGCTGCTGTGCAGCCCTTCAGAAAGCGGGAAGAAATCGACGAACAACGGACCCGAACCCGAACTTTTTGAAAATGTCCGGTTCGGGTCCGGGTCCCGACACCCCAAAATTCGGTACGAACCCGAACGATGCTCGAACTGTTCGCTCAACACTAGAGATGAGAAGTTCTCTTTGTAGTGGGGGTCGAGAGGGTGAACTTCCATTAATCTGTGTTATCTAAAATGCGTATAACACGAGGGTTGTGGAAAGCCAGCCTAACATGAAGTCAGCCATGTGTGCCAGAGTACCCACACCAGGATGACTCTCCATCCCCTCATCCTCCTCCTCTTACTCCTCTTCTGCCCATCCACGCTGAACAGATGGAATTAAAGTTCCATGGGTACTAGCCTCTGTAGCAGAGGCAAGTGTCTCCAGCTCCTCCTCCTCTTCTTCATGTGGAATTGGATGTTGTTGCTGATGGTTTATGCGAAGGTCCAGGTGCAGGGAGAGGGGCATCTGGGCCTCTGCCGTCGACAGATGATTGTGATTAAGCAGTGCTTAACACATGGAATGAGGAGGCAGTGGTGTGACCCGCAGAGCCCGATTGTGGACCCAGGCATTCAGCCCACTTATTAGGGTGCTTGGATGCCATGTGTTGGATCATGCTGGTGGCGAGGTTGCTAGTGTTCATGCACCGGCTCATATTGAGTACGGCACAGGTCGTAAACTACCACTCTTTGTCGTCTCGCTTTCTTCAAAAAAAAAGCCATACTGATGAACACCTGCCCTTTGGCAAAGGTAGATTCACGCATGGTGGTTCTTAGTGTAAAGGTTGCAGGCCTGTTTGGTTGCAGGCCGATGTCTCCCTTTTGCAACCCGACTGCCTCTTCCAGACTGTTACTGGTGCTGCGGATCTCTCCCCTCTGTACTGCTGTCGTGGCTCGCTTTTCACCTTCCTATGTTGGGTCAGGGATCTAATCATCCACCACCTTCTCTTCCATTCCTCACTCTGCTCATCCTCCTGACTTGGCCTAACCGCAACCTGAGTGTTTGGCAACTGTTTCTCATCATCATCCTCCTCGTGAGCGAATGATAGCCGATCACCACCATCATATTCTTGCAACTACAAAGACGTAAGAGGTTGGGAATAAGGGCACAATATCTCAGGCCCCTCTTCAAGCCTCCTGGGCGAGAGGGACAATTCTAATAGTGGAGCTGGAAAGAGCTCCTCGGAATATCCGAGTGTGGGATCACTTGTTTGGCAAGCCTGTACATGATACAAATCCAAATCTTTATTAAATACATGATTAAGACTATAAAAAGTAGGTAAAGTGGTGAACAAATACACTGGGCTAACATATGCCCATCTAGAGGAGTATAGAAGGCTAATACATCACTGATGGAGTGCCACTACACATGTTCATTACAAAAATTATTTATTACACAGTATAAGCTGTCCAATATAGTAAAATCCAGCTTGTGTAATATGAACAACCATTGTCCCAACACATGGATCAAATATAAATTACCTGAAAGACACTCACATGAAAGGTAAAGACCGTAATGTTGCCAGCTCCTCTCTCCCGACGCGCGTTTCGCTTCTATTGCTTCATCTGGGGAATGCTGACTGATCAAGAAAGCTCTACACACTTATATACCCATTTAATTAAAACAAAGACACACCTGTACCACTACCTCTTTACGCCATAAACAGGCGTCCTCCCGCTCAATTTGGTCTCCTGATTGTCCACTTATTGTGCTGAAATGCAGTCGCACTTAGCGCTTCACCGGATGTGGCAAACCGGAAGTACGTCATCTGCGATCATGTGACAAGACAAAGTCACATGGTCGGGACCTTGTGGGCGCTTTAAACAAACCCTCCGAAACCTCTTACCTTAGGGACACAGGTGATGTCCTGAGGAAAATGGATGGCATCCACCTGGATGATGACATGATGTTAGTTACATGTGATGTTGGAATCCCAGAACAAAAGATATGTTTTTGCGGACACTATGAATCCTGGCCTGCAATAGCTGGGACACCAGATTCAGGGTATTGCTATTTTGGCAATTGAATGTCACCCCAGAACAAAATATATGTTTTGACGGACACTATGAAATCTGGCCTGCAACTGCTGGGACACCAGAATCATGGTATTGCTATTTTGCCACATTAATTTCACCCCAGAACAAAATATATGTTTTGGCGGACACTATTCTATTTTGCCAGCCACAGCTGAAGCCACTGATTTATGGTATTGCTATTTTAGGAATTGAATTTCACCCCAGAACAAAATATATGTTTTAGCGGACACTATGAAATCTGGCCTGCAACTGCTGGGACCCCAGATTCAGGGTATTGCTATTTTGCAAAATTAATTTCACCCCAGAACAAAATATATGTTTTAGCGGACACTATGAAATCTGGCCTGCAACTGCTGGGACACCAGAATCAGGGTATTGCTATTTTGCCAGATTAATTTCACCGCAGAACAAAATATATGTTTTAGCAGACGCTATGAAATCTGGCCTGCAACTGCTGGGACACCAGATTCAGGGTATTGCTATTTTGCCAGATTAATTTCACCCCAGAACAAAATATATGTTTTAGCAGACACTATGAAATCTGGCCTGCAACTGCTGGGACACCAGAATCAGGGTATTGCTATTTTGCCAGATTAATTTCACCCCAGAACAAAATATATGTTTTGGCGGACACTATTCTATCTTGCCAGCCACTGCTGGGACACCACTGATTTAGGGTATTGCTATTTTGGCAGATTGAATTTCACCCCAGAACAAAATATATGTTTTAGCGGACACTATGAAATCTGGCCTGCAACTGCTGGGACCCCAGATTCAGGGTATTGCTATTTTGCAAAATTAATTTCACCCCAGAACAAAATATATGTTTTAGCGGACACTATGAAATCTGGCCTGCAACTGCTGGGACACCAGAATCAGGTTATTGCTATTTTGCCAGATTAATTTCACCCCAGAACAAAATATATGTTTTAGCAGACACTATGAAATCTGGCCTGCAACTGCTGGGACACCTGAATCAGTGTATTGCTATTTTGCCAGATTAATTTCACCCCAGAACAAAATATATGTTTTGGCGGACACTATTCTATTTTGCCAGCCACAGCTGAAACCACTGATTTATGGTATTGCTATTTTAGGAATTGAATTTCACCCCAGAACAAAATATATGTTTTAGCGGACACTATGAAATCTGGCCTGCAACTGCTGGGACACCAGATTCAGGGTATTGCTATTTTGCCAGATTAATTTCACCCCAGAACAAAATATATGTTTTAGGCGACACTATGAAATCTGGCCTGCAACTGCTGGGACACCAGATTCAGGGTATTGCTATTTTGCAAAATTAATTTCACCCCAGATAAAAATATGTGTTTTGGCAGACACTATGAAATCTGGCCTGCAACTGCTGGGACACCAGAATCAGGGTATTGCTATTTTGCAAGATTAATTTCACCCCAGAACAAAATATATGTTTTGGCGGACACTATTCTATTTTGCCAGCCACAGCTGAAACCACTGATTTATGGTATTGCTATTTTGGCAATTGAATTTCACCACAGAAAATAATCTATCCTTTGCCAGACAACAGACAGTATTATTCGATACTCAAGTCAGAGGCAACAGCGGCACACTCCTCAAACGGCAACTACATCCACGTAAGCCTCAGCTGGATCCTCACGTAATCAACCGTACAGGTGGTGCACAATCCAAAAGAAAGTCCATATAATGCACAGTGCAGTTTGAAGAAGCGCGGTTGTGCGAAATAGCTATCGCTGCTCTTGTACTTTGCATGATAACTCTGTATGCACCCCTGCCTTCGAAGTGCACCACAGTGTGCTGAATAAAGAATCGGATTTTATTCACCGTGGTGAGTGCCTCCATTTCATTTGTTTCTGCTCTACACGCAGCAGACAGTATTATACTTGGCTAGCCAAAGCTGGAACACCAGATTTAGGGGATTGGTATTTGGGCAATTGTATTTAACCCCTTAATAAAATATAGAAATTGCTATCCTGAGTTTCTAGGGTTGACAATTAGCACAGCCAAGCCCCTGATGTAGGATATAGCAAAAAAAAAAAAAACTAGTATTGATGGATTGATGGACTTGGTGGCAGCTTCTTCTGGTGCACCACAAGTCACAAAATGGCCGCCGATCAACCCAGAAAATAAGTGACAGAAAAACGCTCTGTGCAGCCTAAAAACCAGCGAGCAAGTAACTAGCAGAAGTTCAATGATTCTCAGCTGTAGATCGATCCGTTCATTAGGTGCTGTTGCTGACTTTAACCTGCCTAATCTCGCCCTGACAGAAGCTGCGTCCTCTCCCTACACTAATCAGAGCAGTGTGACGTGCGGCGCTACGTCACTCCAGCTTAAATAGAGGCTGGGTCACATGCTGCACTTGGCCAATCACAGCCATGCCATTAGTAGGCATGGCTGTGATGGGCTCTTAGGGCAAGAAGTAAAACGCTAGCTGATTGGCTGCTGTGCAGCCCTTCAGAAAGCGGGAAGAAATCGACGAACATCGGACCCGAACCCGAACTTTTTTGAAAATGTCCGGGTTCGGGTCCGGGTCCCGGACACCCCAAAATTCGGTACGAACCCGAACGATGCTCGAACTGTTCGCTCAACACTAGAGATGAGAAGTTCTCTTTGTAGTGGGGGTCGAGAAGGGTGAACTTCCATTAATCTGTGTTATCTAAAATGCGTATAACACGAGGGTTGCGGGAAAGCCAGCCTAACATGAAGTCAGCCATGTGTGCCAGAGTACCCACACCAGGATGACTCTCCATCCCCTCATCCTCCTCCTCTTACTCCTCTTCTGCCCATCCACGCTGAACAGATGGAATTAAAGTTCCATGGGTACTAGCCTCTGTAGCAGAGGCAAGTGTCTCCAGCTCCTCCTCCTCTTCTTCATGTGGAATTGGATGTTGTTGCTGATGGTTTATGCGAAGGTCCAGGTGCAGGGAGAGGGGCATCTGGGCCTCTGCCTTCGACAGATGATTGTGATTAAGCAGTGCTTAACACATGGAATGAGGAGGCAGTGGTGTGACCCGCAGAGCCCGATTGTGGACCCAGGCATTCGGCCCACTTATTAGGGTGCTTGGATGCCATGTGTTGGATCATGCTGGTGGCGAGGTTGCTAGTGTTCATGCACCGGCTCATATTGGTACGGCACAGGTCGCAAACTACCACTCTTTTGTCGTCTGCGCTTTCTTCAAAAAAAGCCATACTGATGAACACCTGCCCTTTGGCAAGGTAGATTTACGCATGGTGGTTCTTAGTGTAAAGGTTGCAGGCCTGTTTGGTTGCAGGCCGATGTCTCCCTTTTGCAACCCGACTGCCTCTTCCAGACTGTTACGGTGCTGCGGATCTCTCCCCCTCTGTACTGCTGTCGTGGCTCGGCTTTTCACCTTCCTATGTTGGGTCAGGGATCTAATCATCCACCACCTTCTCTTCCATTTCCTCACTCTGCTCATCCTCCTGACTTGGCCTAACCGCAACCTGAGTGTTTGGCAACTGTTTCTCATCATCATCCTCCTCGTGAACGAATGATAGCCGATCACCACCATCATATTCTTGCAACTACAAAGACGTAAGAGGTTGGGAATAAGGGCACAATATCTCAGGCCCCTCTTCAAGCCTCCTGGGCGAGAGGGACAATTCTAATAGTGGAGCTGGAAAGAGCTCCTCGGAATATCCGAGTGTGGGATCACTTGTTTGGCAAGCCTGTACATGATACAAATCCAAATCTTTATTAAATACATGATTAAGACTATAAAAAGTAGGTAAAGTGGTGAACAAATACACTGGGCTAACATATGCCCATCTAGAGGAGTATAGAAGGCTAATACATCACTGATGGAGTGCCACTACACATGTTCATTACAAAAATTATTTATTACACAGTATAAGCTGTCCAATATAGTAAAATCCAGCTTGTGTAATATGAACAACCATTGTCCCAACACATGGATCAAATATAAATTACCTGAAAGACACTCACATGAAAGGTAAAGACCGTAATGTTGCCAGCTCCTCTCTCCCGACGCGCGTTTCGCTTCTATTGCTTCATCTGGGGAATGCTGACTGATCAAGAAAGCTCTACACACTTATATACCCATTTAATTAAAACAAAGACACACCTGTACCACTACCTCTTTTACGTCATAAAACGGCGTCCTCCCGCTCAATTTGGTCTCCTGATTGTCCACTTATTGTGCTGAAATGCAGTCGCACTTAGCGCTTCACCGGATGTGGCAAACCGGAAGTACGTCATCTGCGATCATGTGACAAGACAAAGTCACATGGTCGGGACCTTGTGGGCGCTTTAAACAAACCCTCCGGAAACCTCTTACCTTAGGGACACAGGTGATGTCCTGAGGAAAATGGATGGCATCCACCTGGATGATGACATGATGTTAGTTACATGTGATGTTGAATCCCAGGATGGATTAGAGGCAGTATGATTCTTTATCTCCACATCTCAATGGAAGGGCGAGTTGGGGGATTTGATTGTGGAGTTGATGGAATTTGTCCTTGATCATAATTTTTTTTATCTTTAAGGAGACCTTCTACCTGCAGCTCCAGGGAACAGCAATGGGGGCGGCCTGTGCGCCCTCATATGCTAATTTGTTCCTGGGGCTGTGGGAAAGAAGGATCTTCCTTACTGATCCCACTGCATTGATTGAACAGGTACAGTCATGGCATAGGTATATAGACGACATATTGTTTGGCAGGGTTCCCATGATGAATTGGAACAATTTATGAAGAATCTGAACACCAATGAGTTGAACACCAAATTGACCTATAAGGCGGGCAAAACAGGTATGGAGTTTTTGGATTTATTACTGAATGTTGATACAGAGGGATACATCCAAACAGATCTATTCCGCAAAAGTATGGCAGTGAATAGTTTGTTGCGAGCTGATTCAGCTCACCCAAGAAAGCTAATCTCTGGTATCCCTATTGGCCAGTTCCTCTGTATCCAGCGAACTTGTTCCAGTGAGGATACGTTTTTAAAACGAGCTGAGGAATTGGGAGAGAGATTTAGGAGTAGAGGCTATGGAGAACATTGTATAAGACGAGGATTCCAGCGAGCCAGGACAACACCACGGTAACAATTGATTTATGGACCCAATAGGCAAGTCTCCAGAAATGAGACGAACATAGCCAGGTTCGTGACTACCTTTTCACAAGGACACAAAGGGATAAGAAGTGCCCTTCAGAAATATTGGGGTATCCTTCAAATGGACACTACTTTAAATAAATGTCTACCCAGGACACCCAAGATTACCTTCAGGAAGAACAAAAATTTAAAAGATCTGCTTGTTAAGAGTCACTATGCAGGTAAGAAACCAGAAAAGGCCTTTGGATCAAAGGGTCCTAAATGGGGTTGCCGTCCCTGTGGTACTTGTGTAGCATGCCCGAATGTTCTTCGTACAGAGGTGTTCACCAATTCTACAGGAGACAAAAACTATCGGATTACCCAGTCTATCACTTGTAATACTATGGGGGTGATTTATGTGGCGAGTTGTCCATGTGGCCTCCTATATGTGGGTCTTACAAGTAGGGAGCTAAAAAGGAGAGTCCGAGAACATGTTTTGGGCATAGAGGCAGCAAGAGGAGAGGAGGACTTAAATTTGCTAAAGACGCTTCCCAAACATTTTAAACAGTACCATGCATGCAATGGATCCCTATTGCAAATAAGGGGCATTGATAGAGTACACATTAACCCAAGGGGTGGAAACTGGAAGCGCCTGTTAGCACAACGAGAAGCCCGTTGGATCTTCTGCTTAGATACCATTACTCCACAGGGATTAAACGAGTGTTTGAGTTTTGCTCCATTTTTGTGAAGTAAGGACTGTTTGCGCTGCGGTTCTCTGTTCTGGATTAGGGTACACGTAGGGTTATAGCTCTTGTTTTTAACATTTTCATTTTATCGATAACAGTCAAAACCTGTATCATTTAGATCATAACCTGTATTGTATTTTATTTTATAGAGTTAAAAAGTCATCATTCAGGTTCCTCCTGCTTTTGAGCCCGGTTTTACACCTTCCTCCCTTTTTGTTATGAAGATCTGTTCTGCGGTCATTGGATGTCGGTAGAAGAAAATGACTCTACTTTCTGGACTATGCAAATACAATCTCCCCCTTTTTTTTTTTTTTTTTACACCATACATGGCACCTTATTATTATTGTGATATAATGGTTTTTTAGCATTTCATATTAGCACCAATTATAATGAATATAATAACGATCACATTGCAATGTATTCTTTTGCATCATAAAATATTGGCTTGGGTTGATACTATTGTACTATTCTATAGACTGTGATAATCATATGCACTTATTATTTTTAATGATCGTATATTTAGAGTTTAATTGTCAACTTTATTGATCACTTTATCATGTATTAGAATTGATTTATGAGGATGATTTTATCAATTGTATTATATTTTTACAAACTTCACTTCACTGCATGCATCACTTATGTCTGGGCACTTGTTTGCACTTTGCACTTTCACTTGTGTGTTCACTCACCTTATATGTTAGGCAGGACAGAGTTATACTGTTGTAAATCATGAAACTATAGTAATTTTGATCTTGTTTTAGGATGGTCAGTTTTTAAGTGCACACACAGTCCCGATCATGTGACTTGATTTGTCACATGATCGCATATGACGCACTTCCGGTATTGCATTTCCGGTGAGACGTCAAGTGCGACTGCATTCTAGCAAATGGCGCGGAACTATAGGAAGTTTGAGGAGGTTTCCGGAGGGTTTGTTTAAAGCGCCCACAAGGTCCCGACCATGTGACTTTGTCTTGTCACATGATCGCAGATGACGTACTTCCGGTTTGCCACATCCGGTGAAGCGCTAAGTGCGACTGCATTTCAGCACAATAAGTGGACAATCAGGAGACCAAATTGAGCGGGAGGACGCCGTTTTATGACGTAAAAGAGGTAGTGGTACAGGTGTGTCTTTGTTTTAATTAAATGGGTATATAAGTGTGTAGAGCTTTCTTGATCAGTCAGCATTCCCCAGATGAAGCAATAGAAGCGAAACGCGCGTCGGGAGAGAGGAGCTGGCAACATTACGGTCTTTACCTTTCATGTGAGTGTCCATTAGGTAATTTATATTTGATCCATGTGTTGGGACAATGGTTGTTCATATTACACAAGCTGGATTTTACTATATTGGACAGCTTATACTGTGTAATAAATAATTTTTGTAATGAACATGTGTAGTGGCACTCCATCAGTGATGTATTAGCCTTCTATACTCCTCTAGATGGGCATATGTTAGCCCAGTGTATTTGTTCACCACTTTACCTACTTTTTATAGTCTTAATCATGTATTTAATAAAGATTTGGATTTGTATCATTATATGAGTGCTCTTTTTTGGTTTAATTGCGAAGGGACCAGGTTTTTGTACCAACCGTTTGTCCCATATATTATAGGTGTTAATTAAGCCTGTACATGGTGGGGTGGGAGGAAGGATGGTGGGAGAAAGGATGATCAGAGTAAGGATTTGGTTGACCACGCTCTTGGCTACAGAGACTGGACCTGGAGGAAGAGAGGGTGGTGCTTAACCGACTGGAAGCATTATCTTCAGCAACCCAACCGACCAACTGTTCGCACTGGTCCAACTTTGACAGTGTAGTACTACGTCAGCTAATTTGGACATGAAGCTGGGTAAAAAAAAAATTTCCGGGTGCACTGGCAGCAGGCACAGTTTCATTGCGCCCAGGACCACTGCCTCTGCGTGCACCATCAGCATCACGCCCACTTCCCCTTCCCTTTGTGCTCGCCTTCTTCATATTAATGGTTTTATCTGTAGATGTGGCGCAAATTTTTTACTGCCCAATAAAGACACAGTTTTCTGATGTTGTATTGGATGCAAAATACAACAGATTTTGGCCAGTATACTATGCCCAAAAAAATGGAATTTGTAATTTACACACTGTATTCAGATGTAGTTCGGTATTGGAAGCAAAATACAACAGTATACTTGGCCAAAGATAATAGAATTTGTAATATACACACTGAATTCGGATGTAGTTCAGTATTGGACGTAAAATACAACAGATGTCGGCCAGTATACTAGGCCAAAATTAATGGAATTTTTAATATACACACTGTATTCAGATGTAGTTCAGTATTGGAAGCAAAATACAACAGATTTCAGCCAGTAAACTAGGCCCAAGATAATGGAATTTGTAATATACACACTGTATTCAGCTATAGTTCTATATTGGATAAAAATTTGTCCCAAATAAAATTTATTCTCTGCAGGAATACTGTATATATAGTTGCGGCCTAAATGCACACACAGATGTGCCCAAAACTAGTTAACTATGGCCAAAATATAAATCACTCTCTGCTGGAATAATTAATATAATGGTTGCCGATTGAACATACACACAGATATGGCACAAATTAGGTGAATTTCCACAGAAAAAATGATTTCTCTGATGTTGCTCTGTATATATCACTTGCAGGCACACTGTAGTGAATAAGCCCTTTTTTATAATGTCTGCCCAACACACTGCTTTATGATTGTGCAGTGTATATCTCACTAGCAGGCACACTGTAGTGAATAAGCCCCTTTTTATAATGTCTGCTCCACACACTGCTTTCTGATGGCATACTGTGGATGTCACTAATCTGAAATCTTTGTCTTTTAGAAGTTTGGGTACTTAAAAAAGCGATTTTCAAGTCCTGCACTATCTGTCCCTTCCTGAAGATGCCTGTCCCTGATGTGCTGATTTAAACCCCTTCTTAAAAAAAAAAAAAGGTGCTGCACTGCTGTTAAACATACACTGTAGTACATAATGACCGTTTGGTCTTTCGATAAGGTTTTTGGAGTAAGATCAGTAAGTTTACAGCAAAACGCTATCTGTCCTTGCCTACTGTTTGCTCTCCCTGATGCTGAATAATCCGAACGCCGGACCTCAGCTCCTATATCAACTTGTATCACGTGTTACGGCCAGAAAATCAGTGTAAGGCTTAAAGCTAACATGGCTATGGCCTTACACTGAAGGGAATTACTTACCTGGACCTTGATTGGTTGCTTAGGAGGCGCCAAACATGTGGGGAGGAGACTCAAGCAATGCGACAAACACATGTGGTGCTCAGCCGAGTTAAGCCGAGCGCCGAGCATAGCAATGCTCGAGCCGAACCAATATTCGGCCGAGCATGCTCAATCAGCACTAGTTACGAACTTTTCAAAAACCACAAAATTGTCTGCAAGACGAACCAGAAGATTTTCAGGTTTACTTTGTCAAATTTAGTGAAATAGCATGCATTGCCATTTTTCTGCACATGTTGACATGAAAAAGCACAAGGGAGAAAGAAGAAAGATGCTCACATAAAAATGAGAGGAAGTGAAGGGGAGGGCTTGCCCTGAATGGCTCACAGGCTGACAGACAGTCTGGATGAGCCAATCAATGCTGCAGCAGGCAGGGAGGGGCTCTTGCAGAACGAGCAGAACGTCATTCTGTGTTGGGCTGTAGGTGAGGGTGGATGAGATTAGCAGTCCCTGGAAGAAAGAGGCAGTGTACAGTCAGAGGGAATTAACCATAAATTGTAGCCATACATATTTGTTCTACATACAATTCCATATTCACAGAATACCATATTCAGAGAATACCTTATTCAGAAAATGACATATTGGGAGAATACCATATTCAGAAAATGACATATTGGGAGAAAGAGGAGGCGGTCGGGCAGGGAGGAGGGGTCCAAGTGTTGGGAACACAACTTGACTTGGACACCCCATCACCGCCCGACAACCCCCCAAAATTAAAGGAAGCCAAACAGTTCTATGTCAGCATTGAGACCTTTAGGAATGAGGGTGTCCAACTCAAAGATCTTCCGGGATTCTTGTCTGGACATCTTCATTATGTGATTATCCCCCCTCCATGACCTTTTTACTTTTTCAAACCACAAATACTAAAGATGAAGGATCACTGTTGTGTTCCCAACACTTGGACCTCTCCTCCCTGCCCGACCGCCTCCTTATTCTACCAATATGTCATTTTCTGAATATGGTATTCTCCCAATATGTTATTTTCTAAATAAGGTATTCTCTGAATATGGTATTCTGTGAATATGGTATTGTATGTAGGACAAATATGTACAGTATGGCTACAATTTATGGTTAATTCCAATTTTACTTTTAATTTTAATCAATTCTTTATACATATCGTATAGTGACTATTCCATATATGGGGTTTAGCCCATACATATAATTGTAGCTGTATTATTTAACTATTAATACCGGCAATCTTTTGGCCCAGTTTGGGAGAATGTTCCCCAATTGAGTTTCGAATCGTAATCTAGTTTTTTACACTAACCTAATTTTGAACCAATTAAGGATATAAAAGGGCACAGGTTACTCTCCGGGCACTACCACTGAGGAAGGGGAGTAACCCTGAAACGCGTATGGAGCGGCCCGCAGACAAAAGAAAAAGCCGCTATTACCTCATTTGAGATATCGGCAAGGATTAGCTATAATATAGCACTGTCCATTTTCCTACATCTGCCAGACAGGACCTGGGAAAGGATTGGCCCATAAAGTGACGGCACCATCACAAGAGCGGCCGCAAGTCACGTGAGATGCCAACTTTGCCCGACAGGACCTGGGAAAGGATTGGCCCATAAAGTGACGGCACCATCACAAGAGCGGCCGCAAGTCACGTGAGACGCCAACTTTGCCCGGAGACTCCGAGACACCGCTCGGACCGTGAGGCCACACGGGACCCCATGTACGGCCCGGTCTGCATCTACAATAGATAACAAGCATTCACAGCACTCCGTGAAAGAGCAGTAAAGTACTCAGCAATCTCTTCTTTTAACTTTTATACATGCTCGAACATTAGTGTTTTTTTTTATCGCAACTCTATTCTGGACTTAGTTCTAATTTCAGTACCAACCACTTTATACCAAGGCGAGAAGTGGACACTCTTGCTAAGAGGACTACAACCATAAGCTGCAATTTGTGTGTCTTTTTACATACTAAATCTACAAAATCTATTCACGACAGATAATTTAGTCAACGGATGTTCACTTAAATATAACCAGCTATATTCTGTTGCCATTTGCAAACACTTTAGGATTGGTTTTATTGCGTGTTTGGGAATAAACGTTTTACCTGTAATATCTCAGGTCCAATTTTTCCAAATATTGAGTGCCCCCCACTATTTTTTTATCTCCTCTTGATTGCTATTTCCTGGTTCAGGTGGGACCAGGGGTGTGCACCATTCCATGTTTTCAGACAGGTGAGCCACTGAATCTATATAAGTGTACAGTCACAATCAAGCTTCTACTAGTGTCAGAGAAGGAAAGGCTAGAAAGAAGAAAAATTGTGTAGAATAGGGAAAGGCAGGGTAAGCTTTCAACTAGGGAGTTAGGAGTTCAAGGGTTGGTGTGGGGGAATATGCTCAATAGAATTGTACAATCTGTATTTTACAATATAGAGTTTTGTACTTTAAATCTCAATAAAAACACCAGAAACAGTAGTCCTAATTCTGAGACAGGGCATCTCCATAGAGCCTGAGAGCCAATCAGGGACAATCATTGTTGGGGAAAATAGCAATACATGTGTTCTTCCAGACAGGGTTAGAAAATGATTATAGATCACTTCTGCCAGAGTCAGGTTATTTCAGAGTGTTCAGTGTGGTTATTGCACCATCTAGCAGTGTTAAATTGCATTACAGTTTGTTTTATTTTTACAAGACTACTACATTGTGGGTAGTACAAAGCTTCCTGGGAAAGATAAGTCTCCAGGACACAGCACAGAGCTCTCACTCATCAAACTCTACTTTCCTTGAAAAAGCAGATCTACCTCTGTTTCAGGGATATTGTGTTATGCAGAGCTGTTCATATAGTTTGTAATTGTTAGTCAGTGAGTTATGACTGTTAGATAGGCATGTAATCCTCTGTATAGGCATCCATTTTACCATGTGCCTTCACTGTTATTGTAATGTTGTAGTACATGCTATCTTATGCTTAATACTTATACATGCTATTTGTATTCTTGTAGTTTTACCAATCAATCGTATACAATCAATCACATATATACAACCTGTTGACCAATAAACAACTTAAAATACAAAGAACAGTCCTCTTATTTAGAAGACAGGAATGGTTTATTCCTGTATATACGCAAAACTATATACAGTTACTGGGAAATTCTAAAACGTGAAAATGCCTTAAGTGAATATACCATTAATAAACCAATTGTAACATTCAAAAGGAGCCATACTCTTAAAGACATGCTTGTTAGGAGTAGATACAGTAAAGAGAAAAAGACAAATTGGTTACACAGAAACATACCAAAAGGGAATTACAGATGCGGCACCTGCACTTTTTGCAGATTTAACCCACAAAATAAAATGTTGAATTTTGGGGGCATCTCTTACAAAGCAAAAAAATTCATTAATTGTACAAGTACATATATTCTATACCTGGTAACCTGTCCATGTGGACGTTTCTACGAGGGCAAAACGATCAGATGTATATTTGAAAGATTTAGAGAGCATCGTAACTCCGTAAGAACCAAAAAGGGAACCAAGATTAATACAACATGTATGGGAAAAACATGCAGGGAATCCTGACTGTTTAAGTTTTTCAGGGATAGAACAAGTGGATTCACCAAGACAAGGAGGTGATAGACACAGATTGCTATTGAGACAATAAGCGCAATAGATTATTCGTGCAAAGGCAATGGGACCCCTAGGGTTAAATGAAAAAAATTATCTGAGCGTATTTTTATAATACAAATAAAGTCAATAATACAGCGTTCTCCTTTTTCATTGTTAAGTGTTCGTTTGTATTGTTTTATATATTGTTATTGTTTGTTTCACATTGAAAATCAAATGCATTTGCATATGTTGTGATTAAGGTATAAATGAACACCTGTAAGACGTATGTGCGTCACGGGCATGAGGAGGCGCATTTAATTGCGAGAAACGGCCATCGCCTGTCTGCATGAAAGCTTATCTGCCCCTGCCGTGATGTCCATAAAGGACGAATAAAGGATATTATTTTACCAAGTGGTGAGTGCCGCCCTTTTTTCTTTTCTTTCTACATTTTGTTTGGATCAAGTTGTCTCCATTTCAAGGCAGGGCACCTCCGAAGATATGAATTAACTCACACGATTATTGTGGTTAGCCGCGTTTGTTGTTTGTGGAGCTCGTCTGACTGTGCCTCCTCACTCTACATATTACTTACAGGAATGGTTTATGTTGAATGTCAGACTGCACACTGTGTGAGCGTATAAGAAGACAGAACAGTAAAACAGATGCTAGTCACAAGCGATAGTGGATCTGACTATATGGAGCCGCCAACAGCCACGCGGTCCTGCGTACAAGATTGCAGCGGCTGCCATACAGTCACACGGAGAGAGAGTGCAGCCCCCTGCAAGAGCAGCATGATACAAACCATGCTGAAGTCCTTTTCTACCTAGACTGAGTCTGCACGGAGACATTAGGCAGCCAGCAGACAGACACACAATGTCCACTAGCCGGGCATTAACATTCAGGACAAGGTCACAAGCAAGCCACTCTAGCAAGTCCTCAACAAAAGAAATTGGAGGATTTGTTTTGGCTTGTCACGGTGAGGTGATCTAGCTTAGTGGACGATCGTGAGGCGCATAAACATAATTCTATATAAGAAATAACACAGTTTATTGCGAGACAACGCGTTTTGGGGCCTGATCGACCCCTTTATCAAGTCTGAGTAACCCCAGTATAAACTCCAACAGGGTTTATTTAAGACTGCCCGGTTCCTTTTGAGGTGTTGTGTTCTCTGTGCCTTGACTCCTGGAGCGTTTTTACTCCGATCTTACACGTGGCACATGGAGACTGGACGCGCAGGCAGAGCCAAAACAAATCCTCAAGTATCCACCCAAGTGGTGACTTGGCCATTGCCCAAAGGGCATCTGGACAATCTTGGCAGCACCAACCCTGACATCTTTGAAACTTTGCAGCCTACCTTCAATATGGTTGCACCCAAATTTGGTGCAACCGAAAACCAGGTGAGCTAAATTCATCCACCTGCTTTTTGAAGGTAAACTGCTGTACGTTGAATTTACTTACCCTATGAGCGCCTTTCTCACCCTGTGGCTGTAACCTTTCAATAAATGAGATGGCTTATCACGACCGTGCAGAAGCTGAGGCATTAAAAGTAAGGTCTTGCATTGCCGCACAAGAGATTCAACTAAAGCTAAAGCAGGCAGATCAAGAAACAAAGAGAGCATGCCTGCAAGCATCACTGGAAAAACTTGCCACAGAGAAAGAGGCGGCAGCCACAATAGCCAAAGCAGAGTTCCTAGAAGCCATGGAGTTCCCTGAATCTGAGAAACACTGCAAAGTACTTCAGCTAGAACTAGATCAACAAGATCCAGCACAGCGCATCTCAATATGTCCATCAGCATGCCAAGACAGATGACGACTATGATCCAGTATATCAGCCAGCTTATATAAAGTGCCAAAGATCCTACCTTAAACCACAGAATCTGGAACAGGATGGTGTACGATGCTGAGCACAACTACTGCCCTACAGAACGACAGCTACAACCTCCGCTTTGACTTAAATAGACACCCTTTGCGTCAGAACAGTACTATACAGACTGCCCTAAGCCAGAAACCGCTAAAAGGTATGGTGATACACCACACACGCAGCATAACAAAAATACACTGGGTAGTGTCGGCACTAACCAGGCTGCCATAGACTTCGCTAAGTTCTTTGCTAAATGGAAGCTGGTTACAAAGTTCACCGATTGGGCCGAGAACTACAGGGCATGGTGAGCCTCCTTCCAGAATGCCATAAGGGACTTAGATCTTTCCTTTAGTGAGGAGTTAGATCTCTGGGTAAAATGGCTTGGAAGCGAGTCTGCTGAACACACCAAAATAATCAGAGACATTAACATAAACAGGCAAAGGCCTAAAGATGGTGTGGGAAAGACTTGATGAGTGTTATGGGTTAATAGAAGCTATAGAAAATGCTTTAAATAAGAGTATTGATAATTTTCCCAGAATAGTGGGTAAGGGTTACCAGAAGCTCAGGGAACTTAGTGACTTGCTGATAGAGGTACAGGTTGCTCAGGCAGAAGGAGATCTGCCAGGGCTAGCAATCCTGGACACCGCCAGAGGTTTTAATCCGTTTGTCCAAAAACTCCCTTATAACCTACAGGAGAAGTGGATCACGCATGGTTCCCGTTATAAACAGGTTCATAATGTACCCCCTTTTGTGGTGTTTGTAGACTTTGTCACTCAACAGGCAAGGATAAGAAATTATCCCAGTTTTGACTTTAAATTGTCATGTTCCACTACCCATGGTGTCAAACCGTATAAAACACCAGTGGCAGTCCACAAAACTAATGTTGCCTCCACAGGTTCTCCTTACAGGCTTTTTAAGTCTTCTGAAGAAGAGAACAAACCCAAAGATCTTACTAAACAATTCCCCCTGCACAAGAAACCACATTCCCTACTAAAATGCAGAACCTTCAGGGAGAAGTCTTTGGAGAACCATAAAGATTTCCTCAAAGAAAACAACATCTACTTCAGGTGCTGCACCAGAACATCGCACTTAGCCAGGAACTATAAGGTCAGTGTGACATGCACAGAATGCGGTAGCACAAAACACAACATGGCTTTACACCCTGGAATACCCTCTCGGGTATCATCCCAAGCAGTGGAGCATGACGGAAATCAGATAGACACTGACATAGACACCACAGTAGTCACTTCTTAGTGTAGAGAGATATGTAAAGGACTCATAGGAGGGAAGTACTGCTCAAAAATCTGCCTTGTCAGAGTTTGTCCGGTCAGTCACCGAGATAAGGAAATCAAGATATATGCAATCTTAGATGATCAAAGCAACTGGTCTTTAGCTAAATCCAATTTCTTTGAAACCTTCAAAATCGTAGGGTCCTGTTCTCCCTAAGTACATATGCTGGTAGCGTTGATACGGCAGGGAGGAAAGCAACTGGGTACATGGTAGAGTCTGCGGATAGTCAGACCTACTTGTCCCTGCCAACCATCCTGGAGTTCAATCACATTCCTGACAACCGGTCTGAGATACCTACACCAGAGGTAGCAGCATACCACCCCCATCTGAGGAGTATAGCTCACCTGATACTGGAACTGGACCCAGAAGCCCTGATAGTCTTGCTCCTTAGAAGAGACATACTACGAGTTCAGGCTAGGGGACAAATTACTGGTCCCCAAAATGCTCCAAACGCCCAAAGACTTGACCTAGGATGGGTAATAATAGGAGACGTCTGTTTAGGATAAGCACAAAAGCCGACCTCAGTCAACAGTATGCTCACAAACACACTTGAAAATTTACGTCCTTCCTTATTTCAGCCATGTCAGAGCAGTTTGCTGATAAAAGAATTGCCACATAGCTCTCCCGTGCCTTGTCCTTTTCGCGGATACTTCCTGTGAAGACCATGTCTGCGATGGTGAGCAAGATCACTTTGGGTGTACAGTCTTCAAGAGGACAAGAGAAGACAAGAGGGTCACAATGTCCATAGACGACAGGCTGTTCTTGGATATCATAGATCAAGGAATAATAAAAGACAAGTCAAAACCTTTACCGTTTAAACCCCAGAGAAGACGCTTACCTAACAACAAAGAACTTGTCTACAGTCGATTTATCTCCCTCAAACACAAACTTCAGAGGACACAGCAGACAAAAGAACATTTTTTTACCTTCATGGAAAGAATATTCCAGAACAACCATGCAGAAATGGCACCCGCGCTCTAAGACCCATATTCGCCGTGTAGCATCCTAAAAAACCAGGGCAGATAAAAGTAGTATTCATCTCGAATTGCGAATTTTTATCGCGAATATCGCAACTTCGATAATTCGCGAATATTGCGAGTATATCGCTATATATTCGCAATTTCGAATATTTTTTTTTTTTTTTTTAGTTGTTAATTCTTGTTGCTCTCTGGTTGTCTTCCCACTTCCCAAAAGCTGTTCTTACCTGTCCGGAGGATTCCTGGCTCCCTGCCCGCTTCAGTCAATGCCCGTTGCCGCTTCTGCCGACTTCCCGTGTGCATGGAGCGTCCCCATCCCTATGGGAATGCCTCCATGCAAAAATGTACTGTCGGATGTGAGAATAACGATCTCACAAATTTGACTAAGTTGTAATCGCAATGCGATTAATATAACCTGAATTATTCGCATTGCAATATTCGTTCTATTCTAGCAATACAACCATTACGAACTTAGCTCTAAGATCAATTCGCAACGCGAGTATATGTTCAACTCGCGAATGAAACTTAGAGCTAGCTGAGTTCCTAATAGTGGTATTGCTAGAATATAACGAAGATTGAGAATATAGTGCTATATTCGTGAATTCGAGATATTCTCAATTTTCGTTCTATTCTAGCAATACAACCATTAGGAACTTAGCTCTAAGATCAATTCGCAATGCGAGTATATGTTCGCCTCGCGAATTAAAGTTAGAGCTGAGTTGCTAATGGTTGTATTGCTGGAAAAGAATGAAGATTGAGAATATCTCAAATTCACGAATATAGCACTATATTCTCAATCTTCGTTATATTCTAGCAATACAACCATTAGGAACTTAGCTCTAAGATCAATTCGCAATGCGAGTATATGTTCGCCTCGCGAATTAAACTTAGAGCTGAGTTGCTAATGGTTGTATTGCTGGAATATAACGAAGACTGAGAATATCTCGAATTCACGAATATAGCACTATATTCTCAATCTTCGTTATATTCTAGCAACAATACAACCATTAGGAACTCAGCTCTAAGTTTCATTCGCGAGGCGAACATATACTCGCATTGCGAATTGATCTTAGAGCTAAGTTCCTAATGGTTGTATTGTTAGAACATAACGAAGATTGAGAATATAGTGCTATATTCGTGTTATATTCGTTATCATTGTCAATTCTAGCAATACAAGTTAACCATTAGGAACTCAGATCTAAGTTTCATTCGCGACGCGAATATAAATTCGCGTAAAATTCGCAATATGTAAAATAATGACGAATATTCGATTTCGACGAATATATGACGAATATTCAATCGAATATTCGCGAAATATCGCGAAATCGAATATGGCACCTCCCACTCATCACTACTTCTCACCCAAGAACCAATAAAATGATCTAAAGGATTTGGATCTTGGCACAAACTCCCTTCCCATGCAGTGGAGCCTCGGTTTTCTCTGGGATTTAAAGGCTGATACATTCACCTTCCAAATCATCAAGGAAGAAAATCCCTTCACACGCAGAGGAGTCCTGTGGACAATAAACAGCTTATATGATCCTCTGGAATTCATAGCACCTGTTACCATCCAAGGTAAAAAAAAATGTTAAGAGACTTCACCACAGAGACGTCTGATTGGAGGTTGGAGGAAGTCTTTTAAAGCTTTGACCAGCCTTCATGGGGCAGGACCGTATGCTTCTATGCCATTAACTGAAGTTTAGCAAATATCGGCTGTGGAGTTTTGAAATGTCAGCCTTATACAATCACGCATTTGTGAGGTGACTTCGGACAATCAGACATTCTCCACTTACATTTTATGCATCAGACACCCAGGAGTTAATCAAGTAGTTTTTAATCTGGAGATTGTATCACAAGATATGCAGGGAATCCAGATGGTAGAAGAATTATGCCTCTAATATTCTCCTTGATAAGAAGATGAGATACTACACAGATTCTCCTCAGATTCTCCTCAGAGTCAGAGCACACACAAACAGCAATGCATGACAGGGAAAACAGGAAGTGGCTAGACTGAACCAACTAGAAGCTGAAACAGAGGGGGGGGGGAGGAGCATACCAATCGCAATGCGATTAATATAACCTGAATTACTTGCATTGCGAATTCAACATAGAGCTGGGTTCTTAATGGTTGTATTGCTAGAATTTGTGGTCAGATCGGCTATCAGAAAGGTGTACCTAAACTATCTAACCCTATCTACAACAAGCAGTAGAATTATGCCATAACTGCTGCGATAGGGCAGCCTAAAGGGGTCCACCCTAATATGAAATTACCGTAAGATGGTGTGGGTGGGTGGGTGAAATCAGCTGAATCGGCGTCAGCCTGGGCCCACAGGTGCCTATAAATATCCTAGCAATCAGGCAGCCTAGGCCCACAGGTGCATATAAATAGCCTTGTAGTCAGCCTCCCCTCCCACAAACGCAGCAATACTTGCTTAATACTTGTGGTCGGATCGGCTATCAGAAAGGTGTACCTAACCTATCTAACCTAATCTACAACAAGCAGTAGAATTATGCCATAACTGCTGCGGTAGGGCAGCCTAAAGGGGCCAAAAAGAGCAGACCTTAGGTTAGAGCAAAATATATACATACCATTACTATACCCACTTTGAATGTAAAAGACATTTCCCGATGAAGGTGCGAAATATATCGTACATATCACAGTGACTACCATCTACATTACCTCTTTGTCATGTGCACCGGCACATCGTTCTTGGAGGTGGCTAATGCTGACGCGATTGAAGGAGTGGCCGGTAACCAGAAACGATTTACTCCTATGTATACTAACAACATGTGAACATATTACGAGAAGGTCTGAATCCTGAGAGCTGCAGACTGAAACAAACAATGGTGAATCTGTTGGAAGGCCAAAATGAATTCCAAGCATTCGCCGAGGGCCCTGATCGGGCACCAACTGTTCCTGGTTGCAAACTACTACACCTCTACTTATTTCCCAGGCCACACCTTTTATATATAAAGGGCCAAAAAGTTAGAACATGGCGTATGCCGTCTATCTCTATTAGTAGATTAAGTGGAATGTGTAAACTCACCAGGCCTGGGGAACCATCAACACGAATACATGGCTATTTCAATTAACGAGCTAATGTTATGTAATGAGGACAGAGAACATACACACCATATCTGCAGTTGTGACAGGAAATAAGCTTAAGGTCGTGATAACTATGTATGCTGCGCCTGTAGTCATGATAGGACTGTCGTGTCTGTAGACGTGAGACATTGTGAATTGCGCCTTATTACTGTACCTCCTACTGGAAGACGGACTGATACCCAGGACTTAGGTCCGACACCAACACCCTCAGCCCAAGTGGTGGAAAAAGACATGGAACCTACTTGTGGTGGGGCCACGTGGCCGACCTCAAATGGTGAAGTCATGTATGAAACACTTAATTGGAGAAGCCATGCGTGAGAGACACTAATGGCGGTGCCATGCGTTAGAGACCCTAATGGCAAAGTCATATGTCAAACACTTGATCGGAGAAACCATGCATGAGAGATTCTAATGGCGGAGTCATGTGTGTAAAACAAACAGAGAAGCTATGCGTGAGAGACTAATGGCGGAGTCATATGTCAAACACTTAATCGGGGAAGCCATGCGTGAGAGACTCTAATGGCGGTGTCATGCATGAGAGACACTAATGGCGAAGTCATATGTCAAACACATAATCGGAGAAGCCATGCGTGAGAGACTAATAGCAGACACTTAATTGTAGAAGCCATGCGTGAGAGACTCTAGTGGCGGAGTCATGTGTGTAAAACATAAACGGAGAAGCCATGCGTGAGAGACTCTGATGGCAGAGTCATATGTGTAACACTAAATCGGAGAACCCATGCGTGGGAGACTAATGGCGGAGTCATATGTGAAGGACTTAATCAGAGAAGCAATGCGTGAGACTTTAATGGCAGTGCCCTGCGTGAGAGACTCTAATGGTGAAGTCATATGTGTAACACTTAATTGGAGAAGCCATGCGTGAGAGATTCTTATGGCGGAGTCATGTGTCTAAAACATAAACGAAGAGGCCATGCGTGAGAGATTCTGATGGCGAAGTCATATGTCAAACACTTAATCGGAAAAGCCATGCGTGAGAGACTCTAATGGCGGACACTTAATCGGAGAAGCCATGTGTGAGAGACTCTAATGGCGGAGTCATGTGTGTAAAACATAAACGGAGAGGCCATGTGTGAGAGACTCTAATGGCAAAGTCATGTGAGTAAAACATAAACGGAGAAGCCATGTGTGGGAGACTAATTGCGGAGCCATACATGCGAGACTCTAATGGCAGATTTTTTTTTATTTTTTTTTCAATAAACCACTTATGCAGCACCAGTATGACTTGGGAACTCGTGTAACCATGAACCCCTCTGACAGGGAACCTAAGACACTAAACAGCCTACAACCATATGGTACCCCTAACAAACAACATGAAGAACGGTCAAAGGGCCCCCCTGAGCCATGAGGCGAAGCGATCATCGGGCCCCCCGAAGCCATGAGACCCCTCGAAGCCATGAGACTGAACTTAATGACTTTACAGTGACGATAAGTAATTAAATGTGAGCCAGACCCGATGGGATATGCATAGACATTAGTGAAGCGAACCACGTGCATAAATAAACATTAACCAACCGAGAACCGTGAATTTGAATAGATGGGAGAAAACGAAGAGCCAGAGGGCTTGCAGTTCGCTAAGAGAAGACCCTTATCTTGACAAATGAAGGATTTGTGAAAATATAGTAGGAAACTTACTCCTATTGGCCCACTGACCGCTGAGAAGCTATTTGGTTTACTGTGGCAAGAGACCAATCTGAGTGAATATGAACCAGAAGTAAAGCAGACCAGTCTAAGTAAATGAAAACCAGGAATGAAACAAAAAAAAAACTTTTTTTTTTTTTGCCGAAGTGAACAGAAAAAGTAGGCCTTCGGAATGTAACAAACCAACGAGGAAATACACGCAAGCCTGAAAATAACGCAGCTATGTTCATCAGGAGAGCAGTGTCAGAGCAGTGTGCTGACTGCCCTAGTGAAAATACTGGCTAACCATGATGTCGAAATAAAAAGGAAAATGTAGCTATAAGTGGAAACAGAGTATAACACATGGTGTAAGAACAGGTGGGTGACTGTAGCTCTGGATGTGAGTAGTGCCCAACACATGGTATGGGCGCAGCTCTATGTGTGAGCATGAAGAGCATGATATAAAGCAGCCGTATAAATGCAATCTAAAGTGAGAAGAGTATTAATGTGATACAACAACAGATGCATGAACGCAGCTCTAGTAGTGAATGGAGAATAGGACAAAATGTAAATGCAGACACACAGACGTAGCTTTTGAAGGTAACGAGCCTAGCCATGATCATTCTACCATTAGCGCCTAACCCCCTTCGCCCCAGAGCGCTACAAGTCACGGACCGTGTAACCAAGTCCAATCCCACGTGAATGCCAGCACTCGCCTGGCATCTTCTGCCATTGCCCAGGTGCGAATAAACCTCCACATAATGCTGCAGGAGTTTTTTTTTATTATTATTATTGTTTAAATGATGGTCACCACAACACCACCTCGTGTTCCTCTAAGAAAACATAAACGTTGTTGAACATAAACCCTGATGCAACGCCAATTGATCAACACAATAGTGCACCGATAAACGTAGCACAGAACCGCTGACACATGCGTGCCCAAAACATACAATTTATAGATTAAACACACTTACCAGAGCATCAGAACTCAAATACAGGCGCCTTGATCAATTTGCTAGTGCCCCCATATATGGACCACTGATACACATTCACCAACACCTTGCATGTCTGGCGCTAACTGCGGACATGCACCCAACATGTAAAACAGGTGACAGAAAAACATGCAGTTTTTTTTTTTTTTTTTTTTTATTAATGACCATTGATACATGACCCTTCCAGAGAGATAAACTAAATAGTACCATCACTTAAATACACCGTGTGTAGCTTGGAGACACGCGTCCCGTATCATACAGATATCAGAAAACATGCGACCATACCTACTGTAGGCGAATGCAACATCAATAACTATATGCAATAGCCCCCAACAAGCCCCTAAACAGCAGGACAAAAATACTAACAACAGTCACTTGACCATTAGCGCCCAACTTTGCTTCGTCCCAGAGTATTATGAATCGCATACTGCAGTGTGGGTCTTGTGCCAACAAGTGCGATTTTTCAGTGAATGCCAGCACTCGACTGGCACTTTCTGCCGCTGCCCAGGAGTGAGTGAGCCTGCACACGATGCAGCTGCGTGTTTTTTCTTTTTTTTTTCTTTGCCTCATTGACCATTGATACACAACACTTAAACACAGCGTGCATAGCTGGAGCCAACTGCAGACATGCACCCCAAATGTAAACCAGGTATCAGAGACATACAACCATACCTACTCTAAGCGCATGCTACCCTGATAACTGTATGCAATGGCCCCCACCGGCCTCTGAATAGCTAGACAAACAATACTAACACCATCGCTTGACTATTAGCGCCCAAACTCTGCTTCATCCCAGAGCGCTATATGTCGCGGACCACAGCGTGGGTCCCGTGCAAACCACTCCGATCCTACCATGAATACCAGCGCCATCCTGAGAGATTCTGCTGTCGCCCAGCCATATGGAGCCTCTACGCCATGCTGCTGTATCCTAGAGTTGACCCAGAGGTAGTGAAATCAGCTGAATCAGCGTCAGCCTGGGCCCACAGGTGCCTATAAATAGCCTAGCAATCAGCCAGCCTAGGCCCACAGGTGCATATTAATAGCCTTGTAGTCAGCCTCCCCTTCCACAAACGCAGCAATACTTGCTTAATACATAACGAATAGTGTTGAGCGAACAGTTCGAGCATAGTTCGGGTTCGTACTGAATTTTGGGGTGTTCGGGACCCGGACCCGAACATTTTCTAAAAATTTCGGATTTGGGTCGGTTGTTTGGCTATTTCTTCCCGCTTTCTGAAGGGCTGCACAGCAGCCAATCAGCTAGAGTTTTACTTCTTGCCCTAAGAAGCCATCACAGCCATGCCTACTAATGGCATGGCTGTGATTGGCCAAGTGCAGCATGTTACCCAGCCTCTATTTAAGCTGGAGTCACGTAGCGCCGCTCTTCACACTGCTCTGATTAGTGTAGGGAGAGGACGCAGCTGCAGTGAGGGCGAGATTAGGCAGGGATAACTCAGAAACAGCACCTAATGAACTGATTGATCTACAGCTGTGATTGATTCGACTTCTGCTAGTTAATTGCTCACTGGTTATTAGGCTGCACAGAGCGTTTTTCTGTCACTTTTTTCTGGGGTGATCGGCGGACATTTTGTGACTTGTGGTGCACCAGAACAAGCTGCCACCAAGTCCATCAATCCATCAATACTAGGGTTTTTTTTTGCTATATCCTACATCAGGGGCTTGGCTGTGCTTATTATTTGTTCTGGGGTGAAATTCAAATGCCAAAATAGCAATACCCTGAATCTGGTGTTACAGCAGTTGCAGACCTAGTTTAAATCTGTCCGTAACAGGGTATATTTTGTTCTGGGGTGAAATTCTCTCTCTCTCTCTCTATTTTTTTTCTTATTGTGCTTGGTGAACGGTAACAATGAGGAAAACATCTAGTAAGGGACGCGGACGCGGTCGTGGTGGTGTTAGTGTACCCTCTGGTGCTGGGAGAGGACGTGGCCATTCTGCCACAGTCACACGTCCTAGTGAACCAACTACCTCAGGTTCCAGTACCCACCAGAATTTTCAGCGATATTTGGTGGGGCCCAATGCCGTTCTAAGGATGGTAAGGCCTGAGCAGGTACAGGCGCTCGTCAATTGGGTTGCCGACAGTGGATCCAGCACGTTCACAACAGTATCTCCCACCCAGTCTTCTGCAGAAAGCGCACAGGTGGCACCTGAAAACCAAGCCCATCAGTCTGTCACATCACCCCCATGCATATCAGGGAAACTGTCTGAGCCTCAAGTTATGCAGCTGTCTCTTATGCAGTTTGAAGACTCTGCTCGCAGGGTTACCCAAGGGAATCCACCTAGCCCTTCCCCAGTGGTGGAAGACATAGAATGCACTGATGCACAACCACTGATGTTTCCTGATGATGAGGACATGGGAATACCACCTCATCGGAGTCCGCACGTCTCTGATGATGACGAAACACAGGTGCCAACTGCTGCGTCTTTCTGCAGTGCGCAGACCGAACAGGAGGTCAGGGAGGAAGACTGTGTGGAAGACGATGCAGGGGACGAGGAGGTCCTAGACCCCACATGGAATGAAGGTCGTGCCACTGACTTTCATAGTTCAGAGGAAGAGGCAGTGGTGAGACCGAGCCAACAGCGTAGCAAAAGAGGGAGCAGGGGGCAAAAGCAGAACAGCCGCCGCCAAGAGAGTTCACCTGCTACTGGCCACCGCCACCAGGGACCGAGCACCCCAAAGGCAGCTTCAAGGAGTTCCCTGGCATGGCACTTCTTTAAACAATGTGCTGACGACAAGACCCGAGTGGTTTGCACGCTGTGCCATCAGAGCCTTAAGTGAGGCATTAACGTTCTGAACCTTAGCACAACCTACATGACCAGGCATCCACATGCAAAGCATGAACTGCAGTGGAGTAAACACCTTAAAAGCAAGGAACTCACTCTGGCTCCCCCTGATTCCTCTTTTGCTGCTGCCTCGGCCTCTTCCTCCGCCTCAGGAGGAACTTTGTCACCTGCCGCCCACCAAACAGAGGATGTGCCACCGACACCACCACCTGCGTCACAAGCCATCTCCACCATGTCACACGGCAGCGTTCAGCTCTCCATCTCACAAACCTTGGAGAGAAAGCGTAAATTCCCACCTAGCCACCTCGAGTCTCTGGGCCTGAATGCCAGCATTTCTAAACTACTGGCCTTTGAAATGCTGTCATTCAGGCTGGTGGACACAGACAGCTTCAAACAGCTGATGTCCATGGCTGTCCCACAGTATGTTGTTCCCAGCCGCCACTACTTCCAAGACAGCCGTGCCTTCCCTGCACAACCAAGTATCCAATAAAATCAAGTGTGCACTGCGCAACGCCATCTGTGGCAAGGTCCACCTAACCACAGATACGTGGACCAGTAAGCACGGCCAGGGACGCTATATCTCCCTAATTGCACACTGGGTAAATGTAGTGGCGGCTGGGCCCCAGGCGGAGAGTTCCTTGGCGCACGTCCTTCTGCCGCCAAGAATCGCAGGACATCATTCTTTGCCTCCTATAGCCTCCTCCTCCTACTCGGCTTCCTCCTCCTCTGCTTCCACCTGCTCATCCAGTCAGCCACACAACTTCACCACCAACTTTAGCACAACCCGGGCTAAACATCAGCGGCCGTTCTGAAACTCATATGTTTGGGAGACAGGCCCTACACTGAGCAGGCGTTGTGGCGGGGTATTGAACAACAGACCGACCAGTGGTTGCTGCTGGTGGGCCTCAAGCCCGGCCTGGTGGTGTGCGATAATGGGCGAAATCTCGTCGCAGCTCTGGGACTAGCCGGTTTGACGCACATCCCTTGCCTGGCGAATGTGCTGAATTTGGTGGTGCAGAAGTTCATTCACAACTACCCCGACATGTCAGAGCTGCTGCATAAAGTGCGGGCTGTCTGTTCTTGCTTCCGGCGTTCACATCCTGCCGCTGCTCGCCTGTCTGCGCTACAGTGGAACTTCGACCTTCCCGCTCACCGCCTCATATGCGACGTGACCACCAGGTTGAACTCCACCTTGCACATGCTGGAGAGACTGTGCGAGCAGCAGCAGGCCATAGTGGAGTTTCAGCTGCAGCACGCACGAGTCATTCGCACTGCGGAACAGCACCACTTCACCACCAATGATTGGGCCTCCATACGAGACCTGTGTGCCCTGATGCACTGTTTCGGGTACTCCACCAACATGGCCGGTGGCGATGACACCGTTATCAGCGTTACATTACCACTTCTATCTCTCCTTGAGAAAACGCTTAGGGCGATCATGGAAGAGGAGGTGGCCCAGGAGGAGGAGAAGCAGGAGGATGAAGAGTCATTTTTAGCACTTTCAGGCCAGTCTGTTAGAAGTGGCTCAGAGGGAGGTTTTTTGCAACAGCAGAGGCCAGGTACAAATGTGGCCAGCCAGGGCCCACTACTGGAGGACGAGGAGGATGAGGAGGAGGTGGAGGAGGATGAGGATGAAGCAGGTTCCCAGCGGGGTGGCACCCAACACAGCTCAGGCCCATCACTGGTGCGTGGCTGGGGGGATACGGAGGACGATGACGATACGCGTGCCACAGAGGACACCTTGTCCGTACCTCTGGCACACATGAGCGACTACATGCTGCAGTGCCTGCGCAATGACAGCAGAGTTGCCCGCATTTTAACGTGTGCGGACTACTGGGTTGCCACCCTGCTGGATCCCCGGTACAAAGACAATGTGCCCACCTTACTTCCTGCACTGGAGCGTGATAGGAAGATGCGTGAGTACAAGCGCACGCTGGTAGACGCGCTCCTGAGATAACTCCCAAATGTCACAGGGGAACAGTTGGAAGCCCAAGGCGAAGGCAGAGGAGGAGAGAGAGGTCGACAACGCAGCTGTGTCACGGCCAGCTCCTCTGAGGGCAGGGTTAGCCTGGCAGAAATTGGGAAAAGTTTTGTCTCCACGCCACAGCTAACTGCACCACCACCTGATCTTGCGTTGCAACCCAAAGTTGAATGAACCTCTCCTCAATCTTGGCGCCGGTGCCTAAATAACTGAACGTGGCCTGTTACAAAGATGGCTGACATGAAGCCTGAACCTCTGCCATGCGACCTCTCTCCTCTGTTCAGCGTTGCAGTTATATGTTCTAAAGCCCTTTTTGTCATGTATTAGTGGCAAAAGTAAAATACGTTTGCTGTTCAGCGGTGCAGTTATAAGTTCTAAAGCCCTTTTGTGGCATGTATTAGTGGCAAAAGAACAATATATTTGCCGTTCAGCGTCAGCGTCACCATAAAGTTGCCTGGGAGACCCATGGATCCGATGTAATGGTCCAGCCTGCCGCAGCAACCGCTGCATCCACCAGTGGCACGCACCCGGTTTCATGCAATCAAGGCTCCACCACCTCAGCCGAAGGGAGCTGTCTGTCATTCCCATAATCTGCTGGTCCTGATACTACTGCTCCTTGCCCTCCTACTCCTCGTTAGTCATCATGTCAGCAATCGATCACCAAAGCGATTACCAAGAGACAACAGTATGGTGCACTCATCCAACGGCGCAGAAGCTGAATGTGCTCCTGTCCAAGTTGCTGGTGCTGCAGTCCCTCCCTTTCCAAGTGGTGGATTCTGCACCTTTCAGAGAACTGATGGCTTGTGCTGAGCCAAGGTGGAGAGTCCCAAGCTGTCATTTCTTTGCCGAAACACATGTAGAACCAGGGGCAGACTGAGAACCCTCAGAGTCCCCGGGCAAAATAAATGAAGGGCCCCCTTCCAGGCCCCACCCATGCCCTACCTCCAGCCACGCCCATGTTATACCTCCAGCCACACCTATATCCCACCTCCACTACCTGGTCACACCACCATCGTTATGCCTCTGATCCCATCACTACAGAAATACAGGGCACTTACCTATTACGTCCAGTGACGTCTTCTTTGATGTAGATGTTTTCTGTCCTCGTTTTCTCCTTTCAGACCTTCAGACCAGACCGCCATGTTGTCGCCATTTTCCATCTCTGCAGTTTAACAAAAAAAAAATCTTAGTTTACTACTTTTCCATCATCCTCCCATCTTCTGGACAAATCATCCTACTACTCCCAATACTGTGCCGCTGTGCTCCCCAATACTACACTGCAGAAACAGATAATACCCCTGGTAATACTAGTACCACACAGAGCCCCCCATATAAAATACCCATTCTTTGTGGCCTCAGTAGAAGCCCCCATAGTGCCCCATAATAATGTGCCAGTAACACGTGCCTCTCCATGCCACCACATGTGCTAGTAATAAGTGCCTCTCTTGTGCTTCCCCCCATGTGCCAGTAGCCCCCCCTTATTATGTGCCAGTAGTCCCCCCCTTATTATGTGCCAGTAGCCCCCCATATGTGCCAGTAGCCCCCCATATGTGCCAGTAGCCCCCCATATGTGCCAGTAGCCGTCTCCCCTTATGTGCCATTAGCCGTCTCCCCTTATGTGCCATTAGGCCCCCCTCATGTGCCATTAGGCCCCCCTCATGTGCCATTAGTCCCCCCTTATGTGCCAGTAGCCGTTCCCCCTTATGTGCCAGTAGCCGTTCCCCCTTATGTGTTATTAGTCCCCCCTCATGTGCCAGTAGTCATCCCCTTTATTTGCCAGTAGCCGTCCCCTTTATGTGCCAGTAGCCCCCTTTATGTGCCAGTAGCCGTCCCCTTTATGTGCCAGTAGCCATCTCCTTTATGTGCCAGTAGCCGTCCCGTTATGTGCCAGTAGCCCCCTTTATGTGCCAGTAGCCCCCTTTAGTGCCAGTAGCCCCCTTTATGTGCCAGTAGCCCCCTTTAGTGGCAGTAGCCCCCTTTAGTGCCAGTAGCCCCCTTTAGTGCCAGTAGCCCCCTTTAGTGCCAGTAGCCCCAAGAAAAAAAAAAAAAAAAAAAAGAACACTTATACTTACCTCCAGCGATGCGATGCAGGCCTCTTCCGGCCTGTGTCTCGAGCTGTACGGCTCCGGCGGCGCGATGACGTCATCGCGCCGCCTGCACCGGCCTCTGATAGGCTGCTGGCCTAGTGCTGGCAGCCTATCAGAGGAACAGGGAGAGAGAGGACACGCCTCTCCCTCCTCTGCTGCTGCACCGCACGGAGATGAGCGCAATGCAAGCGCTCATCTTCGTCCTGATGTTCTCTGCCGCCGCGTCTGCCCTGGGGATGGGCCCCCTACTGACCACGGGCCCTCGGTCCATGCCCGGGAGCCCTAATGGTCAGTCCGCCCCTGTGTAGAACAGAAGTTGGGCCAGTCCTTGATCCTATCGTCATCTGCCAAAGTGCATGGCAGCGACGACGTGTGGAACTATAACTACGGTAAGGGAAAATGCATGTCCTTTACGGCCCTCTGGGTGAATGTGGTTCCTGCACATCCACACCAGCAACTTGGCCAGATGACTCCGCTTCCTCCTCCACATTCTATCGCCGTTGGTCCTGCGACAATGTCCATCTCTGCCTCCTCATCCTCCACCATGTCCTCAGCCTCCACTGCAGGGACAATTCACAGTGCCCCACCAGCATACCACATGTGCAGGGCACAGCGGTGTCACACTGTTCTGCACCTTGTTTGCCTGGGCGAACAGACTCACACAGCGGAGGAACTGCTCTGTGTCCTTCATCAAGAAATTGAATTCTGGCTTTCTACGCGAAAACTCAAAATTGAAACCATGGCGACGGACAACGGGTAGAACATGGTGTCGGCGCTGCATCAAGCAGGGCCGACCCATGCGCCCTGCATGGCGCACGTGTTCAAACTAGTTGTCAAGCGGTTCCTGAAGTCTTCCACCCATCTGCGAGACATCCTAAAAATGGCCAGGAAACTGTGCATGCACTTCAGCCACTCGTACACCACAAAGCACACCCTCCTTGAGCTGCAGCAGTAGAACAGCATCCCCCAACATAGGCTGACATGCAACATTTACACCCATTGGAATTCCACCCTCCATATGTTGGGCCGACTATGCGAACAGAGAAAGGCCATAAATGATTTATTGATGATCCAAGCGGACAGACTTCGATGTCAGCCAGTGGCAGCTCACGCGTGACACCTGCCATTTGCTCAGGCCCTTTGAGGAGATCACGTTATTTTTTCAGTCGCCAGGACTACGGGATGAACAATGTCATTCCACTGCTTCATGTCCTGGAACAGACTCTGGCTGGTCAGGGGACTGGAGACGTGGTGCCTACATCTCACGGCCACATGAGCCCTGTGGGGCCTGAACTAGAGGAGGAGGAGGACATTGGAGAACAAGCAATGTGTAGCTAAATGGGTGGTTTTTCTACACGATACTGCATTATTTCCAAAGTAAATTGTCAGTAGCAGTGTCTTCAGTGTGTTTGTAGAAAGGAAATTACATTTTATTCTTCTTTGTCTTTAAGTGACAGAAAACACACTTGCAAACCGTGCAAAAATGAAGCAAAATCTCAGGAATATGGAAGGATTCCAAACGAAAGACACAGGGCCAGGTCTTGTACTCCTAGAGCCAGAATGCAGATAATAGCAGCACCAGCTGTCTGGCCTCAAGTAGTAGTAGTATTAGTAGTAGTAGGAAACAGTTCTTCGTGGCTTAGGAAAGACATAAAATTATCATTGATAAGAAAGAGGATGACATTGTTGATTTGATGGCTCAATCCTCTTCTCAATCACAGAAGGATGATGTGGAGGTCACTTCTGAGTCTAAACACCGAACCTTGAAGCCAGGAGTCACAGCATCCATTTTGATCCTCCTCCTTGCAGCCCCTGAAAAGCCATTCAGTTCCGTCCTCTCTGTCTTCACTGCATCTTCCTACAGGGGCACTTTTTTTTTCCTAAGAAGAGGCAACAAAACTCCACCAAACCCTAAGGCTGATAGTACAGAGGGTCTCGCTGTTGATGACTTGTGTGAGAGACGTCAGTATTTGGACTGCCCTGAGCAGGAGGTTCAGGAGGAAGCTGGGGGACCAATGCATCTCTGCCTTGCTGGTGGTAATAGTGGCATCCATAGCAGTGGTATTGACATTTGGACAAGCAAGATGGGCAGCCCGGGAAAATACAGAGCAAGGAATCGAGAGAGAGCCAAGGAGCACACCATAGTATGTCATAGTCTATTAATAGTGGCAGACAGGGTGAGAACTCCTATTGGGATAGTGTGTGGGACAGGAGGATACTAAAGAGGAAAGGATAACATCAGAGGAGTAGGGTGGTGGCAGAATCGAGCAGAGTTGATGTACAACCAGAAACCTCCCCAAGTACTGCCAGAACTGCTACTGGAACAGGTGATGCTGCTGATACTGTGGAAGCATTAGACCCAAACCGTGCTAGAGCTAAGCCAAGTTCAACTGCCTCTAGGTCTGCCAGTTCTTTTCCACATTGTCAAAAGACCATTGCCCTGTGCAAGCTCTGCAAGAGAAAAATATGTAATGGGCTATCAAAACAGAAAAATAGGCACCACAGCTCTGTTGAATAACATGGAGTGACATCAGTAGTGTTGAGCGAACAGTTCGAGAATAGTTCGGGTTCGTACCGAACTTTGGGGTGTTCGTGACACGGACCCGAACCCGAACATTTTCGTAAAAGTTCGGGTTTGGGTTCGGAGTTCGGCATGTTCTCTCGGCGCATTTTGAAAGTACTATATAGCAGAATAGTACAGGCTTAAAGCTGAAATCGCATTGCGATTACAACTTTGAGCTACCGATCATCATGGGAACGCCTCCTCCAGTAGAATGTACTGTCGGATGTTTGAATTACGTTGAAATCGCAATGCGATTCTTATATATTTGCTTAATCGCATTGCGATTTCAACTTCTCAAATCCGACAGTACATTCTAGCATTGTTCCCATGGTGATGTAGATGCTCCATTAGCACGGAATCCGGCTGAAGCAGAAATCGCAATGCGATTCGTAGAACTCAAATAAATCGCATCACACTACACGTTCTAATTGCATTCGATTTTAACTTTACTGTTTGGTTTTGTATCGCGATAATACAAAATTTGAATAATCATGTGCGTGCTGTTCTAGCACGCAGTGCTATTCGTATGCACTCTGTAAGTTCTAATCGCATTCGATGTTAACTCTATGCAAAAAAAGCATAAGTTAAAATCGAATGCGATTAGAACTTAAGAGTGGGATACGAATAGCACTATAGTGTTGTTGAGCGCACATTTCGAGAATAGTTCCGGTCCGTACAGAATTTTGGGGTGTTCATGACACGACTCGAACCCGAACATTTTCATAAAAATTTGGGTTCGGTTTTGTGAGTTCGTCATTTTTGTGGCGCATTTTGAAAGGCTGCAAAGCAGCCAATCAACATGCATCATACTACTTGCCCTAAGATGCCATCGCAGCCATGCCTACTATTGGCAAGGCTGTGATTGGCCAAGTGCAGCATGTGACTCAGCCTCTTTATAAGCTTGTGTGCACGTCGGGACGTGCTCACTCCCGATGTGAATAGAACAGGGATAGATGCAGCTGCTGTGAGGGCGAGATAGGCAGGGAATAATCAAGGAAAAAAACCTGAGAAGAAGTGAAAGATCTACACCAGTGAATCAAAACAACTCAGCTGAGCTGTTCACTGAAGGTTTATTTTTTTTTACACTGGCCAGATCGATTTTTACCGACACATGTAACTGGGCTGACCGGCGGCGGCCATTTTGGGACCTGTGGTGTGCCAGCTCAAGCTGCCACAGAGTCCAAAGAAAAGCTCCAAAGAATTGAAAAATCTACTCCTGTGACACAGAACAACAGCGATTCAGCTGCTCAGTCAAAGTCAATTTTTTTTCTGGCTGGGCAGACCATTTTCTGGCACATGTTACTGGGCTGATAGGCGGCGGCCATTTTGGGACTTGTGGTGCGCCAGCAAAAGCTGCCACAGCGTCCATTAATCTCATGTAATAGTCGATTTTTTCATAGATATACTACATCAGGGGTTTGGCTGTGCTTGTGTCACCCCTACTAACTGCCAATATATTTAATATATCAGTGGTGAAACTGAAAGTAACCCACTTGGATAGCAAATCCCATGAATGTGCTGTTCCAGCTAGGCTAGCCAGTGTCACTACAGCCAGGTCCAATACTGTCAGCCAGAAATTAATTTTTTATTTTTTTGCCAGAAATATAAATTAAAAAAATCTTTCCCTGTAACAAACATAATTCTGGTGTTAGACCAGAAGAAGCACTCCTTCAGTAAATAATACTGTAAAAGGTTTAGGCAATAATTCTCCCAGTGTGGGCAATTTATGTACCAAAACGAGCATTTTAAAATTCCGGTGTTCTGAAATACCAGCAGTCCTCTTGTAATTAATACCAGAAAAGGCATTATAGTGTCCAGTGTTGTCATTTTGGTTCCAAAAAGGCCAATTTAATCAATCTGGTGTTGGTGACACCCGAAATAGTAGGCCGCACGTTGTTACTCCTTTGAAAAGGAAATAGTTCTCCCACTGTGGGAATTCATTTAACATAAGTAGCATTTAAAAAATTCTGGTGTCCAATTTGCAGCAGTCCTCTTGTAATTAATACCAGAAAAGGCATTATAGTGTCCAGTGTTGTCATTTTGGTTCCAAAAGGCCAATTTAATCAATCTGGTGTTGGTGACACCCGAAATAGTAGGCCGCACGTTGTTACTCCTTTGAAAAGGAAATAGTTCTCCCACTGTGGGAATTCATTTAACATAAGTAGCATTTAAAAAATTCTGGTGTCCAATTTGCAGCAGTCCTCTTGTAATTAATACCAGAAAAAGGCATTATAGTGTCCAGTGTTGTCATTTTGGTTCCAAAAAGGCCAATTTAATCAATCTGGTGTTGGTGACACCCGAAATAGTAGGCCGCACGTTGTTACTCCTTTAAAAGGAAATAGTTCTCCCACTGTGGGAATTCATTTAACATAAGTAGCATTTAAAAATTCTGGTGTCCAATTTGCAGCAGTCTTCTTGTAATTAATACCAGAAAAAGGCATTATAGTGTCCAGTGTTGTCATTTTGGTTCCAAAAAGGCCAATTTAATCAATCTGGTGTTGGTGACACCCGAAATAGTAGGCCGCACGTTGTTACTCCTTTGAAAAGGAAATAGTTCTCCCACTGTGGGAATTCATTTAACATAAGTAGCATTTAAAAAATTCTGGTGTCCAATTTGCAGCAGTCTTCTTGTAATTAATACCAGAAAAAGGCATTATAGTGTCCAGTGTTGTCATTTTGGTTCCAAAAAGGCCAATTTAATCAATCTGGTGTTGGTGACACCCGAAATAGTAGGCCGCACGTTGTTACTCCTTTAAAAGGAAATAGTTCTCCCACTGTGGGAATTCATTTAACATAAGTAGCATTTAAAAATTCTGGTGTCCAATTTGCAGCAGTCTTCTTGTAATTAATACCAGAAAAAGGCATTATAGTGTCCAGTGTTGTCATTTTGGTTCAAAAAGGCCAATTTAATCAATCTGGTGTTGGTGACACCCGAAATAGTAGGCCGCACGTTGTTACTCCTTTAAAAGGAAATAGTTCTCCCACTGTGGGAATTCATTTAACATAAGTAGCATTTAAAAATTCTGGTGTCCAATTTGCAGCAGTCTTCTTGTAATTAATACCGGAAAAAGGAATTACGGTATATCTTCCAGTGTGGGAATTTTGGGGCTAAAAATAATATATTTTATTGTGGTGCGAGTTGAATCGCAACAATGAGGAAACATTCTATTAAGGGACGAGGACGCGGTCGTGGTGGTGTCCGTGGAGCCTCTGTTGCTGGCAGAGGACGTGGCCGTTCGGCCTCAGGCGCACAAAGTAGTGAACCAACTCCCTCAAGTAGCCGGCAGAATTTACAGCGATATTTGGTGGGGCCCAATGCCGTTATGAGGATGGTAAGGCCTGAGCAGGTACAGGCATTAGTCGATTGGGTGGCCGACAGTGCTTCCAGCACGTTCACCACATTGTCTTCCACCCAGTCTTCTGCGGAAAGCGCACAGGTGGCACCTGAAAACCAAGCCCATCAGTCTGTCACATCACCCCCATGCATATCAGGGAAACTGTCTGAGCCTCAAGTTATGCAGCAGTCTCTTATTCTGTTGGAAGACTCTGCTCGCACGGTTTCCCAGGGGCGTCCACCTAGCCCTTCCCCAGCGGTGGAAGACATTCCATGCACTGACGCACAACCACTTATGTATCCAGATGATGAGGACATGGGAATACCACCACAGCAGAGTGACCGAGTCTCTGATGATGACGAAACACTGGTGCCCACTGCCGCGTCTTATTGCAGTGTGCAGACTGAACAGGAGGAGGTCAGGAGGAAGACTGGGTGGAAGACGATGCAGAGGACGATGAGGTCTTAGACCCCACATGGACTGAAGGTCGTGCCGCTGACTTAAATAGTTCAGAGGAAGAGGCAGTGGTGAGACCGAGACAACAGCGAAGCCAAAGAGGGAGCAGGGGGCAAAAGCAGAACAGCCGCCGTCCAGAGAGTTCGCCTGCTATTGGCCAGCGCCAACAGGGACCCAGCACCCCAAAGGCATCTTCAAGGAGTTCCCTGGCATGGCACTTCTTCAAACAATGTGCTGACGACAAGACCAGAGTGGTTTGCACGCTGTGCCATCAGACCCTGAGGCGAGGCATTAACGTTCTTAACCTGAGCACCACCTGCATGATCAGGCATCTACATGCAAAGCATGAACTGCAGTGGAGTACACACCTTAAAAACAAGGAACCCGCTCAGGCTCCCCTGCTCCTCTACCGCTGCTGCCTCGGCTTCCGCCTCGAGAGGAATGTTGCCACCTGCCGAGCAGCAAACAGAGGATGTGCCACCGACACCACCACCACCGCCACCGTCACCTAGCGTCTCCACTATTTCACACAGCAGCTGTTCAGCTCTCCATCTCTCAAACCTTTGAGAGGAAGCGCAAATTCCCACCTAGTCACCCTCGAGCCTTTGGCCTGAATGCCAGCATTTCTAAACTACTGGCCTTTGAAATGCTGTCATTCCGGCTGGTGGACACAGACAGCTTCAAACAGCTGATGGCCATGGCTGTCCCCCAGTATGTGGTTCCCAGCCGCCACTACTTCTCCAAGACAGCCGTGCCTTCCCTGCACATGCAAGTGTCTGATAAAATCAAGTGTGCACTGCGCAACGCCATTTGTGCCAAGGTCCACCTAACCACAGATACGTGGACCAGTAAGCACGGCCAAGGACGCTATATCTCACTAACTGCACACTGGGTGAATGTAGTGGCGGCTGGGCCCCAGGCGGAGAGTTCCTTGGCGCACGTCCTTCCGCCACCTAGGATCGCAGGGCATCATTCTCTGCCTCCTGTAGCCTCCTCCTCCTACTCGGCTTCCTCCTCCACTGCTTCCACCAGCTCCTCCAGTCAGCCACACACCTTCACCACCAACTTCAGCACAGCCCGGGTAAACGCCAGCAGGCCATTCTGAAACTCTTATGTTTGGGGGACAGGCCCCACACCGCGCAGGAGTTGTGGCGGGGTATTGAACAACAGACCGACGAGTGGTTGCTGCCGGTGGGCCTCAAGCCCGGCCTGGTGGTATGCGATAATGGGCGAAATCTCGTGGCAGCTCTGGGACTAGCCGGTTTGACGCACATCCCTTGCCTGGCGCATGTGCTGAATTTGGTGGTGCAGAAGTTCATTCACCACTACCCCAACATGTCAGAGCTGCTGCATAAAGTGCGGGCCGTCTGTGCGCGCTTCCGGCGCTCACATCCTGCCGCTGCTCGCCTGTCTGCGCTACAGCGGAACTTCGCCTCCCGCCACCGCCTCATATGCGACGTGCCCACCCGGTGGAACTCCACCTTGCACATGCTGGAGAGACTGTGCGAGCAGCAGCAGGCCATAGTGGAGTTTCAGCTGCAGCACGCTACGCGTCAGTCGTACTGCGGAACAGCACCACTTCACCACCAATGATTGGGCCTCCATGCGAGACCTGTGTGCCCTGCTGCACTGCTTTGAGTACTCAACCAACATGGCCAGTGGCGATGACACTGTTATCAGCGTTACAATACCAATTCTATGTCTCCTAGAGAAAACGCTTAGGGCAATGATGGAAGAGGAGGTTGCCCAGGTGGAGGAGGAGGAGGAGGAGGGCTCGTTTCTAAGACTTTCAGGCCAGTCTGTTAGAAGTAGCTCAGAGGGAGGTTTTTTGCAAGCAGCAGAGGGCAGGTTCACAAGTCGCCAGCCAAGGCACTCTAATGGAGGATGAGGAGGATGAGGAGGAGGTGGAGGAGGACGAGGATGAAGCAGGTTCACAGCAGGGTGGCAGCCCACACAGCTCAGGCCCATCACTAGTGCGTGGCTGGGGGGATACGGTGGACGATGACGATACGCCTCCCACAGAGGACAGCTTGTCCTTACCTCTGGGGAGCCTGGCACACATGAGCGATTACATGCTGCAGTGCCTGCGCAACGACAGCAGAGTTGCCCACATTTTAACGTGTTCTGACTACTGGGTGGCCACCCTGCTGGATCCCCGGTACAAAGACAATGTGCCCACTTTACTTCCTGCACTGGATCGTGATAGGAAGATGCGCGAGTACAAGCGCACGCTGGTAGACGCGCTCCTGAGAGCATTCCCAACTGTCACAGAGGAACAGGTGGAAGGCCAAGGCCAAGGCAGATGAGGAGCTAGAGGTCGCCCACGCAGCAGTGTCACGGCCAGCTCCTCTGAGGGCAGGGTTAGCATGGCAGAAATGTGGAAAAGTTTTGTCTCCACGCCACAGCTAACTGCCCCACCACCTGATACGGAACGTGTTAGCAGGAGGCAGCATTTCACTTACATGGTTGAACAGTATGTCTGCACACCCCTCCACGTACTGACGGTTCGGCCCCATTCAACTTCTGGGTTTCAAAATTGTCCACGTGGCCAGAGTTAGCATGTTATGCCTTGAAGGTGCTTTCCTGCCCGGCGGCCAGCGTTTTATCAGAACGCGTATTCAGCACGGCGGGGGGCGTCATTACTGACAAGCGCAGCCGCCTGTCCACAGCCAATGTGGACAAGCTGACGTTCATAAAGATGAACCAGGCATGGATCCCACAGGACCTGTCCCTCCCTTGTGCAGAGTAGTCCTTAATAACTGCCTAAAACATGTCTTGTTGTACTACATAGTAACATAGTATATAAGGCCGAAAAAAGACATTTGTCCATCCAGTTCGACCTGTTTCCTGCAAGTTGATCCAGAGGAAGGCAAAAAACCCCTGTGAGGTAGAGCCAATTTTCCCCACTTAAGGGGAAAAAATTCCTTCCCGACTCCAATCAGGCAGTCAGAATAACTCCCTGGATCAACGACCCCTCTCTAGTAGCTATAGCCTGAAATATTATTACGCTCCAGAAACACATCCAGGCCCCTCTTGAATTCCTTTATTGTACTCACCATCACCACCTCCTCAGGCAGAGAGTTCCATAGTCTCACTGCTCTTACCGTGAAGAACCCTTTTCTATGTTTGTGTACAAACCTTCTTTCCTCCAGACGCAGAGGATGTCCCCTCGTCACAGTCACAGTCCTGGGGATAAATAGATGATGGGAGAGATCTTTGTACTGACCCTGATATATTTATACATAGTTATTAGATCTCCCCTCAGTCGTCTTTTTTTCTAGAGTGAATAACCTAATTTTGATACCCTTTCAGGGTACTGTAGTTGCCCCATTCCAGTTATTACTTTAGTTGCCCTCCTCTGAACCCTCTCTAGCTCTGCTATGTCTGCCTTGTTCACGGGAGCCCAGAACTGTACACAGTACTCCATGTGTGGTCTGACTAGTGATTTATAAAGTGGTAAGACTATATTTTCATCACGGGCATCTATGCCCCTTTTGATGCAACCCATTATCTTATTGGCCTTAGCAGCAGCTGCCTGACACTGGTTTTACAGCTTAGTTTGTTATTTATTAAAATTCCTAGATCCTTTTCCATGTCAGTGTTACTGAGTGTTTTACCATTTAGTATGTACGGGTGACTTGCATTATTCCTTCCCATGTGCATAACTTTACATTTGTCAGTGTTAAACCTCATCTGCCATTTCTCTGCCCAAGCCCCAATCTATCCAGATCCCTCTGTAGCAGAAAACTGTCCTCTTTAGTGTTAATTACTTTACACAGTTTAGTGTCATCTGCAAAAATTGATATATTACTGTGCAAGCCTTCTACAAGATCATTAATAAATATATTGAAGAGAATAGGGCCCAATACTGAACCCTGAGGTACCCCACTAGTGACCGTGACCCAATCTGAGTGTGTACCGTTAATAACCACCCTCTGTTTTCTATTACTGAGCCAGTTACTTACCCACATACAGATATTTTCTCCTAGTCCAAGTGTTCTCATTTTATATACTAACCTTTTATGTGGTACAGCGTCAAATGCTTTGGAGAAGTCCAGATATACGACATCCATTGATTCGCCGCTGTCAAGTCTAGAACTTACCTCCTCATAGAAACTGATTAAATTAGTTTGACATGACCGATCCCTCATGAAGCCATGCTGATATGGTGTAATTTGCTTATTTTCATTGAGATACTCCAAGATAGCATCTCTTACAAAACCTTCAAACAGTTTACCCACAACAGATGTTAAACTTACCGGCCTATAATTTCCAGGCTCTGTTTTTGGACCCTTTTTGAATATTGGCACCACATTTGCTATCGCCAGTCTGGTGGAACATTCCCTGTCAGTATGGAGTCCGTGAATATCAAAAATAAGGGTCTGGCTAGGACATCACTTAATTCCCTTAGGATACGGGGGTGTATGCCATCCGGTCCTGGCGATTTGTCTATTTTAATCTTTTAAGTCAGCTGCTGTACTTCTTCCTGGGTCAGACAGGGCACTTTTAAAGGGAATTTACTTTTACATTTTGCATTTCATCTGACAGTTTATTTTCCTCAGTGAAAACAGTGGTGAAGAAAATATTTAATAGCTTGGCTTTATCCTCATCGCTTTCTGCAACTCCCCCTCATTGCTATGTAGAGGGCCGACTCCTTCAGGTTTATATTTTTACCATTTATATAATTGAAAAACATTTTAGGGTTAGTTTTGCTCTCTTTGGCAATTAATCTCTCGGTCTCTAGTTTGGCAGTTTTTATTAGTTTTTACATATTCTATTTTTTCCTTATAGTTTATCAGTGCTTCCTGGCTCCCCTCCTGTTTTAGTGATTTATATGCTTTCTTTTTGTCATTTATTGCTTTTTACGGTTCTATTTATCCACATTGGTTTCTTCTTATTTCTTAGCCTTTTATTTCTATAAGGTATGCATCGATCACAATTTGATGTTACAATGCTTTTAAAAATCTCCCATTTTGTGGTTGTATTTTTATTTTTGAGGACTATGTCCCAGTTAATTGGGCCTATGGCCTCTCTTAGTTGGCTAAATTTTGCTTTTTGAAGTCCGGTATTCTTGTTCCTCCCTGTAGAAACTCTCGTTTGAAGGATAATTGGAAGGTTATTACTTTATGGTCACTATTTCCCAGGTGTCCCCGACCTGCCGTCTGTTGTTCTATCAGGTCTATTGGTTAATACTAAGTCCAGTATGGCCGTCCCTCTAGTTGGGTCCTGAACCATTTGGGAAGGTAATTGTCTTTGGCTATTGCCAGAACCTGTTTCCTTTATGGGATGTACAGGTTTCAGTTTCCCAGTCTATATCTGGGTAGTTGAAGTCCCCATAATAACCACCTGATTATGGTTTGCCGCCTTGTTTATCTCGTTTAGTAATAGATTTTCTACGGACTCTGGTATATTAGGTGGTTTATAGTAAACTCCTATTAGTAATTTATTATTGTTTTTGGCTCCATTTATCTCCACCCACAATGACTCCACATTTTCGTGTCCCTCACAGATGTCTTCCCGGAGTGTGGGCTTTAGAGAGGACTTTATGTAAAGGCAGACCCCTCCCCTCTCCGGTTTTGACTGATCCTTTCTGAACAGATTGTAACCTTGTACATTAACTGCCCAGTCATAGCTATCATCCAGCCATGTCTCAGTTATTCCCACTACGTCATAATCCTCCTCACTCATCACTAATTCCAGTTCCCCAGTTTTATTAGTCAGGCTTCTGGCATTAGTATACATACATTTGAGAGGTTTATGCATATTTTTGCCCTACACCTTTCCTTCTGAACTTTCTAGTCCCTCCTTCCATTTCTCCCCCAGTCCCACTACCTTGCCCCGGTCTCTATCTGCACTATCTTCCCTCCTATAATGTAATTTCTCTCCCCCAGTCCCTAGTTTAAACACTCCTCCAACCTTCTAGCCATCTTTCTCCCCAACACGGCTGCCCCTTCCCCATTGAGGTGCAGCCCGTCCCTACGATAGAGCCTGTGGCCGATAGCAAAGTCGGCCCAGTTCTCCCATGAACCCAAAACCCTGCTTCCTACACCAGTTCTTGAGCCACTTGTTAACCTCTCTAATCTCCCGCTGCCTCTCTTGTGTGGCCCGTGGTACAGGCAGTATTTCGGAAAATACTACCTTTGAGGTCCTTGCCCTAAGCTTTTGACCTAAATCCCTGAAATCATTCTTAAGGACGCTCCACCTTCCTCTAACTTTGTCATTGGTTCCGATATGGACCATGACCGCTGGATCTTCTCCAGCCCCTCCCAGTAATCTGTCAACTCGATCTGCGATGTGTCGAACTCTAGCGCCAGGAAGACAGCACACTGTTCGGCGATCACGATCTTTGTGACAGATCGCCCTATCTGTTCCCCTAATAATTGAGTCTCCCACTACCAGCACCTGTCTGGCCTGCCCTGCTCTCCTGGTCCCCTGCTTACTGGAGCTGACATTACCCTGACCGGCAGAGGAAGTGTCTGGCTGCAGCGGTGCTGTCCCTGAGCTGCCATCCCCCTCATCTGCCAAACGTGCAAACTTGTTGGGGTGTGTCAGATCAGGGCTAGCCTCCCTGGCACTCTTCCCTCTACCCCGCTTTCTTACTGTCACCCAGCTAGCTACCTCACTCTCCTCGCTACCACCCTCCCCACATCTACCCCAAAGACTGCTTGCTCGGTGAGCAGCAAACTCTTTGCAAATTGTCAGTGGCTCTCAGTGTTGCAATATGCCCGTTTAGAGACTCGATGTGCGATTCCAAGCGGGTAATTTGCTCACATTTTGAACAAAGATATGCACCCTCAAACGGCTGTTCCAGGACTGCATACATCATACAAGATGTGCACTGGACGGCATTGTCAATTGTGCAAGACATACTAATGGGGATTTCACCACAAAAACAAAAAAAAAATACAATATAATCTAGTTACAAGAACTGGCGAATTTCAGTCCCCCACTGAAGTCCCTGAATCTGAAGTCACTTAATCTTAAGTCACACTTACACAACCACACACTTAATCAACCACGCGTCGCGACCAACCTCGCGTTATATATATATCTACTTATATAAGTATGCTGTAAATGAAACTCAAATACACCAGCCTGTTTTTTTTTCCTCTGGATTCAAAGGCTGAGTTCTCCTTACTGCTGACTTCTTAAAGGCTCCTAATTAGGCAGCCACACCCTAATTACTCACCTGTGCAACCCCTGGTAAAGGAAAAAAAAAGTGTTAAAACAGCAATGAAGCTTGCAAAGCAGAAAGTCCCAGTGTACAATAGAGTCAAATGCAGCCACTCAATGTCCACAAATAATGTAGCTGGCAGTTACTCCCTCACTTAATCTTAAGTCACACTTACACAACCACACACTTAATCAACCACGCGTCGCGACCAACCTCGCGTTATAAATATATCTACTTATATAAGTATGCTGTAAATGAAACTCAAATACACCAGCCTGTTTTTTTTTCCTCTGGATACTACGGGCCACTTCTTTATTTAATACAAATTTTATGTAACCCACAGTTGAATGAAACTCTCCTCTGTCTGGGCGCCGTGGCCTAACTAGATGAAAGTGGCCTGTTAAACTATCGGGTGACATGAAGCCATAACCTCTGCCATGCTACCTCTGTCCTCTGTCTGGGTGCTGAGGCCTAAGTCAAATAAAGCGGTCTTCTGCTGTGCTGGGGGATATGAAGCTAATCTCTGACCTCTCTCCTCTGTCTGGGTCCAAAGGCCTAAGTCACTGAAAGAGGCCTTCTCCTGTGGTGTGTGATATGATGCCTGAATTTGTGCTGTGGGACCTCTCTCCTCTTCCTGGGTGCAGGGGTCAAAGTATCTAAAAGTGTCCTTCTCTTGCGGTGGTTGATATGATGCCTGAATATGTGCTGTGGGGCCTCTCTCCTCTGTCTGGGTGAAGGGGTCAAAGTAACTTTATGGTGGCTTCTCCTGTGGTGGTTGATATTATGCCTGATTCTCTGCTGTGGGACCTCTCTCCTCTTCCTGGGTGCAGGGGTCAAAGTATCTAAAAGTGTCCTTCTCTTGCGGTGGTTGATATGATGCCTGAATATGTGCTGTGGGGCCTCTCTCCTCTGTTTGGGTGAAGGGGTCAAAGTAACTTTATGGTGGCTTCTCCTGTGGTGGTTGATATTATGCCTGATTCTCTGCTGTGGGACCTCTCTCCTCTTCCTGGGTGCAGGGGTCAAAGTATCTAAAAGTGTCCTTCTCTTGCGGTGGTTGATATGATGCCTGAATATGTGCTGTGGGGCCTCTCTCCTCTGTTTGGGTAAGGGGTTGAAGTAACTTTATGGTGGCTTCTCCTGTGGTGGTTGATATTATGCCTGATTCTCTGCTGTGGGACCTCTCTCCTCTTCCTGGGTGCAGGGGTCAAAGTATCTAAAAGTGTCATTCTCTTGCGGTGGTTGATATGATGCCTGAATATGTGCTGTGGGGCCTCTCTCCTCTGTTTGGGTGAAGGGGTCAAAGTAACTAAATGGTGGCCTACTCCTGTGGTGGTTGATATGATGCCAGATTCTCTGCTGTGGGACCTCTCTCCTTTGTCTGGGTGCTGGGGTCGAAATAATAGTAAGTGACCTTCTCCGTTGGTGGGTGACTTGAAGCCTGATTCTGTGCTATGGGACCTCACTCCAATTAATATTGTTTAATTTTTATTTATTTTATGTTAACTCATCATTTCTCTATCTACATTTGTTTGCAGGGGATTTACCTACATTTTGCTGCCTTTTGCAGCCCTCTAGCCCTTTCCGGGTGTGTTTTACAGCCTTAGCAGAAACCTTACCAGATCTAGCACATAAACCAGTTGAACTTGAAACCCTTGAAAGATTACAGTAATGAAAAATAATTATTATTATGGGCAACACTATCTGTACCCTTTGTTTCCAATCAAACAAAACGCAATAAATTTGATTTAACATTATAGTTTTATAAAATAATCTTTAACAAAATAGAATTATTTTTTTAACATAAATATATAAATAACCAAAAAAATTAAGGTAATTTTTAATTTTCTCTGCTCCTCCAGCAGATCATCGATGTCCTTAAGATGAGCCTCTTCCATGGCTCGCATTTGGTGGGAGAACTGCATCTTGAGCTGCCTCATCTTCCTGGTTTGCTGCTCCCTGAACTGCTGCATTCGCAGCTGGTGCTTCCTTCGCATTGTTTTTATTTTTTTAACATGATGTTGTCAGCTGTAAAATAAATGAAATAAAATTTGGAAATGTACATTAAAATACAATCATTAATTGTTATATAAAGCAGATGATATTTTTCTTGAAATCTGTTATATATTGGTTTAGGTAGGATTAATAATAGTTCCTTTTTGTTTTGGGTTATTGACTTAGTAGTTACGTTAATGGTTTTGATGTTGATCAATTACTTTTTAGTGTTTATTTTTTATATTACTGTTATGTGTTGTACTTTATTTGTTGCCTGTTTTATTATATTTTCTTCATTTAAAAAAATAATATAGTTTGTTAAAATATATTCTTACAAAAATTTATATATTGCATGCTTTTTATATCGTACTTCCAAAAATGTATGTGTCAGTTAGATACGTTATGGAAATCAGTACTCCCACCCGTAACATTAGCTTTCTGGGACACTGAATAAATAAAAATATCCACATCATCCATTTACCTTCTTGTCGGGGGGTAGTGACCATCTCCTCTTCTGCCTCTTCAGAGTCATCACCCTCCTCCACTGCAGCAGGTGGGCTATGGGCCCGATAGCCTGATGGCCCTGCCTCTTCCTGCTCCTCCTCGCCCGAGTGGTCTGTCTCCTTCTCCACCTCCACCGCCTTCTTCTTTTTAGAGAGCTTGGCTCTCACTTTGGGAAGCGGAGCATCTGTAATGATGATGACCAAATTTTTAAAAAATGCCAAGATAAACAAGTAACGCCAAATTACAGTTAAAGGTACACAAATTAATCTATGGTAGTGCCTGGATGGCATAATAATTAACTACACCTATCTTTCTTCTCTTTTTGGCTTAGATCAAGTGTAGTATCATCAGTGTCTGCCTTGACCTGCCGGCCCAGGACCCTATGGATACCCCCTGCACTCTGCCTTTGAGCATCGTTGATTAAGTTCAGCTTCAACTCACTGCTGCTATTGGGTGTTGGGCCACTCCCCAGGGAACAAGAGTGATTCGAGTCTATGACTTCATTTGGGCATGTACCTGGAAAAGATTTATCTCTGATCTTAGTGATCAGATCCATCCTGTGGCGCTTCAGATCTGACCCCTTTTTTAGAATCGCATCCTTCCGATGAGTGCACCCATGCTTCTGCCACAGCTGGAAAGCAATTCTCCGCACTATGGCCTGCTTTTCGCCCCTTGACCTTCTGCGGTCGTACCCCTTCTCCAACATTTCCTGCAAGATAACAATTAAATCATGTAATCCCACAGTTCTAAAATACAATTATTAGTTATCATATTCATAAGAACCATCAAAAATAACATTTAATATCAAAACAGTCAAAGAGTAGAACATCGCCATCCCTTTAAAAGTGACTTGAACATTGCCGCCCCTTTAAAAAAGACTTGAACACTGCAGCCCCTTTAAAACTGACTTGAACATCGCCATCCCTTTAAAACTGACTTGAACATCGCCATACCTTTAAAAGTGACTTGAACACTGCAGCCCCTTTAAATGTGACTTGAACATTGCCATACGTTTAAAAGTGACTTGAACATTGCGATCCCTTTAAAAGTGACTTGAATATTGCCGCCCCTTTAAAAGTGACTTGAACATCGCCATCCCTTTAAAAGTGACTTGAACATTGCGATCCCTTTAAAAGTGACTTGAATATTGCCGCTCCTTTAAAAGTGACTTGAACATTGCCATCCCTTTAAAATTTGACTTGAACATCGTCATCCCTTTAAAAGTGACTTGAACATTGCCATCCCTTTAACAGTGTCTTTCACTAATCACTCATGTAGTTGTGCAGTCTGCTAAAGCCTGTGATGAGTTTATGTCACCAAGCAGTAGGACATGTGACAGTGTAAGGCAGTTATGAGATCAGTGAAGGCCTGCAGGCTTCTTGGCTAATAAAAATCATTAATAAGTTTAAATCACATTACTGCATTACACACTAACTAAGTTCAATTACTTAAAGTTATTAAGAAATCCAGCTCTTCTTTAGAGAAATTACTTTTCGCCATAATCGCTGGGACAGTCACCAATCTCCACTCTCGTCTCTCTCGATCTGATCCGAGGTAACGCACAAACGTACAGACGCACGTACACGATTCTTGAATAGTTGTATTATCGCGATAATAAAACTAACAGTGTAAAGTTGACTGTATTGCTCTAAGTTATATTCGCGTACGAATGTAACTTCTATTACAGCACACCAATACTAAAACTGACTAAGAGACAGCTTTAAGTTCTATTCGAACGCGATTGCAACTTTGGAACTTAAAGTGGTGTACGATTTTAAAAGTTGCGTACTAAAAAGTTGGAATCGCAATGCGATTCTTATGTATTTGCTTAATCGCATTGCGATTACAACTTTGAGCTACCGATCACCATGGGAACGCCTCCTCCAGTAGAATGTACTGTCGGATGTGAGAATTAAGTTGAAATCGCAATGCGATTCTTATATATCTGCTTAATCACATTGCCGTTTCAACTTAGCATTGCTAAATAATTCCATCCATATTCGTTAACTTACTGACTCAGTAAGTTAACGATATGGATGGAATTATTTAGCAATGCTAAGTTGAAATCGCAATGCGATTAAGCAAATATATAAGAATCGCATTGCGATTTCAACTTAATTCTCAGATCCGACAGTATATTCTACTGGAGGAGGCGTTCCCATGGTGATCGTTAGCTCAAAGTTGTAATCGCAATGCGTTTATTGCGGTATATTATCCCTCTGGGTGTCTTTTACAGCCTTTTTAGTGCCCAAAAGTTCGGGTCCCCATTGACTTCTATGTGGTTCGGGTTCGGGATGAAGTTCGGGTTGAGTTCGGATCACGAACCCGGACATTTTCCGGAAGTTCGGCCGAACCTCTCGAACCCGAACATCCAGGTGTTCGCTCATCTCTAGACATCAGCCCATCCCGTGGGCAGAGGTGGCAAACAGTCCGCATCCATGGGTAGCATGGTGTTTTCATATCATCATCATCATTACATTCTGCCTCTCCCAAACAGACTCCTCCTCCTTCACCGCCCCGTTGTCAGCCAACGATAAAGGAAACAATTTTACATGTCATCAATCTTAAATGGTTCATGCAGCCCCACTGAGATGTGCATGTGAGTATTTCATGGCCTGATGCTCTCCCTATTTTGCTTAAATTTACTGCTAGATGTAGGCTTCCGCCTAGCAATGTTTCAATTGATTAGAGATGAGTGAATCAAAGTTGACAAAGTGGAATTCAATTCGAAGTTCAGAATTTTTCCAGTAAACTTAGTCCAGGGAGAGATGTCACAGGCACTAGGGACAATTTATTCACAAAATATTACTATTTAACAGTTCAGGGACAGCTAAGTGATAGTGTAGGGATATAATAGGGAGGCATTATCCACACTATTCGGAATCCTTGATTCTGTTATTGGGGTGTAACTACGGCCTGATAATAGAGATTTGGGGGGGGGGTTCACATTCTTTTATATATAATTCAATCCGTTAATCCTTGATGGTGCAATTGGGGTGAAATTGCAGCCTAATACTACAGATTTTAGGGTGTTTGCATTCTTTTTTCCATAAGTAAATCCATTAATCCTTAACTGCGTAACTGAGGTGACATTGCTGTCTGATACTACTGATTTTTAGGGTGCTTACATTCTTTTAGACATAAGTAAATCTGTTAATCCTTAATATTGTGTAATAGTTGTGAGATTGTGACCTGATACTGCAATTTTTAGGGTGTTTATTTTCTTTTTTAGTGATAAGCAGTGGGGCAATATTCAAATTCGCTATATTTCGGGAATATTTGGTAGAATATTCATCATATATTTGCGAATTCTTGTTTGCGAAAATCAGCAATGTAATATGCGCGTAATGCGAATGCAATACAGGCGTGGGTCACTATAGCTACATTTTTAAAGCTGCTAGAAGTTTCCTAAGACTGGAGAAAATGGTTGGCATGGAAGAACATTACAATAGCTTTATATGCAGAGTGCTCCAATATGTTTTCAATTGTAAAATCGGCACTAATGATGTCAATATTTTGGCGCAATAAGTGCAACTTCACATTTTACCATGTCTGACAAAATATTAGTGATTGGTGCACTAATTATTGTTGTGAACTTGTGACATCACAGCACTATGTATGTACTGTATGTAGCATACATATATACATACAGCACTATGTATGCAGCAGGTTAGAGATGTCCCGAACTATTCGCCAGCGAACAGTTCCCGGCAAACATAGCTTGTTCACGTCCGCCGCGGTGGGCGAACATATGCGATGTTCGCGTTCGCCCCTATACTTTATCATTGAGAAAACTTTGACCCTGTACCTCACAGTCAGCAGACACATTCTAGCCAATCAGCATACCCTTCCTCCCAGACCCACCCACCTCCTATGTAAACGAAAGGATGGCATCCATCTTAGATTCGTTCCGAAGCTGCAGTGTTAGTAATTGTAAATCGCAATGTGATTAATATAACCTGTATTATTCGCATTGTGATTACAACTTAGAGCTGAGTTCCTAATGGTTGTATTGCTAGAATATAAGGAAGATAACGAATATAGAACTATATTCTCAATCTTCTATGTAGTGAAATATAGACGGCTCCACTTTTTCAGTCTGATGATAGAGGTGCAGAAACTTCTTGGTCTGACTCACCCAGCCAGTTAGATGTGCAAAAAATATTTGAAAAATAGCAGGCACTCTCTCATTTGGGGTCAAGTATATAGATTTTATTAAGAAAATGGTGTATTGGGGAGTGAGTGGGTGAGGGAGGTGATAATTGGTGAATGTAAACACAATGGTAAAAATGACAAGTGGTCTATATAGAACTTGTCTTCAAAGATGTAAAATATATATGTAGTTATGATTCATCATATGTAAAATCCATAAGTATTTCAAAAATATTCCATAAAAGATAAAAATTGGCAATTCAAAAATAGTCCATAAAAGGTGAAAATTAAAAATTAAATATTAGATGGTCATAAAAAATGAATCTAAATGGTCATTATCTGTAAATATATAATTGAATACAAAGAGAAGGGTAATCGGAATATCCCTTTGTAGCTGCAGTCTATAATACAGTCTTTCTTAGATCAATATACTGTGCCTCACTATTTATTGTAAAAGTGAGGGATAGTCCACAGATAAGTTCTTATTATAATATTGCCTCTATCTCAATAGGTAGAGTGGATAATTGTGAGGCAGACTGGTTAAGAACTGTGGGGAAAGGATGGAGCTCTAGAGCCTGAGTGCGGCGTCCCGCGCTGTCTTCGGCTCTGAGTTCACTTACCCACCGCCCCGAGCTTCAGCTGGAGCCGGCTTTTCTTTCTGCGGTCGCTTCTGTCTGTACGGCGTCCCTCATGGCTTGAGCGCAAGGTTCGTGCGTTGAGCCGGGCGTGATGTTGGTCAAGTGATCGCGATAGCGATTTCCTCCAAAATTATTCTGTCTGTGGTATTTTTCTTTGGGGCTCCTGAAAAACTGTACTTCCGATAGTTCTATGGTAGAAACAGCCATATAGAACTTTAGATATAGGCTATATTTATGTGATAATTGGTTATAGTCATTGTGCAGTGATGATCACTTCATCTATATAAGGCTGGGTGCATATAGTGCATTGGTGATTATAAGTTCGTATGTTATGAGAACCTTATGATTGATAATTGTATAAATGAAAAATAAATATATATATATATATATATATATATATATATATATATATATATAAAGGTTCTGCTATTTTGTTTTGTTAATGATATATAAATGTGATGGTGACAAATGTTCTTTTAAATAAGGAGGTTGTCTAGTAAATGCACTGGCCCGTAATGTAAAAGACCCAGTGTATATGGAATTTCCTTAATGCAGTATTTGGCATGAGAGGCTGTATCATTTATTGGGTAGGGGTTTGCCCAGTGATTCGACTGGTCCATACAACAAAAGACCCAGTGGATTTGGGGTCCCATACCCTTCAATGGTTGTTGGATATAATGTTATGTGTATATACAGTATCTAAATACATTCAGATTTCAAGGAAATACCTTGATGGTTATTTATGAGATCTCTCTGGTGTTCATATGATTAATATGGGTAGTTATATAATATAAGAGATGGGCTCCAAAGTATTCACTGGTCCGTATAGTGAAAGTTCCTCATGGCTTGAGCGCAAGGTTCGCGCGTTAGCTGATTGAGCCGGGCGTGATGTTGGTCACGTGATCGCGATAGCGATTTCCTCCAAAATTATTCTGTCTGTGGTATTTTTCTTTGGAGCTCCTGAAAAACTGTACTTCCGATAGCTCTATGGTAGAAACAGTTCAGATTTTAAGGAAATACCTTGATGGTTATTTATGAGATCTCTCTGGTGTTCATATGATTAATATGGGTAGTTATATAATATAAGAGATGGGCTCCAAAGTATTCACTGGTCTGTATAGTGAAAGACCCAGTGACTATATGGCCTTCATCTTTTTTATATATGTACAGCCATTATTAATAAAAGGAGAAAACATGGTTCAGAGTGAAATGTGGTATCATTATCCTGTCTTTGTCTGTTATTTGACCTCTTGGGTTCTTGTTTAGTTGAAGTGGAGGGGGACGGCCGTCCACTGAGGGGGAACCATGGCGACTGAATCATCCACACTGGTTTCCCATCGGAGAGCGGTGGCCCCCCATCTAGAGGAAGCCAAAGATCTCCATTTCTGCACTCAGTCCGTTTGGTAGGATTGTGTTGAATTCAAAAATCCTCCTGGACTCTATTCTTGACATCTTATAAACATGGTTCCCTCCTCGCCAGTCCCTGTTTACTTTCTCCAGTGCTGCGAATTTTAATCCTGTGGGATCCCTATTGTGGGTTAGTTTGAAGTGGTTGGATACAGTATGTTTTTCGTAACCTTTCTTTATGTTGGCAGTATGTTCGGATACACGTTTTTTGAGTGATCTTTTCGTGCAGCCGATATAAAGTTTTTGACATGGACATTCTAAGACATAAATTGCTTCAGTAGAACTACATTTTTGAATTCTTTGATTTCTTGTTCATGTGAGTTGGTTTTTGATATAATGTGAGTGGTTTTTTTCTGGAACGATGTCATTTGACAATTACTACATCTGCCACATCTATAAAATCCTGTAATACTGTACCTGCCCATTCATGGATAGACGTATGATGTCCGGTCTTTTGTTTTATAGTTGGAGCGATTTTCAAGCCTAGATTGGGGGCTTTGGTGAAGGTAATTTGAGGGGTATCTGAAATCATGGGTCCTATTGTTTTGTCTTGTTTTATGTGGTACCAATGGTCGTTTATGATCCTTCAAATTTTTTTATGTAGAGGGTTATATGGTAATATTATCCTAAATGTCATATCTTCCTGTGGTTGTTTGGGATTTGTTTTTGTAATGAAATCTTTCCTATCCATTTTGTATACATGATCTAGTGATGAGTTGATGATTTTTTATCTATGAATTGTTTTTTCATTTTTTCAGATTCCTGTTCAAAGTCGGATTGTAGTGTGCAATTTCTCTTTATTCTCCGAAATTGTCCCTGTGGTATGTTCGTCAACCAAGATGGTAGGTGGCAGCTGTCAAATTGGATAAAACTGTTTTTTTGTCGGTTTTTGGTATGTGGTACATATAAGTTTGCTATTGTTCACCAGTATTTGTAAGTTTAAAAATTCTATTTTGGATGTGCTGATGGTTGGAATAAATATTAAATTGTATGGGTTTGTATTGATTTCTTTTAATAAAAGTTGTAAGTTGTCATAGTTCCCTTGCCATATAAAGATGATATTGTCTATGTATCGTTGCCAGAGCACCAGATCCCCCCCAGTCTCGTTGTTATGGTTTCTTCCTCCCATTGTGCCATGAAGAGGTTAGCATAACTGGGGGCGAATCTGGTGCCCATGGCGGTACCTTGAATTTGTAAATAAAAATTGGAGTTCCAGTAAAAGTAATTATGATTTAAAATGAAGTCTATACCATCTGTTATGAATTTAATCTCTTCAGATGGAAGTTTGCCTTCTTTGGTTAGTTGTTTGTGAATAGCTTGTATTCCTTGCTGGTGATTGATGCTGGTGTATAGTTATTGAACATACAACGTACCCACGTGCCAGTGTGACTCAAATCTCGAATTATCTACTGTATTGATGATCTGGGTGGTGTCTTTAATATAAGATGTTATGTTTCTGACTCTAGGTTGTAGGAGAGTGTCTAGATACAGTGACAATTTACTGGTTAGTGAGCCAATTCCTGAGATGATCGGATGACCAGGGGGGTTGTCTTGTGTACCTTGGGAAGGCAATATAAGACAGGTAGTCTTTTGGGTGTATTTAATATGAAATTGTATTCTATTTCAGATAAAATTTCTTTATCTTTCCCTTCTTTACAGTATTCTAATAGTTCTAAGTAGTACTGTTCTGTCGGATCATTACTTAATTTTTTTATATCTATTTAGATCCGATAATTGCCTCATACATTCAGTATTGTAATCAGTGGTGTTTCGGATCACAATAGCTCCTGTAATTGTTTAATTGCGTCTATCTCCTTTCTTGATAAATTATTTTTTATCTTTGTTGTGGTCCTCAGTTTACGCAAATCCTTTTCTACACACTGTTTGAATACTGCAATTTCTTGTCCGATCTCTTGCCGAGGATACTTTTTAGATTAGCATTTTAGTGATGTATGTTCATAGGTTTTGTTATTGGTGTTTTCTTTTGTGATCAGATTTTTTATATAGTATTTTTTAAGGCGTAGCTTGCATACAGAGGGATCTGGATAGATTGGAGGCTTGGGCAGATAAGTGGCAGATGTGGTTTAACACTGACAAATGTAAAGGCAGCTGCTGCCAAGGCCAAAAGGATAATGGGACAGGATCAGTTTTTTTGGAATTGTTCTTGTGACGGATCAGAAAAAGGGAAAAATAAACAATAACATCAACACAAACTTACTGCTGACACAGTCTCCACCCTGTCATAGGGCCACTACTCTTATAAGTGTGTAACAGGACAGGTTCTGTAGAATTCTATGTGGACTGACGATATAAAAAAGAGTGTGCTCTTTTACTCTATAGTACCACTATAGTAGAATTTCGGGTCACTGCCTGAGGCTAACTTTTACCTGTAAGGCAGAGTTCACACTTCAGTCAGTTCTGGCCTTGTAACTGACCAAATAAGTGACGTGTGAATTGATTCTAAGAGTGACACTTGTGAACTGGCTGCCATACAGTAACTGATTCACAAACTTAGCGGACTATCTATGCATGTTTCTGAAATGCACAGTGTTGTACACCGATATACAGGCTCTCTGCAGCCAGGAAATAGCTTATTTTTTCTTTTCAAATTTCTTTTTATTATTTATAATAATAGGAAACAGTTCAAGTAACAATATGATAATACACATATATATATCACATAATAGCAGAGGAGGTCAACATAGTGACATCTGAAGCGGAAACTAGAGATAGTAGTGCATCAGTACAGCAATTGCTAAACAGGAGAAGTATCGCGTTGACTAAACCTCCACAGTGTGCAAAAGAACAAAATACCATATTCGAGAGATTAAAGGTAGGGGGGACAGAGACAATAGGAGGGGAGGAAAAGAAGGGGTGAGGAAGGGGGAGGGAGTAGCCAGAACCTGCGAATAGTGCATAGACAACCACGATTAAAAGGGTCACATAGAAAAGTGGCGATATGACGCCCATGGAGCCCAGGTCTGGTTAAAAGTATTGTGCGTCTTTGAGTCCCAGCTAGCTAGTTCCTCTAATCGGTATAGGGAATCTACTTTATCTATCCATTGAGAGAGCGAAGGTGAGTGTTTAGCTTTCCAAAAGTGGGTACCAAAATACGTGCTGCGGCCAGAAGATGTCTCAATAACCGTGTTATGTGAGCAGACAGGTTACCTGGAAGCAGATGGAATAAGCAAATCTCGGGGATGTAGGTAGATGTGTTTTGGCGATAATGTTGATCTGGTGTATGACATTCGCCCAGTATGGTCTGATACGTGGACAGGTCCACCACAGGTGGAAGTAAGTGCCTAAGTGTTGGTTGCAACGCCAGCAGGAAGGATTATACGCCGAATTATATTTATGTAGGAGTGTCGGTGTCAGGTGCCATCTAGTTAAGAGTTTATATCCGCTTTCTTGCATTCTCACACATCGCGATGTTCGTTTCGGCATGTCAAGAAGAGAACGGATTTCTTTATCCGAGAACTTTCTAGATAGGTCCTCTTCCCATAGATTAATAAAGGAAGGTGCGACGGGCGAAAAAGGGGTCGACAATAATTTGTAGAAACTTGAGATAGTTTTCTTGGGGGGTTTTGTTTGAGCAAGAGCAGTTTCAAAGGAAGTCAGGGCACGGCAAGGGTCAGTAGTTTTGAATAAGGCTCTAAGTGAGCATGATATTTTATTGTAAAGTAGTGGGGGTAGTAAAGGACAGTTTAGCAGGTTAGACAAGGCCTCCCTGGAAGGTTTAATGCCTTCTCTGATGATAGAGTCTACGAAGGTGCAATTAGACTTCAAGTCTTTGGGAACCGAGGCATACGATATAGGGTCATCGGTGTAAAGTAGGTCTCTGACTTGCAGAAGAGGAGAAGGGAAGGGGCGCATCTATCCCGTATAAGAGAGTCATTCCACAGTGAGCTAGTTTCAGAGATTAATTGATTAGAGATCGGGAGTTTCGCAGCTGTCGATGGGGAAGAAAAACCAAGTGTCTCAAAGGGTATTGGAGGATATCTTCCTCAATGGGCACCCATAGTTTATGGGCTGGTTTTCTAACCCAATCAAGGAGTCTATTTAAATGGACTGCCTGTACAAAAAGGCGGGGTGTCGGTACATCAATACCACCCAATTCTCGAGGTAATTGAAGAGTCGAATACTTAATTCTAGGTTTCTTCCCATTCCAAATGTATCTGGAGAAAATTCTGTTCAATTGAGTATAAAAACTGCCAGGGATATGTATTGGGAGAGCCTGAAGTAAATAAGTCACTTTGGGCCAAATAAGACATTTTGCAATATTTTTTCGTCCAAACCACGAAATGTAAGGGGTAGGCCAGTTTTTAAGTATGTTTGAGATATTCGACAGGAGGGGAGTGAAGTTATTTTTATATAGGGCTCGTATGTCTGGGGAGATATTTATGCCAAGAAATTTAATGCGGGGTTGTGACCAGTCAAAAGGGGAGTCCGCCGCGAGGCAGGAGGCCACTGGGGCAGGAAGGGAGATGTTGAGAGCTTGTGATTTACTCATGTTCACCTTGAAATTAGAAATAACACCGAATGAGGTAAAAATATTAGCAATAGCCGGCAAGGCAGTAGCCGGATTAGTAGTTAGTATCAAGAGATCATCAGCGTATGCTGCCACCTTGTGCTCCCTGCCTCCACAAGATATCCCGGAAATGTCGGGTTCTTGTCTCAATTTCTGTAGTAGTGTTTCCAGAGAGGGCAACCCTGTCTGGTTCCGTTTGAGATAGGGAACACCGGTGACAACACTCCGTTGATAAGTACTCTGGCAGTAGGGCGTTCGTACATAGTAAATATAGCACGTACGAAGGAGGTGGGTATTCCAAAGGCGAGTAAACAGGCTTCAAGGTATTCCCAATCTACCCTGTCAAACGCCTTCTCGGCGTCAGTGCTAAGGAGCAAAAGGGGGGTTTTTAAATGATGGGCTTGACAGATCAGTTGTAATACTCTATATATATTGTCTTTCCCTTCTCTCCCTAATACAAAGCCGACCTGGTCTGGTTCTATTAAAGATGGTAAAAGGACCTGTAGTCTACGAGCAATGATTTTAGCGAAGGTTTTGAGATCAAAATTAAGGAGTGAGATAGGGCGGTAATTGCTACATAGACCAGGGTCCTTTCCTCCTTATGTATGACCGTGATTTGGGCCATCAGAGTTTGTTCGTGGAAGGGCACGCCTGACAGGGCGGAATTATAAAGTTTGGTTAAATAAGGTGAGATAGTATCTAGGCAAGAGAGGTAATAGTGTGTAGTGAGGCCGTCAGGGCCCGGACTTTTGTTCTTGGGGAGGATGTAATAGCCTCTTTGATTTCGGTCGCAGAAATAGGAGAGCTCAGTGTTTGGGATTGTGTTGGCGATATTTGTGGTAAAGCTAGCGAGGCTAAGAAATCCGAAATCAGTTCAGATTTAGGCTTGTCTGGGGGGGTTCGTGAGGGACTAAGGTTGTACAAGTCTCTATAGAACGCACTAAATTCACGGGCTATGTCCTCGGTTTTATGATAATACAAACCGTTTGGGCCTTTGAGGTTAGTGATGAAGGATCTGGCTTTCCTCTGTTTGATTTGGGCTAACATAAACCTGGTAGGTTTGTCTCCGTGAGCATAGTGCTTGAATTGGGCAGATAAGTAAGCTTTAGCCGAAGACAGGTTAAGCAGGTTTTTAAGCTCGTTGCGCAATAAAGTCAGTTCTTCTAAATGGGATGCTAGAAGGGATCTCTTGTGCAGCCTCTCTAAGCGAGAGATTTTAGATTGTAGGTCAGCTAATTTTTGTGACCTAATTTTCCGAGCGTAAGCAGAAAGAGAAATAAGCTCTCCTCTAATGTACGCTTTATGCGTTTCCCAAAGCGTTTGCACCGAGACCTCTCCGTTGTCATTCCGGTTAAAGAACTCAGAGAGACGCTTATTGATCCTTTCTACATTTTTTGGGGATTTAAAAAGCAGGTCGTTCAAGCGCCAAGAAATAGCTTATTTTTAACGTGCTTCATCACGAATAAATGAGGGTCAAATCCAATTTTGGGGGAAAATTCAGCAAAACTTTCAAATCAAATTTTCGGAAACTTCGCTCTACTCTACCTGCTAGTTATCTTCCAGCGAGGCTGAGCTCATGCCATTAGCTCCCTAAAGGCAGCAGACTCAACTAAATGGTACAGCAGCAACTGTACTGCCAGCAACTTTGACATGTGGGAAATAGGCTTGAGTATCTTCAGATTGCTGGCCATGTAAAGTTGTTTCCTGGTTACACATTCTGTTTTTGATGACTGATGACAGAGCAAAGGAGGAGTCTGAGCAGGAGAAGCAGAAAGTGCTCATGATGATGTGAAAGAAACCGTACTGTCCGTGGATGTGGCCTGGCTGCCAAAAGGGAGAAAAGAAGACTGGATAATTTTGTTGCAGAAGCTGGCAACCACCTCTGTTTGCCCACGGGATGAGGTGATGCCGCTTCATGTGGTTCAATTGAGCTGTGATGTTTAAGTTTGTGTATGTTTGCCAATGGCTTATCTCACTCTTGCAGAGCTTGCACAGGGAAATGCTTTTGTCTTTCGACAGCGTAGAGAAAAACTGCCAGACAGGAGATTCTCATACACAGCTAGAGGTAGCCGAGCTTGGCTTATCTCTGCCACGTTTTGGGGCGAATACAGCCACAGTATCAGTGGCATCACTAGATCCTGTAGATACGACCCTGGCAGTTCTTTGGGAGGTACGTCTCCTCTGCTATTTATTGCTGCCGCTTCCACCGTGCTCCTGCTTTCATGTTTCCTCCTCCCCAGTACTCCGATTCTGTCCAACACTCAATCATCATTAGAGTTCTTAACCTCCATACCACTTTTATCAGACTGGTCTCCTTTGCCCCTCTCCCAATTCCCTGCTCTGAATTTGTCCTGACTGCCACTGTCCCCACCATCAATACTGTGGCTTTGAGTGCCACTATTATCACCACCAATACAGCTATGTATGGGGTCCCCAGCCTCCTTTACCTCCTCTTCAGGGCAGTTCAAATGTTGACTGCTTATCCACAAGTCGTCAACAGAGAGACTCTCTTGACTATCTGTCATAGAATATGGTGGGGTTTTATTGCCACTTCTTAGGAAAAAGGAACATGTCCTACTAGGAAGGGGCACTGAAGACAGAGATGATTCCACTAAAAGCCTTCTCTGGGACTGCATGAAGGAGAAGCAGGAAGAATGCTATGAACCCTACTCCAAGGCACGGTGTTAGACTCAGACATCACCTCTATGTCATTCTTCTGTGACACAGAGGAGAAGTGAGACATCTAATACATAATATCATCTTCTTTCTCATCCACTTTCTACTTAATACCTTTCTGAAGCCAGGGAGAACTGCTACTACTACTACTTTGGGCCAAATTGCTGGTGCTACTGCTACCCATATAGTGGCTTTTGAAGACAGAGCCTAGGCCTTTCGTTTTATACTCTTCCGTATTCCATATATCTCAGTATGAGGCCTAATATAAACTTACAATTTTCCTAAATGAAAAGTTACAAGTTTGGTATACAGTCACACAAATAATGGAACAGTTATAGGAAAATTGTAAGCGTGTTTTCTGTATATTAAAGACAAAGGCGCAGTTAAATGTCCTATCCTTTTTACAAATTATAAGGTGTCGTTTACTAATATAAATATGCCTATTTTTGGCGTATTTCTGGCGCAGATTGCAGCGCAAAGGTTATTTCCTCTGCAATTGGCGACTTTTCCCTGATCATGCCAGATCTAAAAAATGGGGCGTGGCATGGGCAAAGAAGGAGACGACCCGGCAGGCGAGTCTAATTTATTATTTTCTCTGCCTGTTTTAGGCATAGAAAATGGTCTAAATTTGAGCCAGCAAGGAACCAGGCATAGATTTAGACCAGCGGTGTATGGCCAAAGTTATGTAGATGCCGACACCTCTTCATAACCTCGGCGTATCCACCACTAGTGCACAGGGGTATTAAGACCGGCATCTAAACATTAGTCGTAATAAATGACACCCATAATTAATACTTCTATTGACAATTTACTATGGGAATAATGCAGTCTTGCAACTGGAATATGTCTGCCTACTGTGTTATTTGCATTTGAAAACACAGTTTCAGAAAACACTATACTGTAAAACACATGTTGAAAACTTAAATAAACACCAATCGTAGATAACTCACACAGTGAGTATGCGTACTAGGCCTATATACCAAGTATCAACACAAAAAAAGGAAGAAAGCAGGCGAAACACGACTAACAATATATATATAAGCTTTATTATGGATTCCAGGGAGGGGAAAATCCAATAAAATATAACAACAGACAATACAAAACACTGGTGGATGACACACAGGGTGGGAGAGGATCACAAAGTGGACAGCATGAAGCATAGAAAAGACATTAGACAAGGCCTAAAATATATAAGATAGTTAGTAAATGAATAAATGCCCCAAAATGGAACATATATAGATGACCTCGCCAGCCTTAAACAAGATATAGAAGCCCAAGACAGTAGTACATACATATAAAGTGCAAAGTGCATAAGATACGATGTACATGGTCAATAAATAACAATATAATAGATAAAAAATTGTGTCAATAAATACCAAAGTTGTGATCCAAAAAAGCCCCAACGCACGTTTCGCATAAGCTTCCTCAGGGGGGTGTATGTGCATATAATGCCAACAGAAGGTGCCTTTTATATATAAACTAACTAGAGTAGTAATGAAGAGCTGGGAGAGGGAGGAAGAACACACTCGTGTGTGGCCACACACAGAGATGAAGCGCGTTCAACAGTGGAATGAACAACGTCACTTCCGGTCCGGGAGGAAACGAATGCAGACTGGGCAGTTAGAACCAAAACTGAAATATAAGTCGTATAATATTTATGGAGCGGGCAAGAGAGATAAGGTAAAGAAATTATAAAATAACAGTTGAATACAACAAAATTACTGTATTCAAAAGAACGCCTCCGAAGGGAGCAGGAACAGCGCCGGAAGTGGCGCAGTGTACATGGAACGCATATGGCCGATCACGTGACTATTGAAATGCATACATCACCAAACTGAGAATACAGAATACAGTGGATATGAATATTCCCAAAAAATTTAACAAGATCAGAGAAAAATATAAAAATATAAAAAGTGAATGTCAATGTGACATATAGTGTGAGTGCCCATAGTGATCACAGCTATAGGTGCGGGACACAGCGACTAAAAGGGGACGTGTGAACACGCCCAAGTATATATATCCCAAGGGAGGAAACAAAAACATATAATTAAATGTGAAGAGGCAAAAAAGATATGCCCCAGTGTCAAAAATGTGAATAGGTGGTGAGGTAAAAATAAGAAAATAAAAAATGTGTATAAATAAAGAAAGGGAAATAAAAAACGAAAACCAGTGAAGGTGAAATGAAATGTGGATAAAATAGAAAAACTGTATGTGATAAGTAGTTAAGGCATATGAATGAACTGGAAAATAATATTAATGAAAGATATAGAAAATATAATGGAAAAAAAAAACAATAAAAAAAACATAATAAATAGATAAAAAATAGTAATGGACAAGAGTGAGAACTAATCAAAGTAAAAAAGTAAAATATATATATATATATATATATATATATATATATATATTAATGGGAAATAAAAAAATTAAAAAATATAAATACAAATGAAATTGATAAACAACTCTCTCATCAATGCTTCCATGTGTAAGTTCATTCCTGACAGTTCCTCCAAATGAAGAGTCGATGATGTAAATAAGGCAGCCACACCTAATAACTAACAAAAAACATAATTAAAAATCACATAGATACAGGATCAAATTTGGGGCTGTTGGAGAGAGGCATTTTCCTTACTGATCCTGTCCCTCTCATTGACAAGGTACATCTTTAGAATTGTTATATTGACAATGTGCTCATCATTTGGCAGGGCACGGTTGAAGAATTGGACTCCTTCACGACCAATTTGAACAAAAATGACCTCAATATCCATCTGACATATAAATCTGGTCGTAACAATATGAACTTTTTGGATGTACTTTTACAAGTGGACCAGGATGGGTATATCTCAACCGATCTGTTTCGGAAACCCACCTCCGTCAATAGTCTCCTGCATGCAGAATCGTCTCATCCAAGGAAATTGATAGACGGCATCCTTACGGGTCAATACCTCTGGCTTAGGGGAATATGTTCCAATGATGAACTTTTTGAAAAGCGGGCACAAGAATTGACCAGGAGATTTAGAGAAAGAGGTTATAAAGAATCCTCGTTGAAGAAGGGTTACTTAAGTGCTAAACGATCTAGGAGGGATGAACTTCTACAACAACGACCTAAAGGGACATTGAACTCTCCGAAAAATATGGTAAGTTTCATCACCACATATAATTCGGGTCATGATGCGCTCCTAGAAATATTGAAGAAATATTGGAATATTCTGTATATGGATTCCACTCTGAAACAACATCTACATCCAAAACCTTCTCTTACGTTTCGAAGAGACAATAACATTTGGGATGCTTTGCTTCACATTCATTATCAAGGTACTAATCTCCCCAGACTGTTCGGCTCCAAGGGTCCCAGGTGGGGCTGCCGCCCATGTGGCAACTGTGTTGCTTGTGCCAACGTTTTAACTACAACGTCTTTTTCAGACTCCACTGGGCATAAAACATACCAAATTACACATACGATCACATGCAATACCATCGGGGTAGTCTATGCAGCTACTTGTCCGTGTGGACTTCAATATGTTGGTCTCACCTCACGCAAATTAAAGCGTTGAACTAGGGAACATGTTCTGGGGATACAGTCGGCTGTGAATGAAGAAGATGATACCTGTCTGAAGATGATTCCACGTCACGTTAAGACCTACCATGCATGCAACGGCTCTCTTTTAAAGGTAAGAGGGATAGACAGAGTGTTCGTAGGCAGCAGGGGTGGTAACTGGAAACGTCTTTTGGCTCAACGCGAAGCCAAATGGATTTTTGAGCTCAACACAGTTGCCCCCATGGTCTAAATGAGGGTCTAAGCTTTGCACTGTTTCTTTAAGTGCTCCACCATTTTTATAGTCCACTGAGGATTTCTTTATCCTGACCGGTTGTGTGTTCTTTTGTATATATATATATTTTTTTTATGTTGCATGTATGTGTATGTTGTGTGTGTGTGTATGTATCTGTGTATATTTTTATCTGGTATATGTGTTTAGCTGTGTTTGTTATATTTTCATGTATTTGTTTGTACAGGTACATACATGCATATATACATACATATTAGGTGTTGCTTTTAGGTGTTATGATTTGGGGGCATGAGTATTTGATAAACTGGTTTTATCTCTATTCATATGTTTCCTTTTGGAGATATGATTATGTTTATTTATCTATGCGAACTTTAATTATGTTTTTTGTCAGTTATTAGGTGTGGCTGCCTTATTTACATCATCGACTCTTCATTTGAAGGAACTGTCAGCGATGAACTTTACACATGGAGGCATTGATGAGAGAGTTGTTTATCAATTTCATTTGTATCTATATTTTTTTTTCTTTTTTTTATTTCCCATTATTATATATATATATATTTTACTTTTTACTTTTTACTTTGATTAGTTCTCACTCTTGTCCATTACTATTATTTTTTCATCTATTTATTATGTGGATTTTTTTTGTTTGTTTTTTCATTATATTTTCTATATCTTTCATTAATATTATTTTCCAGTTCATTCATATGCCTTAATTACTTATCACATACAGTTTTTCTATTTTATCCACATTTCCTTTCAACTTCACAGTTTTTTTATTTCCCTTTCTTTATTTATACACATTTTTTATTTTCTTATTTTTACCTCACCACCTATTCACATTTTTGAAACTGGGGCATATCATTTTTGCCTCTTCACATTTAATTATATGTTTTTGTTTCCTCCCTTGGGATATATATACTTGGGTGTGCTCACATGTCCCCTTTTGGTGGCTGTGTCCCGCACCTATAGCTGTGATCACTATGGGCACTCACACTATATGTCACATTGACATTCACTTTTTATATTTTTATATTTTTCTTTGATCCTGTTAATATTTTTGGGAATATTCATGTCCACTGTTGATGGACACACTTATTTATCACTATTTATTAAACGCCATATCACTTTTTTGTTTCTTTTGTTTCACTGGCGTACCTGTATTCTCAGTTTGGTGATGTAAGCGTTTCAATGGTCACGTGATCGGCCATATGCGTTCCATATACACTGCGTCACTTCCTGCCCTGTTCCTGCTCCCTTCGGTGGCGTTCTTTTGAGTACAGTAATTTTGTTTGGCTGTTATTTTATAATTTCTTTACCTTATCTCTCTTGCCCGCTCCATAAATATTATACGACTTATATTTCAGTTTTGGTTCTAACTGCCCAGTCTGCATTCGTTTCCTCCCGGACCGGAAGTGACGTTATGCGTTCCACTGTGGAACGCATGCGCTTCACCTCCATGTGTGGCCACACACGAGTGTGTTCTCCCTCCTTCTCCCAGCTCTTCATTACAACTCTAGTTAGTTTGTATATGAAAGGCACCTTCTGTTGGCATTATATGCAAATACACCCCCCTGAGGAAGCTTACGCGAAACGTGCGTTAGGGCTTTTTTGGATCACAACTTGGTGTTTATTGACGTAATTTTTTATATATTATATTGTTATTTATTGTCCATGTACATCGTATATTATGCACTTTGCACTTTATATGTATGTACTGTCTTGGGCTTCTATATCTTGTTTATGGCTGGCGAGGTCATCTATATATGTTCCATTTTGGGGCATTTATTCATTTACTAACTACCTTATATCTTTTTGGCCTTGTCTAATGTCTTTTCTATGCTTCATGCTGTCCACTTTGTGATCCTCTCCTACCTTGTGTGTCATCCACCAGGGTTTTGTATTGTCTGTTATTGTATTTTATTGGATTTTCCCCTCGCTGGGATCCATAATAAAGCTTATATATATTGTTAGTCATGCTTCACCTGCTTTCTTCCTTTTTTTGTGTTGATACATGTTGAAAGCTTGTAATGCGATTATTCCCCCTCACACACACACTAACAAAATAATGATGTAGAAAAGACCAGTGTAAGGGTACTTTCACACTAGCGTTTTGGATTCCGTTTGTGAGATCCGTTTCAGGGCTCTCACAAACGGTCCAAAACGGATCAGTTAAGCCCCAATGCATTCTGAATGGATAAGGATCCGTTCAGAATGCATCAGTTCGGCTCCGTTCCGCTTCTATTCCGTTTTGGAGGCGGACACCAAAACGCAGCATGCAGCATTTTGGTGTCCGTCTGAAGAGGCGGAGCCTAACGGATCCGTTTTTTTTACAATGTAAGTCAATGGGGACGGATCCGTTGTCAGTAACACAATATGGTGCATTTAAAAACGGATCCGTTCCCCATTGACTTTCAATGTAATTCAAAACGGATCCGTTTTGGACTTTGTCATTTTTCTTTAAAGCTAATGCAAACGGATCCGTTCTGAACGGATACAAACGTTTTCATTAGAGGTGCGGATCCGTCTGTGCAAATAAACAGACGGATCCGCACCAACGCTAGTGTGAAAGTACCCTAAAATTTGATTGCTGTCTAATTTGCATTTAAAAACTCAAGTTTCAAAACAATACCTTTCCCTACTGTAAAACAAACGTTGCAAACATGCAATTACTGTGTTATTTGCGTTTGAAAATTCACTTTCAGACTTTACTGTAAAACAAATTTGTAAGGAAATTATTTACTCTCCCCTACAGCACCAATATAATGATACAGAAAAGGCTGGTGTAAGATTCGACTACTGTGTTATTTGCATTTAACAACACAATTTAAAAAAATACCTTTTTCAACAGTAAAACACACATTGCAAAATTGTAATGCAATTATTCTACCCCCTACACTAATAATATAACAATACAGGAAAGGCAGTAATATTTATGTCTATAGTGTAATTTGTTTTAAATTTAACTGGTATAAAAATTGTGTTATTACTAGAGTTCAGCGGACACCTGGAAGTTCGGGTTAGAGAAGTTAGGCCAAACTTCACGAAAATGTTCGGGTTCGGGATCCGAACTTGACCCAAACTTGACCCCGAACCCCACTGAAGTCAAAGGAGTCCCGAACTGTTAGGCACTAAAATGGCTGTAAAATAGCTGTGGAAAGGGCTAGAGGGCTGCAAAAGGCATCAAAATGTAGGTAAATCTCCTGCAAACAAATGTAGATAGGAAAATGACTTAAAATAAAATAAATTAGAATTAACCAATATCAATTGGAAACTTGAAGGAGGAGGTGGAATAGGAGCTTGGGGTGGCGTCAGGTGGGATAGCTATGGGAGTTGAAGTTCTCATCACAGCCAAAAAGTATTTATGTCTGCCTGCAGTGCCACAGGTCTCATTCACAGACTCAGGGCCATGGCAACCATACATGGGAGTTGAAGTTGTCATCACAGCCAAGAAGGATTCATGTCTGCCAGAAGTGTCAAAGGCCTCACTCACAGACTCAGGCCAATGGCAACCATACATGGGAGTTGAAGTAGTCATCACAGCCAAGAAGGAATCATGTCTGCCTGCAGGGCCACATTCAAACATTCAGGCCCACGGGACCCACAAAGAGGAGAGTTAGAATCACACCAAGACAGTATTGATTTCACCCAACAATGCCACAGGCCTCATTCACAGATTCAGACCCATGGCACCTACAAAGAGGAGAGTTAAAATCATGCCAAAACAGTATTGATTTCACCCTGTAGTGCCACAGCCCTCATTCACTAATTCAGGACCAAGCCACTCGCAAAGAGGAGAGCGGTCCCGTTACAGCAACACAGGCTTCAGGTCAACCTGCAATGGAACAGGCCATTATCATTTATGTAGGCCCCCGACACCCAGACAGAGGAGAGGTCATTTGACAGTATAAAGAGTTTAATGTCTCCAACCAATACAGCAGGCGATGAAACAAAATATAGGCCCCTGACAACCAGACAATATAGAGGTCATTTGACAGTATAAAGAGTTTAATGTCTCCCACCAATGCAGCAAGTGATTAAATGAAATATAGGCCCCTGACAATCAGACAATGGGGCGGTCATTTGACAGTAAAATGAGGTTAATATCTCCCACCAATACAACAGGCGATGAAACAAAATATAGGCCCCTGACAACCAGACAATGTAGATGTCATTTGACAGTATAAAGAGTTTAATGTCTCCCACCAATGCAGCAAGCGATTAAACGAAATATAGGCCCCTGACAACCAGACAATGGGGCGGTCATTTGACAGTAAAAAGAGGTTAATGTCTCCCACCAATGCAGCAGGCGATAAAACAAAATATAGGCCCCTGACAACCAGACAATGTAGAGGTCATTTGACAGTATAAAGAGTTTAATGTCTCCCACCAATGCAGCAAGTGATTAAACGAAATATAGGCCCCTTACAACCAGACAATGTAGAGGTCATTTGAAAGTTTAAAGAGGATACTGTCACCCACCAAAGCAAGAGGTGATTATCTGAAATGTAGGCCCCTGGCACCCAGACAGAGGAGAGATTTCCCATAGCAGGAAATCAGGCTTGATGTCACCCCCCAAAGCAGCAGGCGATTAACAGAATTTTAGGCCCCTGACACCCAGACAGAGGAGAGGTCATTTAAAAGCAAAAAGAGGTTAATGTCATGCACCAAAGCAGCAGGCCATTAGCTGAAATGTAGGCCCCTGACACCCAGACAGATGGGAGGTTCATTCAACTTGGTGTTTCCCCCAAAATAATGGTACAATTAAAAAAAGAGGATTCAATAAAGAAGTGTTCTGGAGTATAAGAATGTATGGTTGAGGGCGAGGCAGATAAAAAATGTCTATTCTGCACAAGGTAAGGACAAGTCCTGTGGGATCCATGCCGGGTTAATTTTAATGAACGTGAGCATGTCCACGTTGGCTGTGGACAAGCGGCTGCGTTTGTCTGTAATGACGCCCCCTGCCGTGCTAAATACACTTTCAGACAATACACTGGCCACAGGGCAGGCCAGCACCTCCAAGGCATAAAGGGTACGCTCTGACCATGTGGACAATTTGGAGACCCAGAAGTTAAATGGGCAGAACCATCAGTCAGTATGTGGAGGCGTGTGCACACGTACTGTTCCACCATGTACTGTTCCACCATGTTGTTGAAAGGCTGCCTCCTGCTAAGACTGAGGAGCTGGACGTGACACAGCTTCATTGGCGACCCCTTCCTCATCCTCCTCCGCCTCTGCCTTCGCCTTCTGCTTCAACTTGTCCCCTCGAGTCAGTTGGGAATGCCCTCAGGAGCGTGTTTACCAGCGCGCACTTGTAGTCGCGCATCTTCCTATCACGCTCCAGTGAGGGAATTAAGGTGGGCATGTTGTCCTTGTACCGGGGATCCAGCAGGGTGGCAACCCAGTAGTTAGCACAAGTTAAAATGTGGGCAACTCTGCTGTCGTTGCGCAGGCACTGCATTATGTAGTCGCTCATGTGTTCTAGGCTGCCCAGAGGTAACTATAAGCTGTCCTCTGTAGGTGGTGTATCGTCTGTGTCTTCCGTATCCCCCCAGCCAAGCACCAGTGATGGCCCTAAGCTGCGTAGGGTGCCACCCTCCAGTGAAACTGGTTCCTCCTCCTCCTCTACTTCATCCTCCTCTTCCTCCAGAAGTGTGCCCTGGCGTCAAACCGGCTAGTCTCAGAGCTGCATCAAGATTTCGCCCATTATCGCACACCAGCAGGCCGGGCTTGAGTCTCACCGGCAGCAACCATTCATTAGTCTGCTGTTCTATGCCCCTCCAAAGTTCCTGTGCGGTGTGGGGTTTGTCACCCAAACAAATGAGTTTTAAAATCGCCTGCTGACGTTTACCACGGGCTGTGCTGAAGTTGGGGGTGAGGTTCTTTCAATGACTGGATGTGGGGGAGGTAGAAGAGGGGGAGGAGGAAGATGATGCGGGGTAGGAGGAGGAAGCAACAGCAGGCAACAAATAATGCCCTGCGATCCTCGGTGGTGGTAGGACATGCGCCATACCGCTTATGCGCCTCGGGCCAAGCCACCACTATGTTTAGCCAGTGTGCAGTTAGGGAGATATAGCGACCTTGGCCGTGCTTACTGGTCCATGTATCTGTGGTTATGTGGACCTTGCCACAGATGGCATTGAGCAGCGCACACTTGATTTTATCCCCCACTTGGTTGTGCAGGGAAGGGACGGCTCGCCTGGAAAAGTAGTGGCAGGCTGGGAAAAACGTACTGGGGGACACCCACCGTCATCAGCTGTTTGAAACAGTCTGTCTCCACCAGATGGAATGACAGCATTTCAAAGGCCAGTAATCTTGAAATGCTGGCATTCAGGGCCAGGGCTCGAGGTTGGGTAGGTGCAGGGCCGTCGCCACCTGTAAGGCAACCTAGACAACTGCCTAGGGCGCAATTTAGCAGGGGGCACTGCCGAAACCCAAACCTCATTGGAAGGGAACTTACACTGGCCGCCAACTGGCATGTTGTGCCACCTGAGCGCTCTAAGAATCCCGCCCGGCGGCTGCTCACTGACCCAGCAACACGGCCGGACCTGGACGGTCACATGATGGGCTGGGCTCAGGGCAGCTGGGGCCTGGGGACGTGACTGCACAGCGGCGGGACCCCAGGAGAGCAGGGGAAGCTAGCCTAGAGCGCCTGAGGTGATGCGATCTCACTCTCTGACACTCACCAGCAGTCAGCTAGAGAGAGAAGAAGTAGAAGCTAGTAGCCGCCCAGCAGCAACTCAGGACAAGACAATGACAGCTGATAGGATTGAAACTACAGTACCTAATTGTTCAACCAGAGTCTGTCTGATGGATCATTATATATCAACATAATCAACATACATCAATATAAGTTGCAGGCATATAGCCTAGGCCTAGCTTCCTAGCCAGGACCTAAAGAGTTGCAAAGCTATAACTCTCAACATGCCCTGACAGGCTCAGCAACAGATTATAAGAGAATGCTGAGGATTGTAGTATCACAGGGATATAGGAGCAGTAAACATGGTAGATGGAGCAGTCACAGATCTTATATGAGGTCATACTGGCCATTTGGGGCCACTGGGCAGGCTATATCCCTGTGATACTACAATCCTCAGCATTCTCTTATAATCTGTTGCTGTCTGTTGCTGTGAGGGTTAGGCCGCAGATGCACGCGGCCATGAGAGGTCCAATGTATCCCGGCCTGGAATCCTGCAGAGAGCAGGAGCGCACAGCGTCATTGGTTGCTATGAGGCCGTGCGCTTCGTGCCGCCGCTACAGTACTGTAATAGACTCGTATGATCTATACTATTATATTACAGTACTGTAGCGGCGGCACGAAGCGCATGGCGTAAATCGTGCGATTTACGAGTAAGCGAACAATCTAATCTACAGGCTTGTTTCTTTAGCTATGGCTTAAGTTATGGTAGTTATTCTCCACCATTCTTAATAGGGGGCTTTATTGCAACATATAAAGAAAGGGGTGGAACATATGTGATATCATGATATGGGCAGATCATCTGATAAAGGGGGGGGGGCAATTTTTATCTTGCCTAGGGTGGCAAAAATCCTTGCGCCGGCCCTGGGTAGGTGGATATTACCTCCTTTTCTCCAATGTTTTAGAGATGGACAGCTGAATGCTGCCGTGTGACATAGTGGAGATGCTTGGTGATGGTGTTGTATGTGGTGGTGTTGGTGGAACATCCTCTGTTTGCTGGTCGCCAGGTGCCACGGTGACGCCAGAGGTGGAGGGAGAGGCTGAGCCAACAGCAGAAGAGGGAGCAGGAGGAGCATGAGAGAGTTCCTTGTTTTTAAGATGTTTACTCCACTGCAGTTCATGCTTTGCATGTAGATGCCTGGTCATGCAGGTTGTGCTCAGGTTAAGAACGTTTATGCTTCTCTTCAGGCTCTGATGGCACAACATGTCTTGTCGTCAGGACATTGTGTGAAGAACTGCCACGCCAATGAACTCCTTGGAGCAGGCCTTGGTGTGCTCGGTGCCTGGGTGCGGTGGACAGTAGCAGGCGTACTGTCTCTGGAACGGCCACTGCGCTTTTGCACCCTGCTCCCTCTTTTGCTGTGCTGTTGCCTCTGTGCGACCACGCCTCTTCCTCAGAACTGTACGCCCCACTAGCCCGACCTTCAGTCCAGTCTGGGTCTAGGACTTCATCCTCCACATCATCTAGGTCATCATCCTCCACATCATCTTCCACCCATTCATGACCCCTGCCCTCTTCGTCGGTCTGCACATTGCAGAAAGCCAAAGCTATTGGCACCTGTGTTTCGTCATCATCAGAGATGTTTTGTGGGAGTATTCCCATGTCCTCATCCTGCAACCTAAAAGTGGTTGAGCATCAGTGCATTCAAGGTCTTCCTCTTCTGGGGCAGGGCTAGGTGGATGGGCCGGGGAAAACCTGCCAACAGAGTCATAAAAAAGCATGAGACTTTCCTGCATGATTTGGGGCTCTAACTGCTTGGCTAATTTGCAAGGGGGTGAGGTGGAAGACTGATGGGCATGGACTGCAGGTGCCAACTCTGAGCTTTCTAAAGAGGACTGGGTGTTAGATACTGTGAAGGAACTGGAGGCACTGTCAGCCACCCAATCTATTATCGCCTGTACGTGTTCTGGCTTCACCGTCCGTAGAGCGGCATTTGGGCCTATCAAATAACGCTGCAGATTCTGTAGCCTACTCGCACCAGAGGAAGGTGTTTGACTTGGAGCGGTAGTTGGCGATGTACGACCACATTCTCTCCCAGCAACAGGAGCTCCACCAACACCACCACGACCATGCTCACGTCCCTTATTTGATGTTCTCCTCATTATTTGCGTTCACCCACCAAGCTGAAAGATTGGTCTCTCTCCGGTGTCAATTTACCTGCCACTAGTCGACAATTACGTTGGCTAAGGTAGTGCCCGTGTCATAAAAATGCTCTGTGGACCCAGAATAATGTTTTTTCTGCCCAAAATACGCTGATTCTCAATTTCTATGCGGAAATGTAAAAAATTTTTGGTACGCTGTATGCACAAGTGGTTTGTAGAACAAGAACAAGTATTTTTGTAATAAAATACAGAAAATTAGTATTTCACTGCTGTAAATTGAAATTAATTATTTATACGCCGGATGCACAGCAGTTTTTTCGGCCTAAAACACGGCTTTTTTCAATAAAACCCCAAAATGCAGTTTTTAACTGCTGTACATTAACAGTAGATATGTATACTATTTATGGACACCAGATTTGGGGACCCTGAACACGGATTTGGTCACCAAAATTCACAAATGCAGTATTTGACTGCTATAAATTGGAAATAATTATTTAAACGACGGATGCACAATAGTGTTTTTTCGGCCTAAAACACGTCTTTTTTCAATAAAACCCCAAAATGCGGTTTTTAACTGCTGTACATTAAAAGTAGATATTTATACTATGTATGGACACCAGATTTGGGGACCCAGAACACGGATTTGGTCACCAAAATTCACAAATGCAGTATTTGACTGCTATAAATTGGAAATAATTATTTAAATGACGGATGCATAACAGTTTTTTCAGCCTAAAATAAGGCTTTTTTCAATAAAACCCCAAAATGCAGTTTTTAACTGCTATGTATGGACACCAGATTTAAGGACCCAGAACACAGTTTTGGTCACCAAAATTCACAAATCCAGTATTGAACTACTATATATTGGAAATAATTATTTAAACGACGGATGCAGAATTTTTTTTTTCGGCCTAAAACACAGCTTTTTTTAATAAAACCCCAAAATGCATTTTTGTACTGCTGTAAATTTAAATTAGATATTTATACCGCTTATGTACCACTGCTTTGTAAAGCAATAATATTGCTTTTTTCGCACAAAAAAGAATAATGCACTATTTCTCAGCTGTAATGTGAAATCAGTATTTAAAGAGGACCTTTCACTGGTCCACAGTTTATGAGATAAAGCTATGTACATTGAGAGCGGCACCCAGGGATGTCCCTGCACTTACTTGTATCCCTGGGTGCCGCTCGTTCACTCTGTAGCCCCTAGTAATGGCGCTCCTGCTGCTCTAATTTTGCCTGGGCGGAGACTTCTTCTTCTGCCTGGCGTCTCCTTCTCCCAGGGCTGGAGCGCTGGCCAATCGCAGTGCTCAGCTCATATCCTGAATATGAGCTGAGCGCTGCGAATGGCCAGTGCTCCAACCCTGGAAGAAGGAGACGCCCAGGGCAAAATTAGAGCAGCAGGAGCTCCGGTACCGGGGGCTACAGAGGACGAACGGAGCGGCACCCAGGGATACAAGTAAGTGCAGGGACATCCCTGGGTGCCGCTCTCCATGTACATAGCTTTACCTCATAAACTGTGGACCAGTGAAAGGTCCTCTTTAAGCGATGTATTTCAAGATGCTCTGTGGATCAGGATTACCACTTTTTTGTAAAGAAACATACACTTATGCTGTATTTCACAGTAGCAATGTAAAATTGGTGGTTGGAATGAGTATTTCAGACTGTTTGGTGGACCTTGAATAAAGTTTTTTTTCTATAAAAAACAAAGAAGCACTATTTCCCTGCAGAAATATAAAATATGTCGTTGGACGGTGTATGCAGAACTGTTTTGTGGACAAGAAATACGTTTTTCCCCCCAAAATTACACGGATTCTCTATTTCACCGCAGAGATGTCAAATACATATTTTGGCGGTGTAAAATAGGCTTGGTGGATCAGGATGACCACTTTTTTTAACTAAAATACACTGATGCACTATTTGATAACTGAAATAGAATATGCGGTTTAGTGAATTGTATAAACAAGTGCTCTGTGGCACCACAGATCCCAGGTTAGACAAATGAACTATGTCACGGCTTTTGTCACCAAAATTCACAAATGCAGTTTTTCACTGCTGTAAATTAAATGTAGGTATTTATATCGTGTATGTACAACTGCTTTGTGAAGCAGGAATTTAGTAGGCATGGCTGTGATGGCTTCTAAGGGCAAGAAGTAAAACTATTGCTGATTGGCTGCTGTGCAGCCCTTCAGAAAGTGGGAAGAAATCGCCGAACAACGGACCCGAACTTTTTTGAAAATGTTCGGGTTGGCGTCAGTGTCCCGAACACCCCAAAATTTGGTACAAACATTTTTATTACTGTAAAATGCTATTGCCAATGCTTTTACTTTAATGCAATTCATTTAATAACACTGGACAGATATAAGGCACTGAAGAAAAAGTGTGCAATCACTTAGTAGCAGAATCATAAGAGGGTGCTGAGCTGGCAATAATAATATGTAAAAAATGTGAGGTTTGAGGAATGAAAACAAAGGAACATTTTTTTTCTTGCAGTTACCTGTTTTTGTTTTAGAGCAGACTAGCAAGAAAAATATTTTGCAGCAGCTGTAAAATTAAATACTGTGTCCCAGCACCTCATCCCCTCACTCAACACAGAATGACTAGTGATGTCCCGAACTATTCGCCGGCGAACAGTTCCTTGTGAACATCGCTTGTTCGCTTTCGCCGCGGCGGGCGAACATATGCGATGTTCGGTCCGCCCCCTATACATCATCATTGAGCAAACTTTGACCCTGTACCTAAGAGTCAGCAGACACAGTCCAGCCAATCATCACCATCCCTCCTACACCTTCCCACCTCCTATAAAAACGGCAGCCATTTTAGATTCAGTCTGAAGCTGCATGTGTGTTAGTGAGAGCAGGGAGCCTGCAGCTGCTGCTGTGCTGATGATTCTGAATTCATAGGGAAAGCGTTAGCTAGGCCAGTGTTCTGTGTCCACAGACTCATCTGCTGTAAGGACAGCATCACAGCACCCCAAAAAGCCATTTTTAGGGCTGCTACATTAGTCTGCTTTTATTTATTTTTTCTCCATATATATATTGCAGTTGCCTGGCCTGCCCGTGTGAGAGAGGCTGCAGGCCCACAGACTGTAGTGTGCCCACTGCCAGTGCCCACTACTCACACCGTGTGGCACAGGACTTTGCATAAAAAAAAAGCATTTCATTTTTACACTTTAATCTAATTTCAGTTGCCTGCCTGCTGCCAGTGTGTGTCAGGCCCACTTCCACTGACTGTAGTGTGCCCACTGCCAGTGCCCACCACTCATACTGTGTGGCACAGGATTTTGCATAAAAGAAGGCATTTAATTTTTACACTTTAATATAAATTTCAGTTGCCTGCCTGCTGCCAGAGTGTGTCAGGCCCACTTTCACTGACTGTAGTGTGCCCACTGCCAGTGCTCACCACTCATACTGTGTGGCACAGGACTTTGCATAAAAAAAAGGCATTTAATTTTTACACTTTAATCAAAATTTCAGTTGCCTGCCTGCTGCCAGTGTGTGTCAGGCCCACTTCCACTGACTGTAGTGTGACCACTGCCAGTGCCCACCACTCATACCGGGTGGCACAGTAGCTTGCCTATAAATAAGACATTTAATTTTTATCCTTTAATCTAAGGTTAGTAGCCTGCCAGTGTGTGTCAGGCCCACTTCCACTGACTGTAGTGTGGCCACTGCCGGTGCCCACCACTCATACCGGGTGGCACAGTAGCTTGCCGTTAAATAAGGTATTTCATTTTTACCCTTTAATCTAAGGTTAGTTGCCTGCCAGTGTGTATCAGGCCCACTTCCACTGACTGTATGTGCCCACTGCCAGTGCCCACCACTCATACCGGGTGGCACCGTACCTTTCACGCATAGTACTACTAATCAAATAAAAAATGACAGGCAGAGGCAGGCCACCCCGCAGTGGCCTTCGTGGTGCTGTGATTTCCTTTGGCCCTAGAATAATGCCCAGAGTTCAGAGGCCACATACCCTGAACTCGAAAAATTCTGAGGACATAGTTGACTGGCTTACACAGGACACCCAATCTTCTACAGCTTCCACTCGGAACCTTGACCCACCATCCTCCTCCAGCTCAGCTTCGGGCACCTGCTCTCAAGTTACCACGCTCCCGCCCAACCGCCACCACCACCACTACCACCACAGCCACCACTGCCGCTTCACTTGATCCGTCAGAGGAGTTATTTACACATCAGTTGGATGCAATTAGTGATGCGCAACCATTATTGCCAGAGGATGTAGATAACAGGGATATGTCTCAGTCAGGCAGCACTACACACATGGACGTATGGTGTGATGATGATGATGTTGTACCCGCTGCTGCTTCCTTTGCTGAGTTGTCAGACACAAGTGAAGCGGTGGATGATGACGATGTGTCCGTGGATGTCACGTGGGTCCCGCTCGAAGAGAAGAAGAACAGTTCAGATGGGGAGACAGAGAGGAGGAGGTCGTCGCAAGGAGCTAGTGGCACAGTCAGACAGCACGCCAATCAACGTATGCTGTTGCCACCACCAGAATGCTGTCATTGCAAAGCTCAGAAGTGTGGCATTTTTTTGTGTGTCTGCCTCTGATAACAGCGATGCCATTTGAAACCTGTCCAAAAAAAAACTGAGTCGCGGGAAGTCCAACACCCACCTAGGTACAACTGCTTTGCAAACGCACATGATCTCACATCACAAACGCCTATGGAATCAACACATGAGTACAAGCAGCACACAAACTCAAAGCCACCATGCTCCTCCTGGTCCAGCATCTTCAGCCACGTCAACCACTGCTGTCCTCCCTGCCCCCTCTCAACCACCCGCCACTCCGCCTCTCACCTTCAGCAATTCCTGCTCATCTACCCACAGTCAGGTGTCTGTCAAGGAAATGTTTGAGCGTAAGAAGCCAATGTCAGAGTCACCCCCTTGCCAGGCGTCTGACAGCTGGCTTGTCAGAACACTTAGCCCGCTAGCTTTTACCATACAAGCTGGTATTTGTAGCTATTGGGACACCGCAGTGGAATGTACCCGGCCGAAAAAAATTTTCACAAAAGGAAATCCCCAACCTGTACTCTATTGTGGAAAAGCAAGTCATGGCATGTCTGGCACACAGTGTTGGGGCAAGGGTCCATCTGACCACTGATACCTGGTCTGCAAAGCACGGTCAGGGCAGGTATATCACGTACACTGCGCATTGGGTAAACCTGCTGACGGCTGCCAAGCATGGAAGAACGCACAGGTGGATCAGTGGCTGACCCCGCACCACTTTGCCGCACTTCGGCAAACTGGTGTGTGACAACGGAAGCAATCTGTTGGCGGCATAGAATTTGGGCAAGTTGACATGTGCCGTGCATGGCACGTGTTGAATCTGATTCTACAACGATTTGTGTGTAAGTACCCAGGCTTACAGGACATCCTCAAGCAGGCCAGGAAGGTGTGTGGCCATTTCAGGTGTTCCTACACGGCCATGGCGTAATTTTCTGACATTCATCTACGAAACAACATGCCAGTGAGGAGCTTCATTTGTGACAGCCTGACACGTTGGAATTTCAGCACTACTAATGTTCGACCGCCTGCTCCAACAAGAAAAAGCCATCAATGAGTATTTGAATGACCGGGGTGCTAGGACAGCTTCTGTGGAGCTGTGTATTTGTTTTCCACGTTACTGGACGCTCATGCGCAATGCTTGTAGGCTCATGCGTCCTTTTGAGGAGGTGACAAACCTAGTCAGTCGCACTGAAGGCACGATCAGCGACCTCATCCCATTTGTTTTCTTCCTGGAGCGTGCCCTGCAAAGAGTGCTGGATCAGGCCGTATATAAGCGTGAAGAGGAAGAGTTGTGGTCACCACCACCACCAGAAACAGCCTTATCATCATCGCTTGCTGGACCTGCGGCAAAGCTGAAAGAGGAGTCTGAGGAAGAGGAATCAGAGGAGGAATGTGGCTTTAAGGAGGAGGAAGACCAACCACATCAGGCATCCCAGGGTGCTCGTTGTTGTCACCTATCTGGGACACGTGGTGTTGTACGTGGCTGGGGGGAAGATCAGACCTTCAATGACATCAATGAGGACGAGGAACAGGAGATAAGTAGCTCAGCATCCAACCTTGTGCAAATGGGGTCTTTCATGCTGTAATGCCTGTTGAAGGACCCTCGTATAAAAAGGCTGAAGGAGAATGACCTGTACTGGGTGGCGACGCTACTAGACCCCCGGTATAGGCAGAAAGTACCTGAAATGTTACCGAATTACCGGAATTCGGAAAGGATGCAGCAGTTCCAAAACAAGTTAAAAAGTATGCTTTAAACAGCGTATAAGGGTGATGTCAGAGCACAACGTGAATCTAACAGGGGAAGAGGTGAAAGTAATCCTCCTCCTACCACGACCACGCCGGCAAGGACAGGACGCTTTACAGACGTGTTGTTGATGGAGGACATGCGGAGCTTTTTAAGTCCTACGCATTGCCAAAACCCTTCGGGGTCCACCCTCAGAGAACAACTCGACCGACAGGTAGCAGACTGCCTCGCCTTAATTGCAGATATCGACACTCTGAGGAGCGATGAACCCCTTGACTACTGGGTGTGCAGGCCTCACCTGTGGCCTGAGCTATACCAATTTGTGATAGAACTTCTGGCCTGCCCCGCTTCAAGTGTCCTGTCAGAAAGGACATTCAGCGCAACATGAGGAATTGTCACTGACAAGAGAAGTCGCCTAGGTCAAAAAAGTCTAGATTACCTTTGCGATTAGGGGACGTAACAGGGATTAAACTGATAATAATAGTACTAGTTAACACACCACTCATATAGGGTTGCACAGTACATTGCACGGCGCACGCACAGTGCCCCAAATTGGAAGTAAGAGGAACGACCAAGATTCTTTTTCCATCTCCCAGTTCCTAAAATCTATTCTATACATGGTCCCTGATAGGGGACGTTACAGGGATTAAACTGATAAAAATAGTACTACTGATTACTGAACACACCACTCATATTGGGTGGCACAGTACATTGCGCGAAGAAGAGACCTTCAATGATGTCAGTGAGGACAAGGAACTGGACATGGCTAGCTTGGTATCCAACTTTGTGCAAATGAGGAGTTTGCTGTTGTTTGCGGTGCGTTAAACGGGGAGTTTGGTCTGTCACAGTTAGGTCTAACACTACCTGATCGATACAACATCATACCTGATTGTATACATACACTGGATGTTTTAAAGCACGTTATTCCAATCAATTTAGGAATGTTACGTGTTTTATGCCCTTTATGGATTAAAACCCAACTCTGCGTCCACTACGTCATTTTCCATGGGAGTTTTGCCATGGATCCCCCTCCGGCATGCCACAGTCCAGGTGATAGTCCCTTTGAAACAACTTTTCCATCACTACTGTGGCCAGAAAGAGTCCCTGTGGGTTTTAAAATTCGCCTGCCTATTAAAGTCTATGGCGGTTCGCCCGGTTCGCCCCGTTCGCGAACATTTGCGGAAGTTCGCGTTCGCAGTTTGTGAACAGAAAATTTTATGTTCGCAACATCTCTAAGAATGACCTTCTGCTCTTTCTATACAGGCATTTACCTGCTGGCTGCCCCACTGATTGGCTGATCCAGGCTGTCTGTCCAGGGTCATGTTAGCATCCTTCTTTTTCCTTTGTCATGGTTTTGCTTGCCTATAAAAGATGCCCTCAATCAGGGCTGATCATATTTGCTCTACTGCTCCAAATTAGCCAAGGCTTTTACATGCACAGAGAAAATAACAGTGACACACACATTGGGGTGACAGCAAATTCTAATTTATTACAGGAAGTAGAGCAGTTTATATAGACATCAGAAAGGCATTCCCCCTGAGGCTCGTGGCATTGTTACATTTGCTAGAATATGAAAATAAGAAAAGAGATAACACTTGGCATCTGCGTAGTGTGCATTGTTTTACTAACTCTGGTATGTAAATATTTAGCTATAGCAGTAATCTTGTAATGGAGTCTGTACTAACAGCAGAAAAGCATATATGACGTAGCAAGGAGGCGTGTTCCCTCCGGTAGGATGAAACCTTCGTGCTCTGGAGAAGATAAGGTGTTGTCTGAGAGCTGGAGTATATGGGAGCTTTCTTAGCTGATTCAAAGAACGATGTCCACATCTCTATCCACATCTGCAGTAAAATGGTCCTACGCACCATTTTACTGGATTTGTCTGAAGCAAACCTGAAAAGCTTGAGGTTTGTTTGAATAATGAATTTTTGTGAATGTTCATTTCATATTGATTTACTCACCCTTATTTTGGTTATTTATGTATTACAATCTATGAAGATAAGTTCAAGTAACCTAAACTTTATAAACCCATGGTGACTACAGTATTTTTGTGTGATACAATAAGGCCATTTCCCCCCAAACTGAGATGTAAATGAAAAACTGCCTGTGGAAAAGTGTTTTCACAGAAATTTTTTTTATCATGCAGGATATTTATCCCCAGGACTGTGACTGTGACGAGGGGACATCCTCTGCGTCTGGAGGAAAGAAGGTTTGTACACAAACATAGAAAAGGATTCTTCACTGTAAGAGCAGTGAGACTATGGTACTCTCTGCCTGAGGAGGTGGTGATGGTGAGTACAATAAAGGAATTCAAGAGGGGACTGGATTTCTGGAGTGTAATAATATTACAAGCTACAGCTACTAGAGAGGGGTCGTTGATCCAGGGAGTTATTCTGATTGCCTGATTGGAGTCGGGAAGGAATTTTTTTCCCTTTAAGTGGGGAAAATTGGCTTTTACCTCACAGGGGTTTTTTGACTTCCTCTGGATCAACTTGTAGGAAACAGGCCGAACTGGATGGACAAATGTCTTTTTTCGCTCTTATATACTATGTTACTATGTTACTATGATCTTCAAATCTGTAAACTGATTGCAATACCTTACCATACCATGTTACTTAACCCCTTAAGACCCATGAAGTACCAGTACGTCATATCTTTAAATCAACAGTGTGGCGTGGCGGGGGTTAATAGGTACAGGGCAGGATGTCCACTGAAATCATTCAGGGACATCCTGTCACAATGCCTGGGGGGGGGACATGTGACGCCCTACCCCCCCCCCCCCTTATCGGCGATTATTCCGGTCCATTCGGGTCTCCGTTGACCCGATGAACTGGAAAAGAACGGTGATTGGTGGTATTATAACACACCACCAATCACCGTTCTTGCATTGGGGACGGTGGTGGCAGCGCTGGTTGTGATTGGTGCGAGAAGAGAGGCAGGAGATTCAAACTCTCGGCGCTCCTTTCTCCCCTCCTCTTCCTGCTGCTGCGGCTGTGCTGTTAAGATCATGCAGCACCAGCACCAGCTATAGCGACCCCCATCACTCTCCTGCACCCATCAGGTAGGTTAGGGTCAGTGAGGGAGAGGTACCATTAGGAAGGGATAGAGTTAGAGGGAGAGTTAGTTAGGGTTAGGGGGAAAAAAAAAAAAAAACACACAACAGATTCAGCACTGTCTGTGGTGGTTGTGGTCCACAGCACTTAGCTATTTTGTTGGCAATCCAGGAATCCAGATTCCCACAGTGGGCTTCACTGAAATTGACTTTTTTTTTTTTTTTTTCAGTGACCCACTTGTGAATATGATGGTGGAGCAGACAAATCTGTACGCCCAACAGTTTGTTACTCAGCACCCGGGCTCCTTTTTGGCTAGACCCGGTAGCTGGATGCCAGTCAGTGCAGCCGAGATGAGGACATTTTCGGCCCTTGTGCTGCATATGGGTCTAGTGCAAAAACCGAGTGTCAGGCAATACTGGAGTGGGGACGTCCTCTACCAGACCCCACAGTACAGTATGGCCATGACATGTCCCAGGTTTGAGGCCATCCAGAAGTGCCTGCATTATGCAGATAATGCAGCATGTCCCCCCAAGGTGATCATGCCTATGACTGTCTGCATAAGATACGGCCGGTCATCGATCACTTTGGGGCCAAATTTGTTCAAGCCTACGAGGTCGCGGTTGATGAGTCTCTCGTTGCTTTCAAGGGGAGACCCAGTTTCCGCCAATACATTCCCACTAAGCAGCGAGGTATGGCATGAAAATGTACAAAATTTGTAAGAGTACCTAAGGGTACACTTACAAATTTCGTGTGTACGGGGGGCGAGATTCCCGTATTTAACCCGCAGAATGTCCCCCCACTCTGGGTGATAGCGGGAAACTCGTGTGGGACCTTATGTATCCACTGCTAGATAAGGGTTACCACTTGTACATGGATAACTTTTATACTAGCATTCCCTTGTTCAGGTCCCTTGCCGCCAGATCCACGTCCGCTTGTGGGACCGTGTGGAAAAATCTGCGTTGCCTCCCTACCTCCCCCCTCCAGGTACCTATCCCCAGGGGTGAGACCCATGCCCTTACCAGTGACAACCTGTTGCTGGTCAGATATAAGGACAAGAGGGATGTCCTTATGCTGACCACAATTCATGGTAACGGCACCACCCCCGTCTCTGTGCGAGTACCACGGCAACGGTCCTCAAGCCCGATTGTATCGTCGACTACAGTCGGTATATGGGAGGAGTTGATCTATCTGATCAAGTCCTTTAACCATATAATGCCATGCGGAAAACCCGGGTATGGTACAAAAATTTTGCGGTCTACTTGGTACAGGTTGCCTTGTACAACGCTTTTGTACTATCCCGAAGCGCTGGCAGCACAGGGACATTCCTCCAGTTCTATGAGGCAGTCCTCAAGGACCTGATCTTTTCGGAAGAGGAAAGAGCAGGTCGGAGTACCTCAGGAATTGGAGGCGCCCGGTTCGTCCGTGGCCAACACTTTACAGGTGTGGTCCCCCATACTGGAAAGAAGGGACGAACCCAAAAAAGATGCAGAGTGTGTCACAAGAGGGGGATACGAAAGGACACCACCACTCAATGTGACACGTGCCCCGATCATCCAGGCCTCTGCGTTATTGGTTGCTTCAGGGAGTACCACACTTCCATGGAGTATTACATTTTTATAATCCACAGTAGTCCATTAGAGAACATAAAAAAATATAGCTCTCAGACTTTGGAGACACGGAAACAATTTTTTCCCCAAAAAAATATTAGTTTTAGTGCAGGCATCCTCAAACTGCGGCCCTCCAGATGTAGTAAAACTACAACTCCCAGTATGCCCATACTACCTACAGCTATCAGCAGGGCATGGTGGGAATTGTAGTTTTACAATATCTGGAGGGCCGCAGTTTGAGGATGCCTGCTTAGTGTCTCCAAAGTCTGAGAGCCATACATATTGGGCATCGCCGCGTAGGTAAAAATCTTCTCTATAAAAATACCCCATAAACTAGCCCCTCAATAAACGCCATTTTTATTGTTACCTTGGATCCCAAAAAGTGTAATAAAAAGCCATTAAAAAGTCATATGCACCCCAAATAGTGCCAATAAAACTGCCATCTTATCCCGCAAAAAATGAGCCCCTACATTAGACAGTCACCCAACCAAAAAGAAAAACTGTAGCTCCCAGGCTATGGAGATACTAAAATAATTAAATTTTTGTTCCTCAAATGATAATATAGTGTATAATCTAAACAAATTATATAAAGTAGACAAATTAGGTATTGCCACTCCTGTATCAATCTGCCCTATAAAAATAACATTTGACCCAACCCCTCGGATGAACAGCGTTAAAAAAAGTAAAATAAAAACAGTGTAAAAACACCAATTTTTTGGCAGATTTTCCATTTGAATCCATTTTTTTCCAGTAATAAAGCAAGGGTTAACTGCCAAAAAAAACTCAATATGGGTTGCCCTGATTCTGTAGTTTGCAGAAACACCCCATATGTGGTCGTAAATGGCTATATAGCCCAACGGCAGGGCGTAGAACGAAGGGAACGCCATATGGTTTCTGGAAGGCAGATTTTGATGGACTGGTTTATTTACACCATGTCCCATTAGAAGCCCCCCCTGATGTAGCCTAGACTAGAAACTCCAAAAAAGTGACCCCATCTAAGAAACTACACCCCTCAAGGTATTCAAAAATTACTTTACAAACTTTGTTAACCCTTTAGGTGTTCCACAAAACTTAATGGCAAAAGTAGAAACAATTATAGAATTTACATTTTTTGTTAGCTTGCGTCAAAAAAATTTAATATAGAGCAACCAAAAATCATATTTACCCTAAAATAGTCCCAAAACAACAACCACTTGTATTTTCCTAGATGGGGTCACTTTTATGGAGTTTCTACTCAAGGGGTGCAGCAGGGGGAAAGGGTACATGGTGTAAATAAACCAGTCCAGCAAAATCTGAGCAAAAAAAATCGCAATTCCTAAATTGTTTCTCCGTCTGCCGTTAACTCTTGTGGAACACCTAAAGGGTTAACAAAGTTTGAAAACCCAGCTTTGAATACCTTGAGGGGTGTACTTTCTTAGATGGAGTCACTTTTTTGGAATTTCTCTTCTAGGGGTGCAACGGGGGGCTTGAAATGGGACATGGTATAAACAAAAACAGTCCCGCAAAATCTGCCTTCCAAAACTCATATGGCGTTCCCCTCCTTCTGCGCCCTGCCGCTTGGCCAAACAGTAGTTTAGGACCACATATGGGGGGTTTCTGCAAACTACAGAATCAGGGCAACCCATATTGAGTTTTGTTTGGCAGTTAACCCTTACTTTATTACTGGAAAAAATGGATTATATTGGAAAATTTTCCAAAAAAATTGAAATTCCTAAATTTCATGTCTAATTGCCATGAACTCTTGTGGAAGACCTAAAAGGTTAATGACGTTTGCAAAATCAGTTTTGAATACCTTGAGGGGTGTAGTTTCTAAAATGTCATTTTTGGGTGGTTTCTATTATGTAAGCCTCACAAAGTGACTTCAGACTTGAACTGGTCCATAAAAAGTGGGATTTGGAAATTTCTGAAAAATTTCAAAATTTGCTTCTAAACTTCTATGCTACCTAACATCCCCAAAAAATAAAATGGCATTCCCAAAATGATCGAAACATGAAGTAGACATATGGGGAATGTAAAGTCATCACAATTTTTGGGGGTATTACTATGTATTACAGAAGTAGAGAAACTGAAACTTTGGATATTTATTTATGCATTTTATTTTTTGACCCAATTTTAGCAGTGTCATGAAGTACAATATGTGACGAAAAAACAATCTCAGAATGGCCTGGGTAAGTAAAGGCGTTTTAAAGTTATTCACACATAAAGTGACACTGGTCAGATTTTCAAGAAATGTCCAAGTCCTTAAGGTGAAATAAGGCCGAGTCCTTAAGGGGTTAAAGCTGTTTTATGTTATCAGTGTTAGCATTATAGCCTTTCATTGGAAGCACACTGAATGAAAGAGAATAGTAAATGAATAATGTTAATAACAGTCATATAATATATTTCAGCTTTAGCCTAAAATAGCCTTTAAATAAGAAACATTCCCACAGGCTATGCAATTTTGTAAACTATCATGCTTAATGGTTTTGATAACAAGCCTAAATTGCAGTGTTAACTTAAAAATAGTTTTATAAGAAAGAACTCTTTTATTAAGTATACTGCATAGATGAATCACATAGATGGGGCTCATACAGCAAATACAATAATGTTATTTCTTTTACCCCTATGTGGATATGGGTAAATTTGATTTTAAGCAGATGTGGAATTACATTATTGGGTCCATAAAGTAATTACTTTGACATTGTTGGATCTGTGCTGTCAAGTTTTCAAAATTATAGTCCCTTTTCTGTAATATTCATAAAATTGTTTTGTTAAATATAGCTCAGTATAACATGGTAACAATTTCTAGGCTACCCGTTGTCTTGCAATCTCTATTTCATATTTATAATTGACAAAATATATATTTATAAAGCATATTCCACAGTCAAAATATAATAAGCATGGCAAGGAAGAAGCCTTTCTAATTTCTAATATATTTCTAATAGATTGTTATTATTTATTATTAAAGCGCCATTCATTCCATAGCTCTGTACATATGAAAAGGGGTGTACATACATAATACAGATAATTGCACTAAGCATAAACAAGACGAGTTACATACTGGTACAGAAGGAGAGAGGGCCCTGCCCGTGAGGCCTTACAATCTACATGGTATGGGAGAAGGACACAGTAAGTGAGGGTGAAGCTGGTCATGGTGGTATAGAGGCAGCAGGGTCACTGGTTGTAGGCGTGTCTGAAGAGTTGGGTTTTTAGGTTTCTGTTGAAGGATTCCACTGTAGGTGAGAGTCTGATATGTTGGGGTAGCGAGTTCCAGAGTGTGGGAGATGCAGGGGAGAAATCTTGGAGGCGATTGTGGGAAGAGGTCATAAGAGGAGTGGAAAGAAGGTCTTTTGAGGATAGGAGATTGCGTGTGGGGATGTATCGGGAAAGTATTAGTGTATTGCAAAAATAATTCATAGCAGATGGTGCAAAGTGAAAATTGCAATTTTTACACAGATATGTCATTTCAATGCCTAATATATTGTGGCCACTGTGTTGCAGGGTGAAAAGTAAGCTCTCTTATTATTAAGCTATACTTCCTCATTTGTGGTGATTTAGGCAGATTGTGCTGACAACTGTAGAGTCTCTAGGCTAAAAAAAAATAAATGGAACCCGTGAGAAGTGAATCCATTTTGAAAACTACACCCCACAAGGTATTTATTAAGGACTGGAGTGAGCATTTTGAACCATAGGTGTTTTGCAAAAAATGCTGCACAGCAGATAGTATAAAGTGAAAATTGCATTACTATCATGAAGTGTGAAACGTAAGCCCTTTTATTATTATTCTGTTTCCTGGTTTTAGAAAAACCCTACATTTGGCCCTAATCTTTTGCCTGATCATGTGGTGATTAACCTCTTAAGGACATAGGGCGTATGGGTACGCCCTAATGTCCGAGTCCTTAAGGACACAGGGCGTACCCATACACCCTAAATTAAATCGGGTGTAAAAAAAATAATAATTGCGATAGAAACATGATTCCTGCTGCGAAGGGGGGTCCTGTGAATCGCCCCCCCCCCATATCGGCAATCGCTGCAAACCGCAGGTCAATTCAGACCTGCAGTTTGCAGCGCTTTGCGATGTATCTGATCCCCGCGGTCAAAGTATAATACACTCTGCTTGTAACGACTGACATCTGTGCAGGCACAGATGTCAGCCTTTTAACCCCCCCTTCCATGCCGCGGTCCGTAGGGACCACTGTATGGAAGTGTTTAAGAGGGAGGGAGCTGCTGTGGGGGGCTGCTGTGCCTGGTGCAGCCCCCCTAGCTCCAGTCCCTGGCTTCCCTCCCTCCCCACCCTCCGCTGCTCTGTTATAGCAGTGGAGGAGGGTAACCATGGCAACAGGACGCCTTCAAAGGCGTCCTGCTTGCCATGGTAACAGAACTCTGATCAGACTTTTGCTAAAGGCAAAAATCTGATCAGACTAAGTTTCAAGTAAAAAATACAGTACAGTACATTATATAATGTACTGTACTGTAATATGCAAACACCAAATCCACTGGATTTTCAAGAACCAAGTGGGTTTGGGTAAAAAAAATGTAAAAAAAGTGAAAAAGGTAAAAAAAAAAGAACCACATTTATCACTAATAAAAAAATAAAAATACACTACACGTTATATATCACAGCATCCGTATTTACCCGCACGGTGAATGTCATAAAAAAAAAAAAATATGATAAAATTGAAATTTTGCCCACCTCACTTACCAAAAAAGTTAATAAAAGTGATCAAAAAAGTTGTAAAATGGTAATAATCAAACCGTCACCTCGTCCCGCAAAAAAACACAGCAAAAAAAAAAAAACTGAGTTAAAAGCCATTTTTTGTCACATTAAATCACAAAATGTCTAATAGCAAGCGATCAAAAAGTCATATACACTCCAAAATAGTGCTTTTAAAACCGTCATCTTATCCCGCTAAAAATGATACCCTACCTAAGAAAATCGCCCAAAAAATAAAAAAATTATGGCTCTTAGGCTATACATGTATATACAATAACAGCAGCCAAGGGGATGATATTTAAATAGTTTATTATCTTTTCAGTTGTTTTATATGCGGCAGTAACTGTATAACGTTTCGGCATATATTTGCCTTCGTCAGATACTACATGAAAGAAAAGGTATACATTACAATTATAGTATAAACACTAGATCAATGAACAGTGATAGCATATAGACATAAAGCATAATAGTACACTGAATATTAACCTCTTAAGGACGCAGGGCATACATGTACGCCCTAGCGTCCTGGTACTTAAGGACTCAGGGCGTACATGTACGCCCTGAGAAGATCCGATCACCGCTGCGCACGTGGCGGTGATCGGAACAGGATGCCTGCTGAAATCATTCAGCAGGCATCCTGTGACAATGCCGAGGGGGTCCTGTGACCCCCGTGTCAGCGATCGCAACAAACCGCAGGTCAATTCAGACCTGCGGTTTGTTGCGCTATGTATAGTCTCTGATCCCCGCGGTCTATGACCGCGGGATCAGAGACTAAAATCTGCCCCTTATTGTAAATTTTAACCTCCCTGCACCCCGCCATCTTAGTGTCCCCGGGCGGTGCAGGGGGATTTGGCGGGCTGGTGCTGCGGGTGGGCGGTGCGGCAGGCGGGATCGCACTGCGATCCCCGCCCGCCTCCTTTCAATGCATTTCCCTGGTGTCTAGTGGGTATAGCAGGGGTCAGCACATTGCTGACCCCTGCTATAAACTGCTGACATCTGTGCTGCAGATGTCAGCAGTTTAACCCTTCTATACCGCGGTCCGTACAGACCGCGGTATAGAAGGTGTTAACATGGAGGGAGCTACCTCTCTCTCCCATCGGGGCTGCCGTACTTTGCAGCCCCCGATGGGATAGGATGGTAGAGGAGAGAGCTCACCTCTCTTCCATCACCCGCTGCTCTGTAATGGCAGCGGGTGATGGTTACCATGGCAGCAGGACGCTTTCAGAAGCGCCCTGCTTGCCATGGTATAGACTCTGGTCAGACTTCTGCTAAAGGCAGAAGTCTGACCAGACTGTAAAGTAAAAATACAGTGCAGTACACTATATAGTGTACTGTTCTGTATTATATAGACACCAGATCCACTGGATCTACAAGAACCAAGTGGGTCTGGGTCAAAAAAATCAGAAAAATACATATCACTGAATAAAAAAAATAAATAAATAAATAAACTACACATATTAGGTATTGCCGCATCCGTAAAAATCTCCTCTATAAAAATATCACGTGACCTAACCCCTCACGCAAATACCGTAAAAAAAATCACAAAAAAATGGTGTAAAAAAGCCATTTTTTGTCACCTTGCATCACAAAAAGTGTAATACCAAGTGATCAAAAAGGCGTATGCCTCCCAAAATAGTACCAATAAAACCGCCATCTCATCCCGCAAAAAATGAGTCCTTATATAGGACAATCGCCCAAAAAAAAATATGGCTCTCAGACTATGGAGACACTAAAACATAATTTTTTTTTTCTAAAATGCTATTATTGTGTTAAAGTAAAATAAATAAATAAAAAGTATACATATTATGTATCGCCGCGTCTGTAAAAACCTGCTCTATAAAAATATCACATTATCTAACCCCTCAGGTAAATACTGTTAAAAAATAAAATAAAAACAATGTAAAAAAACATTTGTCACCTCACATCTCAAAAACTGTAATAGCAAGCGATCAAAAAGTTATATGCACCCAAAAATAGTGCCAATCAAACCGTCATCTCATCCCGCAAAAATGATACCCCACATAGGACAATCACCCCCCAAAAAAAAAAAATAGGGCTCTCAGACTATGGAGACACTAAAACATGATTTGTTTTGTTTTAAAAAATGATAATATTGTGTAAAACTTAAATAAATAAATAAAAAGTATACATATTTGGTATCGGCGCGTCCGTCGCAACCTGCTCTATAAAAATAACACATCACCGAACCCCTCAGGTGAACACAAAAAAAAAAAAATACGGTGTCAAGAGCCATTTTTGTCACCTTACATCACAAAAGTGTAATAGCAGGCGACCAAAATGTCATATGCACCCCAAGATAGTTCCAATCAAACCGCCATCTCATCCCGCAAAAAATGAGCCCCTACATAAGACAGTCGCCCAAAAAAAAAAAAAAATATATGGCTTTCAGAATGTGAAGACACTAAAAAATCATTTTTTCAAAAATGCTTTATTATGTAAAACTGAAACAAAACCCCCAAAAAGTAGCCATATTTGGTATTGCCGCGTCCGTAGCAACCTGCTCTATAGAAATAGCACACAATCTAACCTGTCAGTTCAACGATGTAAATAACAAAAATAAAAACGGTCCGAAAATAGCTATTTTTTTGCAAATTTTCCATTTTAATCAATTTTTCCAGTAAAAAAGCAAGGGTTAACAGCCAAACAAAACTCAATATATATTGCCCCGATTCTCTAGTTTGCAGAAACACCCCATATGTGGTCGTAAACTGCTGTATGGCCAAACGGCAGGGCGTAGAAGGAAGGGAACGCCATATGGTTTTTGGAAGGCAGATTTTGCTGGACTGGTTATTTGACACCATGTCCCATTTGAAGCCCCCTGATGCACCCCTACAGTAGAAACTCCAAAAAAGTGACCCCATTTTGGAAAGTACGGGATAAGTTGGCAGTTTTGTTTGTATTATTTTAGGGTAAATATGATTTTTGGTTGCTTTATATTACACTTTTTTGAGGCAAGGTAACAGAAAATAGAAATTCCGAAATTTCATCTCCATTTGCCAATAACTCTTGTGGAACACCTAAAGGGTTAACAAAGTTTGTAAAATCAGTTTTGAATACCTTGAGGGGTGTAGTTTCTTAGATGGAGTCACTTTTTTGGAGATTCTACTCTAGTGGTGCATCTGGGGGCTTCAAATGGGACATGGTGTCAAAAATCCAGTCCAGCAAAATCCGCCTTCCAAAAACCATATGGCGTTCCCTTCCTTCTGTGCCCTGCCGTTTGGCCATACAGCAGTTTACGACCACATATGGGGTGTTTCTGAAAACTACAGAATCGGGGCAATAAAAATTGAGTTTTGTTTGGCTGTTAACCCTTGCTTTGTTACTGGAAAAAATCGATTCAAACGGAAAATTTTCCAAAAAATCTAAATTCTGAAATTTTATCTCCATTTGCCATTAACTCTTGTGGAAAACCTAAAGGGTTAATGATGTTTGTAAAATCAGTTTTGAATACCTTGAGGGGTGTAGTTTCTAGAATGGGGTAATTTTTGGATGGTTTCTATTATGTAAGCCTCACAAAGTGACTTCAGACCTGAACTGGTCCCTAAAAAGTGGGTTTTTGAAAATTTCTGAAAAATTTCAAGATTTGCTTCTAAACTTCTAAGCCTTGTAACGTCCCCAAAAAATAAAATGGCATTCCCAAAATGATTGATACATGAAGTAGACATATGGGGAATGTAAATCAATAACTTTTTTGGGCGGTATTACTATGTATTATAGAAGTAGAGAAATTGAAACTTGGAAAATTGCTAATTTTTCCAAATTTTTGGTAAATTTGATATTTTTTTATAAATAAAAATAAAAATTTTCGACTAAATATTACCAGTGTCATGAAGTACAGTATGTGACGAAAAAACAGTCTCAAAATGGCCTGGATAAGTAAAAGCGTTTTAAAGTTATCACCACATAAAGTGACACTGGTCAGATTTGCAAAAAATGGCCGAGTCCTTTAGGTGAAATAGGGCTGAGTCCTTAAGGGGTTAAATATAGTTGCGGAGTCATATCCATCATAATCAAGTCGAGATTATATACAGCAAAGTGTCACTCCTATGTAGGTACAGCTAGATTCCTACAGGTAAAGACTGCATAACAGTATTAAAGACACAATGGAACTTGCTGGCAGGCATCCATGTAGAGGAATATCAATATATATTCAGATATTGTTGTATAGAAAGACATTAAGGAAAATACAGATTGGTCTACATTACATAAATATCCCGGTCAGGGTACAGTAGAACTAAACATAGGGAGTTGGGTATATAGGACTGTGGTAACTTACCTATGCCGCAAGCTGAGAGGTAGGATGTAGAATACGGACGCTGAAAGTGATATGGCTATGCTTATAGCATGTTGAGTCAGGAATGGCGTCTGATAGTGTGCAGAAGGGCTGGAATATATTATTAATCAGACGCCATTCCTGACTCAACATGCTATATGCATGGCCATATCACTTTAAGCATCCGTATTCTCCATCCTACCTCTCAGCTTGCGGCATAGGTAAGTTACCATAGTCCTATATACCCAACTCCCTATGTTTAGTTGTACTGTACCCTGACCGGGATATTTATGTAATGTAGACCAATCTGCATTTTCCTTAATGTCTTTCTATACAACAATATCTGAATATATATTGATATTCCTCTACATGGATGCCTGCCAGCAAGTTCCATTGTGTCTTTATTACTGTTAAAAGCACACTTCGGGGACCAAAAAGAACCGGTGACCATCACACAGACAGACAACTCACCTGTTTCTATTAAATCTTTAGGATTAAGAAATAAAAGCACATATAACCCCCCAAAGAACAAACCACCGGTAGAGACCTTCATCAATTTGGTCCAAAGGGACTTAACTACCTTTAGGAAGGAACTTAATAAGGGAAAATATAAGTTTGCTCATAATTTAAGCTTTATTGATCGCCAGGCCCTGAAATCTTTACGTCAGGATGAGAGACTGGTAATAAAACCAGCCAATAAGGGGGGGTGCCATGGTAATTATGGATAAGGCCAAATATGTGGCCGAAATTTTACACCAACTCAGTGACGGTGAGGTTTATCATAAGCTAGATCAGAACCCAACTTTCAAAATAGCTTTAGAAATCAGAGTAACATTAAAAAAGCACAGAAACCTGGGCACTATAAATGACGCCACCGTCACCTTCCTCACTAAACAACATCCCATAATTCCAGTCATTTATATACTGCCTGAAATCCATAAAAACCTAGAGAACCCTCAGGGAGACCTATCATCGCAACCACAGATTCCGTTCTATCTCCACTTTCCATCTGCCTGGAGAAGTTACTCACACCACACGTCAAAAATACCAAATCCTTCCTATTAGATACCCAATCCTTTTTGAACATTATCACACAACTGGACCCATTACCTGCTGAATCTTTTCTAGTTACCTGGGACGTGGCAAGCTTATACACGTCCATTCAATATAATAAAGGTATTAATGCAGTGAGAGAACTACTCATTTCCGTTAACACAGATACATCTGTACTGAACTTTTGCTTGGACCTTTTGAACATAGTTTTGACATACAACTATTTCCTCTATCAGGACACATTTTATCTGCAAAAACGGGGAACGGCAATGGGGTCCAATGTGGCCCCGCCCTATGCAAATTGCTATATGGATCATTTCGAAAAAACCTTTATTTACACTAATCAACTTTTCATTAAACACGCAACGGTTTGGAAGCAATATATTGATGATATTTTTTGCATTTGGAGGGGCCCATTGGACTCACTTCTACAATTCCACACATTCATAAATTCCATCTATCCCGAACTTCAATTCACTATTAGCTATGACGATTCCACAATCAACTTTCTGGACACCACTGTAATACGGGACAACTCTGGTATATTGAAGACCGATCTTTTTAGTAAACCCACTGATCTCAATAGCTTATTACATTTTTCCAGTTTTCATTCGCCTAACACCAAAAAAGCATTACCTAACTCACAATACCACAGAATTAATAGAATTGTACAGGATGACTCTGTAAGGGAGGTACGCATCAAGGAGATGGAGGATAGATTTAGAGAGAGAGAGGTTACCCCAAATCCATCACTCAGAAGAAAGCCGCCCAAAAGACAAAAATCTTACCCCAAGCACCACGTATCCCTTTCATCCACACATACCATCCCTGTGCCCAAAAGGTGCTAAACCTCATTCGTAGCCATTGGTCTATCCTGGGCAAAGCATACCCGACCATCTTAGAGTTTGGACAACCCGTATTACCGTGTAACAAACGTCCGAAAAACTTGCGAGACTTGTTAGTCCATGCAGATGAGGGCTCCAATAAACAATTACCCAAACAAACTTTCCTTAAAACACGTAAAAAAGGTACCTTTCCTTGTCTTAGATGTATGCAATGCTCACATGTGCAGAAAGGGACTCATATCTCACACCCACAGACAGGCGAGTCCATCCCCATTCGAGAATTCTTCACCTGCGATTCTGACTATGTTGTCTACATGCTAAAATGTCCATGTGGTCTTGTGTACGTCGGCGAAACAACGCAAAAAATAAGAGAACGTATTTGTCAGCACAAGTCCAAAATCCGTAATAACAACCTACTATTACCGGTCCCTGCCCACTTCCACGAGATGCGTCATAATATTTCGCAATTAAAATTCCAAGTGTTGGAACATGTCCCCACACTACGCAGAGGCGGCGACCGGATCCGGTCACTTAAGATGAGGGAGGCCTATTGGATCCATAGACTTGATAGCCTAGCACCCAAAGGTCTCAACTGTGAGAAAATTCAATGTTTTACTTGATTATTCTGTTTTGTAAACATGCACCTTTGCTAACGCTTGTTTTTCTCTTTTAGGCCCGTTAGAATACTTCCATGCCGCAGCCGAATATCCTTTTCTTTCTGGGTAATATCTCTCTTCCCTTTACCTGTCCCTCTACCCTCTTTCCTACTCCATATACCCTCCACATTACCACACAACAAAGATCACACCCACTATCTCATATCTATTCATTTACCTCCATCCCACCTTCTGGTCCCATAGACATGCATAGACAGATTAGGCCTTCATATTGCCACATATATACACTTCCTTCATACTGCCTCTTGACCCCCATATGCTAGACAATTTTTATGTTCCCCTTTATACACCTAAGCCACATACTTATTTTATTATATACATCTATATATTCTATATACATGTTCCAATATTAATCCTAACATTAATCCACATATATGCAGTTTACCCTGTCATTTTACCCTGATCCTATATTAGAGCCATTTAGGGACACTCTTTCATATTTTCCAATTTACTGGCAGTCTGTCATATTCCATGCGTTCCACTGCGGAACACAAACATTTCCGGGTTCAATCCCACCATACTGCTATGTGCCATGCGTTCCACTGTGGAACGCATGGACTTCCGGTTTACGTTTAACCCGAGCGCATCCCTTATGCGCTCCAGACTGTCTTGCACTCACTTCCGGCCACGTCCCTCCCGCCTCCCACACTAGCAAGAATACTACTTTTAGTATTGTAACCTTCTTGTATTTCCCCACATAATTCCACCTCTGATGCGTTCCAGTGTGACGCGCATCAACTTCCGGCCATGCGCACCCCGTCTCCCCGCCCTCACATCCTGCATCAGGACGCGCCCTGTGAAATATTCCAGCCCTTCTGCACACTATCAGACGCAATTCCTGACTCAACATGCTATATGCATGGCCATATCACTTTCAGCGTCCGTATTCTACATCCTACCTCTCAGCTTGCGGCATAGGTAAGTTACCATAGTCCTATATACCCAACTCCCTATGTTTAGTTCTACTGTACCCTGACCGGGATATTTAGGTAATGTAGACCAATCTGTATTTTCCTTAATGTCTTTCTATACAACAATATCTGAAGATATATTGATATTCCTCTACATGGATGCCTGCCAGCAAGTTCCATTGTGTCTTTAATACTGTTATGCAGTCTTTACCTGTAGGAATCTAGCTGTACCTACATAGGAGTGACATTTTGCTGTATATAATCTCGACTTGATTATGATGGATATGACTCCGCAACTATATTTAATATTCAGTGTACTATTATGCTTTATGTCTATATGCTATCACTGTTCATTGATCTAGTGTTTAAACTATAATTGTAATGTATACCCTTTCTTTCATGTAGTATCTGACGAAGGCAAATATATGCCGAAACGTTATACAGTTACTGCCGCATATAAAACAACTGAAAAGATAATAAACTATTTAAGCATCATCACCTTGGCTGCTGTTATTGTATATACATACTCGACGGGGTGGAACCCTACAGACAGCCCACATACAGAGTGCGCCGAAGACAGATATGATCTTAGGCTATGCAGACACTAAAACATGATTTTTTTTTGTTTCAAAATTATATGATTGTATAAAACCTAAACAATTAAATAAAAAGTAGACATATTATGTATCGCCGCGTCCGTAAGAACCTGAACTATAAAAATAACACATGAACTAACCCCTCAGGTGGACAAAAAAAGAAATACTGTAAAAAGCAGTTTTTTGTCACCTAACATCACAAAAAGTGTGACAGCAAGCAATCAAAAAGTCATATGCACCCCAAAATAGTGCCTAGTGCCATTAAAAACTTCATCTCATCCTGCAAAAAATGAGCCCCTATCTAAGAAAATTGGACAAAAACTAAAAAAAACAAACTGACTGGTTTTTTGTTTGTTTAACAAAGGATATTATAGTGTAAAGCCTAAATAAATTTAAAAGAGTCGACATATTAGGTATTGCCACGTCTGTAAGAATCTGCTCTATAAAAATAACACATGACCTAACCCCTCAGATGAACACAGTCACAAAAATAAAATAAAAACGGTCCAAAACAGCTATTTTTTCCTAATTTTCCATTTCAATCATTTTTTTCCAGTAACAAAGCAAGGGTTAACAGTCAAACAAAACTCTATATTTATTTCCCTGATTCTGCAGTTTACAGAAACACCCCATATGTGGTCGTAAACTGCTGTATTGCCAAAAGACAGGCATAGAATGAAGGAAACACCATATGGTGTTTGGAAGGCAGATTTTGACGGACTGTTTTTTTGACACCATGTCCCATTTGAAGCTCCTCTGATGCTCCCCTAGAGTAGAACTCCATAAAGTGACCCCATATAAGAAACTACACCCCTCAAGGTATTTTAAACTGATTTTACAAACGTTATTAACCCTTTAGGTTTTCCTCAAGAGTTTATGGCAAATGGAGATGAAATTTCAGAATTTCTATTTTTTATTGCCTTGTCTCACAATAATGTATTATAGAGCAACCAAAAATCATATGTACCCTAAAACTAATACCACCAAAACTGCCACCTTATCCAGTAGTTTCCAAAATGGGGTAACTTGGGGAGTTTCTACTCTAGGGGTGCATCAGGGTGGCTTGAAATGGGCCATGGTGTAAATAAACCAGTCCATCAAAATTTGCCTTCCAAAAACCATATGGCGTTCCCTTAATTCTTGGCCCTGCTGTTTGGCGATACAGCAGTTTACAACCATATATCGGGTGTGTCTGCAAACTACAGAATCAGGGCAATAAATATTGGGTTATGTTTGGCTGTTAACCCTTGCTTTGTTCCTGGAAAAAATGGATTCAAATGGAAAATTTGCCAAAAAAATTGAAATTCTGAAATTTTATGTCCATTTGTCATGAACTCTTGTGGAACACCTAAAGGGTAAACAACGTTTGTAAAATCAGTTTTGAAGGTCTTGAGGGGTGCAGTTTCTAGAATGGGGTCATTTTTGGGTGGTTTCTTTTATGTAAGCCTCACAAAGTGTCTTCAGACCTGAATTGGTCCTTAAAAATTGAGTTTTTGAAATTTTCTGAACATTTTCAAGATTTGCTTCTAAACTTCAATGCCATGTAACGTCCCCAAAAAATAAAATGGCGTTCCCAAAATGATCCAAACATGAAGTAGACATTTGGGGAAAGTAAAGTAATAACTATTTTTGGAGATATTACTATGTATTATAGAAGTGGAGAAATTGAAACTTGAAGATCCAAGTCTCCAAAACTTGCCATTTGTTATTATATTTTAATCAGGTAGCCATTAAAGGGAATGTATCATCAGAAAATGACCTATTGTTTAAACTAAGGGGGTCATTTACTATGCTGAAATATGCCCCGTTCACTCCAAGTCTAAATAAGTGGGCATGGAGTGGGAGGGGAAGGGGACAGGCTGGTGGGTCCGTCTCATTCACTATTTTCTGCGCCAGTTTCAGACGTAAAAGCTGTCTTACATTTAGAACTGGCACTGGATGCACCGAAGTTATGGAGAGGTCTGCGTCTCTTCATAACTTCGGTGGAACCAACTCCAGTTTAGGGCTTCATTAAGACCGGCGTCTAAAATGCTGATCTTAATAAATGTACCTCTAAGTTTTTAGGTTAAAAATTTATTTTTACATTTATTACATTTTCTATGTCCCTATCTATATTTAAATAGTAATCCTACAATGCAGATTTCATACTGGCAAATAAAAGTAATATACAGTGTATGTCAAAACTTCTTGTTCATAGACGCAATGGACAGGAGCTGACCACATTGACTTAATAACATAACATAGTATACAAGGCCGAAAAAAGACATTTGTCCATCCAGTTCGACCTGTTTCCTGCAAGTTGATCCAGAGGAAGGCAAAAAACCCCTGTGAGGTAGAGCCAATTTTCCCCACTTAAGGGGAAAAAATTCCTTCCCGACTCCAATCAGGCAGTCAGAACAACTCCCTGGATCAACGACCTATTTCTAGTTGCTATAGCCTGAAATAATATTACTCTCCAGAAATACATCCAGGCCCCTCTTGAATTCCTTTATTGTACTCACCATCACCACCTCCTCAGGCAGAGAGTTCCATAGTCTCACTGCTCTTACCGTGAAGAACCCTTTTCTATGTTTGTGTACAAACCTTCTTTCCTCTAGACGCAGAGGATGTCCCCTTGTCACAGTCACAGTCCTGGGGATAAATAGATGATGGGAGAGATCTCTATACTGACCCCTGATATATTTATACATAGTTATTAGATCTCCCCTCAGTCGTTTTTTTTTTAAAGTGAATAACCCTAATTTCAGAGATTTTTCTAGGCATGCTTTGTGAGCTCTACAGAGGTCAGGAAGGATCAGAGAAGTCATGATATCACTTATTGTGAATAGTGAATCCAGTGTTTTCAATATAAAGGTGATAAATGTCTGTAATGGCAATGCAACGTTAAAATTACAATGCCTGTAACGACAATGCAATCATAAATCTAACATCTAATTAACATAGCTAACCAAATTCAAATACACTTTCCACCCAGTATTTAAAAATAATTTATCACCACTAGTGTTGAGCGAACAGTTCGAGCATTGTTCAGGTTCATACCAAATTTTGGGGTGTTCGTGACACAGACCCGAACCCGAACATTTTCGTAAAAGTTTGGGTTCAGGATCGTTGTTTGGAGATTTCTATGGCGCATTTTGAAAGCCTGCAAAGCAGCCAATCAACATGCATCATACTACTTGCCCCAAGAGGCCGTCACAGCCATGCCTACTATTGGCATGGCTGTGATTGGCCAAGTGCAGCATGTGACCCAGGCTCTATTTAACATCTTAAGGACGAAGGGCGTACATGTACGCCCTGTCTATTTCCGATCACCGCTGCGCACGTGGCGGTGATCGGAACAAGATGCCTGCTGAAATCAATCAGCAGGCACCTTGGCACAATGCCCAGGGGGGTCCTGTGACCCCCCCCATGTCAGCGATCGCAGAAAACCGCAGGTCAATTCAGCCCTGTGGTTTGCTGCGCTATCTGTAGTCTCTGATCCCCGCGGTCTGTGACCGCGGGGATCAGAGACTAAAATGTGCCCCAAACCTATAAATTTTAACCCCCCCCTGCACCCCGCCATATTAGTGTCCCCCCGGGCGGTGCGGGGGGGGGGGGGATTGCAGGCGGTGCTGCGGGTGGGCGGCGCGGGAGGCAGGATCGCAATTGCGATCCCCCGCCCGCCTCCTTTCAAACGCTTTCCCTGGTGTCTAGTGGGTATAGCAGGGGGTCAGCACATTGCTGACCCCCTGCTATAAACTGCTGACATCTGTGCTGCAGATGTCAGCAGTTTAACCCCTTCTATACCGCGGTCCGTACGGACCGCGGTATAGAAGGTGTTAACATGGAGGGAGCTCCCTCCCTCTCACATCGGGGGGCTGCTGTATCTTTGCAGCCCCCCCGACGGGATAGGATAGCAGAGGGAGGGAGCTCCCCTCCCTTCCCATCACCCGCTGCTCTGTAATGGCAGCGGGTGATGGTTACCATGGCAGCAGAACACTTTCAGAAGCGTCCTGCTTGCCATGGTACTGAAACTCTGAATGGGCTTTTGCTAAAGGCAAAAGCCTATTCAGACTTTGTAAAGTAAAAAAATACAGTAAGTACACTATATAGTGTACTTACTGTATTATATAGACACCAGATCCACTGGATCTACAAGAACCAAGTGGGTCTGGGTCAAAAAAAATAAGAAAAATACATATCACTGAATAAAAATAAAAAAAAAACAAATACACTACACATATTAGGTATCGCCGCGTCCGTAAAAATCTCCTCTATAAAAATATCATGTGACCCAACCCCTCACGCAAATACCTTAAAAAAAACCACAAAAAATGATGTAAAAAAGCCATTTTTTGTCACCTTGCATCACAAAAAGTGTAATACCAAGTGATCAAAAAGGCGTATGCCTCCCAAAATAGTACCAATAAAACCGCCATCTCATCCCGCAAAAAATCAGTCCTTATATAGGACAATCGCCCAAAAAAATAAAAAAATATGGCTCTCAGACTATGGAGACACTAAAACAATTTTTTTTTTTTCTAAAATGCTATTATTGTGTTAAAGTAAAATTAATAAATAAAAAGTATACATATTATGTATCGCCGCGTCCGTAAAAACCTGCTCTATAAAAATATCACATTATCTAACCCCTCAGGTAAATACTGTTAAAAAATAAAATAAAAACAATGTAAAAAAAAAACATTTTTGTCACCTCACATCTCAAAAACTGTAATAGCAAGCGATCAAAAAGTTATATGCACCCAAAAATAGTGCCAATCAAATCATCATCTCATCCCGCAAAAAATGATACCTGACATAGGACAATAACCCCCCCAAAAAAAAGAAAATAGGGCTCTCAGACTATGGAGACACTAAAACATGATTTTTTTTGTTTTAAAAAATGATAATATTGTGTAAAACTTAAATAAATAAATAAAAAGTATACATATTTGGTATCGGCGTGTCCGTCGCAACCTGCTCTATAAAAAAAACACATGACCAAACCCCTCAGGTGAACACAACAAAAAATAAATAAAAAAATACGGTGTCAAAAGCCATTTTTGTCACCTTACATCACAAAAAGTGTAATAGCAAGCGACCAAAATGTCATATGCACCCCAAGATAGTTCCAATCAAACCGACATCTCATCCCGCAAAAAATGAGCCCCTACATAAGACAGTCGCCCAAAAATAAAAAAAATATGGCTTTCAGAATGTGAAGACACTAAAAATCAATTTTTTCAAAAATGCTGTATTATGTAAAACTGAAACAAAACCCCCCAAAAAGTAGCCATATTTTGTATTGCCGCGTCTGTAGCAACCTTCTCTATAGAAATAGCACACAATCTAACCTGTCAGTTCAACGATGTAAATAACAAAAAATAAAAACGGTCCGAAAATAGCTATTTTTTTGCAAATTTTCCATTTTAATCAATTTTTCCAGTAACAAAGCAAGGGTTAACAGCCAAACAAAACTCAATATATATTGCCCCGATTCTCTAGTTTCAGAAACACCCCATATGTGGTCGTAAACTGCTGTATGGCCAAACGGCAGGGCGTAGAAGGAAGGGAACGCCATATGGTTTTTGGAAGGCAGATTTTGCTGGACTGGTTATTTGACACCATGTACCATTTGAAGACCCCCTGATGCACCACTACAGTAGAAACTCCAAAAAAGTGACCCCATTTTGGAAAGTACAGGATAAGGTGTCAGTTTTGTTTTATTATTTTAAGGTAAATATGATTTTTGGTTGCTCTTTATTACACTTTTTTTGAGGCAAGGTAACAAAAATTAGAAATTCCGAAATTTCATCTCCATTTGCCAATAACTCTTGTGGAACACCTAAATGGTTAACAAAGTTTGCAAAATCAGTATTGAATACCTTCAGGGGTGTAGTTTCTTAGATGGAGTCACTTTTTGGGAGATTCTACTCTAGGGGTGCATCGGGGGCTTCGAATGGGACATGGTGTCAAAAATCCAGTCCAGCAAAATCCGCCTTCCAAAAACCATATGGCGTTCCCTTCCTTCTGTGCCCTGCCGTTTGGCCATACAGCAGTTTAAGCCCACATATGGGGTGTTTCTGCAAACTACAGAATCGGGGCAATAAAAATTGAGTTTTGTTTGGCTGTTAACCCTTGCTTTGTTACTGGAAAAAATGGATTCAAACGGAAAATTTCCCAAAAAATCGAAATTCTGAAATTTTATCTCCATTTGCCATTAACTCTTGTGGAAAACCTAAAGGGTTAATGATGTTTGTAAAATCAGTTTTGAATACCTTGAGGGGTGTAGTTTCTAGAATGGGGTCATTTTTGGATGGTTTCTATTATGTAAGCTTTACAAAGTGACTTCAGACCTGAACTGGTCCCTAAAAAGTGGGTTTTTTGAAAATTTCTGAAAAATTTCAAGATTTGCTTCTAAACTTCTAAGCCTTGTAACGTCCCCAAAAAATAAAATGGCATTCCCAAAATGATCGATACATGAAGTAGACATATGGGGAATGTAAATCAATAACTTTTTTGGGCGGTATTACTATGTATTATAGAAGTAGAGAAATTGAAACTTGGAAAATGGCAAATTTTTCCAAATTTTTGGTAAATTTGATATTTTTTTATAAATGAAAATGAAATTTTTCGACTTAATTATACCAGTGTCATGAAGTACAATATGTGACGAAAAAACAATCTCAGAATGGCCTGGATAAGAAAAAGTGTTTTAAAGTTATCACCACATAAAGTGACACTGGTCAGATTTGCAAAAAATGGCCTGGTCCTAAGGTGAAAATGAGCCCGGTCCTTACGGGGTTAAGCTGGAGTAATGGAGCGTCACTCTGCTCTGATTAGTGTAGGGATAGGATGCAGCTGCTGCGTTAGGGCAAGATAGGCAGGGATTAACTCATCAAAAACACTTAATGAAGTGAAAGATCTACAGCTGTGAATCATTCAACTACTGCTAGTGAATTGCTCACTGTTTTAGGCTGGGCAGACCGTTTTTCTGTCACTTTCTGGAGTGATCGGCGGCGGACATTTTGTGTCTTGTGGTGCGCCAGCACAAGCTGCCACAAAGTCCAATAATCCCTCAATAGTAGTTTTTTTTTTTGCTATATCCTACATCAGGGGCTTGGCTGTGCTTATTTTGTCACCTCTAGTAACTCAGGAAATATTTTCCTATATATAATTGAGTGGTTAAACTGAAATTCACTTAAATAGCAATCCCTAGAATCTCGTGTTCCAGCTAGGCTAGCCAGCCAAGTGTAAAACTGTCAGTCATAATAAAAAAAATTCTGGGGTTGAAGTTTAATTTCCAAAAAGCAATCCCCTGAATCTGGTGTTCCAGCTGTGGCTAGCCAAGTGTAAAACTGTCAGCCAAAATATATATATTTTTTTTCTGGGGTTGAAATTTGATTGACAAAAAGCAATCCCCTGATCTGATGTTCCGGCTGTGGCTAGCCAAGTGTAATACTGTCAGCCAAAATATATATTTTTTTTTCTGGGCTGAAAATTTATTGTCAAAAAGCAATCCCCTGAATCTGGTGTTCCAGCTGTGGCTAGCCAAGTGTAATACTGTCTGCTGTCTGGCATAGAATATATATTTTTTTCTGGGGTGAAATTTATTTGCACAAATAGCAATTTCCAATCTGGTGTTCCAGCCGTGACTGGATAATTTCCCTAGTGTCCGTCAAAGGATAGATTTTGTTCAGTGGTAAAATACAGTTCCAAAAATAAAAATACAGTAAATCTGGTGTTCCAGTTGTTTCAGGCCTAGTTTACATCTGTCCGTAAAAGGGTATATTTCTTTATGTGGTGAAATTTAATTGCTAAAATTGCAATTCCATAAATCTAGTGTTCCAGCAGTTGCAGGTCTATTTAAAATCAGTCCGTAAAAGGGTATATTTCTTTCTATGTTGAAATTTTATTGCAAACATTGCAATTCCCTAAATCTGGTGTTCCAGCAGTTGCAGGCCAATTTGAAATCTGTCCGTAAAAAGGGTATATTTCTGTCTGTGGTGAAATTTAATTGCTAAAATAGCAATTCCATAATTCTAGTGTTCCAGCAGTTGCAGGCTTATTTGAAATCAGTCCGTAAAAGGGTATATTTCTTTCTATGGTGAAATTGAATTGCGAAAATAGCAATTCCATAAATCTAGTGTTCCAGCAGTTGCAGGCCTAATCGAAATCTGTCCATAAAAAGGTATATTTCTTTCTGTGGTGAAATTTAATTGCTAAAATAGCAATTCCATAAATCTAGTGTTCCAGCAGTTGGAGGCCAATTTTAAATCTGTCCGTAAAAGTGTATATTTCTTTCTGTGGTGAAATTTAATAGCTGAAATAGCAATTCCATAAATCTAGTGTTCCAGTTGTTGCAGGCCTATTTGAAATCTGTCCGTAAAAGGGTATATTTCTTTCTATGGTGAGATTTAATTGCTAAAATAGCAATTCCATAAATCTAGTGTTCCAGCAGTTGCAGGCCTAGTTTAAATCTGTCCGTAAAAGGGTATATTTCTGTCTGTGGTGAAATATAATTGCTAAAATAGCAATTCCATAAATCTAGTGTTCCAGCAGTTGCAGGCCAATTTGAAATCTGTCCGTAAAAGTGTATATTTCTTTCTGTGGTGAAATTTAATAGCTGAAATAGCAATTCCATAAATCTAGTGTTCCAGCAGTTGCAGGTCTATTTAAAATCAGTCCGTAAAAGGGTATATTTCTTTCTATGTTGAAATTCTATTGCAAACATTGCAATTCCCTAAATCTGGTGTTCCAGCAGTTGCAGGCCTATTTGAAATCTGTCCGTAAAAGGGTATATTTCTTTCTATGGTGAGATTTAATTGCTAAAATAGCAATTCCATAAATCTAGTGTTCCAGCAGTTGCAGGCCTATATGAAATCAGTCCGTAAAAGGGTATATTTCTTTCTGTGTTGAAATTCTATTGCAAACATTGCAATTCCCTAAATCTGATGTTCCAGCAGTTGCAGGCCTATTTGAAATATGTCCGTAAAAGGGTACATTGCTGTCTGTGGGGAAATTTAATTGCTAAATTAGCAATTCCAAAAATCTAGTGTTCCAGCAGTTGCAGGCCTATTTGAAATCTGTCCGTAAAAAGGTATATTTCTGTCGGTGGTGAAATTTAATTGCTAAAATAGCAATTCCATAATTCTAGTGTTCCAGCAGTTGCAGGTCTATTTGAAATCAGTCCGTAAAAGGGTATATTTCTTTCTATGGTGAAATTGAATTGCTAAAATAGCAATTCCATAAATCTAATGTTCCAGCAGTTGCAGGCATATTTGAAATCTGTCCATAGAAGGATACCTTTCATCCAGGGCATAAATACTAGGCCTACAATTGATATTCCCCAAAATCAGTGGTTACTGCTGTGCCTGGATTAGTGTAATACGGTACATAAATAACTAGGCAGATAGTGTTAGGTGCCTTTAAGAAAAGGCCTGAATTAGACATATTCACATTAGGCGAAATATTATGTTTCTTATTGTGGTGTTCGTGAACCGCAACAATCAGGAAAACATCTAGTAAGTAGAGATGAGCGAACACCTGGATGTTCGGGTTCGAGAGGTTCGGCCGAACTTCCGGAAAATGTCCGGGTTCGTGATCCGAACTCAACCCGAACTTCATCCCGGATCTGAACCCCATAGAAGTCAATGGGGACCCGAACTTTTGGGCACTAAAAAGGCTGTAAAAGACACCCAGAGGGATAATATACCGCAATAAACGCATTGCGATTACAACTTTGAGCTAACGATCACCATGGGAACGCCTCCTCCAGTAGAATGTACTGTCGGATCTGAGAATTAAGTTGAAATCGCAATGCGATTCTTATATATTTGCTTAATCGCATTGCGATTTCAACTTAGCATTGCTAAATAATTCCATCCATATCGTTAACTTACTGAGTCAGTAAGTTACCAATATGGATGGAATTATTTAGCAATGCTAAGTTGAAACGGCAATGCGATTGAGCAGATATATAAGAATCGCATTGCGATTTCAACTTAACCTCTTTCCGACCGCCTCACGCAGGATTGCGTCCTGCGGGCGGTCGGTTCATTCCTCCTTGACGCGCCCGCGTCATCTCGCGAGACGCGAGATGACGCGCTCCTGAGCCCGGTGGAACGCAAATGGAACGCACCGCCGGGCTCAGGACAAGTTCGTCACCAGCCTGCCAGCCAATGATCAGCGCTGGCAGGCTGGTGATTTTCAAAATCGCCTATGGAAATAGGCGATATAAGGTTTATTTACAAATATATGGCTTTTATAAGGGATCTGTGCCATGTGCTGGGTCCTTTTCATCGGTTGGACCCAGCACAGAGCACAGATCCCAAGTAAGTGCACCAATCACTACATATCAGGCCCTGATCACCCCCTGATCACCTATAATTAACCCCTTGATCACCTGTCAATACATAGTGAAAGGGAAAAAGTGATCAGTGTCACTTTTGTGAACTGTCACTTTTTTTTTTCACCAGTATTGACTGTTAGGTTTAGGTTAGTTTAGGTCCCTTTGGTAGGTAGTTAGCGTTAGCGCCCAGCCCACCGCACCGCAGTCACTGATTCGCTGATTAGCGTAGCGCTAATCAGCGTTTGTACTTTATAGTATCTGTAAGTGATCAGAACTGATCACGGTCAGATCTATAATAGTATTACTGTCACTTTAGTTCGCCCTCCACCCCAAACGCAGTGTTTGCCCGATCAGACCTGATCGGTCGCCCACACCTGCGTTCACCCACGCCCGCCTCGCCGCAGTGACAAAAAAATTTTTTTGTATCACTGCACAATCACTTCACAGCGCTGCGGCGATAAAAAATCAGTTTTGATCTTTTTATCAATCGCAGCGGCTTCTGTACTTCGCTACACTCCCATTTGTAAGACAGGCTTGCTTTTTTCTTGGGTAGTCTCAGGGAATACCCCCAAATTTAGACGCCCAAATGTCAAACAAGGGGTATTCCTCTGAAGAGGCCTACAGGATTCTGACCCAGTCGGATGAGGAATGGGAACCCTCATCTGACGAATCTAGCGGGTCAGAATACGAACCTGTAGAGAGCAGTGGCTCTCTGACTCAAAGTTCTGACGAGGAGGTGGAGGTCCCTGATAGAACCAGGCGTACCCGGCCCCGTGTTGCTAGACCGCAGGTTGCGCAGGATCCGCTTCAAGGGCAGCAGAGTGGGGCTGGCGCTGCCGGATTACGTGGTGAGGCATACACCAGCAGCGCAGCCCGTCCTGGACCTAGTACCAGCACTGCCGTAGAACATGGTGAAGTGGCGAGCACCAGAAGGGCAGTTGAAGCTGGTACGGTGGCACGTGCAGTAGTTTCCCGCCGCAGCCACCGCAAAGACAGGCCCGTAGAGCCCCTAGAGTCCCTGAGGTGCTGGCAAATCCTGATTGGCAGCCCCCAACTTCAGCCGCACCAGTAGTTCCCCTTTCACCGCCCAGTCAGGAGTTCGGGTGGAAACAGCTCAGATAGGATCGGCGCTGGGGTTTTTGAGCTGTTTTTCACTGCGGAGCTCTATGACTTAGTCGTGGCAGAAACAAATCGGTATGCCACTCAATTTATCGCCGACAACCCGGGAAGCTTCTATGCCCAGCCTTTCCGGTGGAAACCAGTCCAAGTTTCCGAATTTAGAACTTTTCTGGGCCTTCTCCTCAACATGGGCATTACAAAAAACATGAATTGCGGTCATATTGGTCCACGAACCCAATTCATCACATGCCCATGTACTCTGCTGCCATGTCCAGGACACGTTTTGAGACCATCCTGCGTTTCCTGCACTTTAGTGACAACACCACCTCCCGTCCCAGAGGCCACCCAGCTTTTGACCGGCTCCACAAAATTCGGCCCTCATAGACCATTTCAACCTGAAATTTGCAGATTTGTATACCCCTGCACAAAACATCTGCGTAGACGAGTCCCTAATACATTTTACCGGGCGCCTTGGCTTCAAGCAGTACATCCCAAGCAAGCGCGCCCGGTATGGGGTCAAATTGTATAAGCTCTGTGAAAGGGCCACAGGCTATACGCACAAATTCTCGGATCTATGAGGGAAAAGATCAGACCCTGGAGCCGGTCGGTTGCCCTGACTACCTGGGGAGCAGTGGGAAGATAGTCTGGGACTTGGTGTCACCCTTATTCGGCAAGGGGTACCATCTTTACGTGGACAACTTTTACACAAGTGTGGCCCTCTTCAAGCATTTGTTCCTAGAACAGATTGGCTGCTGCGGCACCGTGCGACCTAGTCGCCGGGCTACCCCCAACGGCTCATTACCACCCGACTTGCAAGGGGGCAGAGGGCTGCACTGTGTAACGACGAACTGCTCGCGGTGAAATGGAGAGACAAGCGTGACGCTTACATGCTCTCCTCCATTCACGCAGACACGACAGTCCAAATTGAACGGGCAACCAGTGTCGTTGAAAAGCCCCTCTCGGTCCACGACTATAACCTCCACATGGGAGGGGTGGACTTCAACGACCAGATGTTGGCCCCGTATTTAATTTCCGACGCACCAGACGCTGGTATAAGAAGGTGTCTGTATATTTATTTCAATTGGCTGCCTATAATAGTTACGTTCTCTACAGTAAGGCTGGGAGAACAGGATCCTTCCTCAAATTTCAGGAAGAGATCATTTCGGAACTCCTGTATCCAGGAGGTTCCGTGGCCCCATCCACCAGTGTAGTTAGCCGTCTACACGAGCGGCACTTCCCTAGCGTTGTGCCTGGTACCTCAACCCAACCGCCACCCCGAAAAAGATGTCGTGTCTGTAGCAGGAGTGGAATAAGGCGTGACACCCGTTATTTCTGTCCTGACTGTCCTGACCACCCTGCCCTATGCCTAGGGAGTGTTTCCGGAAGTACCACACTCAGGTACACTTAGGGACCTAGGGATTGCAGGACACAGGTAGTTTTTACAATCAGGCTCAAGGGTCTCTCAGGATACTAGGTTTTGAGAGACCCTAACACATAGGGGACGGTGCTGCTGTGCTGCTGTGCTACTGCAGAAGTGTGAAACGGTAGAAACCTCTCCTTTCACTTGGGATAACGTGTATAGTGTACTTCGCACCATCTCTGTGTGATTTACACTTTACACATTGTCCCATGGGAAAGGAGAGGTTTCTGCTAGGAAAATAAAGCGTGAAATGGTTAAAAAAGAAAAAAATGAAACAGGTAGCAAGAAAAAAAATCTTGAGTTAGTTCAGGTTTTAAAAGTTCATTTTTTTTTCATGTTCAGGTTTTATTCATGTTTTATAAAGTTTGCAACGTTCAAGTCATGTGCCTGTTGCCTGTTTTTTCTTTTTTTTTTTTTTTCCCCTAACCACCCTTTATTTTCCAGGTAGATCAACGGACCAACCGATGAAAACGCCGCAGCACTGATGTGAATTCTGAGAGAAGCATTGCGCTGCTGTCAGAAGACACGTGAAGTCGGTGTATGCGGCGCTGCAAGACGAGATTTCTCCTCTGCAGGACAGGTACGTTTGCCCTGGCATGTGAGCTGAGGAGAGGTGTTGGAGTTCATATGCTTTGGCAAACACTTTGTATCAAAAATCTGGCAAAGATGTCTTCCTCCACACCGATCGATTGATCGATGTGAATGGAGAAATCACGCTTGCCAGGACATAGGAGCTGAAGTGGGTATGGATGTTTGGGCGGAGCCTCTATGTCCTGGCAATCGCCAGGCCCTCTATTTTTTTGCATATTTTTTGGCAGAGATTTTTTCATCCACATCGATCGATGCGAATGAGGAAATCTGTGCCGCTCATTTTTTCTTTCAGCCCAGAGGCTGAACGGAAAAATCTCATTACCCGTATGCTCCATATAAGGAGAATAGCAGAAACTCCTAATGCTGGCCATACATGTAATGATTGCGGAGACCCTCAAATGCCAGGGCAGTACAAAAACCTCACATGTGACCCCATTTTGGAAAGAAGACACCCCAAGGTATTCGCTGAGGGGCATATTGAGTCCATGAAAGATTGAATTTTTGTCACAAGTTAGCGGAAAGGGAGACTTTGTGTGAAAAACAAAAAATCAAATTCCGCTAACTTGTGCCAAAAAAAATCTTGTATGAACTCACCATGCCCCTCACAGAATACCTTGGGTGTCTTCTTTCTAAAATGGGGTCACATGTGGGGTATTTATACTGCCCTGGCATTTTAGGGGCCCTAAAGCGTGAGAAGAAAAATGCGTAAAAATGCCCTCCTGAAAGGTACTCATTGGAATTGGGGTCCCTTTGTGCATCTTGGCTGCAAAAGTGCCACACATGTGGTATCGCCATACTCAGGAGAAGTAGGGCAATGTGTTTTGGGGTGTATTTTTACATATACCCATGCTGGGTGAGAGAAATATCTCTGTAAATTGACAACTTTGTATAAAAAATGGAAAAAGTTGTCATTTACAGAGATATTTTTCACACCCAGTATGGGTATATGTAAAAATACACCCCAAAACACATTGCCCTACTTCTGCCGAGTACGGCGATACCACATGTGTGGCACTTTTTGCAGCCAAGATGCGCAAAGGGGCCCTAAATCCAATGAGTACCTTTAGGATTTCACAGGGCATTTCTACTCATTTGGATTCCAAACCGCTTCTCATGCTTTAGGGGCCCCTAAAATGCCAGGGCAGTAAAAATACCCACAAGTGACCCCATTTTAGAAAGTAGACACCCCAAGGTGTTCTGTGAGGGGCATAGTGAGTCCATGTAAAATTTTATTTTTTGTCACAAGTTAGTGGAATATGAGACTTTGTAAGAAAAAGAAAAAAAAAAAAACATTTCCGCTAACTTGTGACAAAAATAAAAACTTCCATGAATTCACTATGCCCATCAGCGAATACCTTAGGGTGTCTACTTTCCAGAATGGGGTCACTTGTGGGGTATTTTTATTGTCCCGGCATTTTAGGGGCCCCTAAAGCGTGAGAAGGGGTTTGGAATCCAAATGCGTAAAATGCTCAGTGAAATCCTAAAGGTACTCATTGGTTTTAGGGCCCTTTGCGCATCTTGGCTGCAAAAAGTGTCACTCATGTGGTATCTCCGTACTCAGGAGAAGTAGGGCAATGACTTTTGGGGTGTATTTTTATATATACCCATACTTTGTGTGATAAATACCGCTGTAAACGACAACTTTTTAAAAAAATTTATACAAAGTTGTCAATTTACAGTGATATTTCTCTCACCCAACATGGGTATATGTAAAAATACACCCCAAAACACATTGCCCTACTTCTCCTGAGTACAGCGATACCACATGTGTGCCACTTTTTTGCAGCCAAGATGCGCAAAAGGGCCCTAATTCCAAAGAGTACCTTTAGGATTTCACAGGGCATTTTTACGCATTTGGATTCTCACGCTTTAGGGGCCCCTAAAATGCCAGGGCAGTAAAAATACCCCACAAGTGACCCCATTTCGGAAAGTAGACACCCTAAGCTATTCGCTGATGGGCATAGTGAGTTCATGGAAGTTTTTATTTTTTGTCACAAGTTTGCGGAAAATGAAATTTTTGAAAAAAAAAAAAAAACATTTCCGCTAACTTGTGACAAAAATAAAAACTTCCATGAACTCACTATGCCCCTCAGTGAATACCTTAGGGTGTCTACTTTCGGAAATGGGGTCATTTATGGGGTATTTCTACTGTCTGGGCATTGTAGTACGTCAGGAAACAGGACAGGTGCTCAGAAAGTCAAAGTGCGGAAATTCACTTTTTTGCACCATAGTTTGTAAACGCTATAACTTTTACCCAAACCAATAAATATACACTTATTGCATTTTATTTTATCAAAAACATGTAGAACAATAAATTTTGAGAAAAATTTATATAGAAATGTAGTTTTATTTGACAAATTTTCAAACAGAAAGTGAAAAATGTCATTTTTTGCAAAAATTTCGGTAATTTTTGATTAATAGCAAAAAAGTAAAAATGTCAGCAAGAATGAAATAGCACCAAATGAAAGCTCTATTAGTGAGAAGAAAAGGAGGTAAAATTCATTTGGGTGGTATGTTGTATGGCGGAGCAATAAACGGTGAAAGTAGCGCAGTGCAGAATTGTAAAAAGTGGCCTGGTCATTAAGGGTGTTTAAGCTAGGGGGGCTGAAGTGGTTAATTCTCACATCCGACAGTACATTCTACTGGAGGAGGCGTTCCCATGGTGATCGGTAGCTCAAAGTTGTAATCGCAATGCGATTAAGCAAATACATAAGAATCGCATTGCGATTTCAACTTTTTAGTACTCAACTTTTAAAATCGTACACCACTTTAAGTTGCAATCGCGTTCGAATAGAACTTAAAGCTGTCTCTTAGTCAGTTTTAGTATTGGTGTGCTGTAATAGAAGTTACATTCGTACGCGAATATAACTTAGAGCAATACAGTCAACTTTACACTGTTAGTTTTATTATCGCGATAATACAACTATTCAAGAATCGTGTACGTGCGTCTGTACGTGTGTGCGTTACCTCGGACACTATTCTATTTTGCCAGCCACAGCTGAAACCACTGATTTATGGTATTGCTATTTTGGCAATTGAATTTAACCCCAGAAAATAATCTATCCTTTGCCAGACAGCAGACAGTATTATACTTGTCTAACCAAAGCTGGAACACCAGATTTAGGGATTGAGTATTTGGGCAATTGTATTTAACCCCTTAATAAAATATAGAAATTGCTATCCTGAGTTTCTAGGGGTGACAATTAGCATCAGCAAGCCCCTGATGTAGGATATAGCAAAAAAAAAAACTAGTATTGATGGATTGATGGACTTGGTGGCAGCTTCTTCTGGCGCACCACAAGTCACAAAATGGCCGCCGATCAACCCAGAAAATAAGTGACAGAAAAGCGCTCTGTGCAGCCTAAAAACCAGCGAGCAAGTAACTAGCAGAAGTTCAATGATTCTCAGCTGTAAATTGATCCGTTCATTAGGTGCTGTTGCTGACTTTAACCTGCCTAATCTCGCCCTGACAGAAGCTGCGTCCTCTCCCTACACTAATCAGAGCAGTGTGACGTGCGGCGCTACGTGACTCCAGCTTAAATAGAGGCTGGGTCACATGCTGCACTTGGCCAATTACAGCCATGCCATTAGTAGGCATGGCTGTGATGGGCTCTTAGGGCAAGAAATAAAACGCTAGCTGATTGGCTGCTGTGCAGCCCTTCAGAAAGCGGGAAGTAATCGACGAACACCGAACCCGAACTTTTTTGAAAATGTCCGGGTTCGGGTCCGGGTCCCGGACACCCCAAAATTCGGTACGAACCCGAACTATTCTCGAACTGTTCGCTCAACACTACTAGTAAGGGACGCGGACGCAGTCGTGTTGGTGTCAGTGGACCCTCTGGTGCTGGGAGAGGACGTGGTCATTCTGCCACAGCCACACATCCTAGTGAACCAACTACCTCAGGTTCCAGTACCCGCCAGAATTTACAGCGATATTTGGTGGGGCCCAATGCTGTTCTAAGGATGGTAAGGCCTGAGCAGGAACAGGCGCTAGTCAATTGGGTGGCCGACAGTGGATCCAGCACGTTCACAACATTATCTCCCACCCAGTCTTCTGCAGAAAGCGCCCAGATGGCGCCCAAAAACCAAGCCCATCAGTCTGTCACATCACCCCCATGCATATTAGGGAAACTGTCTGAGCCTCAAGTTATGCAGCAGTCTCTTATGCTGTTTGAAGAGTCTGCTGGCAGGGTTTCCCAAGGGCATCCACCTAGCACTTCCCCAGTGGTGGAAGACATAGCATGCACTGACGCACAACCACTCATGTTTCCTGATGATGAGGACATGGGAATACCACCTAATCAGAGTCAGCAAGTCTCTGTTGATGACGAAACGCAGGTGCCAACTGCCGCGTTTTACTGCAGTTTGCAGACTGATCAGGAGGAGGTCAGGGAGGAAGACGATGAGTGATGAGATGGGTGAAAGACGATGCAGAGGACGATGAGGTCATAGACCCCACATAGAATGAAGGTCGTGCCACTGACTTTCATAGTTCAGAGGAAGAGGCAGTGGTGAGACCGAGCCAACAGCGAAGCAAAAGATGGAGCAGGGGGCAAAAGCAGAACTGCTGCCGCCAAGAGAGTTTGCCTGCTACTGGCCAGCGCCACCAGGGACCCAGCACCCCAAAGGCAGCTTCAAGGAGTTCCCTGGCATGGCACTTTTTCAAACAATGTGCTTATGACAAGACCCGAGTGGTTTGCACGCTGTGTCATCAGAGCCTGAAGCGAGGCATTAACGTTCTTAACCTTAGCACAACCTGCATGACCAGGCATCTACCTGCAAAGCATGAACTGCATTGGAGTAAACACCTCAAAAACAAGGAACTCACACAGGCTCCCCCTGCTCCCTCTTCTGCTGCTGCCTCGGCCTCTTCCTCCGTCTCGGGAGGAATGTTGCCACCTGCCGCCCACCAAACAGACACCACCACCTGCATCACCAACCATCTCCATCATGTCACACGGCAGCGTTCAGCTCTCCATCTCACAAACCTTGGAGAGAAAGCGTAAATTCCCACCTACCCACCCTCGAGCCCTGGGCCTGAATGCCAGCATTTCTAAACTACTGGCCTTTGAAATGCTGTCATTCAGGCTGGTGGACACAGACAGCTTCAAACAGCTGATGGCCATGGCTGTCCCACAGTATGTTGTTCTCAGCCGCCAATACTTCTCCAAGACAGACATAAAATCAAGTGTGATCTGCGCAATGCCATCTGTGGCAAGGTCCACCTAACCACAGATACGTGGACCAGTAAGCACGGCCAGGGACGCTATATCTCCCTAACTGCAAACTGGGTAAATGTAGTGGCGGCTGGGCCCCAGGCGGAGAGTTCTTTGGCGCACGTCCATCCGCCGCCAAGGATCGCAGGGCATCATTCTTTGCCTCCTGTAGCCGCCTCCTCCTCCATCTCGGCTTCCTGCTCCTCTGCTTCCACCAGCTCATCAAGTCAGCCACACACCTTCACCACCAACTTCAGCACAGCCCCTGGTAAACGTCAGCAGGCCATTGATGAAACTCATATGTTTGGGGGACAGGCCCCACACCGCGCAGGAGTTGTGGCGGGGTATTGAACAACAGACCAAAGATTGGTTTCTGCCAGTGGGCCTCAAGCCCGGCCTGGTGGTGTACGATATGGGCGAAATCTCGTCGCAGCTCTGGGATTAGCCGGTTTAACTCACATCCCGTAACTTCGGCCTTCCCGCTCCAGAACAGCACCACTTCACCACCAATGATTGGGCCTCCATGCGAGACCTTTGTGCCCTGTTGCGCTGTATCTAGTACTCCACCAACATGGCCAGTGGCGATGACACCGTTATCAGCGTTACATTACCACTTCTATCTCTCCTTGAGAAAACGCTTAGGGCGATAATGGAAGAGGAGGTGGCCCAGGAGGAGGAGAAGCAGGAGGATGAAGAGTCATTTTTAGCACTTTCAGGCCAGTCTCTTAGGAGTGGCTCAGAGGGAGGTTTTTTGCAACAGCAGAGGCCAGGTACAAATGTGGCCAGCCACGGACCACTACTGGAGGACGAGGAGGATGAGGAGGAGGTGGAGGAGGATGAGGATGAAGCAGGTTCACAGCTGGGTGGCACCCGACACAGCTCAGGCCCATCACTGGTGCGTGGGGGATACGGAGGACGATGACCATACGCCTGCCAAAGAGGACATCTTGTCCTTACCTCTGGGGAGCCTGGCACACATGAGCGACTACATGCTGCAGTGCCTGCGCAACGACACCAGAGTTGCCCACATTTTAACGTGTGTGGACTACTGGGTTACCACCCTGCTGGATCCCCGGTACAAAGACAATGTGCCCACCTTACTTCCTGCACTGGAGCGTGATAGGAAGATGCGCGAGTACAAGCGCACGCTGGTAGACGTGCTCCTGAGAGCATTCCCAATTTTCACAGGGGGACAGGTGGAAGCCCAAGGCGGAGGCAGAGGAGGAGCAAGAGGTCGCCAATGCAGCTCTGTCATGGCCAGCTCCTCTGAGGGCAGGGTTAGCATGGCAAAAAAGTGGAAAAGTTTTGTCTCCACGTCACAGCTAACTGCACCACCACCTGATACAGAACGTGTTAGCCGGAGGCAGCATTTCACTAACATGGTTGAACAGTACGTCTGCACACCCCTCTACGTACTGACTGATGGTTTGGCCCCATTCAACTTCTGGGTCTCCAAATTGTCCACGTGGCCAGAGTTAGCATTTTATGCCTTGGAGGTGCTGGCCTGCCCGGCAGCCAGCGTTTTGTCTGAACGTGTATTCAGCACGGCAGGGGACGTCATTACTGACAAACGCAGCCGCCTGTCCACAGCCAACGTGGTCAAGCTGACGTTCATAAAAATGAACCAGGCATGGATCCCACAGGACCTGTCCCTCCCTTATGCAGAATAGACATTTATAACTGCCTCCCCCTCAATCATGTATTCTTGTACTCTGGGGCACTTCTTTATTGAATCCTCATTTTTTTAACTTTACCATGATCTTGCGGTGCAACCCAAAGTTGAATGAACCTCTCCTCAATCTGGGATCCGGGGCCTAAATAACTGAAAGTGGCCTCTTACAATGGTGGGTGCCATGAAACCTGAACCTCTGCCATGCAACCTCTCCCCTCTGTCTGGGTGCCATGGGCTAAATATCTGGAAGTGGCCTTTTCCAGTGGTGGGTGATATGACACCTTATTCCTTGCTGTGGGACCTCTCTCCTCTGTCTGGGTGCTGGGGCCTAAATAACTGAAAGTGGCCTTCTCCAGTGGTGGGTGATATGAGCTTGATTCTGTGCTATGGGACCTCTCTCCTTTGTCTGGGTGCTGGGGCCTAAATAACTGAAAGTGGACTTCTCCAGTGGTGGGTGACATGACGCCTGATTCTCTTCTGTGGGACCACTCTCCTCTGTCTGGGTGCTGGGGCCTAAATAACGTAAAGTGGTCTTCTCCAGTAGTGGGTGATGTGACACCGTATTCCTTCCTGTGGGACCTCTCTCCTCTGGCTGGGTGTTGGGGCCTAAATAACTGAAAGTGGCCTTCTCCAGTGGTGGGTGATATGAAGCTTTATTCTGTGCTATGGGACCTCTCTCCTCTGTCTGGGTGCTGTGGGCTAAATGTCTGGAAGTGGCCTTCTCCAGTGGTGGGTGATATGACGCCTGATTCTCTGCTGTGGGACCTCTCTCCTCTGTCTGGGTGCTGGGGCCTAAATAACTGAAAGTGGCCTTCTCCAGTGGTGGGTGATTTGAAGCCTGATTTTATGCTATGGGACCTCTCTCCTCTGATTAGGTGCTGGGGCTGAAATAACAAAAAGTGACCTTCTCCATTGTTGGGTGACTTGAAGCCTGATTCTCTGCTATGGGACCTCTCTCCAATTGATATTGGTTAATTTTTATTTATTTTATTTTAATTCATTTCCCTATCCACAATTGTTTGCAGGGCATTTACCTACATTTTGCTGCCTTTTGTGGACTATTTTACAGCCTTTATTAGTGCCCAAAAGTTCGGGTCCCCATTGACTTCAATGGGATTCGGGTTCGGGATGAAGTTCAGGTCGAGTTCGGATTCCGAACCCGAATATTTTCGGGAAGTTCGGCCGAACTTCTCGAACCTGAACATCCAGGTGTTCGCTCAACTCTAATAGCATTCTCTGTGTTAGTATGCATACATAGATAGCTATCAGTCACTGATAGTTGTACACAGGGGAGATGTTATTAGTGATTGATAGTATTTTCTGTGTAAGTGAGTATACAGTACATACATAGCTGTCAGTCACTGATAGCTATACACAGGGGAGGTGCTATCAGTGATTGATAGTATTCTCTATTTAAGTGTGTATACAGAGATATCTGTCACTCACTGATAGTTGTACACAGGGGAGGTGTTATCAATGATTGATAGTATTCTCTGTCTAAGTGTGTATACAGAGATAGCTGTTATTCACTGATAATTGTACACAGGGGAGGTGCTATCAGTGATTGATAGCATTCTGTGTGTGTGTATACATAGATAGCTGTCACTCACTGATAGTTGTACACAGGGGAGGTGTTATCAGTGATTGATAGTATTCTCTGTGTAAGTGTGTATACAGAGATATCTGTTAGTCACTGATAGCTATACATAAGGGAAGTGTTATCACTGATTGATAGCATTCTCTGTGTAAGTCTTTATACAGAGATAATGCATACTAATCCCAGATGGGAAAAGAGGGGGAACAAACAAAAAACGTAACTTTTAATAATGGTTATATAAATATACGTTAGGTAACAAGTGAAAAAATTACGCCTTACAGGCTAAAACCAAAGCTACAAGGCCCTTGGCCAATAACATAGCTCAAAAGCTCGGATGATCTGCCAGAACACCGAGACACAAAAATAACATACAGGCAAACATAACGTAACAGCAGTTTGCATCTGTAGCAATATATTGGAACATGCTCACCCAATCATTGGTGTAGTCAATCAGGGAGGGGTGAACCAATGAAAATGGCTGCTACGAAGACCACAGGGTGGGTGGAAGGAGCCATGTCACGTTCAGTTACTGCAGACATCCAATACAGTCGATGTCAGATCTGTGGGAACTCTGTATAGTACATAGGTGGGAGCTGTAACCATCCCTAGTAGGTAAACTGGAAACATCGGTATACAGAAAACCAACCTCAGCAAATACTTTGTTGAGGTGGGAGAGCAGTCATCCCTTGCATTGAAACCAGGGATCAAGGGGCAATATCTCCACCTGAGGAGGAATTGTTCAACAAAGAAGGAGTTTGTTAGGCAGGCACAGGACATGCGTACTCGGTTCCTGTATCGGGGATATCCCGACAGAGTCTTGAGAGAAGCCTATAAAAATGCTCTCCAGGAAGATAGAACTAACCTGCTAACCCCTCGACCAAAGGACATTCAGACTCTGAGATTGATCCGTCTCATCGCCACCTTTGATAGAGCAGCCCCTGAAATACGCGAAGTGATTAAAAAAAACTGGGCCATTTTGAGGCTAGACCTGGACTTACGGGAGGTGATAGGGGATTATCCACATATCACCTACCGTCGTGGTCGGAGTCTTCGTGATAGACTTGTATCTATCCATTTCCATTGGTTCACCCCTCCCTGATTGACTACACCAAGGATTGGGTGAGCACGTTCCAATATATTGCTACAGATGCAAATTGCTGTTACGTTATGTTTGCCTGTATGTTATTTTTGTGTCTCGGTGTTCTGGCAGAACATCCGGGCTTTTGAGCTATGTTATTGGCCAAGGGCCTTGCAGCTTTGGTTTTAGCCTGTAAGGCGTAATTTTTTCACTTGTTACCTAGCGTATATTTATATAACCATTATTAAAAGTTAAGTTTTATGTTTATTCCCCCTCTTTTTCCATCTGGGATTAGTATACATTGTTTTTACATTTTGGGAGAATCCAGGCTGAGGTATCATTGTAAACCTCGCCATTTGTGTGTTTATTTATACAGAGATAGTTGTCAATCATTGATAACTGTACACGAGGGAGGTGTTATCAATGATTTATAGCATCCAATGTGTGTGTGTGCACAGAAATATCTGTCAGTCACTGATAACACTTCCCCCAACAAAGTCAGAAAAAGTTGTGATATAAATGTATAAATAGTAGTTTTACTGAATCTTTTCCCACAAAACTATATACAAATCTGCTCAGCTTCTCCTGCTCTATAATATGCTTCCAGCAGTTTGCATTGCATTTTGATATGAGAGGTGCAGTGAACTGATTGCTCCCTAGACAAAATGAGCCATTATAAGTAGTGTTGAGCGAACAGTTCGAGAATAGTTCGGGTTCGTACCGAATTTTGGGGTGTCCGGGACCCGGACCCGAACCCAGACATTTTCAAAAAAGTTTGGGTTCGGGTTCGGTGTTCGTTGATTACTTCCCGCTTTCTGAAGGGCTGCACAGCAGCCAATCAGCTAGCGTTTTACTTCTTGCCCTAAGAGCCCATCACAGCCATGCCTACTAATGGCATGGCTGTGATTGGCAAGTGCAGCATGTGACCCAGCCTCTATTTAAGCTGGAGTCACGTAGCGCCGCACGTCACACTGCTCTGATTAGTGTAGGGAGAGGACGCAGCTTCTGTCAGGGCGAGATTAGGCAGGTTAAAGTCAGCAACAGCACCTAATGAACGGATCAATTTACAGCTGAGAATCATTGAACTTCTGCTAGTTACTTGCTCGCTGGTTTTTAGGCTGCACAGAGCGTTTTTCTGTCACTTATTTTCTGGGTTGATAGGCGGCCATTTTGTGACTTGTGGTGCACCAGAAGAAGCTGCCACCAAGTCCATCAATCCATCAATACTAGTTTTTTTTTTTTTTGCTATATTCTACATCAGGGGCTTGGCTGTGCTAATTGTCAACCCTAGAAACTCAGGATAGCAATTTCTATATTTTATTAAGGGGTTAAATACAATTGCCCAAATACCAATCCCCTAAATCTGGTGTTCCAGCTTTGGTTAGACAAGTATAATACTGTCTGCTGTCTGGCAAAGGATAGATTATTTTCTGGGGTTAAATTCAATTGCCAAAATAGCAATACCATAAATCAGTGGTTTCAGCTGTGGCTGGCAAAATAGAATAGTGTCCGAGGTAACGCACACACGTACAGACGCACGTACACGATTCTTGAATAGTTGTATTATCGCGATAATAAAACTAACAGTGTAAAGTTGACTGTATTGCTCTAAGTTATATTCGCGTACGAATGTAACTTCTATTACAGCACACCAATACTAAAACTGACTAAGAGACAGCTTTAAGTTCTATTCGAACGCGATTGCAACTTTGGAACTTAAAGTGGTGTACGATTTTAAAAGTTGAGTACTAAAAGTTGGAATCGCAATGCGATTCTTATGTATTTGCTTAATCGCATTGCGATTACAACTTTGAGCTACCGATCACCATGGGAACGCCTCCTCCAGTAGAATGTACTGTCGGATGTGAGAATTAAGTTGAAATCGCAATGCGATTATTACTATATCTGCTTAATCGCATTGCCGTTTCAACTTAGCATTGCTAAATAATTCCATCCATATTGGTTAACTTACTGACTCAGTAAGTTAACGATATGGATGGAATTATTTAGCAATGCTAAGTTGAAATCTCAATGCGATTAAGCTAAATATATAAGAATCGCATTGCGATTTCAACTTAATTCTCAGATCCGACAGTACATTCTACTGGAGGAGGCGTTCCCATGGTGATCGTTAGCTCAAAGTTGTAATCGCAATGCGTTTATTGCAGTATATTATCCCTCTGGGTGTCTTTTACAGCCTTTTTAGTACCCAAAAGTTCGGGTCCCCATTGACTTCTATGGGGTTCGGGTTCGGGATGAAGTTCGGGTTGAGTTCGGATCACGAACCCGGACATTTTCCGGAAGTTCGGCCGAACCTCTCGAACCCTAACATCCAGGTGTTCGCTCATCTCTAATTATAAATAATGAAAGGTATTTGGGAATGTATTTATAACAAAGTAATATTTAAGTATTTTCATTTTATTCCCTGAGAACCCCTTTAAGTTCACACACTTGGGCATACAGTTACGCCCAAACTTTTACTGGAGGCTGTTACACTATAAAGTGTCATAGCCCCAGATCCTGCATTCTTCCCAACAGAGGGGACACAGGAGCAGCTAGCAAGGGACCAATTAGAGCGGTCCCTTGTTAGCAATTATTCTGATTGGTTAGTCTGTACAGCAGCCCGATGGTTACTATGGCAGCCAGATGCCTTACAAAGATGTCTGGGCTTGCCATGTATCTAGGCCTGACAGACCTTGAGGGTCTGATCAGCCTTAGAATCAGTGTAAAATTGACAATTCATTCCCTTACAATACATTGCAATAGACTATTGTAATGTATTGTATAGCAATCAGTACTACTGGATCTTCAAGATCCAAGTGGGACTTGGTAAAAAAAATATATTTAAAAAAGATAAAATAAGAATAAATAAATAAAAATTTAAATAAAGGAAATAAATAGAATTTTTCCATATCTGCTCATTAATAATTAAAACATGAAAAAATAAACTACACATTATTGGTATTGCCACGTCTGTAATTACCTTATCGATAAAGGGATCATATTATTTATCCTGAGTGGTGAACGCCATAAAAATAAATTAAAATTAATGAGGGAATTTCTGTTTTTGTCACCTCACCTCACTTCACAAAAAATGGAATAAAAAGTGATCAAAAAGTCATATGTAAAAACTGGTAAAACTGTAAAATGGTACCAATAAAAACTACATATATTCCCACAAAAGACAAGCCCTCACACAGATAGGTTGATGGAAAAATAAAAAGTTATGGGCATTAGATATGACTAGAAATGAGCGAATCGAAGCTGACGAAGTGGAATTCGATCTGAACTTCAGAAATAATTCGATTAGCAGCGAATCCGAATTTCCTCATGCTTTGCAGTAACGAATCACATTTTTTCCTAAAATGGCTGCTACACATGTGAGGACATGGAGCAATGTACTCTAGGAAGGCAGGGTCACCCAAAATGCCATGCATGCAGCCAATCAGCAGCTAGTCAGCCCTGTGATGTCACAGCCCTATAAATAGCCTCAGCCATCTTGGATTCTGCCATTTTCCAGTGTACTTAGTGCAGGGAGAGATGTCAGCAGGCGCTAGTGACAGTGCTAGAATTTTTTTTATTGTGCTAAAGTTCAGGGAAAGATTATTCAAGGTGTAGGGAAAGGATAGGGAGGAATCTTTCCACAGCAGTTATGTAGAACAGGGTTCAGTGTCAGAGGTTACATGCTGGGTAATAGGAACAATTGTATTACACCTTGCTACACTGACTGGGGACCCAAATTGCCATTATACAGCTCTATAATTCCAAACTGTAATTAAAATTGTTCTTGTTATTGGGGTGCAAGTGCTGTTTGATACAGCCATTAACAGGATTTATTACAAGGAAATATTTATATGTCTTATTTGCCCTTGTGCGGTGCAGTTATACATTCTAAAGCATTTTTTGGCTTGCATTAGTGGGAAAAAAGGGCTTATTAACAGTTGTGTCGTGAAGTGTGAATATTACAGCCCTTTTTTTCGTGTATTAGTGGCAAAAGAAAAATATATTTGCCATTCAGCAGTGTAGTTATATGTTCTAAGGCTCTTTTTGTCTTGTATTAGTGGCAAAATTAAAATATATTTGCCATTCAGCGGTGCAGTCATATATTCTAGAGCCTTTTGTGTCGTGTATAAGTGGAAAAAATAAAAATATATTTGCCGTTCAGCGGTGCAGTTATATTTTCTAAAGCCTTTTGTGTCGTGTATAAGTGGAAAAAAGAAACATATATTTGCCGTTTAGCAGTGCAGTTATATATTTTAAAGCCTTTTCTGTCGTGTATAAGTGGAAAAAAATAAGGGCCTATTTGCCGTTCAGCGGTGCAGTTATTAGTTCTAATTCCTTTTTTGTCGCGTATAAGTGGAAAAAAAATATTTGCTGCTCGGCGCTGCAGTTATATGTTCTACAAACTTTTGTGTCATGAATAAGTGGTGTGGTGGTCTGTTGCCCAGCTCCCCTTTCCAGGGGTGAAAAGGCAGGGGGATTAGTCAGATATCTACCGCAAGGAGACCTCAGGAGCCCGAAGTGCAGTTACACTGGCATCCTGCCAGCTTTATTTCACAGGTTGAACAAAACACAAATCATAAACAGAACACCTAGCCTTGTCCAGGCTCTAACTAAACAATAGTTCCCTCTCTAGGACGTGGCTGTGCTAACCTCAGCCCACGCAAAATAACCACGCAGTCTGAACAGCAACCTGTGGTACTTGCAGTTTTTCGGCTCTGGACCTTCAGAGGTTCCTCAGTGAGATGTGGCTTCTCCAGCTCCTGGGGAGTTCTGAGCAAACCTTTTTGCCAGCCCAGTTATCTAGCAACCCCCCATGTGCAGCTCAACAGGACCCAGGCTTAGGTTTTTAACCCTTTCCCTAAATAGCTTTCTTCAGCCCATGCTAGGAACCTGGGAGACACATATACACCCTCAATTACCTCACCCTGTGAGACACCACAGTGGACAAAAGAAAAATATATTTGCCGTTCAGCGTGGAAAAAAGAAATATATATTTGCTATTCAGTGGTGAAGCTATATATTCTAAAGCCTTTTGTGTCGTGTATAAATTGAAAAAATAAGAGCCTTTTTGCCGTTCAGCGATGCAGTTATATATTCTAAAGCCTTTTGTGTCGTGTATAAGTGGAAAAAATAAACATATATTTGCCGTTCAGCAGTGCAGTTATATATTTAAAGCCTTTTCTGTCGTGTATAAGTGGAAAACAATAAGGGCCTATTTGCCGTTCAGTGGTGCAGTTATTAGTTCTAAATCCTTTTTTGTCGTGTACAAGTGGAAAAAAATATTTGCTGTTCGGCGCTGCAGTTATATGTTCTACAAACTTTTGTGTCATGAATAAGTAGAAAAAAGAAAAATATATTTGCCGTTTAGCGTGGAAAAAAGAAATATATATTTGCCATTCAGTGGTGAAGCTATATATTCTAAAGCCTTTTGTGTCGTGTATAAATTGAAAAAATAAGAGCCTATTTGCCGTTCAGCGATGCAGTTGTATGTTCTAAAGCCTTTTGTGTCCTGTATAAGAGGAAAAAAGAAAAATCCATTTCCCGTTCAGCGGTGCAGTTATATATTGTAATGACTTTTGTGTCGTGTATAAGTGGAAAAAAATAAGGGCCCATTTGCCGTTTACCGGTGCATTTCTATGTTCTAAAGCCTTTTGTGTCATTTATAAGTGGGAAAAAAATATTTGCTGTTCAGCGGTGCAGTTATATGTTCTACAAACTTTTGTGTCATGTATAAGTGGAAAAAAGAAAAATATATTTGCCGTTCAGCGTGGAAAAAAGAAAAATATATTTGCCGTTCAGCAGTGCAGCTATTTATTGTAAAGCCTTTTGTGTTGTGTATAGGTGGAAAAAATAAGGGCCTATTTGCCGTTCAGCGGTGCAGTTATATGTTCTAAAGCATTTTGTGTCATGTATAAGTGGAAAAAAGAAAAATATATTTGCCGTTCAGCAGGGCAGTCATATATTCTAAAGACTTTTGTGCGTGTATAAGTGGAAAAGTGGACATTTTTTTGTGAAACAGCCTTTTTTTGGGATAATTGATGGATGATTGTAGACTTTCTTCTGTATGAACCAAATTACGTCGATTAGCCACTCAGTGGTGAAATTTGTTTGTGATACAGCCTTTTTTAGGAAAATTGGTCGGTTGCTTTAACTATGGTTAAGGACAATACATATCCTTTATGGCCCACTGGGTAAATGTAGTTCCTGCTCAGCCACACCAGCAACTTGGCCAGGTGACGCCGCTTCTGCCTCCACGTTTTCACGCCGTTGGTCCTACGACAATATCCTCCTCTGTCTCCATATCCTCCACAGTGTCCTCAGCCTCCACTGCAGGGACAAATCACATTGCCCCTCCAGATTACCACATGTGCAGGGCACAATGGTGTTACACTGTTCTGCACCTCGTTTGCCTGGGTGAACGGAGTCACACAGGGGAGGAACTGCTCCATGTCCTTCATCAAAAATTCGAATCCTGGCTTTCGACGCGACAACTAAAAATCGGAAAAATGGTGACCGACAACGGGAAGAACATGGTGCCGGCGCTTCATCAAGATGGGCTGAGTCATGCGCCCTGCGTGGCACATGTGTTCAATCTGGTTGTCAAACGGTTCCTAAAGTTTTCCACCCATCAGCAAGACATCCGAAAAATGGCCAGGAAACTTTGCATGCACTTCAGCCACTTGTACATCGCAAAGCACACCCTCCTTGAGCTGCAGCGACAGAACGGCATCCCCCAACATAGGCTGATATGCTATGTTTCCACCCGTTGAAATTCGGCCCTTTATATGTTGGACCGACTATACGAACAGAGAAAGGCCATAAGCGATTTCTTGATGATCCAAGTGGACAGGAGTACTTCCCTGTGTAACTTAGATGTCAGCCAGTGGCAGCTCATGCGTGACACCTGCCGTTTGCTCAGGCCTTTTTGATTAGGCCAAGTTATTTTTCTGTCGCCAGGACTATGGGACGAACAACGTCATTCCATTGCTTATGTCCTGGAACACGTGCTAGTAAATCAGGCTGATCGGGGGACTGGAGATGTGGCACCTAGATCTCATGGCCACATGAGTCCTGTGGGGGCTAAACCGGAGGAGGAGTTGGAGGAGGACATTGGAGCACAAGCAATTTCTACCGAAATGGGTGGTTTTTACACACAGGTGACAGGAGATGAAGAGCAGGAGCATCTAGAGGAGCTACAGGTTGATGACGAAAACGAGGCAGAGGACCCAGACACACCATGGCAGTATGCAGTGGAGATGGAGGCAGGGAGTCCCTCCAAGTCACTTGCAAAAATGGCCCAATGCATGCTTACTTGCTTGTGTACTGGCAGCCGAATTTTCATCATTTGGCAGAGGAATGACTCCACCCTGTTGGACCCTCACTACCCGTCCAAAATCGGGGCCTTTTTTACACTCGCTGAGAGGGAGGACAAATTGAACTACTATAAAGACATCCTATGTAGTCAGCTGGCCGCTGCCTATCTGCTCCATCCATCCATCCATCCTCTTGCAGGTCTGACCAGGGGGCTCTCTGCACTCACATTTCTCTGCCATGCCTGCGGCGGGGGGGGGGGGGGGCCTGGTAGGAGCAGTTTCAGCTCCATCAGCAACAACTTGAGTCTAGAATTGCTGATGAGCAGCTTTTTTCACCCGCTTAGTGAAGAAACTACTGAAAAGCAGCAGCAGCAGCTAGACCTGAATAATTGGAGAGCATAATTGGACAGCAGCCTGCCACCCCACATTGAAAATCTGTTGGACTAGCCAAATTGGATTTGTCGCCCCAACTAGCTGAGTTTGCCCTGGAAAAGCTGTCCTGCCAGGCCAGTAGTGGTTGCATCAGAGTGGGTGTTTAGTGCAGCGGGGGCCATAGTTACCCCAAGAAGAACTCACTTGTCCACCCAAAATGTGCAGAGACTGACCTTTATCAAGATGAATCAAGCATGCAACAGCCAGGATTTCCACCCACCAATGCCTGATGCATCAGACTAGATCATCCATGGTGCCACACCAACACTTTGACAAAAGAGACCGGTGTCTTGTGGGTGGCTACCTGTCTCAGCTACTATTCTGATGCTGCCACCCGCCTGATGTCACACATCTGATGTCAAGTGCTCATTATTTCACCTACCATCCTCACCTGGTACTCGTATTACCACCCACCTCCACACTCTGTCACCGGTACACTCTGTGGTCTACTGACTAGTGATGAGTGGGAGGTGCCATATTAGATTTCGCGATATTTCGCGAATATTCGATTGAATATTCATCATATATTCGTCGAAATTGAATATTCGTCATTATTTTATATATTGCGAATGTTACGCAAATTTATATTCGCATTGCGAATTAAACTTAGAGCTGGGTTCCTAATGGTTGTCAACCATTAGGAACTCAGCTCTAAGTTTAATTCTCCATGCGATTAATATAACCTGTATTACTCGCATTGCGAATTCAACTTAGAGCTGGGTTCCTAATGGCTGTATTGCTAGAATATAACGAATATCACGAATATAGCACTATATATATAGCACTATAATCTTCGTTATATTCTAACAACGACCATTAGGAACTCAGCTCAAAGTTTCATTCGCGAAGCGAACATATACTCGCATTGCGAATTTATCTTAGAGCTAAGTTCCTAATAGTTGTATTGCTAGAATATAACGAAGATGACGAATATCACGAATTCACGAATATAGCACTATATTCTCAATCTTCGTTATATTCTAGCAATACAGCCATTAGCAACTCAGCTCTAAGTTTCATTCGCGAAGCGAACATATACTCGCATTGCGAATTTATCTTAGAGCTAAGTTCCTAATGGTTGTATTGCTAGAATATAACGAAGATGACGAATATAACGAATTCATGAATATAGCACTATATTCTCAATCTTCGTTATATTCTAGCAATACAGCCATTAGCAACTCAGCTCTAAGTTTCATTAGCGAAGCGAACATATACTCGAATTGAGAACTGATCTTAGAGCTAAGTTCATAATGGTTGTATTGCTAGAATATAACGAAGACGACAAATATCACGAATTCACGAATAAAGCACTATAGTCTCAATCTTCGTTATATTCTAGCAACAACTATTAGGAACTCAGCTCTAAGTTGAATTCGCAATGCGATTAATATAACCTGTATTGCTTGCATTGCGAATTCATCTTAAAGCTGGGTTCCTAATGGTTGTATTGCTAGAATATAACGAATATCGCAATGCGAATAATTCAGGTTATATTAATCGCATTACGATTACAACTTAGTCAAATTTGTGAGATCGTGATTCTCACATCCGACAGTACATTTTAGCATGGCGGCGTTCCCATGCACACAGGAAGTCGGCAGAAGTGGCAACGGGCATTGACTGGAGCGGGCAGGGAACCAGGAATCCTCCCGACCGATATTCGCAATAAAAATTCGCTATTCGATTATTCGCGCTCAACACTACTACTGACGCTGCTGCCACCTCCTCGCTATGTCACCTTGCCACTCTATGGTCTCCTTATGCTGCTGCCACCTCCACACTATGTCACCCTGCAACTCTGTGGTCTCCTGATGCTGCTGTCAACTCCAAACTATGTCACCTTGCCACGCTGTAGTCTCCTGATGCTGCTGCCACCTCCATACTATGTCATATTGCCACTCTGTGGTCTCTTGATGCTGCTGCCACCTCCACACTATGTCACCTTGCCACTCTGTGTTCTCCTGGTGCTGCTGCCACCTCCACAATATGTCATCTTGCCACTCTGTGGTCTCCTGATGCTGCTGCTACCTCAACACTATGTCACCTTGCAACTTTGTGGCCTCCTGATGAGGCTGCTGCCACCTCCACACTCTGTCATTGTGCTACTTTGTGGCCTCCTGATGCTGCCTCCACACTTTCATTGTCACGACCCTTAGTGAGGAATTGAATTGTTTGCACCGCATGCGGTTGCAAGCGGCAAGGTTTTGTGGTTGCCGCATGTGAGGGCTGTTTCGTTGTAGGCTCACGTGCGGTTGCCGCTGGCAACTTGGTGGGTTTAGCATGCGACACACACTTCCCATTTAATTTGGTGTCTTCCCCATTTTGGTGTGCACGGGGCTAATGTTTTGGTGGGTGTGCTAGGTGTGGTGGGTGTGACCTCAGGTCTCTTTATATGTTGTTGTGTTGGAGCCTGAGGTCATGATGTTTGTTTTTCAGCTTGGTGTTGGAGCTCTGCTCCCTGGCTGAGTGTTCCTTACCTGTGTGAGCCACCCTTGGTTATCATCAAGGTCCCTTGGCATTGTCTGTGTGGTTTCTTGTTGTGTTCCTCCTTTTCCCTTCCACACCTTGTGTGTCGTTTCTGGTGTGGTTTGTTTGGTGGTTTATCTCCTCCGGAAGGGGTTTGAATTCACGGAGGGGTCTAAGCAATATCCAGAAAGTGTGCTGCCCTGCCTGGAGTCCCCCATGCATCTGGTGTCCGTATGGGATCCAGGAATATCTGGCATTGGTGGTCTTCTTTGCTTCGGCAGGTAAGTGTGGGTATTTTGGATTGTTGGTTTTCCCTGTTCACTTACCTGCCGTGCAGGCTTGCACATAGTTTGGTCTCTGGCTGCTACTGGGCCTCTGGAGACGCCTGCTCATCCCTGGTCTAGGATGAGCGGGTGGTCTCTGCCCTGTCACCATCTTTAGGGCAAAGCAGGGATTCCTGCTCATCGCTCATGATTAGAGATGAGCGAACACCTGGAAGTTCGGGTTCGGGAAGTTCGGCCGAACTTCACTAAAATGTTCGTGTTTGGGATCCGAACTTGACCCGAACTTTATCCCGAACCCCATTGAAGTCAATGGGGACACGAACTTTTAGGCACTAAAAAGGCTGTAAAATAGTCCAGGAACGGGCTAGAGGGCTGCCAAAGGCAGCAAAATGTAGGCAAATCCACTGCAAACAAATGTGGATAGGGAAATGAATTAAAATAAAATAAATAAAATTTAACCAATATCAATTGGAGAGAGGTCCCACTGCAAGGAATCATGCGTCATATCACCCACTACTGGAGAACGCCACTTTCAGTTATTTCAGCCCAGACCGAGGATACAGGTCCCACATCAAGGAATCATGAGTCATATCACCCACCAATGGAGAAGGCCACTCAGTTATTTCGGCCCCAACACCCAGACAGAGGAGAGATGTCCCACAGGAAGGAATCATGCGTCATATCACCCACCACTGGAGAAGGCCACTTAGTTATTTCGGCCCCAGCACCCAGACAGAGGAGAGAGGTCCCACAGCAAGGAATCATGCGTCATATCACCCACCACTGGAGAAGGCCACTCAGTTATTTCGGCCCCAACACCCAGACAGAGGAGAGATGTCCCACAGCAAGGAATCATGCATCATATCAACCACCACCGGAGAAGGCCACTCTCAGTTATTTCGGCCCAGCACCCAGACAGAGGAGAGAGGTCCCACAGCAAGGAATCATGCGTCATATCAACCACCACCGGAGAAGGCCACTCTCAGTTTTTTTGGCCCAGCACCCAGACAGAGGAGAGAGGTCCCACAGCAAGGAATCATGCGTCATATCAACCACCACCGGAAAAGGCCACTCTCAGTTGTTTCGGCCCAGCACCCAGACAGAGGAGAGAGGTCCCACAGCAAGGAATCATGCGTCATATCAACCACCACCGGAGAAGGCCACTTTAAGTTATTTCGGCCCACCCCCCAGACAGAGGAGAGAGGTCCCACAGCAAGGAATCATGCATCATATCACCCACCAATGGAGAAGGCCACTCAGTTATTTCGGCCCCAACACCCAGACAGAGGAGAGATGTCCCACAGCAAGGAATCATGCATCATATCAACCACCACCGGAGAAGGCCACTCTCAGTTATTTCGGCCCAGCACCCAGACAGAGGAGAGAGGTCCCACAGCAAGGAATCATGCGTCATATCAACCACCACCGGAGAAGGCCACTCTCAGTTTTTTCGGCCCAGCACCCAGACAGAGGAGAGAGGTCCCACAGCAAGGAATCATGCGTCATATCAACCACCACCGGAAAAGGCCACTCTCAGTTGTTTCGGCCCAGCACCCAGACAGAGGAGAGAGGTCCCACAGCAAGGAATCATGCGTCATATCAACCACCACCGGAGAAGGCCACTTTAAGTTATTTCGGCCCAGCACCCAGACAGAGGAGAGAGGTCCCACAGCAAGGAATCATGCATCATATCAACCACCACCGGAGAAGGCCACTCTCAGTTATTTGGGCCCAGCACCCAGACAGAGGAGAGAGGTCACACAGAAAGGAATCATGTGTCATATCACCCACCACTGGAGAAGGCCACTTTCAGTTATTTCAGCGCAGCACCCAGACAGAGGATACAGGTCCCACATCAAGGAATAATACGCAATATCACCCACCACTGGAGAAGGCCACTCAGTTATTTCGGCCCCAGCACCCAGACAGAGGAAAGATGTCCCACAGCAAGGAATCATGCGTCATATCACCCACCACTGGAGACGGCCACTTTCAGTTATTTCAGCGCAGCACCCAGACCGAGGATACAGGTCCCACATCAAGGAATAATGCGTCATATCACCGACCACTGGAGAGAGCCACTCAGTTATTTCGGCCCCAGCACCCAGACAGAGGAGAGATGTCCCACAGCAAGGAATCATGCGTCATATCACACACCACTGGAGACGGCCACTTTCAGTTATTTCAGCCGAGCACCCAGACCGAGGATACAGGTCCCACATCAAGGAATCCTGCGTCATATTACCCACCACTGGAGAAGGCCACTCAGTTATTTCGGCCCCAGCACCCAGACAGAGGAGAGATGTCCCACAGGAAGGAATCATGCATCTTTTCAATCACCACCGGAGAAGGCCACTCTCAGTTATTTCGGCCCAGTACCCAGAATGAGGAGAGATGTCCCACAGCAAGGAATCATGCGTCATATCAACCACCACCGGAGAAGGCCACTCTCAGTTATTTCGGCCCAGCACCCAGACAGAGGAGAGAGGTCCCACAGCAAGGAATCATATGTCATATCAACCACCACCGGAGAAGGCCACTTTCAGTTATTTCAGCCCAGCACCCATACCGAGTATACAGGTCCCACATCAAGGAATCATGCGTCATATCACACACCACTGGAGAAGGCCACTCAGTTATTTCGGCCCCAACACCAAGACAGAGGAGAGATGTCCCACAGGAAGAAATCATGCGTCATATCAACCACCACTGGAGAATGCCACTCTCAGTTATTTCGGCCCAGCAAAAAGACAGAGGCGAGAGGTCAAACAGCAAGGAATCATGCGTCATATCACCCACGACTGGAGAAGGCCACTTTCAGTTATTTCAGCCCAGAACCCAGACCAAGTATACAGGTCCCACATCAAGGAATCATGCGTTATATCACCCACCACTGGAGAAGGCCACTCAGTTATTTCGGACCCAGCACCCAGACAGAGGAGAGATGTTCCACAGGAAGGAATCATGCGTCATATCACCCACCATTGGAGAAGGCCACTCAGTTATTTCTGCCCCAGCACCCAGACAGAGGAGAGAGGTCCCACAGCAAGGAATCATGCGTCATATCACCCACCACTAGAGAAGGCCACATTCAGTTATTTCGGCCCAGCACCCACACCGAGGATACAGGTCCCACATCAAGGAATCATGAGTCATATCACCCACCACTGGAGAAGGCCACTCAGCTATTTCGGCCCCAGCACCCAGACAGAGGAGAGATGTCCCACAGGAAGGAATCATGCGTCATATCAACTACCAACAGAGAAGGCCACTCTCAGATATTTCGGCCCAGCTCCCAGACAGAGGAGAGAGGTCCCACAGCAAAAAATCATGCGTCATACCAACCACCACCGGAGAAGGCCACTCTCAGTTATTTCGGGCCAGCACCCAGACAGAGGAGAGAGGTCCCACAACAAGGAATCATGCGTCATATCAACCACCAAATGAGAAGGCCAATCTCAGTTATATCGGCCCAGCACCCAGACAGAGGGGAGAGGTCCAACAGCAAGGAATCATGCGTCATATCAACCACAACCGGAGAAGGCCACTTTCAGTTATTTTGGCCCAGCACCCAGACAGAGGAGAGAGGTCCCACTGCAAGGAATCATGCGTCATATCACCCACCACTGTAGAACGCCACTTTCAGTTATTTCAGCCCAGCACCCAGACCGAGGATACAGGTCCCACATCAAGGAATCATGAGTCATATCACCCACCAATGGAGAAGGCCACTCAGTTATTTCGGCCCCAACACCCAGACAGAGGAGAGATGTCCCACAGGAAGGAATCATGCGTCATATCACCCACCACTGGAGAAGGCCACTTAGTTATTTCGGCCCCAGCACCCAGACAGAGGAGAGAGGTCCCACAGCAAGGAATCATGCGTCATATCACCCACCACTGGAGACGGCCACTTTCAGTTATTTCAGCCGAGCACCCAGACCGAGGATACAGGTCCCACATCAAGGAATCCTGCGTCATATTACCCACCACTGGAGAAGGCCACTCAGTTATTTCGGCCCCAGCACCCAGACAGAGGAGAGATGTCCCACAGGAAGGAATCATGCGTCTTTTCAATCACCACCGGAGAAGGACACTCTCAGTTATTTTGGCCCAGTACCCAGAATGAGGAAAGATGTCCCACAGCAAGGAATCATGCGTTATATCACCCACCATTGGAGAAGGCCACTCAGTTATTTCTGCCCCAGCAACCAGACAGAGGAGAGAGGTCCCACAGCAAGGAATCATGCGTCATATCACCCACAACTAGAGAAGGCCACATTCAGTTATTTAGGCCCAGCACCCAGACCGAGGATACAGGTCCCACATCAAGGAATCATGAGTCATATCACCCACCAATGGAGAAGGCCACTCAGTTATTTCGGCCCCAACACCTAGACAGAGGAGAGATGTCCCACAGGAAGGAATCATGCGTCATATCACCCACCACTGGAGAAGGCCACTTAGTTATTTCGGCCCCAGCACCCAGACAGAGGAGAGAGGTCCCACAGCAAGGAATCATGCGTCATATCACCCACCACTGGAGACGGCCACTTACAGTTATTTCAGCCCAGCACCCAGACCGAGTATACAGGTCCCACATCAAGGAATCATGCGTCATATCACCCACCACTGGAGAAGGCCACTCAGTTATTTCGGCCCCAACACCCAGACAGAGGAGAGATGTCCCACAGCAAGGAATCATGCATCATATCAACCACCACCGGAGAAGGCCACTCTCAGTTATTTCGGCCCAGCACCCAGACAGAGGAGAGAGGTCCCACAGCAAGGAATCATGCGTCATATCAACCACCACCGGAAAAGGCCACTCTCAGTTGTTTCGGCCCAGCACCCAGACAGAGTAGAGAGGTCCCACAGAAAGGAATCATGTGTCATATCACCCACCACTGGAGAAGGCCACTTTCAGTTATTTCAGCGCAGCACCCAGACCGAGGATACAGGTCTCACATCAAGGAATAATGAGTCATATCACTCAAAACTGGAGAAGGCCACTCAGTTATTTCGGCCCCAGCACCCAGACAGAGGAGAGATGTCCCACAGCAAGGAATCATGCGTCATATCACCCACCACTGGAGACGGCCACTTTCAGTTATTTCAGCGCAGCACCCAGACCGAGGATACAGGTCCCACATCAAGGAATCATGCGTCATATCACCCACCACTGGAGACGGCCACTTTCAGTTATTTCAGCCGAGCACCCAGACCGAGGATACAGGCCCACATCAAGGAATCCTGCATCATATTACCCACCACTGGAGAAGGCCACTCAGTTATTTCGGCCCCAGCACCCAGACAGAGGAGAGATGTCCCACAGGAAGGAATCATGCGTCTTTTCAATCACCACCGGAGAAGGCCACTCTCAGTTATTTCGGCCCAGTACCCAGAATGAGGAGAGATGTCCCACAGCAAGGAATCATGCGTCATATCAACATCCACCGGAGAAGGCCACTCTCAGTTATTTCGGCCCAGCACCCAGACAGAGGAGAGAAGTCCCACAGCAAGGAATCATATGTCATATCAACCACCACCGGAGAAGGCCACTTTCAGTTATTTCAGCCCAGCACCCATACCGAGTATAAAGGTCCCACATCAAGGAATCATGCGTCATATCACCCACCACTGGAGAAGGCCACTCAGTTATTTCGGCCCCAGCACCCAGACAGAGGAGAGATGTTCCACAGGAAGGAATCATGCGTCATATCACCCACCATTGGAGAAGGCCACTCAGTTATTTCTGCCCCAGCACCCAGAAAGAGGAGAGAGGTCCCACAGCAAGGAATCATGCGTCATATCACCCACCACTAGAGAAGGCCACATTCAGTTATTTCGGCCCAGCTACCCAGACCGAGGATACAGTTCCCACATCAAGGAATCATGAGTCATATCACCCACCACTGGAGAAGGCCACTCAGCTATTTCGGCCCAAGCACCCAGACAGAGGAGAGATGTCCCACAGGAAGGAATCATGCGTCATATCAACTACCAACAGAGAAGGCCACTCTCAGATATTTCGGCCCAGCTCCCAGACAGAGGAGAGAGGTCCCACAGCAAAAAATCATGCGTCATACCAACCACCACCGGAGAAGGCCACTCTCAGTTATTTCGGGCCAGCACCCAGAAAGAGGAGAGAGGACCCACAGCAAGGAATCATGCGTCATATCAACCACCAAATGAGAAGGCCACTCTCAGTTAAATCGGCCCAGCACCCAGACAGAGGGGAGAGGTCCAACAGCAAGGAATTATGCGTCATATCAACCACAACCGGAGAAGGCCACATTCAGTTATTTCGGCCCAGCACCCACACCGAGGATACAGGTCCCACATCAAGGAATCATGAGTCATATCACCCACCACTGGAGAACGCCACTTTCAGTTATTTCAGCCCAGCACCCAGACCGAGGATACAGGTCCCACATCAAGGAATCATGAGTCATATCACCCACCAATGGAGAAGGCCACTCAGTAATTTTGGCCCCAACACCCAGACAGAGGAGAGATGTCCCACAGGAAGGAATCATGCGTCATATCACCCACCACTGGAGAAGGCCACTTAGTTATTTCGGCCCCAGTACCCAGACAGAGATGAGAGGTCCCACAGCAAGGAATCATGCGTCATATCACCCACCACTGGAGACGGCCACTTACAGTTATTTCAGCCCAGCACCCAGTCCGAGTATACAGGTCCCACATCAAGGAATCATGCGTCATATCACCCACCACTGGAGAAGGCCACTCAGTTATTTCGGCCCCAACACCCAGACAGAGGAGAGATGTCCCACAGCAAGGAATCATGCGTCATATCAACCACCACCGGAGAAGGCCACTCTCAGTTATTTCGGCCCAGCACCCAGACAGAGGAGAGAGGTCCCACAGCAAGGAATCATGCGTCATATCACCCACCACTGGAGACGGCCACTTACAGTTATTTCAGCCCAGCACCCAGTCCGAGTATACAGGTCCACATCAAGGAATCATGCGTCATATCACCACCACTGAGAAGGCCACTCAGTTATTTCGCCACACCAGACAGAGGAGAGATGTCCCAGCAGGAATCATGCGTCATATCAACCACCACGGAGAAGGCCACTCTCAGTTATTTCGCTCAGCACCCAGACAGAGGGAGAGGTCCCACAGCAAGGAATCATGCGTCATATCACCCACCACTGGAGACGGCCACTTACAGTTATTTCAGCCCAGCACCCAGACCGAGTATACAGGTCCCACATCAAGGAATCATGCGTCATATCACCCACCACTGGAGAAGGCCACTCAGTTATTTCGGCACCAACACCCAGACAGAGGAGAGATGTCCCACAGCAAGGAATCATGCGTCATATCAACCACCACCGGAGAAGGCCACTCTCAGTTATTTCGGCCCAGCACCCAGACAGAGGAGAGAGGTCAAACAGCAAGGAATCATGCGTCATATCAACCACCAACAGAGAAGGCCACTCTCAGTTTTTTCGGCCCAACACCCAGACAGAGGAGAGAGGTCAAACAGCAAGGAATCATGCGTCATATCACCCACGACTGGAGAAGGCCACTTTCAGTTATTTCAGCCCAGAACCCAGACCAAGTATACAGGTCCCACATCAAGGAATCATGCGTTATATCACCCACCACTGGAGAAGGCCACTCAGTTATTTCGGCCCCAGCACCCAGACAGAGGAGAGATGTTCCACAGGAAGGAATCATGCGTCATATCACCCACCATTGGAGAAGGCCACTCAGTTATTTCTGCCCCAGCACCCAGACAGAGGAGAGAGGTCCCACAGCAAGGAATCATGCGTCATATCACCCACAACTAGAGAAGGCCACATTCAGTTATTTCGGCCCAGCACCCAGACCGAGGATACAGGTCCCACATCAAGGAATCATGAGTCATATCACCCACCACTGGAGAAGGCCACTCAGCTATTTCGGCCCCAGCACCCAGACAGAGGAGAGATGTCCCACAGGAAGGAATCAAGCGTCATATCAACTACCAACAGAGAAGGCCACTCTCAGATATTTCGGCCCAGCTCCCAGACAGAGTAGAGAGGTCCCACAGCAAGAAATCATGCGTCATACCAACCACCACCGGAGAAGGCCACTCTCAGTTATTTCGGGCCAGCACCCAGACAGAGGAGAGAGGTCCCACAGCAAGGAATCATGCATCATATCAACCACCACCGGAGAAGGCCACTTTAAGTTATTTCGGCCCAGCACCCAGACAGAGGAGAAAGGTCTCACAGCAAGGAATCATGCATCATATCAACCACAACCGGAGAAGGCCACTTTCAGTTATTTCGGCCCAGCACCCAGACAGAGGAGAGAGGTCCCACAGCAAGGAATCATTCGTCATATCACCCACCACTGGAGAACGACACTTTCAGTTATTTCAGCCCAGCACCCAGACCGAGGATACAGGTCCCACATCAAGGAATCATGAGTCATATCACCCACCAATGGAGAAGGCCACTCAGTTTTTTCTGCCCCAACACCCAGACAGAGGAGAGATGTCCCACAGGAAGGAATCATGCGTCATATCACCCACCACTGGAGAAGGCCACTTAGTTATTTTGGCCACAGCACCCAGACAGAGGAGAGAGGTCCCACAGCAAGGAATCATGCGTCATATCAACCACGACCGGAGAAGGCCACTCTCAGTTATTTCGGCCCAGCACCCAGACAGAGGAGAGAGGTCCCACAGCAAGGAATCATGTGTCATATCACCCACCACTGGAGACGGCCACTTACAGTTATTTCAGCCCAGCACCCAGACCGAGTATACAGGTCAAACATCAAGGAATCATGCGTCATATCACCCACCACTGGAGAAGGCCACTCAGTTATTTCGGCCCCAACACCCAGACAGAGGAGAGATGTCCCACAGCAAGGAATCATGCGTCATATCAACCACCACCGGAGAAGGCCACTCTCAGTTATTTCGGCCCAGCACCCAGACAGAGGAGAGATGTCCCACAACAAATAATCATGCGTCATATCAACCACCACCGGAAAAGGCCACTCTCAGTTGTTTCGGCCCAGCACCCAGACAGAGGAGAGAGGTCCCACAGCAAGGAATCATGCGTCATATCAACCACCACCGGAGAAGGCCACTCTCAGTTATTTCGGCCCAGAACCCAGACAGAGGAGAGAGGTCCCTCAGAAAGGAATCATGCGTCATATCACTCACCACTGGAGAAGGCCACTTTCAGTTATTTCAGCGCAGCACCCAGACCGAGGATACAGGTCCCACATCAAGGAATAATGCGTCATATCACCCACCACTGGAGAAGGCCACTCATTTATTTCGGCCCCAGCACCCAGACAGAGGAGAGAGGTCCCACAGCAAGGAATCATGCGTCATATCACCAACAACTGGAGAAGGCCTCATTCAGTTATTTCAGCCCAGCACCTAGACCGAGAATACAGGTCCCACATCAAGGAATCATGAGTCATATCACCCACCAATGAAGAAGGCCACTCAGTTATTTCTGCCCCAACACCCAGACAGAGGAGAGATGTCCCACAGGAAGGAATCATGCGTCATATCACCCACCACTGGAGAAGGTCACTTAGTTATTTCGGCCCCAGCACCCAGACAGAGGAGAGAGGTCCCACAGCAAGGAATCATGCGTCATATCAACCACCACCGGAGAAGACCACTCTCAGTTATTTCGGCCCAGCACCCAGACAGAGGAGAGAGGTCCCTCAGAAAGGAATCATGCGTCATATCACCCACCACTGGAGATGGCCACTTTGAGTTATTTCAGCGCAGCTCCCAGACCGAGGATACAGGTCCCACATCAAGGAATAATGCGTCATATCACCCACCACTGGAGAGAGCTACTCAGTTAATTCGGCCCCAGCACCCAGACAGAGGAGAGATGTCCCACAGGAAGGAATCATGAGTCATATCAACCACCACCGGAGAAAGCCACTGTCAGTTATTTTGGCCCAGCACCCAGAATGAGGAGAGAGGTCCCACAGCAAGGAATCATGCGTCATATCACCCACCACTGGAGAAGGCCACTTTCAGTTATTTCAGCCCAGCACCCAGACCGAGGATACATGTCCCACTTCCAGGAATCATGCGTCATATCACCCACCACTGGAGAAGGCCACTCAGGTATTTCGGCCCCAGCACCCAGACTGAGGAGAGATGTCCCACAGGAAGGAATCATGCGTCATATCAACTACCAACAGAGAAGGCCACTCTCAGTTATTTCGGCTTAGCTCCCAGACAGAGGAGAGAGGTCCCACAGCAAGAAATCATGCGTCATACCAAATACCACCGGAGAAGGCCACTCTCAGTTATGTCGGCCCAGCACCCAGACAGAGGAGAGAGGTCCCACAGCAAGGAATCATGCGTCATATCAACCACCAAATGAAAAGGCCACTTTCAGTTATTTCAGCCCAGCACCCAGACCGAGGATACAGGTCCCACATGAAGGAATCATGAGTCATATCACCCACCTCTGGAGAAGTCCACTCAGTTATTTCGGCCCCGGCACCCAGACAGAGGAGAGATGTCCAACAGGAAGGAATCATGCGTCATATCACCCACCACTGGAGAAGGCCACTCAGTTATTTCGGCCCCAGCACCCAGACAGAGGAGAGAGGTCCCACAGCAAGGAATCATGCGTCATATCACCCACAACTGGAGCAGGCCACTTTCAGTTATTTCAGCCCAACACCCAGACCGAGGATACAGGTAACACATCAAGGAATTATGCGTCATATCACCCACCACTGGAGAAGGCCACTCAGTTATTTCGGCCCCAGCACCCAGACAGAGGAGAGAGGTCGCACAGCAAGGAATCATGCATCATATCAACCACCACAGGAGAAGGCCACACTCAGTTATTTCGGTCCCAGCACCCAGACAGAGGAGAGATGTCCCACAGGAAGGAATCATGATTCATATCGACCACCACCGAGACGGCCACATTCAGTTATTTCGGCTCAGCTCCCAGACAGAGGAGAGAGGTCCCACAGCAAGAAATCATGGGTCATACCAACCACCACCGGAGAAGGCCACTCTCAGTTATGTCGGCCCAGCACCCAGACAGAGGAGAGAGGTCCCACAGCAAGGAATCATGCGTCATATCAACCACCACCGGAAAAGGCCACTCTCAGTTATTTCGGCCCAGCACCCAGACAGAGGAGAGAAGTCCCACAGCAAGGAATCATGCGTCATATCAAAGACCACCGGAAAAGGCCACTTTCAGTTATTTCAGACAAGCACCCAGACAGAGGAGAGAGGTCTCACAGCAAAGAATCATGCATCATATCAACCACCACCGAAAAAGGCCACTCTCAGTTATTTAGGCCCAGCACCCAGACAGAGGAGAGAGGTCCCACAGCAAGGAATCATGCGTCATATCACCAACCACTGGAAAAGGCCACTTTCAGTTATTTCAGCCCAGCACCCAGACCGAGGATACAGGTCCCACATCCAGGAATCATGCTTCATATAACCCACCACTGGAGAAGGCCACTCAGGTATTTCGGCCCCAGCACCCAGACAGTGTAGAGATGTCCCACAGGAAGGAATCATGCGTCATATCAACTACAAACAGAGAAGGCCACTCTCAGTTATTTCGGCTCAGCTCCCAGACAGAGGAGAGAGGTCCCACAGCAAGAAATCATGCGTCATACCAACCACCACCGGAGAAGGCCACTCTCAGTTAAGTCGGCCCAGCACCCAGACAGAGGAGAGAGGTCCCACAGCAAGGAATCATGCGTCATATCAACCACCAAATGAGAAGGCCACTCTTAGTTATTTCGGCCCAGCACCCAGACAGATGAGAGAGGTCCAACCGCAAGGAATTATGCTTATATCAACCACCACCGGAGAAGGCCACTTTCAGTTATTTCGGCCCAGCACCCAGACAGAGGAGAGAGGTCCCATAGCAAGGAATCATGTATCATATCACCTACCACTGGAGAAGGCCACTTTCAGTTATTTCAGCGCAGCACCCAGACCGAGGATACAGGTCCCACAAGAAGGAATCATGAGTCATATCACCCACCACTGGAGAAGGCCACTTAGTTATTTCGGCCCCAGCACCCAGACAGAGGAGAGAGGTCCCACAGCAAGGAATCATACGTTATATCAACCACCACCGGAGAAAGCCACTTTCAGTTACTTCAGCCCAGCACCCAGAATGAGGAGAGATGTCACACAGCAAGGAATCATGCGTCATATCAACCACGACCGGAGAAGGCCACTCTCAGTTATTTCGGCCCAGCACCCAGAATGAGGAGAGATGTCCCACAGCAAGGAATCATGCGTCATATCAACCACCACCGGAGAAGGCCACTCTCAGTTATTTCGGCCCAGCACCCAGACAGAGGAGAGAGGTCCCACAGCAAGGAATCATACGTTATATCAACCTCCACCGGAGAAGGCCACTCTCAGTTATTTCGGCCCAGCACCCAGATAGAGGATAGAGGTCCCACAGCAGGGAATCATGCGTCATATTAACCACCACCGGAGAAGGACATATTCAGTTATTTCAGCCCAGCACCTAGACCGAGGATACAGGTCCCACATCAAGGAATCATGCGTCATATCACCCACCTCTAGAGAAGGCCACTTAGTTATTTCGGTCCAGCACCCAGACAGAGGAGAGAGGTCCCACAGCAAGGAATCATGCGTCATATCAACCACCACCGGAAAAGACCACTCTCAGTTATTTAGGCCCAGCACCCAGAATGAGGAGAGAGGTCCCACAGCAAGGAATCATGCGTCATATCAACCACCACCGGAAATGGCCACTCTCAGTTATTAAGGCCCAGCACCCAGACAGAGGAGAGAGGTCTCACAGCAAGGAATCATGCATCATATCAACCACATCCGGAGAAGGCCACTCTCAGTTATTTAGGCCCAGCACCCAGACAGAGGAGAGAGGTCCCACAGCAAGGAATCATGCGTCATATCACCCACCACTGGAGAAGGCCACATTCAGTTATTTCAGCCCAACACCCAGACCGAGGATACAGGTAACATATCAAGGAATCATGCGTCATATCACCCACCACTGGAGAAGGCCACTTTCAGTTTTTTCATCCCAGCACCCAGACCGAGGATACAGGTCCCACATCCAGGAATCATGCGTCATATCACCCACCAATGGAGAAGGCCAATCAGTTATTTCGGCCCCAGCACCCAGACAGAAGAGAGAGGTCCCACAGCAAGGAATCATGCGTCATATCACCACCACTGGAGAAGGCCACATTCAGTTATTTCAGCCCAACACCCAGACCGAGGATTCAGGTAACACATCAAGGAATCATACGTCATATCACCCTCCACTGGAGAAGGCCACTCAGTTATTTCGGCCCCAGCACCCAGAAAGAGGAGAGATATCCCACAGGAAGGAATCATGCGTCATATCAACTACCAACAGAGAAGGCCACTTTCATTTATTTCGGCCCAGCACCCAGACAGAGGAGAGAGATCCCACAGCAAGGAATCATGCATCATATCAACCACCACCGGAGAAGGCCACTCTCAGTTATTTAGGCCCAGCACCCAGACAGAGGAGAGAGGTCTCACAGAAAGGAATCATGTGTCATATCACCCACCACTGGAGAAGGCCACTTTCAGGTATTTCAGCCCAGCACCCAGACTGAGGATACAGGTCCCACATCAAGGAATAATGCGTCATATCACCCACCACTGGAGAAGGCCACTCAGGTATTTCGGCCCCAGCACCCAGACAGAGGAGAGATGTCCCACAGGAAGGAATCATGCCTCATTTCACCCACCACTGGAGAAGGTCACTCAGTTGCTTCGGCCCCAGCACCCAGACAGAGGAGAGAGGTCCCACAGCAAGGAATCATGCATCATATCACCAACCACTGGAGAAGGCCACATTCAGTTATTTCAGCCCAGCACCTAGACCGAGGATACAAGTCCCACATCAAGGAATCATGCGTCATATCACCCACCTCTAGAGAAGGCCACTTAGTTATTTCGGCCCCAGCACCCAGACAGAGGAGAGATGTCCCACAGCAAGGAATCATGCGTCATATCAACCACCACCGGAGAAGGCCACTCTCAGTTATTTCGGCCCAGCACCCAGACAGAGGGGAGAGGTCCAACAGCAAGGAATCATGCGTCATATCAACCACCATCGGAGAAGGCCACTTTCAGTTATTTCAGCCCAGCACCCAGACCGAGGATACAGGTCCCACATCAAGGAATCATGAGTCATATCACCCACCAATGGAGAAGGCCACTCAGTTATTTCGGCCCCAGCACCCAGACAGAGGAGAGATGTCCCACAGGAAGGAATCATGCGTCATATCAACTACCAACAGAGAAGGCCACTCTCAGTTATTTTGGCTCAGCTCCCAGACAGAGGAGAAAGGTCCCACAGCAAGAAATCATGCGTCATACCAACCACCACCGGAGAAGGCCACTCTCAGTTATGTCGGCCCAGCACCCAGACAAAGGAGAAAGGTCCCACAGCAAGGAATCATGCGTCATATCAACCTTCAAAAGGAGAAGGCCACTCTCAGTTATTTCGGCCCAGCACCCAGACAGAGGAGAGAGGTCCAACCGCAAGGAATCATGCGTCATATAAACCACCACCGGAGAAGGCCACTTTCAGTTATTTCGGCCCAGCACCCAGACAGAGGAGAGAGGTCCTATAGCAAGGAATCATGCATCATATCACCTACCACTGGAGAAGGCCACTTAGTTATTTCGGCCCCAGCACCCAGACCGAGGATACAGGTCCCACATGAAGGAATCATGAGTCATATCACCCACCACTGGAGAAGTCCAATCAGTTATTTCGGCCCCGGCACCCAGACAGAGGAGAGATGTCCCACAGGAAGGAATCATGCGTCATATCACCCACCACTGGAGAAGGCCACTTAGTTATTTCGGCCCCAGCACCCAGACAGAGGGGAGAGGTCCCACAGCAAGGAATCATGCGTCATATCATCCACCACTGGAGACGGCCACTTACAGTTATTTTAGCCCAGCACCTAGACCGAGGATACAGGTCCCACATCAAGGAATCCTGCGTCATATCACCCACCACTAGAGAAGGCCACTCAGTTATTTCGGCCCCAGCACCCAGACAGAGGAGATATGTCCCACATGAAGGAATAATGCATCGTTTCAATCACCACTGGAGAAGGCCACTTTCAGGTATTTCAGCCCAGCACCAAGACCGAGGATACAGGTCCCACATCAAGGAATAATGCGTCATATCACCCACGACTGGAGAATGCCACTCAGGTATTTTGGCCCCAGCACCCAGACAGAGGAGAGATGTCCCACAGGAAGGAATCATGCGTCATATCACTAACCACTGGAGAAGGCCACTCAGTTGCTTCGGCCCCTGCACGCAGACAGAGGAGAGAGGTTCCAAAGCAAGGAATCATGCGTCATATCAACCACAACCGGAGAAGGCCACTCTCAGTTATTTCGGCCCAGACAGAGGGGAGAGGTCCAACAGCAAGGAATCATGCGTCATATCAACCACCACTGGAGAAGGCCACTCTCAGTTATTTCGGCCCAGCACCCAGACAGAGGAGAGAGGTCCCACTGGAAGGAATCATGCGTCATATCAACTACCAACAGAGAAGGCCACTCTCAGTTATTTCGGCTCAGTTTCCAGACAGAGGAGAGAGGTCCCACAGCAAGGAATCATGCGTCATATCAACCACCAAAGGAGAAGGCCACTCTCAGTTATTTCGGCCCAGCACCCAGACAGAGGAGAGAGGTCCAACCGCAAGGAATCATGCGTCATATCAACCACCACCGGAGAAGGCCACTTTCAGTTATTTCGGCCCAGCACCCAGACAGAGGAGAGAGGTCCCATAGCAAGGAATCATGCATTATATCACCTACCACTGGAGAAGGCCACTTTCAGTTATTTCAGCCCAGCACCCAGACCGAGGATACAGGTCCCACATGAAGGAATCATGAGTCATATCACCCACCACTGTAGAAGTCCACTCAGTTATTTCGGCCCCGGCACCAAGACAGAGTAGAGATGTCCCACAGGAAGGAATCATGCGTCATATCACCCACCACTGGAGAAGGCAACTTAGTTATTTCGGCCCCAGCACCCAGACAGAGGAGAGAGGTCCCACAGCAAGGAATCATGCGTCATATCAACCACCACCGGCGATCGCCACTCTCAGTTATTTCGGCCCACCACCCAGACAGAGGAGAGAGGTCCAACAACAAGGAATCATGCGTGATATAAAACACCACCGGAGAAGGCCACTTTTAGTTATTTCGGCCCAACACCCAGACAAAGGAGAGAGGTCCCACAGCAAGGAATCATGCGTCATATCAACCACCACCGGAGAAAGCCACTCTCAGTTATTTCGGCCCAGCACCCAGACAGAGGAGAGAGGTCCCATAGCAAGGAATCATGCATCATATCACCCACCACTGGAGAAGGCCACTTTCAGTTATTTCAGACCAGCACCCAGACCGAGGATACAGGTCCCACAAGAAGGAATCATGAGTCATATCACCCACCACTGGAGAAGTCCACTCAGTTATTACGGCCCCGGCACCCAGACAGAGGAGAGATGTCCCACAGGAAGGAATCAAGCGTCATATCACCCACCACTGGAGAAGGCCACTTAGTTATTTCGGCCCCAGCACCCAGACAGAGGAGAGAGGTCCCACAGCAAGGAATCATACGTTATATCAACCACCACCGGAGAAGGCCACTTTCAGTTATTTCAGCCCAGCACCCAGAATGAGGAGAGATGTCCCACAGCAAGGAATCATGCGTCATATCAACCACCACCGGAGAAGGCCACTCTTAGTTATTTCGGCCCAGCACCCAGAATGAGGAGAGATGTCCCACAGCAAGGAATCATGCGTCATATCAACCACCACCGGAGAAGGCCACTCTCAGTTATTTTGGCCCAGCACCCAGACAGAGGAGAGAGGTCCCACAGCAAGGAATCATACGTTATATCAACCTCCACTGGAGAAGGCCACTGTCAGTTATTTCGGCCCAGCACCCAGATAGAGGATAGAGGTCCCACAGCAAGGAATCATGCGTCATATCAACCACCACCGGAGAAGGCCACTCTCAGTTATTTCGGCCCAGCACACAGACAGAGGAGAGAGGTCCCACAGCAAGGAATCATACGTCATATCAACCACCACCGGAAAAAGGCCACTCTCAGTTATTTAGGCCCAGCACCCAGAATGAGGAGAGAGGTCCCACAGCAAGGCATCATGCGTCATATCAACCACCACCGGAAAAGGCCACTCTCAGTTATTAAGGCCCAGCACCCAGACAGAGGAGAGAGGTCTCACAGCAAGGAATCATGCATCATATCATCCACAACCGGAGAAGGCCACTCTCAGTTATTTAGGCCCAGCACCCAGACAGAGGAGAGAGGTCCCACAGCAAGGAATCATGCGTCATATCACCCACCACTGGAGAAGGCCACATTCAGTTATTTCCGCCCAACACCCAGACCGAGGATACAGTTAACACATCAATGAATCATACGTCATATCACCATCCACTGGAGAAGGCCACTCAGTTATTTCGGCCCCAGCACCCAGAAAGAGGAGAGATGTCCCACAGGAAGGAATCATGCGTCATATCAAACACCACCAGAGAAGGCCACTTTCAGTTATTTCGGCCCAGCACCCAGACAGAGGAGAGAGATCCCACAGCAAGGAATCATACATCATATCAACCACCACAGGAGAAGGCCACTCTCAGTTATTTCGGCCCAGCACCCAGACAGAGGAGAGAGGTCCCACAGCAAGGAATCATGCGTCATATCAACCACCACCGTAAAAGGCCATTCTCAGTTATTTAGGCCCAGCACCCAGAATGAGGAGAGAGGTCCCACAGCAAGGAATCATGCGTCATATCACCCACCACTGGAGAAGGCCACATTCAGTTATTTCCGCCCAACACCCAGACCGAGGATACAGGTAACACATCAATGAATCATACGTCATATCACCCTCCACTGGAGAAGGCCACTCAGTTATTTCGGCCCCAGCACCCAGAAAGAGGAGAGATGTCCCACAGGAAGGAATCATGCGTCATATCAAACACCACCAGAGAAGGCCACTTTCAGTTATTTCGGCCCAGCACCCAGACAGAGGAGAGAGATCCCACAGCAAGGAATCATACATCATATCAACCACCACAGGAGAAGGCCACTCTCAGTTATTTCGGCCCAGCACCCAGACAGAGGAGAGAGGTCCCACAGAAAGGAATCATGCGTCATATCACCCACCACTGGAGAAGGCCACTTTCAGGTATTTCAGGCCAGCAACAAGACCGAGTATACAGGTCCCACATCAAGGAATAAAGCGTCATATCACCCACCACTGGAGAATGCCACTCAGGTATTTCGGCCCCAGCACCCAGACAGAGGAGAGATGTCCCACAGGAAGGAATCATGCCTCATATCACCCACCACTGGAGAAGGCCACTCAGTTGCTTCGGCCCCAGCACCCAGACAGAGGAGAGAGGTCCCACAGCAAGGAATCATGCGTCATATCACCAACCACTGGAGAAGGCCACATTCAGTTATTTCAGCCCAGCACCTAGACCGAGGATACAGGTCCCACATCAAGGAATCATGCGTCATATCACCCACCTCTAGAGAAGGCCACTCAGTTATTTCGGCCCCAGCACCCAGACAGAGGAGAGATGTCCCACAGGAAGGAATCATGCGTCATATCAACTACCACCGGAGAAGGCCACTCTCAGTTATTTTGGCCTAGCTCCCAGACAGAGGAGAGAGGTCCCACAGCAAGGAATCATGCGTCATATCAACCACAACCGGAGAAGGCCACTCTCAGTTATTTCGGCCCAGACAGAGGGGAGAGGTCCAACAGCAAGGAATCATGCGTCATATCAACCACCACTGGAGAATGCCACTCAGTTATTTCGGCCCCAGCACCTAGACAGAGGAGAGATGTCCCACAGGAAGGAATCATGCGTCATATCAACTACCAACAGAGAAGGCCACTCTCAGTTATTTCGGCTCGGCTTCCAGACAGAGGAGAGAGGTCCCACAGCAAGGAATCATGCGTCATATCAACCACCAAAGGAGAAGGCCACTCTCAGTTATTTCGGCCCAGCACCCAGACAGAGGAGAGAGGTCCAACCGCAAGGAATCATGCGTCATATCAACCACCACCGGAGAAGGCCACTTTCAGTTATTTCGGCCCAGCACCCAGACAGAGGAGAGAGGTCCCATAGCAAGGAATCATGCATCATATCACCTACCACTGGAGAAGGCCACTTTCAGTTATTTCAGCCCAGCACCCAGACCGAGGATACAGGTCCCACATGAAGGAATCATGAGTCATATCACCCACCACTGGAGAAGTCCACTCAGTTATTTCGGCCCTGGCACCAAGACAGAGGAGAGATGTCCCACAGGAAGGAATCATGCGTCATATCACCCACCACTGGAGAAGGCAACTTAGTTATTTCGGCCTCAGCACCCAGACAGAGGAGAGATGTCCCACAGCAAGGAATCATGCGTCATATCAACCACCACCGGCGATGGCCACTCTCAGTTATTTCGGCCCACCAACCAGACAGAGGTCCCACAACAAGGAATCATGCGTGATATAAAACACCACCGGAGAAGGCCAATTTTAGTTATTTCGGCCCAACACCCAGACAAAGGAGAGAGGTCCTACAGCAAGGAATCATGCGTCATATCAACCACCACCGGAGAAGGCCACTCTCAGTTATTTCGGCCCAGCACCCAGACAGAGGAGAGAGGTCCCACAGCAAGGAATCATGCGTCATATCACCCACCACTGCAGAAGGCCACTTTCATTTATTTTAGCACAGCACCCTGACCGAGGATACAGGTCCCACATCAAGGAATCATGCGTCATATCACCCACCACTGGAGAAGGCCACTCAGTTATTTCGGCCCCAGCACCCAGACAGAGGAGAGATGTCCCACAGGAAGGAATCATGCGTCATATCAACCACCACTGGAGAAGGCCACTCTCAGTTATTTCAGCCCAGCACCCAGACAGAGGAGAGAGGTCCCACAGCAAGGAATCATACGTCATATCACCCACCACTGGAGAAGGCCACTTTCAGTTATTTCAGCCCAGCACCCAGACCGAGGATACAGGTCCCCCATCAATGAATCAGGCGTCATATCACCCACCACTGGAGAAGGCCACTCAGTTTTTTCGGCCCCAGCACCCAGACAGAGGAGAGAGGTCCCACAGCAAGAAATCATGCGTCATATTACCCACCACTGGAGAAGGCCACTTTCAGTTATTACAGCCCAGCACCCAGACCGAGGATACAGGTCCCACATCAAGGAATCATGCTTCATATCACCCACCACTGGAGAAGGCCACTCAGTTATTTCGGCCCCAGCACCCAGACAGAGGAGAGATGTCCCACAGGAAGGAATCATGCGTCATATCAACCACAACCGGAGAAGGCCACTCTCAGTTATTTAGGCCCAGCACCCAGACAGAGGAGAGAGGTCCCACAGCAAGGAATCATGCGTCATATCACCCACCACTGGAGAAGGCCACATTCAGTTATTTCAGCCCAACACCCAGACTGAGGATACAGGTAACACATCAAGGAATCATGCGTCATATCACCCACCACTGGAGAAGGCCACTTTCAGTTTTTTCATCCCAGCACCCAGACCGAGGATACAGGTCCCACATCCAGGAATCATGCGTCATATCACCCACCAATGGAGAAGGCCAATCAGTTATTTCGGCCCCAGCACCCAGACAGAAGAGAGAGGTCCCACAGCAAGGAATCATGCGTCATATCACCACCACTGGAGAAGGCCACATTCAGTTATTTCAGCCCAGCACCCAGAATGAGGAGAGATGTCACACAGCAAGGAATCATGCGTCATATCAACCACCACCGGAGAAGGCCACTCTCAGTTATTTCGGCCCAGCACCCAGAATGAGGAGAGATGTCCCACAGCAAGGAATCATGCGTCATATCAACCACCACCGGAGAAGGCCACTCTCAGTTATTTCGGCCCAGCACCCAGACAGAGGAGAGAGGTCCCACAGCAAGGAATCATGAGTCATATCAACCACCAGCAGTTGGCACCTGTGATTTGTCATCATCAGAGACGTGCGGACTCCGATGAGGTGGTATTCCCATGTCCTCATCATCAGTAAACATTAGTGGTTGTGCATCAGTGCATTCTATGTCTTCCGCCACTGGGGAAGGGCTAGGTGGATTCCCTTGGGAAGCCCTGCCAGCAGAGTCTTCAAACAGCATAAGAGACTGCTGCATAACTTGAGGCTCAGACAGTTTCCCTGATATGCATGGGGGCGATGTGACAGACTGATGGGCTTGGTTTTCAGGTGCCACCTGTGCGCTTTCTGCAGAAGACCGGGTTCGGACTGTTCGAACTGTTTGCTCAACACTACTCATGATTCAAAAAAATGTGGTAAAACAAGAAAAAAAAATACAAATTTGGTATCACCATAATAATTTTATCAATTTACAGATTAAAATTAACATATCAAATATACCACATGAAGGACCTCATAAATAAATAAAAATAAAAAATACTGACAGAATTTAAATTTTTGCCCACTTCACCTCTTAAAAAGAAAATGAATCAAATAGCACTCAAAAAGTCGTATGTATACCAGAATGGTACCAATAGAAACTGCAGCTAGTTCTTCAAAAATGAGCCCCCAAACAGCTTAGTTAGCAAAAACTATAAAAGTTATAACCCTTAAAACAATTTCAGCAAATTCCATGTTAGAAAATACAGATGCTGCTCTTTCCTTTTGAACTCTGTCGTCTGCCCATACAGCAGTTTACCACCGCATATGGGGGTTTGCCATATTCAGGAAAAAATTCTGTGCATTTTCTTCTGCTACCCCTTAAGGACTATAGCAACATTTTCCTATAAAAATCTAAGTTTTTATTTTCACAGCCAATTGTTTCTAAATTCTATGAAATGCTTGTTGGGTCACTCCACCTCTCAATAAATTTCATTAGGTGTGTAGTTTCCAAAATGGGGTCACTTTTTGTGTGTTTCCTCAGGGTCCCTTCAAATGTGACCTCCAAAAACCATATGGTGATCTTTCCCTTCTGAACCCTGCTGTGTGCCCATGTAGAGATTTATGACCACATATGAAGTATTTCTGTAAACTGCAAAATCAGGGTAATATTGCAGTTATTTTGCTGTTAACTCTTACTGTGTTATAGTGAAAAAAATGGATTAAAATTAAAAATCTCCAAAAATTCTTGTGGAACATCTAATGGGTTAACAAAGTTGTAAAACCAGTTTTGAATAATTTGAGGGGGTTGGTTTCTAAAATGGGGTCATTTATGGGTGGTTTCTATTATGCAAGACCCTCAAAGAGACTTTAGAACTGAATTGGTCCTTAAAAAGGTCAGTTTTGAACATCTTAGAGAACATTTGAGAAATTACTTCTAAAAGTTTAAACCTTCTAAAGTCCTAAAAAATAAACACGTGTGGAATGTTAATTAAAAACTATTTAGTAGGTATCACTCTCTGTCTTAATGCGTACAAATTCAAATTTTTGAAATTGCAATTTTCCCAAATTTTATGTCAATTTTGAATTTTTCATAAAATAAAGGTAAAACATATTGACTTAAATTTACCCCTAACATGAAGTACAATGTGTCACAAGAAAAAAAACGAGAAAAAGTCTCAGAATCGTTTGGATTAGTAAAAGCATCATTTTATATGGTCATAAAGGAGAAAACTGGTTTGGTCGTAAAGGGGTTAAAAGATAAAATCATTCTAGGTGGTACAAGACCCCAGACATCCTCTATCGGAGGGGCTTAACGACGTTAAGAGAGTGCTGGAGGTGTGAGGCTGAAATAGGCACCTTGTCTAATATCTGGTGGGAATGTCCGAAGATTAAATCTTACTGGGAGACAGTTGAAGTGCTGTTGCGCAAACTTTCCACCCCGGACTTCAAACTTACATTAGACATAGTGGTCCTGGCCCTCCCGACACCCCAACACTCTCTGTCCAAAAGAAACATGCTTTCACATCTTTTAGCGGCTGCAAAGCTACTTATCCCCCTGCATTGGCTCGACACGAACCCACCCACTAAAGCGGAATGGATTGCCAAAGTGAACCAAATATGTACATTTGAGGAAATGTCAGGATGGATTAATAGGTCCCATGATAAATTCCTGAGGCTGTGGGAGCCCTGGAGATCACTAGCGGAGTCAAACTCTAGTTAATTACTATGTTTCATTATGGTTACTATGGTGGGAGGGACCCCCCCTCCCCCCCTGCCTTTATGGTGACTAAATTACTGTGATTAGCATCCCCCCCCTTCTTTCCCCCTCCCTACCTATCCTTCTCTTCCCCCTTGCTCTACATCTTTCTTCATCTCTCACTCTCTTCTCTCCTTCTTTGATTTCCTTTCTAGTCACTTCTTTAGTGACAAACCTATCAAGCATCCGTGTATATGAGGGCGCTGACACTGATGATCCTCCTGTATCAGTGCCCACTAAGCGGAAACTTCTAAACCAATTGTACTTTGCCAATGTCGTCACTGCTTTCTATTTTGGTACTTGTCTTTTTGCACTATATGACTACTTATGTATGCGTTCCAAAAAAAAAAAGATAAAATCATTATTTTCAAGAGAACTATACTCGCAAATGATCAACAAAATAGTTTAAGGGCAATCTTAAGCTTTGAATAGACAATATTATTTACATTTCTTTCAGGTAAATATTATAATAAATCAAACATTCTAGACCTCATGCTGTAATCAATCAATATATATTACAATTAACTGATTTGGAAAACCAGGTGAAAAACTGAGATATTCAGTTTATAAGTATGGATAAGGTGTCAGGAAGATTTATTACAGACCATACAATGGTCAATTGATTTCTTCTTTGTGTAATGAGTTTGTTTTACATGTTGTCATATATTAGGTTAACTTTCTATTAATTGATCTCACAAAACTATCTATGAAAGAGGAATCTAGAACACATCATGTAAATTCTTAACATACACATATTTTTACTGTGATTCTTTCACTATTCAAAACTGCAGTAATACCTACCTGCATTTTATTACTTATATTCTATTAAGGGGACCTTCACACTTGCGTTTGAAAGATCCGGCATCCAGTTCCATTGCCGGAATTGCATGCCGGATCCATCAAAATGCATGGAAACGTGTTTAGAAACACAACTGATCCGTCCTTCAGGCGTTGACATGGAATGCCTGATCCAGCGTTCCATGTGCGAACATTTGCATACGCATAAGTTTTATTGCCAAATACACCGTACTGATCAGTTGTAACAGCGGATCCGTCCTTTCCATTGCCACCCGGAAAGATGGATCCGGTATGTAAAACTACAAAATAGTGATAAAAATCAAAAACTAAATCAAATATGCAAATATTAGGCTGTAAAAAGGCAACCAAAGGTCAAGATGATGCTGGACAACATCCACTTTGGTTTTCAAGCTTTAATCCTGGTCTCACGTTGGAGAAAACGTCTCAGAGCCAGACGGCGTCGTGAGCGTCACTATTGGATGCATCCTCTGACGTCTTCAAGAGTAACAGAGGGAGCTTTTGAAGTTCTGTATTTGGAATTGCGGAATTATCCGGAAAAATTTTATAATTACTTCAGGATGACCACTGACAGCTTTGATGCCCTTTTACAACGGCTATCCCCAAGAATGGAAAGACAGGACTCAACTTTCCACCGCAGTGTATTACCAGCAGAACACCTAATGGTGACCATAAGGTAAATTGAATTAATATCTTTTTAAATTGCCCTTTTTTCTGTTAATTTGTTGTAGCTAAAACATGACATTTTCGGGACACATGTAAAGTTGAAAACATTTTTGCATTTATCTTCTACTGATTATAGCTCAAATAATTGTGTGCTTTAAGGTACATAAATGCTCTGCATGAAGGTTGCTCAACATACGGTCCTCCAGCTGTTGTCAAAGTAAAACTCCCAAGATGCCCTTTGGTAGGATGATAGCTGTAGGGAATGATGGAACTTGCAGTTTTGCAACAGCTGGAATCCCGCAGGTTGAGCATGGCTGCTCTGAACAATACAATTCCATTTGAATTCATACTTTAACTTTTTTTAAAAACTCTATGCGCCCTGTGCGTGGCTCATCCAACAGATATATATATAATTTTTTTGTTTTTTAAATAGTGAAAGGTCCTGGTTAATTATTTACCCATATATAGGGAAAAACAGAGGCGTATAGCGCTTTGAGCACTATTTTAGACTTTTAGACACGTACAGTTGGATATAGCATTCGAAAAAATTTACAATTACTTTGGACTGTACAAGAGATAAAAATAAAGTCACAAAAAACATTTTGGCAACTGTGCATGGCTTTTATATATATATATATATATATATATATATATATTTTTTTTTTTTTTTTTAAAGAATATGAAGACATATGTTAAAACATTTTTTATTTTTTTATCTCTCTCGGTTTTTATCCACAGGAGAAAGCTACAGTACGCTGCATTATCAATTCCGTCTAAGGATATCAACGGTTTCCATGGTAGTGAGGGACACGTGCAAGGCTTTGTGGGTGGAACTGCACGATTAATTTATACCTCACCCTAATCGCCAAAAGTGGCTTGAAATTGAAGAAAAAATTGTTGGAGGTATGTCCGTTTCCACACTGTATTGGTGCGGTCGGCGGGAAACATATCCGGATTCTAAAGCCTCAAGGAACCGGATCAGAGTTCTTCAATTACAAAAAATACTTCTCCGCCATCGCGGATGCCCAATATCGTTTTGTAGCCATGGACATTGGTGCATATGGATACACAAACGATTCCATGGTTTTTAAGAACTCATTTATAGGCAGAAGTGTCTACAATCAAAATTTTGAGTTTCCACCACCCCAACCGCTTCCTGGAACTGATGCACCACCAATGCCATATGTATTGGTTGCTGATGAGGCATTCAATATGTCTGGCAAACTTTTGAAACCATATTCTAGCCGTGGACTAGACATTAAAAAACTGACTTTTAACTATCGTTTAACCAGGACGCGAAGGATGGTGGAGTGTACATGCGGGCTATTGGTCGCCAAGTGGCGCATTTTCTCCACACCCATCAATCTTAAACTGGAAATGGTTGATGAAGTTGTCAAGTCCGCTGTTGTCCTTCACAACTTTCTATGTACGAAAGAACCACAAATAATTGAACCAATCCCGGAGGACAGCCAGATGGCCAGCATTACAAGTTTCGACCCACGGTCCAGTGTAGCTGTCTCCAGCTTGCGTGACTTTTTTGCGGATTATTTCTGCTCTGATGCCGGGAGGGTGGAGTGGCAGGGACATTATGTTTAATTATGTAATCTTGTTCAGGCATGCAAACTTATCTGCTTACGTTTTTTTTTTTTCAAGTTTCTATTGTTGTTTTGTTATATGTGGTGATAGACAATGTTTTTTTTGAAGTTTTATGTTTAAAGTTAAAAAATATTATAAACCTAATGTTATTTATTGCGACATGATGTAGGGACGCCACCAGGGGCGTAGCTAGAAATGACTGGGCCCCACAGCAAATTTTTGTATTGGGCCCCCCCTACCCGCGCGTTTCGCTCCCCCTCTATAATGTGCCAGCCATATAGCCCCCCTATAATGTGCCAGTAGTCAGCCATATAGCCCCCCCAGCCCTCCTATAATGTGCCAGTAGCCAGCCATATAACCCCCCTATAATGTGCCAGTAGTCAGCCATATAACCCCTCCTATAATGTGCCAGTAATCAGCCATATAACCCCCCCTATAATGTGCCAGTAGTCAGCCATATAAACCCACCCTATAATGTGCCAGTAGCCAGCCATATAGCACCAGATGCCCCCATAGTGCTCCTCTCCCCATAGTGCCCCCTATAATGTGCCAATATCAAGTGCCTCTGTCTTCCCCCATCCCAATATCATAGTGCCATCCTCTCCCCTGCCCCCTAATGTGTGTGCCAATATGAAGTGCCTATCTCTCCCCCCATTTGCCAATATTATAGTGCCAATAGCCCTCCTCCCCTGTGGCAGTAAAGTAAAAGTCCAGTATTAAAAAAAAAAAAAAAAAAAATCCTGTCTTTCAGAAAAGTTTATGAAGGGAATCGAACCTGTGACCATTAGGATGAAAGGCAAGCCACTTACCCACAAGACCATATGAGCTACTTAGCCAGGTAGCTAAAAAAAAATAATAAGACCTCTAGATAAGGAGAACTTTGATAGTGTATCTATACACATTACAGCTGCCCCAACACACCAAGCTCTGCTACATCCATATACAATGTGCTGGTGCAGCTGTAATGTGTATGGATACACTATCAAAGTTCTTCACATCTAGAGGTCTTATTTTTTTTTTTAGCTATCTGGCTTATCAGCTCATATGGCTTTGTGGTTAAGTGTCTTGCCTTTGAACCTAATGGTCGTAGGTTCGATCCCCAGGGCAAGCTTTTCTGAAAGAAAGAAAAAATAAGTTTTAAGTAGACAAGGGCGAGAGCACACTGCGATTCACTGAGTAATTAGCGAAGGGAGAGGAGTGAGGACAACACGTGCTTGCCGGGCCCCCTGTAAGCCCGGGCCCCGAAGCAGCTGCTTCCCCTGCTTCCCCGGTAGTTACGCCCCTGGACGCCACAAGAAATAATTGTCTACAAACTCTTACAGCGCAGGAGAAGTGACAAAAAGTTGTGTGGCTCCCCAAGCGCTGTCAAAGTTTGTCAGGCCTATCAATTAGCACTGCTTCATCAACAACTTTGACAGCGCTGGAGGAGCGACACATACATTGGTTGCTCCAACTAGCGCTGTCAAAGTTTGTGAGGCTTTTCTTGTTAGCACTGCTTCATTACCAACTTTGACAGCGCTGGAGGAGCGACACATACATTGGTGTCTCACTTGCCGTATCACAGCGTCCACCTGTTGTCTGACCTCCAACAATTGGTCGGGCATGAATCCGTTCATCAGTGGATTCAACAAGAGCCAATAGTGGTGCAGCGGCCCCTGCTACGAAGCCGCTCCCTCCCGCATTCTTCGTACCTCGGCCTCCAAAGCTGCAATCCTAAGTCGTATCGCCATACTCAGGAGAAGTAGGGAAATGTGATTTGGGGTGTATTTTTACATATACCAATGCTGGGTAAGAGAAATATCTCTGTAAATTGACAACTTTGTATAAAAAAATTTAAAAAGTTGTCGTTTACAGCTATATTTCTCACACAAAGGATGGGTATATATAAAAATACACCCCAAAACACATTTCCCTACTTCTCCTGAGTACGGTGATACCACATGTGTGCCACTTTTTTGCAGCCAAGATGCGCAAAGGGGCCCAAATTCCAATGAGTACCTTTAGGATTTCACAGGGCATTTTTACGCATTTGGATTCTCACGCTTTAGGGCCCCTAAAATGCCAGGGCAGTATAAATACCCCACATGTGACCCCATTTTGGAAAGAAGACACCTCAAGGTATTCCGTCAGGGCCAGGGCATGGCGAGTTTACAGAATTTTTTTTTTTTGGGCACAAGTTAGCGGAAATTGATATATATATATATTTTTACAAAGTCTCATATTCCACTAACTTGTGACAATTTTTTTTTTACAGGGGGGTGATCAATGACAGGGGGGTGATCAGGGAGTCTATATGGGGTGATCAGGGGGTCTATATGGGGTGATCAGGGGTTAATAAGTGACATGGGGGGGTGTAGTGTGGTGCTTGGTGCTACTTTACAGAGCTACCTGGTCCTCTGGTGGTCAATCCCAGCAAATGGGACCACCAACGGACCAGGTAGCAGGTGTATCAGACGCTGTTAACAAAACAGCGTCTGATATACCGGTTTGATTGCATTTATTTTACTTCTACAGCCTGCCAGTGATTGATCATCGCTGGCAGGCTGCAGTGTAACTGCAGAGCTGTGCGCCGCTGTGAACGTGCACGCGTTCACAGCAAATCTCGCGAGATGACGCACAGATGCGTCCACCCAGAACAACACGACCGCCCGCCGGACGCATCCGTGCGTTAAGGCGGTCGTGGAGAGGTTAATGTACAGTGAAGTATCTATGGCCAGTGACCATTTTTATTTTGGTCAAATATAAATTCTGAAGTATAATCTGAAGCATGCTTTGCTCATCTCTAAACAAAAAATAATATATGGAACAGGAACCAAGAGGGGACTGGGAGGTCAGCACACCAAAAGACAGGGAGGAAAAAATAATAACAGAGATATAAGGCAAAAATGAAACTCCAAAGCTCCAAAAACAATGGACCCCGGGCAAATATAACAGCAAAGGTAAATGTAGGAGCAAAAGTTTGGAGTTTAGAAAAAAATGAATGGTCATACCCTGGATGGTGTGTCAATCTCCCAGCCAAGATTGGCAGCACAAAGGTGCTGGTATTGGTATTCGTTTTTTTGTTTTTTATTTATTATGGACAAAATAGAAAAAAATATATTGCATTTGTATTTAATACTTTTATTATAGGACTACTACCCCCATCATCCAACTTGCGCTCACCCCACCTGCAGGCCCCATGCCAAAGTACACAGGGCCTGCAAATGAGGTGAGTGCATGGTGGATGCTGGGAGTAGCATTACCAAGGACTACTACTCCCAGCATCCACCATGCACTCACCCCACCTGCAGGCCCCATGCCAAAGTACACAGGGCCTGCAAGTGGGGTAAGCGCATGGTGGATAATGGAAGTAGCAGTACCCAGGACTACTATTCCCAGCATCCAACATACAGCTCCCATTTATAAGTACATGGGAGCTGCTTATTATATTTTTCCTTGAATAAAATTAAAAGAAAAAAACTTTATACTCCCCAGCTTTGATGGCTCTTCCTCCCACGCAGGTTGGATCCATGCAAAACTGAAAGAGTAACTTGCTATGGAAGCTCCTTCTATATCCTGGAGCAGCCAAACACCGCAATGACGGATCTGTCATTGCGTCGAAACGACGCATCTCTTTGCGACGGATCCGCATTAATGCATTTCAATTGACATTAATGCTGGATCCGTCGTTCCGGAAAGTCTTCCGGATTTTTGGTCAGCGACAAATCCGCAGCATGCTACGGTTTTGTCAACATCCAAAAAACTTTCACATACTGCACCGAAGACATCCTGATGCATACTGAACGGATTTCTCTCCATTCAGAATGCATGGGTATAATCCTGATCAGTTTTTTTCCGGCATAGAGCCCCGGCGACGGAACTCTATGCCGGAAAAGAAAAACGCCAGTGTAAAGGTACCCTAAATCATGCTATTCATATTTTCATCATCGAAAGTGGCAATATATATGTTGTTTTAACTTTAACAATAGTATGTGACAGAATAACAAAAAAGCCTTTCTGTAAAAATGAAATATGCTATGTAATGATGTATAAAAAGAATGCAAAAGCAAATCAACCTGAAACGGAAAACGCCTAACATTTAAGGAGAAGCGAACCAGTTCGGACCGAACTAGTTTCAGTCCAAACTTTGCTATCTTTCGGACTGCAGATGAACCCGAATCTTTCCAGGTTTGTTTCAGACTAATCCAATAAAATGGCGTTTCCATGACGACTGGAAAAAGCACTAGGATTGAAGAAGAAGGGTTCTCACAAGAGCCTGAAATGAAGTGGGGAGGAGGGCTTGCCCTTTTTTGGCTCCGAGGCTGACAGACAGAGAGGTGCCGTAGCAGAACAAGCAGAATGCCATAATGTGCTGGGCTGTAATAGAAACTGGTTGTGTGTGGCAGTGTCTGCCAAGAAAATGATCTTAGGGATTTACAGACAGTAAAACATCAATCAAGGGCAGGAAGAAATTTGGCAATCAAGCTTATTGCCAGGGACAGTGAAGGGAAAGGCTAGGATTCCAAAGAAGAATTGTGCGTGATGTGTAAAATAGAGAGAAGCAGGGCAAATGACAGATAAACAGGAGACAGGAGCTCTGGCTGGCTTGCCTGCCTGCCTTCAGAAGTCTGGGTGCACCTCAAAACACCTACAGTACAAGGAAATACTTTCATTTTGTTTCCCCATTTTTTTGTGGGGTTCAATTTAATTATGTAGCATATATATGTGATTACTGCAGCAATACCCACGGTTCAGAGGTACACGGTTGGAAATAGACATAAGCGAATTTTTCAATTATTTGATTCGTCGGATCGCCGAATTTTTCGGGAAAAATTAATTTAGATCCGAATATTACATTAAAAACAGCTATTTCCTGGCTGCTGAGAGCCTTTAGAGTGGTGTAGAACACTGTGCCTTGCAGTAACACGCATAGGGAGTCTGCTTTGGTAGTAAAATAATAATGTGAGTCCGTATGACTTGCAGATGACAGGCGTCGCTCTTAGAATCACTGCACACTTACCTTATTTGGGCAGTCACGGGGCCAAAACTGACCAAATAACTCAAGTATAAACTCAGCCTTACAGGTCAATGTTACTGTCAAGAAGGAACTCCTTTTACACCGTCGTAAGCTGATTCCACATAGATGTCTACAGAACCTGTTCTATTAAACGCTTATAATAGTAGAGCCCCCCTGACAGAGTGGAGTGGGTGTCAGCGGTAAGTTTGTGTTGATGTTACTGATTATTTTGCCCTTCCTCTGATCCATCAGAACAAACCCCCCCAAAAAAATGGATCCTGTCTGTTGAGCATTTGCCTTCACTCGGTCAGCATTTGGTCAGTAATCCATCAGTATTGCTAATGCCAAAAAAAAGGAGTTGATCCAAAACAGAGATGACACGTGAATGGAATATGTGCATGTCTTCTGTGCTTTGTACCCACTCCTGCTTTGGCTACCAAATCAGAAGTCAATTCTGATGGGTCTATACAGGCCTTACAGCTACTACACAGAGAGGATCTGTTGTGTATCTCATTTTTCCTTACTTTCAGATCATAAAAAGAGTCAAATAAAAGATGATGTCAACCAAGCCAAAAAAGCAAAATAGTGGCCCAGTCATGAAGTGTGTGTGTGTGTGTGTGTGGGGGGTGGAAACAGTATGAGAAGTCTACAGAGTAGCCCTATGACATAGTGGTCAATAGTGATGTCGCGAACATAAAATTTTTAGTTCGCGAACGGCGAACGCGAACTTCCGCGAATGTTCGCGAACTGGCGAACCGGGAGAACTGCCATAGACTTTAATAGACAGGCGAATTTTAAAAACCAAAGGGACTCTTTCTGGCCACAATAGTGATGGAAAAGTTGTTTCAAGGGGACTAACACCTGGACTGTGGCAAGCCGGAGGGGGATCCATGGCAAAACTCCCATGGAAAATTACGTAGTGGACGCAGAGTCGGGTTTTAATCCATAAAGGGCATAAATCACGTAACATTCCTAAATTGTTTGGAATAACATGCTTTAAAACATCCAGTGTGTGTATACGATCAGGTATGATGTTGTATCGATCAGGTAGTGTAAGGGTTATGCCCACTTTACAGACATTGACAGACCAAACTCCCCTTTTAATGCACCGCAAACAACCGCAAACAGTTCATTTGCACAACCGCAAACTCCCCATTTGCACAAGGTTGGATACTAAGCTAGCCATGTCCCGGTGATGTCATTGAAGGTTTCTTCCTCCACCCAGCCACGTAGAACACCAAGGGACCCCGAAAGGTCAATTGAATAGATTTTTCGAACGGGGAGATGGTTAAAAAAACGCTGGCTCCCTCCCCTTTGTTTTAATCCACAGTCACTGCGTCTGCGCCGTGCAATTTACTGTCACACCCGATATGAGTGGTATTTTCTGTAGTACTATTCTCATCAGTTTAATCCCTCTAATGTCCTCAATCTGGGGGCCATTTATTGAATAGATTTTTCAAACGGGGAGATGGTTAAAAAAACGCTGGCTCCCTCCCCTTTGTTTTTATCCACGGTCACTGCGTCTGCGCCGTGCAATTTACTGTCACACCCGATATGAGTGGTATTTTCTGTAGTACTATTCTCATCAGTTTAATCCCTGATACGCCCCCAATCTGGGGTCCATCTATTGAATTTATTTTTCGAACGGGGAGATGGTTAAAAAAACGCTGGCTCCCTCCCTTTTGTTTTAATCCACAATCACTGCATCTGCACCGTGCAATTTACTGTCACACCCGAGTGGTGTCTTAACTAGTACTATTCCTATCAGTTTAATCCCTGTTACGTCCCATATCAGGGATTGCCTTTTTTTAAAACAAAATTTCGTCCAGGTACCTTCCACTGTGGTGTCCCAATAGCGACAAATTTTTTGAAGGCCTCAGACTCCACCAGCTGGTATGGTAAAAGCTGGCGGGCTAAGAGTTCTGTCAATCCAGCTGTCAGACGCCGGGCAAGGGGGTGACTCTGTGACATTGGCTTCTTACGCTCAAACATTTCCTTAACAGACACCTGACTGTGGGCAGATGAGATGGAACTGCTGAAGGTGAGAGGCGGAGTGGCGGGTGGTTGAGAGGGGGCAAGAAGGACAGCAGTGGTTGATGTGGCTGAAGATGCTGGACCAGGAGGAGGATGGTGGCTTTGAGTTTGTGTGCTGCTTGTACGCATGTGTTGATCCCATAGGCGTTTGTGATGTGAGATCATGTGCCTTCACAAAGCAGTTGTACCGAGGTGGGTGTTGGACTTCCCACGACTCAGTTTCTTTTGGCACAGGTTGCAAATGGCATTGCTGTTATCAGAGGCAGACACACATAAAAAATTCCACACTGCTGAGCTTTGCAATAACGGCATTCTGGTGGTGGCAAAAGCATGCGTTGACTGGCGTGCTGTCTGGCTGACCCCAGGTGCCGATACATGCTGTCTGACTGTGCCACTAACTCCTTGCGACGACCTCCCCCTGCTTCCAACTCGTCTCCTCATTTTCTCTGTTTCCCCATCTGAACTTTCCCCTTCTTCTTCTCTTCGAGCAGGCACCCACGTGGCATCCGTGGACACATCGTCATCATCAACCGCTTCACTTGTATCTGACACCTCAGCAAAGGAAGCAGCAGCGGGTACAACATTATCATCATCATCATCACACTGTACGTCCATGTGTGTACTGCTGCCTGACTGAGACATATCCCTGTAATCTAAATCATCTGGCAATAATGGTTGCGCATCACTAATTGCATCCAACTGATGTGTAAATAACTCCTCTGACGGATCAAGTGAAGCGGCAGTGGTGGCTGTGGTGGTAGTGGTGGTGGTGGCGGTTGGGCGGGAGCGTGGTAACTTGAGAGCAGGTGACCGAAGCTGAGCTGGAGGAGGATGGTGCGTCAAAGTTCTTAGCGGAAGCTGTTGAAGATTGGGTGTCCTGTCTAAGCCAGTCAACTATGTCCTCAGAATTTTTCAGGTTTAGGGTACGTGGCCTCTGAACACTGGGCATTATTCCAGGGCCAGTGGAAATCACAGCACCACGACCACGACGGCCCCTGCGGGGTGGCCTGCCTCTGCCTGTCATTTTTTTTACATAAGAGGTACTACGCGTGCTAGGTACTGTGCCACCCGGTATGAGTGGTGGGCAATGGCAGTGGGCACTCTACCGTCAGTGGAAGTCAGCCTGACACACACTGGCAGCAGGCAAGCAACTGAAATTAGACTAAAGTGTAAAAATTAAATGCCTTATTTATCGGCAAGCTACTGTGCCACCCGGTATGCGTGGTGGTGGGCACTTGCAGTGGGCACACTACAGTCTGTGGAAGTCGGCCTGACACACACTGGCAGCAGGCAAGCAACTGAAATTAGACTAAAGTGTAAAAATTAAATGCCTTATTTATCGGCAAGCTACTGTGCCTCCTGATATGAGTGGTGGTGGGCACTGGCAGTGGGCACACTACAGTCTGTGGAAGTCATCCTGACACACACTGGCAGCAGGCAAGCAACTGAAATTAGACTAAAGTGTAAAAATTAAATGCCTGTGCCACCCAGTATGAATGGTGGTGGGCACTGGCAGTGGGCACACTACAGTCTGTGGAAGTCGGCCTGTCACACACTGGCAGCAGGCAAGCAACTGAAATTAGACTAAAGTGTAAAAATTAAATGCCTTATTTATCGGCAAGCTACTGTGCCACCCGGTATCAGTGGTTGGCACTGGCAGTGGGCACACTACAGTCTGTGGAAGTCATCCTGACACACACTGGCAGCAGGCAAGCAACTGAAATTAGACTAAAGTGTAAAAATTAAATGCCTGTGCCACCCAGTATGAATGGTGGTGGGCACTGGCAGTGGGCACACTATAGTCTGTGGAAGTCGGCCTGACACACACTGGCAGCAGGCAAGCAACTAAAATTAGACTAAAGTGTAAAATTTAAATGCCTGTGCCACACGGTATGAGTGGTGGTGGGCACTGGCAGTGGGCACACTACAGTCTGTGGAAGTCGGCCTGACACACTAGCAAGCAAGCAACTAACCTTAGCTTAAAGGGTAAAAATTAAATGCCTTTGTTTGATGCAAAGTCCTGTGCCACACGGTGTGAGTGGTGGGCACTGGCAGTGGGCACTATGTAGTCTGTGGGCCTGCAGCTCCTCACACACGGGCAGGCCAGGCAACTGCAATATATATATGGAGAAAAAAAAAAAAAAAAGCAGACTAATGTAGCAGCCCTAAAAATGGCTTTTTGGGGTGCTATCAGGACGCTGTCCTTACAGCAGAGATCAGATGAGTCTTTCAGGACTGGAGTGGACACTGAATTCACTAGCCTAGCTATCGATTTCCCAATTAAATCAGCAGCAACTACACTCTCCCTCCTCTCACTAAGACTGCAGCTTCAGAATGAATCTAAAATGGATGCTGTGCAGGAGGTGGGAGGGTCTGGGAGGGTGGGTATGCTGCTGATTGGCTGGAATGTGTCTGCTGACTGTGAGGTACAGGGTCAAAGTTTGCTCAATGATGATGTATAGGGGGCGGATCGAACATCGCATATGTTCGCCCACCGAGGCGAACGCGAACAAGCTATGTTCGCCGGGAACTGTTTGCCGGCGAATAGTTCTGGCCATCTCTAGTGGTCAATAATAAAGTCTGGAGGTGGCAGCTGTATGAAGAGGCCAAAGAGTGGCAAGACGACGGGAGATTGAGGAGGTAGCAGCATGAGGAGGCCACAGAGTTGCACAATGACAGAGTGTGGAGGTGGCGGCAGCATCAGGAGGTCACAGAGTGGTGAAATGAAAGAGTCTGGAGGTGGCGACAGCATCAGGAGACCACAGAGTGGCAAGATGACAGAGTGTGGAGGTGGCAGCAGCATCAGGATGTCACAGAGTGGCACAATGACAGAGTGTGGAGGTGACAGTAGCATCATCAGGAGATCACAGAGTAGCACAATGACAGAGTCTGGAAGTGGTGGCAGCAGCATCAGGAGGAGGCCACCGAGTGGCACAATGACAGAGTCTGGAGGTAGAAGCAGCAACATCAGGAGGCCACACAGTGACACAATGAAAGAACCTGGAGATGGCAGCAGCAACATCAGGAGGCCACAGAGTGGCACAATGACAGAGTCAGGAGGTGGCAGCAGCATCAGGAGGCCATAGAGTGGTACAATGACAGTGTGGAGGTGGCGGCCGCAGCAGCATCAGGAGGAGGCCCCAGAGTGGCACGACAACAGAGTGTGGAGGTGGGTGGCAATAATAGTACCCGCTGACGATGGTGGGTGTAAGAAGGAGCACTTGGCATCAGATGTGTGGCATCAGGCGAGTGGCAGCATCAGAATAGTAGCTGAGGCAGGTAGCCAGAAGAAACCGGTATCTTTTGTCAAGGTTTGGGTGAGGCAGCATGGATAATCTAATCTGATGTATCAGTCATTGGTGGGTGGAAATCCTGGCTGATCCACGCCTGATTCATCCTGACAAAGGTCAGTCTCTCCACATTTTGGGTGGACAGGTGAGTTCTTCTTTGGGTAACTATGACCCCCGCCGCAATAAACACCCGCTCTGATGCCACACTACTGGCCGGGCAGGACAGCTTTTCGAGGGCAACCTCTGCTAGTTGTGGCCACAAATCCAGTTTGGCTGCCCAGGAGCCCAGAGGATCTTCAATGTGGGGTGGCAGGGTGCTGTCCAAGTATGCCACCACCTGCTGGTTCAGGTCCGGCTCCAGGTCTAGCTGCTGCTGCTGCTGAATACTTTCTTCACTATGAGGGTGAAGAAAGTTGCTCATCAGCGACTCTAGACTCAGGCTGCTGCTGATAGAGCTGGTACTGCTCCTGACACCCCACCCCTCCCCAGCAGCCATGTCAGTAGAACATGAGCACAGAGGGTCCCCCGGTCAGACCTGCGAGAGGATGGACAATGGTGCAGATAGGCAGTGGCTAACTGACTAAATAGGATGTCACTATAGTAGCTCAGTTTGTCCTTCCTCCAAGCCGGTGTAAAGAAGGCCACTATTTTGGACCAGTAGCGAGGCCCAACAAGGTTGAGAGACAGAAGTCATCCTTCTGCCGAATAGTGACAATTCGACTGTCACTACGTAAGCAAGTGAGCATGCATAGGGCTATTTGTGCAAGTTACTCGGAAGGACTCCCTGCCTCCATCTCCACTGTATATTGCCACGGTGTGTCTGGGTCCTGTGCCTCATCACCCTGTAGCTCCTCTGGCTGCTCATGCTCCTCATCTCCTGTCACCTGTGTAGAAAAACCACCTGTTTTTCTACACATTGCTTGTGCTCTAATGTCCTAATCCTCCTCCAGTTCAGCCCCCACGGGGCTCATGTGGCCGTGAGATCTAGGCACCACGTCTCCAGTCCCCTGACGAGACAGATTTACCAGCATCTGTTCCAGGACTTGAAGCAGTGGAATGACATTGTTCATCCCGTAGTCCTGGCGACTGACAAATAACATGGCATCCTCAAAGGGCCTGAGCAAATGGCAGGTGTCACGCATGAGCTGCCACTGGTGGAATTCCGATGGGTGGAAACATCGCATATCATCCTATGTTGGGGGATGCCATTCTGACACTGCACCTCAAGGAGGGTGTCCTTTGTGGTGTACAAGTGGCTGAAGTGCATGCAAAGTTTCCTGGCCATTTTTAGAATGTCTTGCAGATGGGTGGAACACTTTAGGAACCCTCTTGACTACCAGATTAAACACGTCAGCCATGCAGGGCGCATGGCTCAGCCCTCCTTGATGCAGCGCCGACAGAATATTATTTCAGTTGTCAGTCACCATGGTTCCAATTTTGATTTGTCATGGATAAAGCCAGGATTCGATTTCTTGATGAAGTACATGGAGCAGATCCTCCCCTGTGTGACTCCGTTCGCCCAGGGAAACGAGGTGCAGAACAGTGTGACATCGCGATGCCCTGCACATGTGGTATGCTGGAGGGCCCCTGTGAATTGTCCCTGCAGTAGAGGCTGAAAACACAGTGGAGGATGAGGAGGCAGAGGTGGACATTGTCGCAGGACCAACGGTTTGGCAACGTGAAGGTGGAAGCGGCGTCACCTGGCCAAGTTGCTGGTGTGGTTGTGCAGGAACTACATTCACCCAGTGGGCCGTAAAGGACATGTATTGTCCCTGCCCGTAGTTACAGCTCCACATGTCGGCACTGCCATCCGGTTTGGCAGACACCGACAGGCTCAAGGAACGGCCCACCTTCTGTTCTACATGTGTGTGCATGGCTGGTACTGCCTTTTTGGCAAAGAAATGATGGCTTGGGATTCTCGACCTTGGCTCGGCACAAGCCATAAGTTCTCTGACTGCAGCACCAGCAACTTGGACAGGAGCACATTCAGCTTCTGCGCCGTTAGATGCGTGGAGGAGCAGGAGCATCAGGACTAGAAGATGATTGGAAGGATAGACCGCTCCCTTCGGCTGAGGTGGTGGAGCCTTGACTGCCTGAAAATGGGTGCGTGCCACTGGATAACGCAGCGGTTGCTACGGCAGTCTGGACCACCACATCGGAACCACGGTTCTCCCAGGCCACTTTATGGTAATGCTGGATATGTTGATGCAGGGCCGTGGTGCAAACATTGGAACCCTGGCCACGCTTCACCTTTTGCCCACATATTCTACATATGGCCATGTTTACCTCGTCCAGCAGCTTAACAAAAAACTGACACACCGCCGAGTAGGTGATTTTACCCCCGCACTGACTGACTGCTACCGTCACTGACTGACTGCTACCGCCGCTGCCTCCGTGAACCCATGCATCGCTACTTCCCGGGGAGGTAGGCTCCTGCGAAATGGATGGATTACAATGGCACGTTTCACTCCCGACCTCTCACCGCTGCCACCCTGCTGACTCGGCCACGCTAGCGACTTAATGGCTCCTCCACTCACTGGCTCATGGTCAAGCTGCCACCCTCTTCTCCCGATGATGATGAAGCCCCTTCATCACCCAGCTCCCAAATGTGATCAGCTACATCATCATCATCATCAAGTACTGTCTGCATGTCAAAGATGTCCTCCCCAACCGTCTCTGGGTCAGGAGCCTGACCGCTCGCAACACCCTCTCCCATGCCACTCTCCTCATCAGTACTTGCCCGCCTAGTGGAGTAAGCGGCGGATGTCTCCTCCAGATATTGGCTGGACAGTAGCTGCCGACTGTCCTCTAGTAGCTCGTCCTCAATGAAAAGTGGATCCCACAGCATATAATACTTCTCTGGCTGAGAAAAAGAGAGGCAGGTTGAGGACAGATGAAGGCACAGGGCCTGCTCCAGGGCCATGCCAACTAAACGTTGTGTCAGAGGAACCCACCGACTCTTGGCTGGGGGTGTCTGATGTCACTTGGGACGAAGTGGATGACCGAGTCAACCATTCAAGTACCGCTGGGTTGCTGGTCTAGACACTACCTCTAGATGACACCAGGATCTCAGACCTCTCGCTGCTGCCAGGCTCCCTTTCTCTGCTGTGACCTCTACCTGCGCCAGAAACATTTAAGCCTCTGCCACTCCCCTGTGCAGGGCCTGGCACTTCTCTGTATGACATACTGTTAGATCAAATAATCCAATGTTAGAATAAATATTTTTTATTTCGCCACTAATACACTGCAAACAGTGCTTTAGAATACATTACTGCACCTCAGAACGTCAATTAGGCCCAAATCTTAATTTTTTTACTTTTACACAACAGGCTTTTCAATAGATATCTACAACGCTGGACGGTAAATATATTTTTATTTCGCCACTAATACACAGCAAACTGGGCTTCACAATATATTACTGCACCGCAGAATGGCAATTAGGCCCAAATTTTTTCCTACTTTTACACAACAGGCTTTTTAACAGATAAGTACAACGCTGGACGGCGAATATATTTTTATTTCGCCACTAATACACTGCAAACAGGGCTTCAGAATATATCACTGCACCGCAGAAAAGCAATTAGGCCCAAATATTTTTCTACTTTTACACAACAGGCTTCTCAACAGATAAGTGCACCCTGAACGGTGAATGTATTTTTATTTCGCAACTAATACACGGCATACAGGGTTTCCAAATATATCACTGCACCGCTGAGAGGCAAAGATATTTTTTCTTTTTCTACTAATACAAGTAAAAAAGGGGCTTCAGTACAGATAACTGCACCGTTGAGTAGCAAATATTTTTTCAGTTTTCCACTAATATACGCAAAAAAGGGCTTTAAAACAAATAACTACACCGCTGAGTGGCAAAGATATTTTTCCTTTTTCAACTAATAGATGCAAAAAGGGGCTTTAAAACAGATAACTGCAATGCTGAGCGGCAAATTGTTTATTTTTTTCCACTAATACACGGAACAAAGGGTTTTAAAACATGTAACTGCACCGCTGAGTGGCAAATATTTTTTTTCTTTTTCCACTAATACACAGAAAAAAGTGCTTTAAAACAGATAACTGCACCGCCGAGCTGCAAATATATTTTACTTTTGCCACTAATACAAGACAAAAAGGGCTGTAACTTTTGCACTTCACAACACCACAGCTAATAAGTAGGGATAAGCGAACCCGTTTGGGTTCGGGTTCGGGTCCGGGTCCGTTGTTCGGCGATTTCTTCCCGCTTTCTGAAAGGCTGCACAGCAGCCAATCAGCTAGCGTTTTACTTCTTGCCCTAAGAAGCCATCACAGTTATGCCTACTGTGGGGAGTCGCTCTGGTAGACAGCGGTGCGGGTGCAGTTTAGAGGCAAAACAAGGAGTCCAGATTGTGCATCAAACAGTGTTTTATTCACACTTGCACACCAGAAATGAAAACAGTCTCTTGGTGACAGTTCATACACAACAGAAATCATGTGGAAAAACCAAAAACAGGCCAACACACGGTCCAGTCACCTTGGGTGGTTTAGGTGCGGGTTCACACCTAGCAGTCGGCTCAGCCGCAGGCGATTCCACCTTCAGGTCGCAGGGCAACACCACCTTGCTGAGCTCCTTCCTCCAGGACAGAGAATTCCTCAGCCCTGTTTGCAGGCTCCAGGATAATCACACACACACAGACACAGCTGCTGGCTGCGTTTATACCCAGCCCCAAAACATGGACTGGACCGTGGGGAGCAGCCACCCACCCTACTCTTTAGCTGCTCCCAGTAAGAGCCGGCCCGGATCGGCTTTGCAGCCATGCTATTTAACAGAGCAGCACTAGCTGCTGCAGACCAAAAACCCGGCTCTTACCTCACCGAGGCCAGCAACCTCGGTGACACGTACCTGCTATCAAAAACAACACCTTGCACCCTCTTACACACCCCTTTGTTCAACCCTGAGGGGTGAACACACGTGAGGCAGTGGACGCGGGACAGGGCATCTGCGTTGCCCTGCAAGCGGCCTGCCCTGTGTTCCACGAAGAATTTGAAATTCTGAAGAGATAGGAACCACCTGGTGACCCGAGCATTCCTCTCCTTGGCCTGACTCATCCATTTGAGGGGGAATGGTCGGTCACCAGACGGAACCTCCTCCCTAACAGGTAGTAGCGGAGACTTTCGAGTGCCCACTTGATAGCCAGGCACTCCCTCTCCACTATACTATATCTGGACTCGGCGGGATTGAGCTTACGGCTCAGGAAGACAACGGGATGTTCTTCCCGTTGACCTCCTGAGACAGTACCGCACCGAGGCCTACCTCCGAGGCGTCGGTCTGTACGACAAACTCCTTGTTGAAGTCGGGTGTCACCAAAACCGGGGACCCACACAGGGCCGACTTCAACGCGGCGAAAGCCTCCTCCGCCTTCTCACTCCAGCTAACCCTCCCAGACTTTCGCCCCTTCAACAGGTCTGTCAACAGCGCTGCTATTGTGGCAAAGTGGGGCACAAACCTCACGTAGTAACCTACAATCCCCAGGAACGACTTTACCTGCCTGGTGGTGACCGGTCGGGGCCAGTTACGAATGGCCTCTACCTTGGTTACCTGAGGTTTGATGACTCCCGCCCAATTACATATCCCAGATATTTTGTCTCCTCTAACCCTATGGAGCACTTCTTTGGGTTAGCGGTCAGTCCGGCTTTCCTCAGGGCATCCACTACCGCCTGCACCTTGGGTAAATGGCTTTCCCAGTCGGTGCTGTGGATGACTACATCATCTAAGTAGGCCGAGGCGTACCGACGATGTGGTCGCAGCACTATGTCCATTAACCTTTGGAAAGTGGCGGGGCGCCATGCAGGCCAAAGGGTAACACCTTGTAGTGATACAGGCCCTGCGGGTAACAAATGCGGTTTTTCCTTAGCCGACTCCGTTAAGGGTACCTGCCAGTACCCTTTAGTGAGGTCCAGCACAGAAAAATAACAGGCTTGTCCTAAACTTTCGACCAGCTCGTCTACTCGGGGCATGGGATACGCGTCAAACTTGGATACTTCATTTAACTTGCGAAAGTCGTTGCAGAACCGCAACGTCCCATCCGGCTTGGGTATTAGGACTATGGGACTGGCCCACTCACTTTTCGACTCCTCAATGACATCGAGCTTCAACATTAACTGTACTTCCTCCGCGATGGCCCGTCGCCGAGCCTCGGGTACCCGGTATGGTTTTAACCGGATCTTGGCCTGAGGCTCAGTGACGATGTCATGTTGGATGAGAGACGTGCGGCCAGGGAGGTCCGAGAACACATCCGTGTTCCGACTGATGAACTCCTGACTTCCTGAACTTGTTTGGAAGACAGGCTGTCTGCAATTTTTACCGTGGTTACTGCTTCACAGGCCTCGAACTGTGGGGCTGGACCCTTTTCACCTAGAAGCCCTGGCCGGGGGCTGTGGTCGTCGGCTGTGTCCCTATCTTTCCACGGCTTAAGTAAATTCACGTGGTACACCTGCTCCGGCTTGCGCCGCCCTGGCTGGTGTACTTTGTAATTTACTTCCCCTACTTTCTCGATCACCTAATAGGGGCCCTGCCACCTAGCTAGGAACTTGCTGTCAAGGGTGGGTACCAGAACCAAAACCCGATCTCCCGGATGGAAGCCCTGTACCCGAGCCTGACGATTATACACCCTACTCTGGGCTTGTTGCGCTGCCTCCATATGCTCCCGGACCAGCGGCAACACCCTTTCTATCCGTTCCTGCATCTGGGTGACATACTCAATGACACTTTTGTGGGGGACAGGCTGTTGTTCCCATGCTTCCTTGGCGATATCCAACAGGCCCCGAGGGTGTCTGCCATAAAGCAGTTCGAAGGGCGAGAACCCAGTAGAGGCCTGGGGTACCTCTCGCACTGCGAACATAAGATAGGGCAGAAGCAGGTCCCAGTCCTTCCCATCTCTAGACACCACCCTTTTTAACATATTTTTAGAGTTTGGTTAAACCTCTCAACAAGACCGTCTGTTTGCGGATGGTAAACGGACGTCCGTAACTGCTTTATACGCAACAATTTACACAGTTCCTTCATTACTTTGGACATAAAAGGGGTCCCTTGGTCTGTCAGAACCTCTTTTGGCAGGCCCACACGGGAAAACATCTCCATTAACTCTTTGGCAATGAGCCTAGCTGAGGTATGTCGCAGAGGCACCGCCTCCGGATACCGAGTGGCATAGTCGAGAACTACCAGAATGTGTTGGTGGCCCCTGGCAGACTTTGGTACAGGCCCAATTAAATCCATAGCGATTCGCTCAAACGGTACTTCAATAATTGGCAGAGGTACCAGAGGACTACGGAAATGAGGCTGGGGGCTAGTTATCTGACAGGTTGGACAGGACTTACAATAATCTTCTACCTCCTTGAACACACCGGGCCAATAAAACCGCTGCAGTAGGCGGTCCTGGGTTTTCTGCCACCCCAGGTGTCCCCCAAGAACATGTTGGTGGGCAAGCTCCATGACAAGCTTGCGATACGCTGTGGGCACCACCAACTGTTCAACAGGTTCACCTCGGACTTGGTTCACCCGATACAACATATCCTGTAGAACAATAAATCGTGGGAACATTAATTCAGCCCCTGGTTTCTGGGGTTTACCATCAATTTCCAGCACATTCTCCCAGGCCCTGGTTAGGGTTTGGTCCCGGTGTTGTGCGGTCCCAAAATTTTCCCGGAGACATTGAGGTCTGCCAACTCAGGTCCCGGTGGCAAGTCCTCCGTGTCTCCCACCATTACACTCAGTGGGGTTGTTTCCCCTCTACCGCCGGAGCAGTGGTCACCCCTACCGCCGGCCCTTCAGACTCGGGCTCCCAGGGTTCTGGCCTTCCAGCGGTATCAGGCCACTCTGCTAGGGTCACCCCTGTCTCGGGTCCCTCAGATACCTTTATTGCCGGCCACAGCGCCGGAAAACCGGGAAGTCCCTCCCAAGTATTAGTTCGTGTGGGAGTGTAGTAGCGACAGCCACCTCGTGGGTCCACCTACCAGCCGCTGTGGACAAAGTCACTAGTGCAGTGGGATAGTCTTTCAGGTCTCCGTGGATGCACAGGACCCCGACTTTACGGCCAGTATACTCCGCGGGCCGTACCAGGGCAGCCCTTACCAGGGAGACTAAACTCCCGGAGTCCAGCAGAGCCACCGCCAACGAATCTCCCACCTCTACCTGACACAGGTGGTTATGGTCTTGTACCTCACGGGTGCCAGTTGCGCACAGCTTCCGTGCATACAAGGAGTGGCGACCCCGTAGTTCACCTCCATCAGCTCATCCCGACGCGGACAGTCGGCCCTGATGTGGCCGGGCTCCTGACACCTCCAGCATACCACGGGAGGCGGGCTCGCAGGGGGTATATTCCGTGCAGGCCGCTCTGTCGCCGGACGTTGGAACTGGGGCAGAGGCCTCCGGGGTTTAACTGACCCCTTCCCAGCAAGACTCCCCTGCAGGTTTCTGGTGGCCTCGTACCGCTCCACCAGGTCGACCATCTCCAGGGCATTGGTGGGCGATACCTGGCCGATCCAGTGCTGGAGAGGGTAAGGCAAAGCCCTCCAGAAGACATCGGCTAACAGACGGTCGAGCATAGCAGTGGGAGTCAGTATGTCTGGCTGCAGCCATTTTTGCAACCGTTGTAGCAAGTCATAGTATTGTGGCCGGGCGGGTTCAGCCGGGTTAAACTCCCACTGATGCACCCGCTGGGCCCGGACCAAAACATTCACCCCCAGTCTTGCCAGGATCTCACCTTTCACAGTCGGGTAGTCAGCTGCTTGGTCACCTGGGAGGTCAAAAATACTTGCTGGGGTCCAGACGCCAGGAACGGAGCGATGACCTCTGCCCACTGTTCTCGGGGTAATTTCTCCCTCACGGCCACCTTCTCGAACACCGCCAGATAGGTCTCAACATCATCCGAGGGGGTCATCTTAGGGATCGCGGTACGGACAGCTTTCCGGGCATCGTGGACGCGGTGGGATGCTCCTGCCGCTTGCAACGCCATCACGTGCTGTAGCAGTAGCTGGTTGGTCTCCCGCTGCTGCACGTTAGCCTCTATGAGGGCTTTCACAGCCGCCTCCATTTTGTCGGGGATCACAGGCTGCAACTTTGCCGGCTTAATATAGGACATTCACTTTTGCCCAGCAAAAACAAAGTTCGGCGTTCACGCCAGCCTCACTGCGCATGCCCGCATCCGACACCAAATGTGGGGAGTCGCTCTGGTAGACAGCGGTGCGGGTGCAGTTTAGAGGCAAAACAAGGAGTCCAGATTGTGCATCAAACAGTGTTTTATTCACACTTGCACACCAGAAATGAAAACAGTCTCTTGGTGACAGTTCATACACAACAGAAATCATGTGGAAAAACCAAAAACAGGCCAACACACGGTCCAGTCACCTTGGGTGGTTTAGGTGCGGGTTCACACCTAGCAGTCGGCTCAGCCGCAGGCGATTCCACCTTCAGGTCGCAGGGCAACACCACCTTGCTGAGCTCCTTCCTCCAGGACAGAGAATTCCTCAGCCCTGTTTGCAGGCTCCAGGATAATCACACACACACAGACACAGCTGCTGGCTGCGTTTTATACCCAGCCCCAAAACATGGACTGGACCGTGGGGAGCAGCCACCCACCCTACTGTTTAGCTGCTCCCAGTAAGAGCCGGCCCGGATCGGCTTTGCAGCCATGCTATTTAACAGAGCAGCACTAGCTGCTGCAGACCAAAAACCCCGGCTCTTACCTCACCGAGGCCAGCAACCTCGGTGACACGTACCTGCTATCAAAAACAACACCTTGCACCCTCTTACACTACTAATGGCATGGCTGTGATTGGCCAAGTGCAGCATGTGACCCAGCCTCTATTTAAGCTGGAGTAATGCAGCGCCGCACGTCACACTGCTCTGATTAGTGTAGGGAGAGGATGCAGCTGCTGTGAGGGCGAGATTAGGCAGGGAAAAGTCAGCAAAAGCACCTAATGAAGTGATCGATCTACAGCTGTGAATCATTCAACTTCTGCTAGTTAATTGCTCACTGGTTTTTAGGCTGCACAGAGCGTTTTTCTGTCACTTTTTTCTGGGGTGATCAGCGGCCATTTTGTGTCTTGTGGTGTACCAGCACAAGCTGCCACCAAGTCCATCAATCCATCAATACTATTTTTATTTTATTTTTTGCTATATCCTACATCAGGGGCTTGGCTGTGCTTATTGTCACCCCTAGAAACTCAGGATAGAAATTTCTATATTTTATTAAGGGGTTAAATTTAATTGCCAAAATAGCAATCCCCTAAATCTAGTGTTCCAGCTGTGGCTAGCCAAGTGTAATACTGTCAGCTGTCTGGCAAAGGATAGATTTTTTTTCTGTGGAGAAATTCAATTGCCAAAATAGCAATCCCCTAAATCTGGTGTCCCAGCAGTGGCTGGCAAAGTTTAATAGTGTCCGGCAAAGGATAGATAATTTTCTCGGTGAAATTCAATTGCCAAAATAGCAATACCGTAAATCTAGTGTTCCAGCTGTGACTGGACAAGTTTCATAGTGTCCGTCATAGGATATATTATTTTCTGGGATGAAATACAGTTGCAAAAACAGAAATACCGTAAATCTGGGGTTCCAGCTGTGGCTGGACAAGTTTAATAGTGTCCGGCAAAGGATATATTTTCTTCTGGGGTGAAATTCAATTGCCAAAATAGAAATACCATAAATCAGTGGTGTCAGCTGTGGCTGACTAAGTTTAATAGTGTCCGTCACAGGATAGATTTTATTCTGGGGTGAAATTTAATAGCTAAAATAGCAATACCCTGAATCTGGTGTTCCAGCTGTGACTGGACAATTTCCCTAGTGTCCATCAAAGGATATATTATTTTTTGGGGGGAAAGTCAGGAGCAAAAATAGAAATACAGTAAATCTGGTGTTCCATCTGTTGCAGGCCTAGTTTAAATCTGTCCGTAAAAGGGTATATTTTTTTCTGGTGTGAAATTCAATTGCCAAAATAGCAATACCATAAATCAGTGGTTTCAGCTGTGGCTGGCCCAGTTTAATAGTGTCCGTCACAGGAAATATTTTGTTCTGGTGTGAAATTCAATTGCCAAAATAGCAATACCAAAAATCAGTGGTTTCAGCTGTGGCTGGCCAAGTTTAATAGTGTCCGTAACAGGATAGATATTGTTCTGGTGTGAAATTCAATTGCCAAAATAACAATACCATAAATCAGTACACTTAAAAATGATAATGATAAAAATACATAATAATCACACAGCACCTAAAACAATAGAAAAGTATGAAATAACAAAATAGCAACAATATAGCAGCCAATATTAAATTGTAACAGCACCTAATTGTGCAAACCAGGATATATTATTCACTTGTAGCAGCACTTGTATGGTTAATCCTGGATCTCATTCAATATTGATACTTCCTTTCAATATAAGTAATTGGACTGGAACAGACAGTGAGTTCGATATAATATATCACTTCATATAAAGTCACATTCCATAGACCAGATCATCATATATTCACTGCGGTGTGAGGCCTAGTTTAAATCTGTCCTTAAAAGTATATATTTTTTTCTAGTGTGAAATTCAATTGCCAAAATAGCAATACCATAAATCTGAGGTTTCAGCTATGGCTAGCCAAGTTTAATAGTGTCCGTCACAGGATAGATATTGTTCTGGGGTGAAATTTAATTGCCTAAATAGCAATACCCTGAATCTGGTGTTCCAGCTGTTGCAGGCCTAGTTTAAATCTGTCCTTAAAAGGGTATATTTTTTTCTGGTGTGAAATTCAATTGCCAAAATACCAATACTGTAAATCTGGTGTTCCAGCAGTGGCTGGACAAGTTTAATAGTGCCCGGCAAAGGATATATTTTTTCTGGGGTGAAATTCAATTGCCAAAATAGCAATACAATGAATCTGGTGTTCCAGCTGTTGCAGGCCAATTGTTGATCTGTCCGTAAAAGGGTAAATTACACTCAGCGTGCATCTCCAAGTATATTTTTTTCTGTAAAAGGGTATATTACAAAAAGTGTTACATTACAATTGCTGAAAGCATAAACATGTAAATCTGCATGCACTATTGTGCATCTCATAGTGTATTCTCCGTAAAAGGGTATATTACACTCAAGGTGTATATACAAGTGCAGAGAGGGTCATCCTCAATAACTTCACATGCTGCCGTGCATCTCCAAGTGTATTTCTGTCCGCTAAAGGGTATATTTCACAAAGTGTATTATGCTGAAGGCATAATCCTACATATTTTTTCACATGCTACTGTGCATCTCCAAGTGTAAATCTGTCCATAAAAGAATACCTTTCTTCCAGGGCCTAAATGCTAGGCCTACAATTGATATTCCCCTAAATCAGTGGTTAATGCTGTGCCTGGATTAGTGTAATACGGTACATAAATAAATAGGCAGTTAATGTTAGGTGCCTGTAAAAAATGGCCTGAATTTGAAATCAATACAAAGGGCCAAATATTTTTTTTCTTCTTGTGGTGCTTGGTGAACGGTAACAATGAGGAATACATCTAGTAAGGGACGTGGACGCTGTCGTGGTGGTGTTAGTGGACGCTCTGGTGCTGGGAGAGGACGTGGCCATTGTGCCACAGCCACACGTCCTAGTGAACCAACTACCTCAGGCTCCATTACCCCCCAGAATTTACAGCGATATTTGGTGGGGCCTAATGCCGTTCTAAGGATGGTAAGGCCTGAGCAGGTACAGGCGCTAGTCAATTGGGTGGCCGACAGTGGATCCAGCATGTTCACAACATTATCTCCCACCCAGTCTTCTGCAGAAAGCGCACAGGTGGCGCCTGAAAACCAAGCCCATCAGTCTGTCACATCACCCCCATGCATATCAGGGAAACTGTCTGAGCCTCAAGTTATGCAGCAGTCTCTTATGCTGTTTGAAGACTCTGCTGGCAGGGTTTCCCAAAGGAATCCACCTAGCACTTCCCCAGTGGTGGAAGACATAGAATGCTCTGATGCACAACCACTGATGTTTCCTGATGATGAGGACATGGGAATACCACCTCATCGGAGTCCGCACGTCTCTGATGATGACGAAACACAGGTGCCAACTGCTGCGTCTTTCAGCAGTGTGGATAACGAACAGGAGGTCAGGGAGGAAGACTGTGTGGAAGACGATGCAGGGGACGATGAGGTCCTAGACCCCACATGGAATGAAGATCGTGCCACTGACTTTCATAGTGCAGAGGAAGAGGCAGTGGTGAGACCGAGCCAACAGCGTAGCAAAAGAGGGTGAAGGGGGCAAAAGCAGAACAGCCGCCGCCAAGAGAGTTCGCCTGCTACTGCCCATCGCCACCAGGGACCGAGCACTCCAAAGGCAGCTTCAAAGAGTTCCCTGGAATAGCACTTCTTTAAACTATGTGCTGATGACAAGACCCAAGTGGTTTGCACGCTGTGCCATCAGAGCCTGAAGCGAGGCATTAACGTTCTGAACCTTAGCACAACCTGCATGACCAGGCATCTACATGCAAAGCATTAACTGCAGTGGAGTAAACACCTTAAAAGCAAGGAACTCACTCAGGCTCCCCCTGCTCCCTTTTCTGTTGCTGCCTCGGCCTCTTTCTCCGCCTCGGGAGGAATGTTGGCACCTGCCGCACACCAAACAGAGGATGTGCCACCGACACCACCCCCTGCGTCACCAAGCATCTCCACCATGTCACATGGCAGCGTTCAGCTCTCCATCTCAAAAACCTTGGAGAGAAAGCGTAAATTCCCACCTAGCCACCCTCGAGCCCTGGGCCTGAATGCCAGCATTTCTAAACTACTGGCCTTTGAAATGCTGTCATTAAGGCTGGTGGACACAGACAGCTTCAAACAGCTGATGGCGATGGCTGTCCCACAGTATGTTGTTCCCAGCCGCCACTACTTCTCCAAGACAGCCGTGCCTTCCCTGCACAACCAAGTATCTGATAAAATCAAGTGTGCACTGCGCAACGCCATCTGTGGCAAGGTCCACCTAATCACAGATACGTGGACCAGTAAGCATGGCCAGGGATGCTACGTCCTTCTTTGGCGCACGTCCTTCTGCCGCCAAGGATCGCAGGGCATCATTCTTTGCCTCCTGTAGCCTCCTCCTCCTACTCTGCTTCCTCCTCCTCTGCTTCCACCTGCTCATCCATTCAGCCACACACCTTCACCACCAACTTCAGCACAGCCTGGGGTAAACGTCAGCAGGCCATTCTGAAACTCATATGTTTGGGGGACAGGCCCCACACTGCGCAGGAGATGTGACGGGGTATTGAACAACAGACCGACCAGTGGTTGCTGCTGGTGGCCTCAAGCCCGGCCTGGTGGTGTGCGATAATGGGCGAAATCTCGTCGCAGCTCTGGGAATAGCCGGTTTGACGCATATCCCTTGCCTGGTGCAAGTGCTGAATTTGGTGGTGCAGAAGTTCCTTCACAACTACCCCGACATGTCAGAGCTGCTGCATAAAGTGCGGGCCGTCTGTGCGTGCTTCCGGCGTTCACATCCTGCCGCTGCTCGCCTGTCTGCGCTACAGCGTAACTTCGGCCTTTCCACTCACCGCCTCATATGCGACGTGCCCACCAGGTGGAACTCCACCTTGCACTTGCTGGAGAGACTGAGCGAGCAGCAGTAGGCTATAGTGGAGTTTCAGCTGCAGCATGCACGGGTCATTCGCACTGCGGAACAGCACCACTTCACCACCAATGACTGGGCCTCCATGCGAGACCTGTGTGCCCTGTTGTGCTGTTTCGAGTACTCCAACAACATGGCCAGTGGCGATGACGCCGTTATCAGCATTACAATACCACTTCTATGTCTCCTTGAGAAAACACTTAGGGCGATGATGGAAGAGGACGTGGCCCAGGAGGAGGAGGAGGAGGAGGGGTCATTTTTAGCACTTTTCAGGCCAGTCTGTTAGAAGTGCCTCAGAGGGAGGTTTTTTTCAACAGCAGAGGCCAGGTACAAATGTGGCCAGCCAAGGCCCACTACTGGAGGACGAGGAAGAGATTGAGGAGGAGGTGGAGGAGGATGAGGATGAAGCAGCTTCACAGCGTGGTGGCACCCAACACAGCTCAGGCCTATAACTGGTGCGGGGCTGGGGGGATACGGAGGACGATGACGATACGCCTCCCACAGAGGACAGCTTGTCCTTACCTCTGGGCAGCCTGGTACACATAAGTGACCATATGCTGCAGTGCCTGTGCAACGACAGCAGAGTTTTTACAGCACACATTTTAACGTGTGCGGACTACTGGGTTGCAACCCTGCTGGATCTGCGGTACAAAGACAATGTGCCCACCTTACTTCCTTCACTGGAGCGTGATAGGAAGATGCGCGAGTACAAGTGCACGCTGGTAGAGGCGCTCCTGAGAGCATTCCCAAATGTCACAGGGGAACAACTGGAAGCCTAAGGCAGATCAGGAGCAAGAGGTCGCCAACACAGCTGTGTCACGGCCAGCTCCTCTGAGGGCAGGGTTAGCATGGCAGAAATGTGGAAAAGTTTTGTCACCACGCCACAGCTAACTGCACGACCACCTGATATGGAACGTGTTAGCAGGAGGCAGCATTTCACTAACATCGTTGAACAGTACGTGTGCCCATCCCTCCACGTACTGACTGATGGTTCGGCCCCATTCAACTTCTGGGTCTCCAAATTGTCCACGTGGCCAGAGTTAGCCTTTTATGCCTTGGATGTGCTGGCCTGCCCGGCGGCCAGCGTTTTGCCTGAACGTGTATTCAGCACGGCAGGGGGCATCATTACTGACAAACGCAGCCGCCTGTCGTCAGCCAACGTTGACAAGCTGACGTTCATAAAAATGAACCAGGCATGGATCCCACAGGACCTGTCCATCCCTTGTGCAGAATAGACATTTATAACTGCCTCCCCCGCAACCATATATTCTTGTACTCCGGGGCACTTCTTTATTAAATCCTCTTTTTTTAATTTTACTATTATATTGCAGTGCAACCAAAAGTTGAATGAACCTCTCCTCCGTCTAGGTGCCAGGGGCCTAATTAATTATCTGAAAGTGGCCTGTTCCAGTGGTGGATAACATGACGCCTGATTCTCTGCTATGCGACCTCTCTCCAATTCATGTTGCTTAATTTTTATTTATTTTATGTTATTTTAATTAATTTCCCTATCCATACTTGTTTGCAGGGGATTTACCTACATGTTGCTGCCTTTTGCAGCACTCTAGCCCTTTCCTGGACTATTTTACAGCCTTTTTAGTGCCCAAAAGTTCGGGTCCACATTGACTTCAATGGGGTTCGGGTTCGGGATGAAGTTCAGGTCGAGTTCGGATCCCGAACCCGAACATTTTTGGGAAGTTCGGCAGAACTTCTCGAACCCGAACATCCAGTTGTTCGCTCATCTCTAATCATGAACAAGGGCCCTTTTTTCCCACTAATACAAGCCAAAAAATGCTTTAGAACATGCAACTGCACCGCACAAGGGCAAATAAAAAGTAAACATTTTACCTTGTAATAAACCCTGTATCAAACAGCACTTGCACCCTAATAAGACTGGTTTGCTGATATTACAGAGCTGTATAATGGCAATTTGGATCCCCAGTCAGTGCAGCAAGGTGTCATCGGATTGTTCCTATTACACAGGCTGTCACCAAACTGACTGAACCCTGTTCAACACAAATGATGGTGGAATAATTCCTCCCTATACTTTCCCTACACCTTCAGTGATCTTTCCCTGACTTGTAAATCGTTTTTTTTTTTTCACCCCAATCAAGTCTTTCCTATTACTGTCTCTAGCACCTGCAGACACGCCTCTCTCTGCACTAAGCACTCGGGTGAATAGCAAAATCTAAGATGGCCACCATATTTATAGGGCTGTGACATCACAGGGCTTGCTGGCTGCTGATTGGCTGCATGCATGTCCGTATGGGTGATCCCGCCTTCCAAGAGTTGCTTGCCCCATGTCTTCACATGTGTAGCAGCCATTTGGTGCAAATCAAATTTTTTCTGAGCTTCAGATCGAATTCCACTTTGTCAGCTTAGATTCGCTCATCTCTAGTTGGAATTATTATGATTTTTTTATTTTTTATTGGAGGGGGGTCTTTCAATATATTTAAGCAGCATATACACGTGATTACTGCAGTAATACCCACAGTGTGGCAGAAATTTCCATGTGTGTGTTAAGTTGAAATTTAGCATCAAGCCTCAGTAGTCCGTTTACTTATATTCAGCTTCCACACGGTTGGAATTAAAAATATTTGTTAAATGTAAATAAATGTATGTATAAATATATATGTGATTACAAGGTATAGCAGCAATCTGTCTGTATTAACGAAAAATTGAGGATCAAGCTTCAGTTGTCTGTTTATGTATTTTCAGTTTCCATGCGGTTAAAATAAAAAAAAATTTTGGGGGGGCTCTTTCAAATTTAATTAAGCAGCATATACATGTGATTACTGCATCAATATTCATGATATGGCAGCAATCCACCTGTGTGTGTTAAGTTGAAACTGAGCATCAAGCCTCAGTCATCCGTTTATGTATTTTCAGTTTCCACATGGTCGCAATTAAATTTTTTTTTTGGGAGGTCACTCACTATAATTAAGCAGCAGATGCAGTGTCCTGAAACACACTGCTAAACACTGAAAATGTGCTTGTGCCTGAGTTCCCACAAAGTTCCATAGGGAGGAGGAGGTTCTAACAAACCTCCCAGGGCTGACTCCACCCTTCTCTCTCTAAGAGGAAGGAAGTCAGTACAGTACAGCATATCTGTCGTCTGCGGTAGAAGCAACAACTCAGCAGCCATTGTGGAGAGTTATCAAAATGCCAGAGTTAGTTCCAGAGTTGGATTACAGAAGATCAAAGTAACCCAGAGAGGGAGTTAAAATATTGGCAAAGGAAGGTAATTGTTATTTTTCATGCTTTAGCCTCTTCTGCTTTACATAGAAGGATTCCAATTTACCAGCTGCCCACCATAACCAAAGACAGAAAGGCCACCTGTCAGGACACAGTATTTCTAGAGAGGATACCACAGCTATTGTAAACTGAAGTATATGACTATACAGTATCTGTCACGCTGACGATGCGCTCTCTCTCCTGAGAGCCGTGGGCGCCCCGCCTCTGTGCAGGTGCGCGGGTGTGTGCAGTGTCCTTGTCTCCTAGGTGATAGGGGCGGGAGGGACCCGGCCGTGCACCTCTTCTTAGCGCAGCCGGTGTCCTCGGTTCCACCAGCAACCAATATAAGTCTGAGCTTCCGAGCTGGGACCCCGGTGCTCAGCTGTGTGCTGCAGGGTCACTCATGTGATGTTGGCCATGTCACATGACCCCTGCTAGTTAGTATTTACACAGGCAGCCTGCTGGCCACAAGTTGCCTGTTATTTAGGTTTCACCTGCTGTTTTGATTGACCTGGCGCGTTACTTCCTGCTGTTATCCGAAGATCCTCTGCCTGCTCCTTGTGTACTTCGCTGCTGTCTTGGTATTCTGACCCCGGCTTCCTCCTGACGATCCTCTGCTGACTCCTTTGGTACTTTGTGACTCTCCTGGTATTCAGACCCCGGCTTCTCCTGACGATCCTCTGCTTGCTCCATTTGTACTTCGTTGCTCTCCTGGTATTTGACTCTGTCCATTCACGTTCTGTTTTGTGTCTTGTCCGTCTTTCCTGCACTTACACCAAGTTAGGGACTGCTGTCCAATTGTCCCCTGTCATTAGGACTGGCGAGGCAAGTAGGCAGGGCCAGGGGTGAGGGTTGAGCACAGTGGTCACTATCCTCCCCCCTGTGTTTGTGTGTACACGACCATTACAGTATCGCAGAGATAGTACATGCCTCCAGCCTGGAGAAACAAGAGAGGAAGACAATTGCAATTTTTGGGAACTATTCACTGTAGAACCTGCCTTTCTGTAAATTACTTTTGTGAGCATTGAAGACATTTGGATCAGCTTCAGTAAAGTTCTGGGAAACTGGTCTCCTTATTGTGAAAACTTATCACCCAAGGATGCTGGCGTCACAAACCTCAGGGAGCCTGCCTTCCCTGCACCTAAAACCCATACCATCAAGGGCACCACAATCAACATCCGGCAGAAGATCCCTCATCACCAGAGTGTGCCCTGAAGGAATCCGGAGTTATCCTTCCACTCACTGCACTCTGGCCCAGGGAGCTGTAGAAACGTGAGTATTAACTACTACACCTATCAGGCCACCTCAATCAAACATTACCCCTGCAGTCCCAGTTACTGAACATATATAAGATTACTGCAACAATACCCACGGTGTGGAAGGAATCTACCTGTGTCTGTTAAGTTGAAATTAAGGGTCACCCCTCAGTCGGCCATTTACATATATATTCAGTTTCCAAAAGGTTGAAATTTATATTTTTTGGGGATTATTAGATTTAATTAAACCAGTATATATATATATATATATATATATATATATATATATATATATATTTTTTTTTTTTTTTTTTACTACAAGACAAAAGGTATAGCAGCAATCTACCTTGAGCGTCAGTCATCAATTCTCAATTTTTGTAAATTCTGTTTCCATACAGTTGGAATTTCAATGTTTTTTGGGATTTGTTCAATTTAATGAAACCAGCATATAGGTGATCAAATACAATACAAAGGCCTGCACACAAAAGTATCTGTGAGGGATAACGAATTTGGGCCAAAATCACTTTCCCTATATTCACACATTTCTAATCAATTTTTTAGGGGGAAGGGGGGATGCTGATTATATTTAGTGTTGAGCGAATCGAGCTTCGGATCATAAATCCGAAGTTCATTTGTTCCAAACTTCGTTTTCATGCTGTACAAAGGCCCGTCTCCGTACAGCATTAAAATGTATGGGTTCCGGCGAGGCGAAGTGCGTTATCACCACAGTTTCATAAAACTTCGGTGAATAACTTCAGTTATCAGTTTTTTAAGTTTAAAACCATTTTAATACATGGATTCAAAGTTGGCTTCGATACCGACTGGGAACGACTGGTACCGAAGCCGACTTTGTATCCATGTTTTAAATGGTTTTAAAGTTTAAAAATAGTGATGAGCTGCATAGGCAATATTCGAATTTGCTATATTTCGTGAATTTTTGGCTGAATATTCGCCATGAATTGGCAAATTCGAGAGTTTGTGATCTCCAGTCATTATTTACTTGATTGCAGAAATCGGCAATGTAATATATTCGCAATAAAAATTTGCGATTAGAATATTCACGATCAACACTTAGGGTTAGGCAACTTTCCTATTGGTTGCTAGGGATGTTGCTAAGTTCGGATATTAGTGATAAAATCTCAATAAATTCGTGATTAGAATATTCGTGATCAACACTATTCACGAATACGAATATATGGCAGTATATTCTAAATATCTGCAAATTCTCAAAGTGGCGATATTCCCAATTAAAATCCCAAAGTTATTTACAAAAGTCCAGCAAAACTTTGGTAATAACTCACTTTGCCTCTCTGGAGCCCATACGTTTGAATGCTGAACGGAGACGAATCTCCGTACAGCATTCAAACTAAGTTCTAACTGAAGCGACTTTGGATCTAATTATATTCAAACTAGCAGCATATATACATGATTACTACACTAATATACAGGGTAGTGCAAAACATCTAAGAGGCCCAAAAATGTCCCAGCTATGAAAGGGTTCCAAGTGAAAGACTCAGATCCAGAATGTGGGTAGTAGCAGCACCAAATATCCAGCTAGAAGTAGCAGTGGTAGTAGTATGCCGCAGTTGTCCCTGCTGCCTTTGGAAACGTTCAACATTACAGTGGGGGATAATGAGAATGAGATTGTGGATTTAATGGCTCACTGCTCCTCTCAGTAGCAGCAGGATGATTTTAAAGATGACTTCAGAGTCCACTGTGCCGTGGAGCCAGGGGTCCCAGCTTCCTCATGCTCCTCCTCCTTGCAGCCCCAAAGACGGCTATCAGTGGAGTCCTCCCAGTCTTCACTGCCCCTTCCTAGAGGAAAGCTGTCTTTTTCCTAAGAAGTAGAAAGAAACCCCCACCTATTGCGGATAGTAAACAGTAGTGAAGAGTGACGTTTTCAAAAATTCGGGGCTTTACTAAAAGTCAACAAGAAATTTGATTTGTTTTAAATGACTTTTTAACAAATCGCATTCCATTCTATCGAGTGGGAGCCGAGCGCAATGGTGGGAAACAGCGATCGCGCCTTCCCCCTATCATTTAACCCCTCGGATGCTGCGTTCAATGCTGATTGAGGCATCTGAGAGTCACATTCAGTCTATCAGGGGGTTAATCAGGGGTTAAAAAAATATTCTCGAATTGGGGTGAATAAGCTGTGTAATATAACTGTTAGTGTGGTATCCACCTGATTTCATAGATAAGCAATTCCATTAGGCCTTGATTCTCATATTAGGGTGAATAAGCTGTGTAATATAACCATAATAGTGGTGTCCTCCTGATTTCATAGATAATCAATTCTATTAGGCCTTGCTTCTCATATTGGGGTGAATGAACAGTGGAATATAACGGTTATAGTGTAGTCCACCTGATTTCATAGATAAGCAATTACATTAAGCTTTGATTCTCAAATTGGGGTAAATAAACTGTGTAATATAACTGTTAGAGGGGTGTCCACATTGAAATTGAATAACTTATTTTACATATAAAGTTACTGTTACCGTACAGTATGTCCAACAAAGAAGTGCCAGGGCCCTCTAAAGGAACGGGCAGTGGCAAATATATTTCTGGAGCCAGTAGAAAAGGGGGAAGTGTAAGCAGCAGCTGCAGCAACAGGGCAGAGCTGCCAATGTCATCCAGCGGTCTTGTTTTCACAACTAGCCCCGCTGTTCTGGAATGGTTGACTTGGTCTTCAGCATCATCTCAACTGACATCAGAGACCCCCAGCCAGGAGTCTGTGGGTTCCTCTGACACCATACTTAGTTGGCAAGGCCAAGAAACAAGCTCTGTGCCCTCACCTGTCCTGAATCTGCCCCTTTCCTTTTCTGCTCTTTCGGACAGCCAAGTTATGTATGCTGCCAGCTCTGCTCCACTTTTCAGCAAGGAAGATATTACTGAGGACAGTCAGCAGCTACTGTCCAGTTCAGATTTGGAGTAAAGGTCTGCTGCTTCCTCCTGAAGGCGAGCAAGTAGCCACAAAGAGAGTCGCGTGGGAGCAGGTGTTGGGAGAGGTCAGGGACGTGGCAATGAGATTGGTGAGGGCGACGTAAGTGATGAGCAGACAGTAGTGGATAATGATGTAGCAGATCGCACGTGGGAGCGAGGTGAAGAGGAGGCTTCATCATCATCATCATCATCATCATCAGGGGCAAGGGTGGCAGCAGTCCCTCAGACAGCAGCAGGGTGGCAGCATGCCGATGAGTCAGCAGTAGTGGAAGCAGTGCGAGATCTAGAGCCAAACGTGCTGGGGGTATACTCCTCTGCTACTCAGGAGCCTACCTGTCTGGAAACAACTAGCGGTAAACTACTTAATAGAAGCAGCCACAGACAGTCAGCACAGAGTCGTGGGTGTAAAATGCCATAAACACTGGTGTGGGAATTTTTCATCAAGTCACTTGAGGACGTTAGCGTGGCCGTATGCAGGATCTGTGGGTAGAAGAAAAAGAGCGGCCAGGGTGCCAATGTTGGCACCACAGCCCTGTGTCAACACATGGACCATAATCCTAAAGTGGTCTGGAAAAACCATGGCACTAATGCAGTGGAACTCAAACAAAACAATGGCTAATCTCAGGGAGACCAGCTACAAAAACACCGGGGAGTCTCATTTAAGAGTCTCAACACAGAAATTCAAAGTGCAAAGCTCCCTGGGAAACAGTAATATGCAAAATAAATGTGGAGCCCCAGTATTGGGTCTACAACACAATTAAAGCCAGATATCCCTTAAAGGAAGGAAAACCGAGCAAAGGGGTGTCTCCATTACAGAGATCACCAAATCCACCATATTAAGTGGCCCCTATGTCAAGATCCTGCTTTTTACAAGCTTTAAGGATGTGACAGGGAAAACCTAAGCCAGTTATCGATCCACAGACAGCTGTTTCGGGGTGTTGCCCCTCATCAGTGTGTAGTAGGATTCTGGCTAACGAGGAGGTTTTCCCCGTCACATCCTTAAAGCTTGTAAAAAAGCTGGATCTTGACATAGGGGCCACTTAATATGGTGGATTTGGTGATCTCTGTAATGGAGACACATTTATTTTGCATATTACAGCCTGTCAGTGTCTACATGTGGAACTGTAACTATGGTCAAGGAGAATATATGTCCTTTACGGCCCATTGGGTAAATGTGATACCGGCACAGGCACACTAGCAACTTGGCCAGGTGATGGCAATGCCACCTCCGCGTTCTTATGCTGTCATTGTGGCACCAATGCCCTCCTCTGCTGCCTCAACCTTGTCCTTAGCCTCCACTGTAGGCACAGTTCAGAGTGGTGCTCCAGCATACCATCTATGCAGAGTATGGTAGTGTCACGCTTTTCTGCACCTGGCCAGCCTGAGCGAACGGAATCACACCAGGGAGTAACTGCTCGCTGTCATTGACAAAGAAATTGAATCCTCCTCATCAACTAAAGATCTGAACCATGGTCATCGATAATGGGAAAAACATTGTGTTGGTACTGCGTCAAGGAGGGCTAACCCATGTACCCTGCATGGCGCACATCTTTAATCTAGTTGTAAACCGGTTCCTCAAGTCTTACAACCAACATCAAGACGTCTTAATAATGGACTCCTTGAGCTACAAAGGCAGAATGGTGTTCCCCAACATCACCTCATATTCAACGTTTCCACAGGTTGGAACTGCACCTTCCACATGTGGCAGGCGGACAGGGGTAATCCCCTGTCTAACTTTAACTTTAGCCAGTGGTAGCTCATGCATGACACCTGCCCTTTTTGGAGGCCACCTTATTTGTCAGTCGCCAGAACTATTGGATGAATTATGTCATTTCACTCCTTCATGTCCAGAGCAGATGCTGATAAATCTGGCTGGCCAGTGGACAGTAAACGTGGTGCCTACATTTCACAGCCACCTGAGCCCTGTGGGGGCTGCACTGGCAGAGGGGGACATTAATACCTAAGAATTGTATACAGAAAAAGGGGATTTATCTGCCCAAATGACTGGAGAAGAACTGCATGAGGGTTTGGAAGGTGGTGAGGAATACCAGGCAGATGACCCTAGATTACTTGGCAGCCAAACTTGATTTCTGGCCATAACTGGGCAAGCTGGGCAAGGATTACTTAGCAGCCAAACTTGATTTGTGGCCATAACTGGGCAAGCTTTTCCATGGGCAAGCTTTTCTGCCCTGCCAGTAGTGTGGTATCAAATTAGGTGTTTAGTGCAGCAGGTGGGCATAGTTACCTCAAACAGAACTCAACTTCCAACCGGAAATGTTGAGATTAATCTAAAGATAAATTAGGCGTGGATCAGCCAGGATTTTCAAACATTGGTACCTGATGCATCAGACTAGATCATTCTGGCACTAATGTTCTGACTGAAGTGTGCTACCACACCAGAACATTGTGAAAACTGATCCGTTACTTCTGGCCACATGCTTCAGCCACTATTCCTATGCTGCCACCCACCTGATTCCACATACCTGCTGCTTTTGCTGCCATCTTCTCTTACTGCCACACAACATCCTGTGCTGTTACTGCCACTGCTGTTGCCCCCCACCTCACTGTTCTATGACTGGGCCACTGCCTTGACTCCTCATGCTATTGAAACGCTCGCTACTATGTGATTGGGCCACTATGTTGACTCCTCATGCTGTTGCCCCCCTCCCCACTCTGTGACTAAGCCACTATGTTGACTCCCTATGCTGTTGCTACTGTCTCTACTCTGTGACTAGGCCACTCTGTTGACTCCTGATGTGGTTGCCATCCTCCACACTATGTGATTGGGCCACTATTTTGACTCCATATGCTGTTACCACCCTCATCACTCTGTGACTGGGCCACTATGTTAACTTCTCATGCTGTTGACACCCTCACCATTCTGTGACAGGGACACTAATTGGCCTTGTGTGATCATGTTTGGGCTTGTTGACATGACCATTTATTTTACCGTTCTGATCTTTCAGAAGAACCGAAAAATGAATAACACAATGTATCCTGTCTTTGGAGCATCCATAAGGCCTCTATCACACGGTCAGTATTTTGTATCAGGATTTGATCATAACTTGGAAGACAAAAGCAGGAGTGGGCACAACACACAGAAGATATGCATATATTTCCATCACATGTTATCTCTGTTTTGGATCCACTCCTGTTTTATCCTTACCAATGTTGATCAAATACTGATGCAAAAAACTAACCAAATACGGACCATGTGATAGAGGCCATTAAAGTCCTGCATGCAGGACTTCTTTTCCATCTGAATAAAACTGATTTCAGAGGCAAATGGCCAAAACATGCAAATTGAGCATGAGGCCTCTATCACACGATCAGTATTTTGCATCAGAATTTGACCATGATTTGGAAGCCAAAAGCAGGAGTGGGTCCAAAACACAGAAGACATGCACATATTACAAACACAAGTGTAGAAAGCAGACATTTGTGAAAATGAATGAGGCAAGAATTTGTGAGGATTTTCACACACTTTTATCTAGAACCATTGAGTATAGTAGATTTGCAATTGCTAGCAGTGGTTATTTATCTTTAGCCAATCATGCCACTGCTGTTGCCTGCATGTCAATATTGGTATACAATATATTTTTATATGTATTATACATGATATTCACACATGGCACATTGATCTAAAATTGGAGGACATTTAATCAGGTGCTACAATCAGAAGCTATTTACAACTCCTAGTTGATGTCTAGAAGTGAGATTGGAAAGATAAAGATCCTTTTGTTTAAATTAGGTAGAAGAATTTTCCTTCCGCATTTTAAGTTATACAACTGACACCACTAAAACAGTATTCGATAATCAACCTATCAGAATAGAAGTTTAAAACAGCCAATAGACTTATGTTTAGGTTTGACATTTTGTATTAGCCAATTAAATGTCCTCCACATGTTAGGAAGGTTAGTGGTGAGTGAACTAAGGTAACATCATTCTGGGTAATAATAGGTTCATTCATCAGAAGAACTATAAACCTTGCTGTATCTGGGCATGATAAAAAAAAAGGATTGGTGCCATATTCATTCATCATTACAACACTCCATCATGTTCTATACTGTATTGCTGCTGCCACTACAACTGTTACTCCCCCTACTGTCGCTACTACTATGCCTACACCACCACATATCTCCTATCCATCAGGTTCTATACTGTACTGTTCCTGCCAGTACTACTTTCCAGACACAACAGTACATCTCCTGCTTTGTCTGTTAACTTACATACTGTGATGTTACTATTACTTTACACAACTGCACATTTCCTGCCTTGTTCATGAGGTTCCACATCCACACTATACTGCTGCTGTTTTGGGGAGCTTGCTCCTCATCAGTATAGTGTAGGATTCTGGCTGGCTTAGTGCAATGACTAGGAATTGGCTTTGGCTGAATCTCGTTAAAGAGACTAGTCCAGTATGGAGACTTACTGGAAGTATTCCATGGAAATAAGTCTGCAAAGAGTTATTTCCCTTGAAATAGAACCATCTCGCCAATGCCACCTATGGGAAGTGGCTCCCTATGAGTCCACATCTGATTTTCCAACCAGCTTTTGGATTTTACAAGGGAATATAGCCAGGCCAGGTATCTATCTATCTATCTATCTATCTATCTATCTATCTATCTATCTATCATCTATCTATCATCTATCATCTATCTATCATCTATCATCTATCCGCTTGCCTCTCATCAGTACAGAGAAGGATTCTGGCTGGCTCAGTGCGGTGCCTTGAAAATGGCTTAGGCAGGGTGCTGAATCTCCTCAAACAGACCAGTACTGTATAAAGACTTACTGTAAGTACTTGATGGTATGGAGACTTATTGGCAATTTGAGCGAATAGAGCTTCGGATCCTAGATCCAAAATTATTTTGTTCAAAACTTCATTTGAATGCTGTACAGAGATTACAGGCTCCAGCTTGGCCAATTCACTGGACTTCGGTGAATAACTTCGATATTTGATTGTTAAACTTTAAAACATTTTAAAACAATATTCTGAAGTCGGCTTTGGTACCAACGTACCAGCCGATACCGAAGCCGACTTCCTATCCATGTTTTAAAATGGTTTTAAAGTTTAAAAAATTGATGGCATAAGTTATTCATCGAAGTCTCGCGAGTCTCTGTTCACCTGGCTGGAGCCCATAAATTTCAATGCTGTACAGAAACGGGTCTCCGTACAGTACTAAAAAGAAATTTGGAGCTAATCAACTTCGGATCTAGAATTCAAAGTTCGATTCGCTCAACACTACTTATTGGCAATGCTCAATGGGAAACAAATAAGTAAAGAAGTATCTCCGAAGAAAGAGAACCATCTCACCGGTGCCACCTATTAGAAGTGGCTCCCTATAAGTCAAAAGTACTTCCAGTAAGTCTCCCTATAGGACAGTTCATTTTAACGAGATTCAGCACCCTGCCTAAGCCACTTCCTAGGTATTGCACCGAGTCAGCCGGAATCCTTCTCTTTACTGATGAGGAGCAAGCACCCCAAAACAGCTGGTGATGGATATCTGGCCTGGCTATATTCCATGATTAAATCCTAAGGCTTGTTGGAAAGTTGGATCTTGACTCATAGGGAGCCACTTCAAATAGTTGGCACTGGCGAGATGGTTCTCTTTCTTGAGAGATACAGTACCTCTTTGCATACATGGCATTTACTTAAAAGTGTATAGGCACACCAGAGTTATCATCCAACATCAGCCACTGTCCAGAATTGCACTCTTGCAGTATTACTGTAGTAAGTCTGACATATTAAATGTAAAAACTATGATTTGATTGTAGTGTATTCAAAATTAAGCATTTAAATGCAGCACAAAAAAGTGTCACAGACTCACTTTGCCACAGATTTTTCTACAAATTTGGGTGGAGGTGAGGAGAGTGTGCTGTATATTTTGCGTGATATTTTTTTAAAATAGCTCAGAAGACCTGTCATTATAATATGATAAAATCCTAAATGATTTTTTTTTGTGCTAGATAAGATGTTTGCATTTTGTCACATCATTAAAAGCATCAGAGTCCAGCCAGGAGAAGCATATATGTTTTGAATAAGTAAATGTATGTTCTTAGTCATTCATTTTGGATTTTAAGTTATCTCTTCCAACCAAGGATTGGGTTTCATGCACGGATGTCTCGTGGGTCATATCGCCTACAATGGTGAACTGATTATACACTTTCTTTATAATGTCCTTAAAAAGGACACCACATTTCAATGACTGATCAACTAATTGTAACTAAACTGCCTGAAGCTGCTAACAAGGGATGGGTTATAGTAATGCAGGTCATAGCTCTATATCAATGTCATACACTGTACGTAAACAGTGCCTTTATAAAGGTAAAGTGTGTAGGATTTCATATGGTGTAAAAAGGTGAATATATACTTCAATGCTACCTTTTGATATAGATTTTCATTTATGCCTAAAAAGTATCCAGATATAAAAAACAGTGGTGGAATTGCTTATCCGATGCTGTCTGGTAGCTGTATGGTAGTATTCAAACGGACATCTTAGTTGTATAATTAAAGAACTTTATTCTGGTGCTGTCAACGCGTTTCGAGGGTAGGAAAACCCTCTTTGTCAGGACAATATACAGATTAGACAAATACAACATTTAAAAGTGCTTTATATATTAGATTACACATGAAGTTTAAATGGAATTTCACTCTTAAAAACAACAACATTCTCTTGGCTTTTTTCATGTAAAATAGAGCGGAGAAAGGAGGCAACGCCACATGTGCAGTGTCAGTGGGTAAATACAATGGTATAAGGCTATTATGCGCTTACCATATGGGGTTGTGAGGAGTCACACAGCCGCTGTAGAAAGCATTGTTGGTATACTATTTTAGAAACCGACCAGCAAAAGCGGTATTATCAAGGCTGCAGCCGCTGTTACTCTGTAGTGCTCAAAGGAGCGGTCTTCAGAAGGTAAGTATCCAGATATGAACTTTATTCTGGTACAGTCAACGTGTTATAACGGTAGGAAAACCCTCTTCGTCAGGACAATATACAGATTAGACAAACACAACATTTAAAAGTGCAGTATTTTTGGCGCCCAGGCCGGGGGCAGAGATGGGGGCGTTCTTAAGGGTGACAAGTGTTCATTCATTAAACAGCGCTGTGGTTAAGGGTCGCTGGTTCTATGTGAGGTTTGGGTATGGGATCCCTCTGCTGTCAGCTGCTTCCATTCCTTAGTTAGAGTGTGTATCTATATTATCAAGTATTAAGCAAATACCTTTGCTGTATTTGTGGGAGGGGAGGCTGATTACAAGGCTAGTTATATGCAGCTGTGGGCCTAGGCTGGCTGGTTACTAGGCTATTTATAGGCACCTGTGGGCCCAGGCTGACGCTGATTCAGCTGATTTCACTACCTCTGGGTCAGATCTAGGATACAGCAGCATGGTGTGGAGGCTCCTTACGGATGGGCGACGGCAGAATGTCTCAGGAGGGCGCTGATCACGGTTAGGTTTGCTACCTTCTAAGCTACGTCCGTGTGTCTGCATTTACATTTTGTCCTATGCTCCATTTACTACTAGAGCTGCGTTCATGCATCTGTTGTTGCATCACAATAATACTCTGCTCACTTCAGATTGCTTTCATACAGCTGCGTTATACCTTGCTCTTCACGCTCAGAGCTGGGCCCATACCATGTTTTAGGCACCACTCACATCCAGAGCGGCATTCACCCACCTGTTCTTACATCAGATGTTATATTCTGATTCCACTTAAAGCTGCATTTTCTTTTCATTGCTACATCATGGTTACTCAGTATTTTCACTATGGCAGTCAGCACACCGCTCTGATACCGTTCTCCCAATAAACATAGCTGCTTTCTTTCAGGTTTACATTTCTTTCCTCGCTGGTGGTTACATTCCATAGGCCTACTTTTTCTGTTTCCCTCCCAAAAAAAATAAAAAATAAATAATAATAATTTTTGCTGTTCTTTAGTCCTGGTTCGCATTTGGTCTCCTGCCCCAGTTTACCATACAGTCCCTCAGCGGTCAGTGGGCTAATAGGAGTAAGTTTCCTACTATGTTTCACAAGTTGTTCATTCGTTTGTCACGATAAGGGTCTTCTCTTAGCGAACTGTAATTCCTCTGGCACTTTTTTCTCCCATCTGTTGAGTTTCACGGTTGGTTTAATGTTTATTTAGGCACGTGGTTCGGTTCACTAATGTCTATGCATATCCCATCAGGTCTGGCTCACATTTTAATTACTTATCGTCACTGTAATGTCATCCAGCTCAGTCCTGGCTTCGGGGGCCGATGACCGCTTCAGCCTCATGGCTCCGCGGGGCCTATGACCATTCTTCATGTTATTCGTTAGGGGTACAATATGGTTGTAAGCTGGTTAGTGTCCTAGGTTTATTGTCGGAGGGGGTCATGGTTATGCGAGTCCCCAAATCATACCGGTGCTGCATAAGTGGTTTATAAAAAATAAATAAAAAAAAACTGGATTTGATCCCGTGCCGAGCCACGCCCCCTGCACTGATCACATGACGGTGACGTCACCCCAGGTCCTTCGGCTGTTCAACAGTTCGGGTTGGTGGAAGCCGCCCCTTATGGATTCCATATGCCGCGATAGTCCGCGGTAGTGGAATCCATAACGGGATGCGGCGATTACCACAACCTGAACGCCAAACTTTTTTTTAAAGTTCGCTCATCTCTAGTCACAACTGCTAGTATGGTGGGTACATTTTCTGTCCTCATTACAGGCAACATTAGCTCGTTAATTGCAACAGCCATGTATTCGTGCTTATTGTTCCCCTGGCCTGGTGAGTCTACACATTTCACTTAATCCATTACTAGAGTTAGACGGCATACGCCATCTTCAAACTTTTGGGTCCTTTATAAAAAATAATAATAATTAAAGCGGTGGCCTGGGGAATAAGTATAGGTGAAGTATTTTGCTACCATTAACAGTTGGTGTCCGAGCAGGGCCCTTGGCGAATGGTTGGACTTCAATTAGGCCCTTCCATCAGATTCACCATTGTTGTTTCAGTCTGTAGCTCTCAGGATTCAGACCGTCTCGTAATATGTTCATATGTTGATCAACACAGGAGTAAATTGTTTCTGATTACCAACCACTCAAAAGCATCAACATTAGCTACCTCCAAGAACGACGTGCCGGAGCACGTGACAAAGAGGTAAGGTTCGTAGAAGTCTTTGTGATATGTACGGTATATTCCGCACCTTCATCGTGTAGTGTCTTTGCTTTTAAAGTGGGTGTCGTAATGGTATGTATATGTTTTGCTCTAAACTAAGGTCTGCTCTTTTTGGCCCCTTTTGGCTGCCCTACCGCAGCAGTTATGGCACAATTCTACTGCTTATAGTTGTGATCTCTCACTTGTTGACATTTAGTTATTTGTGTTGGAAACCTGTAGCGATTTTTGTTGATATTGGGTGAGGCAAGGGGTATTTGGAAATGTTGTATCCTGACAACCATCCAGATGTAAAGGAACTAATAACATTCCCAAGGAACCATACCTTATATTAAGATATTGATACACACTGATATTGATGTTATTGACTCAAAATGGAAATTCTATATGCCGTGTTAAGTGAGTTGAGATTGAGTACCCCACTACAATATATCTATAACTTATCACCTAAACCAGGCATGCTCAACCTGCGGCCCTCCAGCTGTTGCAAAACTACAACTCCCATCATTCCTTGACAGCCTACAACTATCATCCTACAGAAGGGCATCGTGGGAGTTGTAGTTTTACAACAGCTGGAGGGCCGCAGGTTGAGCATCCCTGACCTAAACCATGACCACACTAATACTATGAAAAATGCTGATATAGAAACTTCATCACTCCAATGGATAAGGTGATATCAAGGTGCCTTTATTAATTTTTTTCTTATGCAAGACAACTCAAAGGTGACAGTGTGACGTTTCGGTCAATTTCGACCTTTTTCAAACACAAGTTGCCAGTGAGAGATTAGGGGAAAAGAATGAAAGATTTATTGATCTGGTAGACATGTGTATCCACACCAGCGTTACTCATGGTGTGGATACACATGTGTACCAGCTTAATACATCTTCCATTCTTTTTTTTCTAATCTCTCACTGGCAACTTGTGTTTGAAAAAGGTCTAAGTTGGCCGAAATGTCACACTGTCACCTTTAGGCTGCCTTGCATAAGAAAAGAGAGATTAATAGAATAGAAAAACATAAAGACACCTTGATATCACCTTATTCATTGGAGTGCTGAAGTTTTTATGTCAAACTTTCTGCAGGCTAGGAACCCACAACCCCAGCATCTATCTAACAAGGACAAGAGTGTGATGCCACACTACTTTACTATGAAAAATGCTGCCACTAAGCAGAGCTTACATTATATGCAGGACTGAGAGTGGGGATGCAGGCGCAGAGCTACAAAAGCATCCCCAAGTCCATATGACAGCTAGCCTAGCGAAGGAAGGGAAGATTGTCGGGATACAAAATTTCCAAACACCCCGTGCCTCATGCAGTATCAACATGACACCTTCTCCTTCTGCCGGACATAATAGCTACAATACTAGCGATACCAATAAAAAAAATCGCTACAAGTATCCGAAACAAATAACTAAATGTCAACAACTGAGAGATCGCAACTATAACTTCATAATATAGATCTGTATTGCCCCAGAGTGGCATTACCTCTCCTACACCCTGCTTCTATCCGTGTGTACTAATATCGTGTCATCTAGTGTATTTATTTCAGGTCCACTACAATGTGCATTCCTATTTCTGATGTTATGCAATTGTTATGTTCAAATGTAATATACCTTGTTCACCATTAGGTGGCAGCAAACACGGCAGCGCTACAGTTAGACAGAATGGAACTTCCCATTCGATTCTAACCCCCCCTCTGTGGAGGAGTGAGAGAGTCCCACTTCCTGCAGGAAGAGTGAGGACCAGAGTTTAGTCAGTCTAGTGCAACCCCAGTAGGGGAAGAATGTGCAGCTGGACAAGACAAGCCAACTAGAGCACCTTCAGCTCTGCTGGACATGGAGACAACCGCTCAGAGCCTGAGGAGCAAGGAGGAAAAGTTCCCTGGCCTCACCAAGAGTCAGACTACAAAGAGAGAAGTTGCAGCATAAAGAAGACCTAAGTTATCTAGCCAGCCTGTCAGTACAGCAGAGCCAGAGGGCAACATATGTAGCAGAGTTAAGTTTTCCTGCCAGTTTCATGCTAAAGCCTGCTGGGACCAAGATAAAGCTTGAAGACTGTTTCTGAAGAAAGTTTACCAAAGTAAAGCTGCTATTCAACTGCATCTCAAGGTCGGGACTCAAGTTATTTCTTTCATCCCACAATTACTACCCCCTATTTGTCTGCTTCGGTAAACACCTGGGGTCCAGCCGTATCCAGGTAGGAACACCGTGACACAAACATAAAGAGACATTTTAGGCCACCGTACACCACTTGGCCATTCCTACACCTGGGTACTCGGTACTGTCCCTTCCTTTAGGGCCCCAGGGGGCACTCTAACTAAAGAATAGAAGCGGTTCACAGCAGAGGGATTGCATACCCAAACCTCACATAGAACCTGCAACCCTTAACCACAGCACTGTTTAATGAATGAACACTTGTCACTTACCTTAAGAACCCCCATCTCTGCCCCTGGCCTGGGCACCAAAAATACTGCACTTATAAATGTTGTGTTTGTCTAATCTGTATATTGTCCTGATGAAGAGGGTTTTCCTACCGTTGAAACGCGTTGACAGTACTAGAATAAAGTTCATATCTGGATACTTACCTTCTGAAGACCGCTCCTGTGAGCACTACAGAGGAACAGCGGCTGCAGCCTGGATAATACCGTTTTTGCTGGTCGGTTTCTAAAATAGTATACCTACAAGGCTTTCTACAGCAGTTGTATGACTCCTCACAACCGCATATGGTAAGCGCATAATAGCCTTATACCATTGTATTTACCCACTAACACTTCACATGTGGCGTTGCCTCCTTTTTCCGCTTTATTTTACATGAAAAATGCCAAGAGAATGTTGCTTTTTTTAGAGTGAAATTCCATTTAAACTTCATGTGTAATCTAATATATAAAGCTAAGTGTATGTATGTATGTATGTATTTACGTATGTGTGTATGTCCGCTAAAGGAATCTGGCTGTACAATCACGAAATTTTGCACAGCCACCCTCTGAGTCAGGGACTGCTTTCCAATTATTTGCAAAAAATACGCTTAGTAACCTAACCGCCAAACTACAGGAGCTATTTTCTGTTGGCTGTTGTGGCAGTTAACCCCGCAACCGAGGACATTCTTAGTATAAGACAGTTTACGTAAGTTAATATGATTTCGAGTGCAATGCTTAGCCAACGTTGTTGCAGAGGCTGATGTAAGTCACATTAACTTAAGTGTATATTAATTCTGTCTGGGTTTTATATACTGTCAATTAAAGACAATAATGCCCTGCTGTGGAGGTCTTTGTTCCCTATTTATTGTGGCTTCTCCTACCATGCTGTGCAGTTTATAGCTTCAGTCTTGTTGTGGATAGTGGCGGAGTTTCTGTGCTTCCATAGCCATTTGAAATTAAGTGTCTTCTTTCTCTTTTGTTTATTGTTTGGGTTTTCTTGTGTTGCTCTTTTTCCTGTCATTTGTGCTTAGGCTTGAGGGAGACTCCTGTTTGTCATACCATTGGAAGAACAGGTGGTCTCTTGCCCTGACCTTAGTACCAGGGTCCTACAGGATGAGTTAGGACTTTACTTTCCTGTGTATGACCTCACCTACCTCCGGGGTCAGTTCATACTTGCAGTCAGTCAGGACTTTGATTAGGGTTTCTCTAAGAGGTGACCTGCTCCTTTCCCTAGTTTCCAGGCCTTTCCCCCTCACCTCTTTCTCCCCTACATTCGGTGTGGATGTGTGACAGTCGCATGTACAATCACGAAATTTTGCACAGCCACCTCCTGTGACTCGGGGACCGTCATAGACTATGTTTTGAGTGAAATTTGAAAAACGTGCTTTCCAATTTTTTGCCAAAAAATACGCTTAGTAACCAAACTACAGGAGCCATTGTCTGATGTAACTCACATTAAGTGTATACTAATTTTGTGGATGTGATTAATAAAGGGGCGTTTGCTGTGGAGTTTACTGTTAAAGTGGCAGGGGACTGTGGAGGTCACTGTTAAGGCAGCAGGGTACTGTGAGGTCACTGTTAAGGGAGCGGAGTACTGTGGAGGTCATTGTTAAGGGAACAGAGTACTGTGGCAGTCACTGTTAAAGGGGCCGCCACTGGGGAGATCTCTGTTAAGGGTGCAGGGAACGGTGGAGGTCATAGTTAAGGGGACAGTCTGCTATGGAGGTCAGTGTTAAGGGGAGAGGTGCTGTAGAGGTCACTGATAAAGGGGTGAGCCCCTGTGGAGGTCACTGTCAAGGGGGTGGGGTGCTGTTGAAATCACTGTTAAAGGGGCGGGCTGCTTTGAAAATCAATGTTAAGAGGGTGGGCTGCTGTGGAGGTCCCATTTTAAGGAGGCAGGGAACTTGGGGGGGTTAGTATTAAGGGGTGGGGGGCTATGGAGTTCAATGTTAAGGGGGCGAGGTGCTGTAGAGGTCAGTCTTATGGGAGATACTATTGATATCTTTTAGCAACACACAGAAACATTAACTGAAATAGATGAAATATACCCATGCAAAGCGAGTGAAGAAATTCTAATTCCACCAAGAATCTACATAAGAAGTTTAAAAAAAAATTCAGGTTCAATTTTGATTCTAACGAATCAATTAGCTCACCCCTAGTATACATAAAATGAAAATCTTTCAGTAGATCTTTCAGATAGATGGGGTCTACATTTGTACTGCTTTAAAGGTCTGCAAGCAAACATTAATTCTTACCTTTTATGGGCCATATCAACCACACAAAATCCAGGGAGTGCAGGTGCAGCATGCATGCCAGATACACTCTGCTTGTAACCCCGTCTGGTGCCATACAGCGTTCATCAGATCAAGGGATGCAAATACCAACATGCATGCTGAGCCCACTAGTACTTCTCCTGGAACCAAATGGCTTCTGGTAAGTTCTATAAAGCAGACTCAGTTTTATACTGACTTTAAAACCAGCCTACAGGGCGGATCCACTAGTCAGGTGTGCATGACTTCATGGAGGTCACCACGCCTCCCATATATGCTACAAAGAAATAAAATGGGGATTGCAGTCAGCACAACCCAATACGCAGGTGCACGTTGCTATGGTGAAATACACATACAAACGTAAAAACAAAGGTGCAATGGCACACTGCAGCTAGAGCTCCGTCCTGCCACTATGCTGGATGTTAGACGAGGCATTAGTTTATGTTTTGGCCAAAATATGTAAGCCATCCACCACTTCACGGTTTCCTCTATGAGTGGTCCCTAACATTAATTCTTACCTTTTATGGGCCATATCAGCCACACAAAATCCAGGAAAAAAGGAAATAAATTACACATTATTGGTATGGCTGCATCTGTAACAACCTAATCTGTGAAAGGATTATATTACTCATCACACATAGTGAATGAAATAAAAGGTAAAAAAAACTCTGATGGAATTGCTGTTTTTGTCACTTCACCTCCCAAAAAAATGGTATAAAAAGTAATAAAAAAGTCATATGTATCCCAAAACAAGCCCTCTCACATCTAACTTGACAGAAAAATAAAATAGTTATGAGTGCAAAAGTAGTGCTTTATGATGCAAACGTAGTAAAACTATTTTATGATGTGATTTTATGATTGCAAAAGTAGTAAAAGTGATTTTAAGATGCAAACGTAGTAAAACTATGAAAACACTATATAAATTTTGTATCACCATATTCATATCAACCTGCAGAATTAAGTTATCATATTATATGTACTGCATGGTGAACCTCCGAAAAATAAAAATAAAAACAGAATGAGATACAGTATAAAGTATTCAAAAAGTCACATGAACCCAAAAATAGTACCAATAAAAATTATAGCCAATCCACAAAAACAAGCCCTCACACAATAGACACAATGTAAATTTACAAACATTATGGATGTTAGTATATGGTGATGCAAATTGCAATTTTTCATAAAATATTTGTAATACAAATAGTAGTAAAGCATTAAAAACAAATATATAAATTAAGTAGCAACAATAATCAGTTCAATCTGAAGAATATAGTTGTTATTTCATTGACACCTCATAATGATCCTCATAAAGGATTTTGCCCACCTCTTATACCAGTACCAATAAAAACGCCCGCTTTCCCCACAAAAAAAGCTCTTAGACAGCTCAGTCTTAAAAAAAAAATAAAAAAGTTATGGCTCTTAAAATACATTTCCGTACATTCCATGTTACAAAACTATGGCTGAAGCAACATACTGTAGGAAAATGTAATTTTTCATCTTCAACATTAATAAATAGAGATGAGTGAACACCTGGAAGTTCGGGTTCGGGAAGTTAGAAAATGTTCGGGTTCGGGATCCGAACTCGACCCGAACTTAATCCCGAACCCCATTGAAGTCAATGGGGACCCGAACTTTTAGGCACTAAAAAGGCTGTAAAATAGTCCAGGAACGGGCTAGAGGGCTGCCAAAGGCAGCAAAATGTAAGTAAATCCCCTGCAAACAAATGTGGATAGGGAAATGAATTTAAATAAAATAAAATGAATAAAATTTAACCAATATCAATTGGAGAGAGGTCCCACTGCAAGGAATCATGCGTCATATCACCCAACACTGGAGAAGGCCACTTTTAGTTATTTTGGCCCCAGCACCCAGACAGGGGAGAGAGGTCCCACAGCAAGGAATCATGCGTCATATCACCCACCACTGGAGAAGGCCACTTTCAGTTATTATGGCCCCAGCACCCAGACAGAGCAGAGAGGTCCCACAGCAAGGAATCATGCGTCATATCACCCACCACTGGAGAAGGCTACTTTCAGTTATTTCTGCCCAGCACCCAGACAGAGGAGAGAGGTCCCACAGCAAGGAATAAGGCATCATATCACCCACCACTGGAGAAGGCCACTTTCAGTTATTTCAGCCCCAGCACCCAGACAGAGGAGAAAGGTCCCACAGCAATGAATCATGCGTCATATCACCCACCACTGGAGAAGGCCACTTTAAGTTATTTATGCCCCAGCACCAAGACAGAGGAGAGAGGTCCCACAGCAAGGAATAAGGCATCATATCACCCACCACTGGAGAAGGCCACTTTCACTTATTTCAGCCCCAGCACCCAGACCGAGTATACAGGTCCCACATCAAGGAATCATGCGTCATATCACCCACCACTGGAGAAGGCCACTTTCAGTTATTTCGGCCAAGCACCCAGACCGAGGATACAGGTCCCACAGCAAGGAATCATGCGTCATATCACCCACCACTGGAGAAGGCGAATTTCAGTTATTTCGGCCCAGCACCCAGACAGAGGAGAGAGGTCCCACAGTAAGGAATGATGCGTCATATTACCCACCACCGGAGAAGGCCACTTTCAGTTATTTCGGCCCCAGCACCCAGACAGAGGAGAGAGGTCCCACAGCAAGGAATTATGCGTCATATCACCCACCACTGGAGAAGGCCATTTTCAGTTATTTCGGACACAGCACCCAGACAGAGGAGAAAGGTCCCACACCAAGGAATCATACGTCATATCACCCACCACTGGAGAAGGCCACTTTCAGTTATTTCGGACCCAGCACCCAGACAGAGGAGAGAGGTCTCACAGTAAGGAATCATGCGTCAAATAACCCACCAATGGAGAAGGCCACTTTCAGTTATTTCGGCCCCACCACCCAGACAGAGGAGAGGTTCATTCAACTTTGGGTAGCACCGCAAGATCATGGTAAAATTAAAAAAATGAGGATTCAATAAAGAAGTGCCCCGGAGTACAAGAATACATGGTTGAGGGGGAGGCAGTTATAAATGTCTATTCTGCACAAGGGAGGCACAGGTCCTGTGGGATCCATGCCTGGTTCATTTTTATGATCGTCAGCTTGTCCACGTTGGCTGTGGACAGACGGCTGCGTTTGTCAGTAATGACGCTGCCTGCCGTGGGGAATAAACGTTCAGACAAAACGGGTGGTGGTGCAGTTAGCTGTGGCGTGGAGACAAAAATGTTCCACATTTCTGCCATGCTAACCCTGCCCTCAGAGGAGCTGGCCATGACACAGCTGCGTTGGCGACCTCTTGCTCCTCCTTTGCCTTCGCCTTGGGCTTCCACCTGTTCCCCTGTGACATTTGGGAATGCTCTCAGGAGCGCTTTTACCAGCGTGCGCTTGTACTCGCGCATCTTCCTATCACGCTCCAGTGCAGGAAGTAAGGTGGGCACATTGTCTTTGTACCGGGGATCCAGCAGGGTGGCAACCCAATAGTCCGCACACGTTAAAATGTGGGCAACTCTGCTGTCGTTGCGCAGGCACTGCAGCATGTAGTCGCTCATGTGTGCCAGGCTCCCCAGAGGTAAGGACAAGCTGTCCTCTGTGGGAGGCGTATCGTCATCGTCCTCCGTATCCCCCCAGCCACGCACCAGTGATGGGCCTGAGCTGTGTCGGGTGCCACCCCGCTGTGAACCTGCTTCATCCTCATACTCCTCCACCGCCTCCTCATCCTCCTCGTCCTCCAGTAGTGGGCCCTGGCTGGCCACATTTGTACCTGGCCTCTGCTGTTGCAAAAAACCTCCCTCTGAGCCACTTCTAACAGACTGGCCTGAAAGTGCTAAAAATGACCCCTCATCCTCCTCCTCCTCCTGGGCCACCTCTTCCATCATAGCCCTAAGTGTTTTCTCAAGGAGACATAGAAGTGGTATTGTAACGCTGATAACGGCGTCATCGCCACTGGCCATGTTGGTATAGTACTCAAAACAGCGCAACAGGGCACACAGGTCTCGCATGGAGGCCCAATCATTGGTGGTGAAGTGGTGCTGTTCAGTGTGACTGACGCGTGCGTGCTGCAGCTGAAACTCCATATGGCCTGCTGCTGCTCGCACAGTCTCTCCAGCATGTGCAAGGTGGAGTTCCACCTGGTGAGCACGTCGCATATGAGGCGGTGAGCGGGAAGGCCGAAGTTCCGCTGTAGCGCAGACAGGCGAGCAGCGGCAGGATGTGAACGCCGGAAGCGCGCACAGACGGCCCTCACTTTATGCAGCAGCTCTGACATATCGGGGTAGTTGTGAATGAACTTCTGCACCACCAAATTCAGCACATGCGCCAGGCAAGGGATGTGCGTCAAACCGGCTAGTCCCAGAGCTGCGACGAGATTTCGCCCATTATCGCACACCACCAGGCCGGGCTTGAGGCCCACCGGCAGAAACCACTCGTCTGTCTGTTGTTCAATACCCCGCCACAACTCCTGCGCGGTGTGGGGCCTGTTCCCCAAACATATGAGTTTCAGAATTGCCTGCTGACGTTTACCCCGGGCTGTGCTAAAGTTGGTGGTGAAGGTGTGTGGCTGACTGGATGAGCTGGTGGAAGCAGAGGAGGAGGAAGCTGAGTAGGAGGAGGAGGCTACAGGAGGCAAAGAATGATGCCCTGCGATCCTTGGCGGCGGAAGGACGTGCGTCAAGGAACTCTCCGCCTGCGGCCCAGCCGCCACTACATTTACACAGTGTGCAGTTAGGGAGATATAGCGTCCCTGGCCATGCTTACTGGTCCATGTATCTGTGGTTAGGTGGACCTTGCCACAGATGGCGTTGCGCAGTGCACACTTGATTTTATAGGATACTTGGATGTGCAGGGAAGGCACTGCTGTCTTGGAGAAGTAGTGGCGGCTGGGAACATCATACTGTGGGACAGCCATGGACATCAGCTGTTTGAAGCTGTCTGTGTCCACCAGCCTGAATGACAGCATTTCAAAGGCCAGTAGTTTAGAAATACTGGCATGCAAGCCCAGGGCTCGAGGGTGGCTAGGTGGGAATTTACGCTTTCTCTCCAAGGTTTGTGAGATGGAGAGCTGAACGCTGCCGTGTGACATGGTGGAGATGCTTGGGGACGCAGGTGGTGTTTTCGGTGGAACATCCTCTGTTTGGTGGGCGGCAGGTGCCAACATTCCTCCCGAGGCGGAGGAAGAGGCCGAGGCAGCAACAGCAGAGGGAGCACGGGGAGCCAGAGTGAGTTCCTTGCTTTTAATGTGTTTACTCCACTGCAGTTCATGCTTTGCATGTAGATGCCTGGTCATGCAGGTTGTACTAAGGTTCAGAACGTTAATGCCTCGCTTCAGGATCTGATGGCACAGCGTGCAAACCACTCGGGTCTTGTCGTCAGCACATTGTTTAAAGAAGTGCCATGCCAGGGAACTCCTTGAAGCTGCCTTTGGGGTGCTCGGTCCCTGGTGGCGGTGGCCAGTAGCAGGCGAACTCTCTTGGAGGCGGCTGTTCTGCTTTTGCCCCCTGCTCTCTCTTTTGCTACGCTGTTGGCTCGGTCTCACCACTGCCTCTTCCTCTGAACTATGAAAGTCAGTGGCACGACCTTCATTCCATGTAGGGTCTAGGACCTCATCGTCCCCTGCATCGTCTTCCACACAGTCTTCCTCCCTGACTTCATATTCGGTCTGCACACTGCAGTAAGACGCAGCAGTTGGCACCTGTGTTTCGTCATCATCAGAGAAGTGCGGACTCCGATGAGGTGGTATTCCCATGTCCTCATCATCAGGAAACATCAGTGGTTGTGCATCAGTGCATTCTAAGTCTTCCACCACTGGGGAAGGGCTATGTGGATTCCCTTGGGAAACCCTGCCAGCAGAGTCTTCAAACAGCATAAGAGACTGCTGCATAACTTGAGGCTCAGACAGTTTTCCTGATATGCATGGGGGTGATGTGACAGACTGATGGGCTTGGTTTTCAGGTGCCACCTGTGCGCTTTCTGCAGAAGACTGGGTAGGAGATAATGTTGTGAACATGCTGGATCCACTGTCGGCCACCCAATTGACTAGCGCCTGTACCTGCTCAGGCCTTACTATCCTTAGAACGGCATTGGGCCCCACCAAATATCGCTGTAAATTCTGGCGGGTACTGGAACCTGAGGTAGCTGGTTCACTAGGACGTGTGGCTGTGGCAGAATGGCCACGTCCTCTCCCAGCACCAGAGGGTACACTAACACCACCACGACCGCGTCCGCGTCCCTTACTAGATGTATTCCTCATTGTTACCGTTCACCAAGCACCACAATAAGAAAAAAAATATTTGGCCCAATGTATTGATTTCAAATTCAGGCCTTTTTTTACAGGCACCTAACACTATCTGCCTATTTATTTATGTAGCGTATTACACTAATCCAGGCACAGCAGTAACCACTGATTTAGGGGAATCTCTCTTTTAGGGCTAGTATTTAGGCCCTGGATGAAAGGTATCCTTTTATGGACAGATTTACCATTGGCCTGCAACAGCTTGAACACTAGATTCAGGGTATTGCTATTTTGGCAATTGAATTTCACCCCAGAACAAAATATACCCTGTTACGGACAGATTTAAACTAGGCCTGCAACAGCTGGAACACCAGATTCAGGGTATTGCTATTTTGGCAATTGAATTTCACCCCAGAACAAAATATATGTTTTTACGGACACTATGAAACTTTGCCAGCCACAGCTGAAACCATTGATTTATGGTATTGCTATTTTGCCAATTGAATTTCACCCCAGAACAAAATATATGTTTTGGCAGACACTATTATACTTTGCCATCCACAGCTGTGACACCAGATTTATGGTATTGCTATTTTGGCAATTGAATTTCACCCCAGAACAAAATATATGTTTTTGCGGACACTATGAAACTTGGCCTGCAACAGCTGGGACACCAGATTCATGGTATTGCTATTTTGGCAATTGGATTTCACCCCACAACAAAATATATAATTTGCAGGACACTATGAAACTTGGCCAGCCACAGCTGAAACCACTGATTTATGGTATTGCTATTTTGGCAATTGAATTTCACCCCACAACAAAATATGTTTTTACGGACACTATGAATCTTGGCCAGCCACAGCTGAAACCACTGATTTATGGTATTGCTATTTTGGCAATTGAATTTCACTCCACAACAAAATATATTTTTTTGCGGACACTATGAAACTTGGCCTGCAACAGCTGGGACACCAGATTCAGGGTATTGCTATTTTGGCAATTGAATTTCACCCCACAACAAAATATATGTTTTTGCGGACACTATGAATCTTGGCCAGCCACAGCTGAAACCACTGATTTATGGTATTGCTATTTTGGCAATTGAATTTCACCCCACAACAAAATATATGTTTTTGCGGACACTATGAAACTTGGCCTGCAACAGCTGGGACACCAGATTCAGCGTATTGCTATTTTGGCAATTGAATTTCACCCCAGAACAAAATATATGTTTTTGCGGACACTATGAAACTTGGCCTGGAACAGCTAGGACACCAGATTCTGGGTATTGCTATTTAAGCAATTAAATTTCACCCCAGAACAAAATATACCCTTTTACGGACACTATGAATCTTGGTCAGCCACAGCTGAAACCACTGATTTATGGTATTGCTATTTTGGCAATTGAATTTCACCCCAGAATAAAATATATGTTTTTACGTACACTATGAATCTTGGCCAGCCACAGCTGAAACCACTGATTTATGTTATTGCTATTTTGGCAATTGAATTTCACCACAGAAAATAATCTATCCTTTGCCTGACATCAGACAATATTATACTTGGCTAGCCAAAGCTGGAACACCAGATTTAGTGGATTGGTATTTGGGTAATTGTATTTAACCCCTTAATAAAATATTGAAATTGCTATCCTGAGTTTCTAGGGGTGACAATTTGCACAGCCAAGCCCGTGATGTAGGATATAGCAAAAAAAAAACTAGTATTGATGGATTGATGGACTTGGTGGCAGCTTGTTCTGGTGCACCACAAGTCACAAAATGGCCGCCGATCACCCCAGAAAATAAGTGACAGAAAAACGTTCTGTGCAGCCTAAAAACCAGTGAGCAAGTAACTAGCAGAAGTTCAATCATTCACAGCAGTAGATCGATCAGTTCATTAGGTGCTGTTGCTGACTTTTCCCTGCCTAATCTCGCCCTCAGAGAAGCTGTGTCCTCTCCCTACACTAATCAGAGCAGTGTGACGTGCGGCGCTACGTGACTCCAGCTTAAATAGAGGCTGGGTCACATGCTGCACTTGGCCAATCACAGCCATGCCATTAGTAGGCATGGCTGTGATGGCTTCTTAGGGCAAGAAGTAAAACGCTAGCTGATTGGCTGCTGTGCAGCCCTTCAGAAAGCGGGAAGAAATAGCCGAACAACGAACCCGAACCCAAACTTTTTTTTAAATGTCCGGGTTCGTGTCCGTGTCCCGGACACCCCAAAATTTGGTACGAACCCGAACTATGCTCGAACTGTTCGCTCAACACTATTAATAAACATCTTCAATGTTAATAAATTATATAAAACACCTGTGGGTTCAAAAAATCACTATAATGCTAACTACATTCCTTGGTGTAGTTTCAAAACTGAGGTTATTTCTTGGGATTTCCACTGTACTGATATCTCAGGGTTGTTGTACGTGGGACATGGCACCCAAACCCCGTCTAATAAAATCTGTATTTCAAATGACAAATGGCACTCATTCCCATCTGATCACTGCTGCATGTCCAAACAGTAGGTTGTGACCATCATTTTTGCATTGCTTTTTCACCTGTTAACCATTTAAAAAAATGAAAAATGTTTGCCCCGATTGTGATAAATTATATAAAATACCCCTGTGGATAAAATGCTCACTTCACCTCAAGGCCTCTGCAAACCTGAAATGGTGCCCGAAAAACTTCCTACAAAATGGAGGCCCCATGATCGAAAAGGTGCTCCTTCAATTCTAAGGCTGGTATTAGACAACTGTTGGCCTTCTTTTAAATTTTTTCTTTTTTTAAGGGGGACAACATGACCAAAAACAGCAAAATGACAATTTTTTGTGTTACAGTGTTTACATGATGGACAAAACTTACCAGGAAAGGTTAAAGGACCTTAACATGTATAGCTTGGAAGTAAGAAGAGACAGAGGGGATATGATAGAAACTTTTAAATACATAAAGGGAATCATCACGGTAAAAGAGGAGAGAATATTTAAAAGAAGAAAAACTGCTACAAGAGGACATAGTTTTAAATTAGAGGGGAAAAGGTTTAAAAGTAACATCAGGAAGAATTACTTTACTGAGAGAGTAGTGGACGCATGGAATAGCCTTCCTGCAGAAGTAGTAGCTGCAAATACAGTGAAGGAGTTTAAGCATGCATGGGATAGGCATAAGGCCATCCTTCATATAAGATAGGGCCTGGGGCTATTCATAGTATTCAGTATATTGGGCAGACTAGATGGGCCAAATGGTTCTTATCTGCCGACACATTCTATGTTTCTATGTTTCTATGATAGTCATAACAAACAATCGGAGCCCCACAATTTTACAGCTGGGGCTCTAAACCGAGGACAGAGGGAGGGGGCTTTAACCACACAGATGCCGCAATCATTATAGACAACTTCATATGAGCGGTTAAATGACTGGAATTGGAGTCATCACCAATCCAGGTCAGTGCCAGTGGGTGTTTGTTATGTTACATAGCACGCTCAATACAACCGCTTAACAATATATCAAGTATGACATAGTTATGTCATATGGCTTTAAAGGTTCAATGCAGCAGGGCAGGAAGTAGATTACATGACGTTACTTAAAAGCATTATATCCAGAAAAAACATCCACCTGATTTTAATTAAAAAAGAAAAAAAATACTTGGAATATTCATTATAAATTGATGGAAGCTTCTCTTTAAACATCAGTCTGGAGAGCAGACAGGGTCTTTTTAAGTAATTGATCTGTTGGAGGTCTCGATGAACACAGTTGAAACACACATTAGAATTAACCACCTCTCCTCTCTAAAGCCATTAAAATAAAGGTGTTGCCATAAATCTCAGTTTTAGCTGCCTCCATTGGTAGGTCTCTTGGAATTGATTGGTATATAGTGTAAATTGTGGATTATTATAGTGTATTCCTAAAGTATGGAGCATTTAAACATTTATTTTCTATGCAATGTAAGACTTCAATTATTCTAAATTGCTGTTATTGGATTCACATCACATATCACTGATAATGTATTCCAGGGATGGTGATTCCCCCTGAACAATATTCATTACGGTGACAGTCTATCTGCATACGGCACAAGCTCCTAGCCACTTCTGACCTTTAAGGCACAGAATGATACATTCCACACCAGCAATAATTAAAAAGAGAACCTGATTGTGGAGCAGTGAATCTAGAAAAGATTGTACTTTCCATTTAACTTCTGTACATCACATTGACATTACTGATACAAATCATTAGGACAAAATACTTACTGTGCAACACTTTCCGTCACAGAAAAATGTGTTTGTCATAGATATTTGTACCGTACCAGTCAATAAAATGACAGTATGTATTTTTAACACTTAACCCCTTAGTGGGCAACCAATATGCCTTTTTACAGCAGTCACTAAAGGGCCTTAGGTTGAGCCACTGCATTTTTACAGAGCTGCACTCCTGCTCTAACATTCCAGACTGGCAGGAGTGCTGATCCGGCTGTTTAACCCCTTACATGCTGCGGACAATGGTGATAAAGGGAGCAGACTCCCTCTGTCTTCCATCGGCACCCTACAAATGCAATTGTGGGGAGCTGATGTGTGTACAGGCAGGCTGGGACCTGGTGTAGGATCTAAGCCTGCCTTGAGTGTTCTCCTCTCTGGCGCAGCCTGCTGGTCATTGTCAGTATAGCACTGACATTAAAATGCAATGCACTACACGGAAAATGCATTGTATTTTAGAAGCAATCAAAAGATTGCATGTGATAATCCTCTAGTGGGACTGTGCAGTGGTTAAAAAAAACTTAACAAAACAACATTTATTAAATAAGAAAAATTCCATTTAAAAAATGCACCTTTTTTCCATTGAAAAAAAGTTTTTCAATGAAAAAAAAAGCAAAAATAAAATATCCTTCACATGTTTGGTATTGCCGCATCCATAACAGCCTACACTATACAAATAGCATATAAATTATCCCCTATGGTTAATACTGTTTGAATTGCTCATTTATTTTTAGCCACCACCGAAAAAACATAACACGCGATCAAGAAGTATTATTTTTATCCTGCAAAAATCAAGCCATAGTAAGAAAATTAAAAAAGTTATGGGTCTTGGGATGCAGTGATGCAAAAAGATTTTCTTCTTTTACAAAAAAGGGGTTTTATTGCACAAAAGTAGTAAAACGTAACAAAAACTATTTGTATTTGGTATCGCTGTAATTGTACTGACTGACCCAAAGAATAGATAGATAAAAGATATGATATTTTTATTTATACCAAAAAATGAACACCACAGAATTTATAATGATAAAAACTCAGTGGCAATATTGCTGTTTTTTCCCATCTCCCTCCCAGAAAGTTATGTGTACCCCAGAATGGCACCATTAAAAACTACAACTTGTCCCATAAAAAACAAGCCCTCAAACCACTACAACTAGAGGGCAAAATAAAAAAGGCATAGCTCTTTGAAGCGATGATGAAAAAAGGAAGAAAAACACTTCGTTAGTAAGGCCAAAACAGGCTGGTCAAAGGTAATCTGTTACTACTCACCATAGACAATTTCTGTTTGTATGGCAGTGTAGCCCTGCTATAGCCCTTTTAAAATATACCTTTATGTCCAGAGCAATGTTCACTATCCTCCAAAAAACATGTTTTTTTAAAATATGCTAATGATTTTGAAAGTAGTGGCTGTACTTAAAGGGAATGTGTCACTCAAAAATGTTTCTACAGTTAAAACCAGATAGTAGCACATATCATTTTTTCTAATCTCTTTTTCTTTTCTGATTACAGATTTTTTATTCAGTTTACTGAACATGATTATGAGGACGGCCATCTTTCCTGAACTGTTCTAAACAGCATTTACACAGCATTAAGAAAATTGACACATGAGCCATAGACACAATGGTCTGGAGGGGACCTCAGTGACTTCTATGGGAGAGTTTTCTAGACATTCTCTGTGACCTGTGCAGAGGTCATTGTACAAGGAAAGAATAGATACACTCTGACAATCACCGATTGTGAATGGTGGATCCTGTCTTATCTGTCATTCTAATGCTGCCTATAATAATATTGACTCTGTTTATAGATAAGCAGATGACTGCAGTGAAGTGATCTGTACAATTCAAGAAGTGGCACCTATTAGGCTAAGTCGACAGTGTGAAAACATTTTGTTTAAATATAGATATTAACAGGGAAAATTAAAAATAACATCATCAAAAATTATTTAAAGATATGTTAAACATAAAAACATGATTTAAACAATAGATCATTTTCTGATAACACATTAAGCCCCACTTTTCCCCCTCCTCCTCTGGACAGTTCATCAGTATCTGATCGGTGGGGTCTGATACCTGCGACCCTCACCGATTAGCTGTTTGAGGAAACACTGGTGCTCCTGTGAGTGCCTCAGCCATCTCCCTGCTCCACAAGCACATTGCTGTACATTGTATAGCAGCTGTGCTTGGTATAGTAGCCGAACCCTGTTCACTTCTATGGGGTTGAGTTGAGACCAGGCCATGTAGCCAATGATTGTGTCCTCACTTGGCCTACAGAGAGCTGAGAGAAGGCCGCAGTGCTTCTGCCAGCGCCTCTGGCTTCTCAGACAGCTGATCAGCGGTGGTCCCAGGTGTTGAACCCCTACCGATTATATATCCAGAGGATAGGTCATCAGTATTTATGTCTCGGAAAACCCATGTAAGTGAACTGCGTATGCGCCAGCATCCTGCACGAGATTTAAAATGGCAGAAGGATTACAGTTCGGCAGCTAGGAGGTGGAGCGAAGAAGAGGAGGGTAGGAGCGGTGCTTACTGGTATTGGGCATGGCTTGGCTCTAGCTTGAATAAAGGGAATCTGCCACCCTGGTTTTTGACAATTATCTACAGTAATAGTAGTACTTCAGATAAGGAGTCCAAATCACAATTTTTTATTTTCCTACTGCATCATGTTCTCTAGCTGTCAGCACACAGAACTACACTGAAATACATTGTTAGGACTAGTGATGAGCGGCATAGGCAATATTCGTTTCTACTGCAGGCATTTAAGCCTTTAGATACCATGGTCAAGTGCGACCACGGGATCTAATGGTGAAGCTCCCCCATGTGGTGATGCAGCATATTAGAGCTGCAGTTCCTATGTTTCCCAGTAGGTGGAAGGACAACACAGGATAACAGCAATTGGAGCTTATACTGTAGTTCTATGGAAATACAGTATAAGCTGTAAGAAACCTGAGTACTGAATATTGTAGCCTCTTATAAGGTCACCCCCCTTTCCCTAGAATAAAAAATACATAGATAAACAATAAAAACTATAAACATCATGGGCATTGCCACATCTGAAAACACCAGTACTAGTAAAATAAATATTTATACCATACGGGGAATGACATAACAGGGAAAAATATATAAAAATTATGGATTCGCCATTTTTTCATTGCTTCTCTTACCCAAAAAATTTATAAAATAAAACTAGAAATAATTATAAAAAGTTATAAAAAAAAGTTATCTGGGTCAGAATATGGCAATATGGCAATATTAAAAATATGTCAGGTTTTTTTTCCAGTAGTAAAACGCAAGAAAAACATACATATCTGGCACCTTTGTACTGACCTAGAGATGAAGAGCACAAGTCAGTTTTAATGCATAGTGAATGTCATTTAAAAAATCTGGCGCAATTGCATTTTGTTCCAATTGCACCCAGTTTGGAATTTTTTCCCATTTCCCACTACATCCTATGTTATATTATATAGTAGCATTAGAAATAACAAATTGTCCCGTAAAGAAGAAGTCCTCATATGGCTATGTGAACGGGAAAAAAAAAAAAGTTATGACTTCGGGAAGACAGGGAAGAAAATCGAAAATGAAAAAACCTCTGGTATCCGAGGGGTTAATCCCCAACCCTGAAAGTTTTGCAAACTGAGCTAACCTCTTAACTGTCCTAATTAAAAAGCCTCTCATATCTCCCCAAAAATGGACAACATACATTTGATCTTGTTTCACCACTTCCCCGATAACCTGAGATAAACAACTTGGCAACATCTTCACTATGATTTGAATATCATTGTTCAATAAAGATATAGGATGATAAGAACCAATCCTGTCAGCCGGTTTACCCAGTTTCAATATTAATATAATCATTAACTCAGTCATAGATCTAGGTAACTCCTGTTTGTCATACATAACTACCTGAATACTAGACAATACTAGACAATACTAGTGTGAATATTCAAATCGCTAATTTTAATTGCTAATATCGCCACTTCGAGAATTTGTGAATATTTAGAATATAGTGCTATAAATCCGTATTCGCGAATAGTGTTGATCGCGAATATTCTAATCACAAATTTATCGCAAATTTATCGTGAATATTGGCACTTAGCAACATCCCTAGCAAACAATAGGAAAGTTGCCTACCCCTTAGTGTTGATCGTGATTATTCTAATCGCAAATTTTTATCGCGAATATATGGCATTGCTGATTTTAGCAATCAAGTAAATAATGACTGGAGATCATGAATTCTCAAATTTGCAAATTTATGGCGAATGTTCGGCCAGAAATTAGAGAAATATCACAAATTCGAATATTGCCTATGCCGCTCATCACTAACAATAACCGAGGTAAAGTAACCAGCTCATATCTGTTCCGGTAGCTGTAGTATGAGGTAACATCTGTCAGCAGGTTTGTACCTAGAAAATGTGCTGACCTGTTGCATGCACACATGGTAGCTGAAGAAAACTGTGTTAGTTCCATGTTCATATGTTGCCCACATTGCTGAGAAAAATGCAGTTTTAATAAAGGCAAATGAGCCTGTAGGAGCAATGGGGACGTTGCCATTAATCCTAAGGCTTCAGTTGTCTCTTTGCAACTGCACCGCCCTCTGCATCTGCTTTGATTGACAGAGCTAGGCAATGTTAACATGTACACACCTGGCCCTGACTTTTTCTAAAGGCAATCAAAGAAACCTCTCAAATGAAAGCGGTCCTCAGCTTTTGCTGTATTTATGACCTATGCTCAGGATAAGTCATGAATGTCTGATTGGTGGGGGACCAACTTCCAGAACCCAGACTAATCACCTGTATGAAGAGAACACAGCGTTAGTGCCAGTGCTGTGTTCTTTTCTCGGTTTACCTGCTCGACATCACCATTGCAGCTGCGACCAGCTCTGCCCTATTCAAGTGAATTGGTAAATAGGGGGGAGCCATCCCAATGAAGTCTATGGTATGGCTGCACTGTAATTGCAGTACATTGCTGCAGCTCCAATGTCAACGGCAAGCAGGTGAACAAAGAAGAGAATCTACGAGAGCTGCATTCTCTTCAAACAGCTGATTGGTGGGGTTGTCGAGGAACCAAGAGTGGGATTGGATATTTCCCTTGACCAATGACAATCTATTAACTGTTTCCTTTGTAGCATGAGTCTCCAGGAGACAGACAATATCAGAATCACATTTACCTATGGAATCAAACACAGATAACCTCTTGAAGCAATTATTCAGACCCCTCATATTCCAACATAACACCTTAACCTTCCGCATCAAAATATAAAAAATGAACTGTAAATTAACCTATTTATTGAATATGTTGAATGAAGAATATATTTTTAAAAGGTTTATGAATTATTTTCATCATTAATTTTATGTAATATATTACCTAAATATTCTGATCTATCTGATTCTCATATGAGCAGCATGTTATACAGTATACTAATCATGTGACTACCTCAATGAATTAATTGTATAGAACATGTCTAAAAATTCATGTTAGTTGTCATTGATTTTATCTCATATATTATATGTTAATTCACATTTTAATATCTCCAAACTTCATGCTAGAGGGCTCATGCTGATCATAGTATTTACTAATTACTATATTACTTCAGTAAATACCTCAGTAAATTATTAGTTTTCATGTTACTTTATATTATATAGTATAAATATGTTAATTCATCATAATCTCATTATTAAAGGTCAGAAAATGAGATAAGGAGTGTCTACAGATAAATCTTTAATCAATAATGGCATATCAGTGTCTAGATAATAAATCAGACTGTTATATATCACATATCTCCTCTTTTTTGTATCTTAAGCATTTGGATTGTTCAGGAAATAATTAAAAACAATTAGATAAAGGTTAAGCAAAAAACTCTCATTAAAGCCATCAGGACTGAGGGCATTAAGACGAAAGATCCATCATGCTTCCTCTTGAATCAGCTTGTTATCTAGATTTCCACTCTTTAGACCAAGTCTTATTTGAAAAATCCCCTAAAAATTTTAAACATCAATATACTCCTGATGCATGTATTTAGTATGCCCAGCTAGAGCAGTCTGTCTGAATCACATTCAAGTTTCACGAAATTGTTTTCTCTACATTTAATTTTGGACAGGTGCATGAGGCCACATACACAATAGGGGGAGTTTATCATGTGGGTAATATTTGAAGTTAGTTTTGAGGGAGTCTGTGTTGGTGTACTTTGCACAAAATTTTATTAAATCTAATGCATTTTTAATATTAAACACTTCTGTCTATAGATGTTCCTCTAGTTTTCCTATTTCACCCTTGTACTGGACTTTGCAACTTTTTTGTGACTTTTTAAAAAGTCTTGGTGATAAATCTGGAGTGAAACTCATTAAAATAACTGAAGACAATTTTCCACCCATTTTTCAGAGTTTGTGGTGCAAAAGAAAAAAAGTCACAACATTTTTGTGCAAGGGACCCAAAGATTCATAAATCCCATTTTTTGTGATGTCTTAAAGCTAGAATTTTGGAATGAAGGGCATGATAAATTCCCTCAAGTGCCTTTACTCTGACAGTTAAAACAATGCCATATTTTAACTTTTCTATTATTGACCAGATAAATGAAGTTTTTTATTTTTGGTACACACTGTGCATTTGGAAAGTCTTCAGCCTAAAGATGAGCAAACGTTTTGAGATTCTGTTAGTTTCATGTTCAGAAAATGTCTCCAAAAGTTTGGTTTGGACCCAAATTGAGCTTGCCAAAACTAAAGTTGTTCCAATTGCTCTGATTGGTAAATAAACACACTCTAGTCTCCTAGGAATCAGAATTTTTAGGAAAAGATGTTACCTCTTTTTGTTAATTTTTAATACTTTTTTGTATTTTCTTTCCCCTATTTTCCCTACCTAAGCTCTTCAAAGCAATGACAGCAATAGCAAATAATGTAAATGAGACACTGAAATACATAGCTAATGGTAAATGCATGGTTGGCAACATTAACAAAAGCAGCTGCATCACATTCGTTATGCTTTTTAATATCCCAAAACTTCCACAAATCTTCACTTATCAGGGGCAGATGGTGTTTAAACACACACAGTGTTATGGGAAAAGTAAACTACGGCTTCTTGGATAAAAAGCATCCAAAAATAATTTCTGAATGGGGTAGGTGCCATAAGGCACACAACACAAGTGTTAGTTGTCAGAAGAAAGAGTGGCTTGTTCTAAACAATCCTGAAAGTATTCTCTCTTTTAACCAAGAGCAGCAAAAGTAGAGTGTGGAAAGGGTAAGGTAATGGCTGCATGGGGCTGCAACAGTAGTGGCAGCAGTAGCAGCATAGCAAATAACATACAAGGCAGTAGATCTGCAGTTTATGAGTAGTAGTAGTAACAGATGCATAGCATTAGTAGTGGTGGAAGTAGGATTAAGAGCGAGGAGTAGCAGCTGTGGAAGTGGCAGCTGCCAAATAGTACATAATGCGGCATAATGCAGCAGTGGCATTATGTCAGCTGCAACCATATGGAACATTACGGTAGACAGGCAAGCTAGATGGGGCACTGTCAGCAAGGCCAGGTTTATTCATAAGCCTCAGCCGGAGGAGTGTGAATATAAACCTAGATCCATGAATCGTTCATTTTGACTAAAGTGATATTTTGGACACTGGTGGAGGACAACTTGGTCTGTTTGGGTGCTGGAAACCTGCTATGAGATGACACTGGGGGTTGGGCAAGAAAGAACAGAGAGAACATACTGGGACAGTTCAGGCCACTAGTCTAGTCCACCTGCCAAGAAGTTTTTGGTTTCAGGGGACAGGTTTTAGGCTCAAGAAACGTCAGAGTCCCGGTATGGCTTAACCTGGATGTTGAGGCAGTAGGTCCCCGTTTTCTGTTTTGCCTCCGCCTGGCGTAGCATGTGAAAAAACTGTTCAATCATGCTGGGTGCTGCGGCGGTGGCTTCTGCTACTTTTAGCAGTGGAAATAGTGGGAGGTGGGTAACATTTTGGGGCAAGGTTTGTAGAAAGTGTTTCCTAGTAATAAAGAAATTTGGCCTCCCTTTCACGGTTTTACACTGCTAATACAAATGCTCTAGCATGTGCAAAGCGGAGTTTTATCGAGTTAGAACATTGGGGATCAAGAGGCGTAACAGCAGACCGTTTTGTTGCTGTAAGTCCAGGAGAGCGTTCCTTGCCACATAAGAATGGATAAAATGTGAGAACTGTCTCCTGGACATTGCCAGCACCTTCCGCAAGCCAGTGTGCTTTTTTAAAAAATGTTGCAAGACAAGGTTTATGACATGTGCCATGCAGGGAGCATTTGTTATTTCCCCCAAATACAGTATGGTCGCAATATTCTATCCATTGTCAGTGACCACCTTGCCCAGTTGGAGTTGGCGGGGAGACAGCCAGTGGCATGTTTGCTGCCTAATGCACTTTAGCAAGTGATCAGCTGTGTGGTTACTCTTATCCAGGCTGGTCAGTCCTAACACCGCATAGCAATGCTTCACTTTACACATATGATAGGAGGGAGTGGGAGTGGGAGCAACGCTCCCCCTACCGTCGCCCCCCCCCCATTTCTAAGAGTGCTGCTAAGGGCCATTTCAGCCCCAGTTTACTACTAAAATGAAACATTTTGGCTAAATAAAGTATATTACAAAAATGTTACCTAACACTTGCCCTACCCTTTAGCAAAAAAAAAAAAAAAAAATTCATATGGCAGTTACACTTTAAACTTTGGGCTACTAAGGGCTCTTTCCGTGCGGCTAATCCGCTGCGTGAATGAGTGCCAAGCCCCATCTCACTGGGATTTTGTAGTAAAAAGGTCACAGAGAGGCACAGAGCATTATCAATCATGTTAATGCTCAGTGTCTCTGCTGTCTGGAGCGGAGCTTTGATTTCTTTCACGCAGCAGATTAGCCGTGAGGGATCCGCTCGTGTTAAAGAGCCCTAAGTCCAATGATTACACTCACCCAGTCCTAATAAAATCTGGTCCTACCTCATCCAGGGTGTTGCTGGCATCGGCGTGATGTCCGCTGGATCCAGAACAAGGTCCCTGTGGTGAGAAAAAAAGAATAATCACATAAGGATGGGGTGGTGACTGCCCCTGTGAAATCACCAGCAGGGGACGCTGTGCTGGCCTGTAAGACTGATCCATGCCAATGTATAGCAGGGTGATCTAGTGCTACCACACACTACTAATTCCCACCTTTGTTCCGGTCACAGTAGTTATGCCTTGATATGTGCCCCCTCACAGTAGTTATGCCCAGATATGGGCCCCCCTCAAAGTAGTTATGCCCAAATATGTGCCCCTCACAGTAGTTATGCCCAGATATGTTCCCCTCACAGTAGTAATTACCAGAATATGTGCCCCTCACAGTAGTAATGACCAGAATATGTGCCCCTCACAGTAGTAATGACCAGAATATGTGCCCCCCTCACAGTAGTAATGACGAGAATATGTGCCCCTCACAGTAGTAATGACCAGAATGTGTGCCCCTTACAGTAGTAATGACCAGAATATAAAGTATTTATGCCCATCAAACACCCCCCCCCTTCCCCCAGTCTGCTGCCTCACAGCCCTGCTGGCTGTGCTGAAGGCAGATTCCCGGGCTTTCAGATCTCCCCCCACAGCCAGCAGCGCGATGTGGGGCCAGCAGGGGGAGCTCCTGAGCTGTGAAGATCAGTGAAGCAGGCAGCAGAGAGGTTTCCCTGCTTCACTATGGAAAGAAACTGCCAGCTGGGTGTGTAAGTGAGTGCGCCCCCCCCCTTCATATACATGTAATGGAGCGCTCTTATGGGGCCCGAAATTGCCACTGTACTTCATGCGGGGCCCCATCAGAGCGCTCCATTACATGTGAGTAACAGGCTTTAGGGTGGCCTGCCAGCCTGGGTGCCGGGTCCACAGGCGGCCGGGCCCCCAGAAGTTCTGGGCCCGGTGCAACCCCTGCGACCCCTGTATGTACGCCAATGTCCTTGTTGCTGTTAGGACAGGAGGATGTCCATGGAGTAAGATGTGGAGATGGCAGATAAGAGCCTGGTGTGGGAGCTAGGCCAACACAAACATGCAGGTGTCAAAATGACCTGGCCTTTTAGCTATGTGCTGCCTTGTTCTTGCTACTGCTACAAAAATGGGACACAGTGGAACATGAAAGACTTGTACTGTCCCTGCTTGAAATAGCTGCTCCAGATGTCCACAGTGGAATGCACCTTGCCACATGTAATATCCCAGGGTGGTATTACCATTTCAACACCCTGCTACTGTCTCTAATGGGCTAACAATAATGTCATATGTGTATGTATTCCTGGTCCTCCTACATTTATAACATTGCTTTGTAATTGTTGTATTACATGTTATTTGCCTGGTTCACCAGCAGGTGGCAGCAGACATGGCAGAGAGATCTTTTGATAGAATGGAACTTTAGGGCAGAAGTAGGTCAGTCCCGTTTCATACCAAGAGAGGGGCTGCAGGAAGTTTTCAGTCAGTCTTAGTCTAGACTGGAGTTGGAAGGACAGAATGATCACCCTGACTTCTTACAGATTTACAGACAGAGTATTGCGAGGGGGTCAATGACCAAAGGCACCCCACTCCAAAGGCACCAGAACAGCTCTAAAGTCCTGCAACCAGACTAAAGCCGAACTGTAGCACAGCAGAGAGATAAAGCAGAATATTTAAGTTTGCCTGCCAGTTTATGCCAAAACCTACTGGAACCAAGAGAAACACCACTTCTTGTACAGATGCAAGTTGATTCAAGTAAAGCTGTTGAACTTTATAAAAGTCTGGACTCAACTACTTCTCCACCTCCCCCATTACTCTCCCCTTTATTGCTTCGGACCCTAACCCTGGGGAGCAATGGTATCCAGGTAGGAGCACTATGAAACACACAAAAAACTATTGAGGCCGCACCACACCACTCTGCATTCCAAAAAACTTGTGACATGATCGGCACTGGGGGGATGCTTGTTGCACAGAAACAATTGCTTTTTGGGGCAAAAAATCCTGGCTAGGTTTCTTCCAGCAAGACTGAGCACACGTCAACAGCTCCCTAAAGGCAGCAGACTCTACTAAATGGTACGGCAGCAACTGTAGCAACCGCAATTTGACACAGATATGGTCCTGGCCGTTCTTTGGGAGGTTATGGCCTTGCGCCACCTCTTCCCTTTATTACTGCCACGCCCTCCTCCTTGAATGTTACCTCCCCTTTAGCACCCCAATCTGACTCCATCCTTATTGGAGTCTTCACTCTCCCTGCCACTTTTAACAGACTGTGATACATCCTGGTGGGTTCCTTGGCCCCCCATCCCAACTCCCTGCTATGTGCTTTCTCATAGTGCCACTGTCGCTACCACATTCCCTACTGCCCCCACTGCCAATGCCATGGCTTTTACCAACAACAACAACACAGCTATGTATGAGGTATCCCACCTCCTCCCCCTGAACCTTCTTCTCAGGGCAGTCCAAACACTGACTGCTCTCACACAAGTCATCATCAGGGAGACTCTCTTGACTATCTGCTGTAGGCCATGGTGTTTTTTTGCTTCTTCTTAGGAAAAAAGTAAGTGCCCCTCTAGGAAGCAGGCAGTAGAGACAGAAGTGACACCATTGAAAGGCTTCTCTGGGGCTGAAAGGAGAACCAGGAGAAATGCTTTGACCTCCACGTCATCTTGCTTTGACAGAGGGGAGAAGTGAGCCATCAAATCTGCAATCTCATTCTCTTTCTCCTCAATTATAATGTTGCGCCTTTCTAATGCCATGGAGAACTGTGGCCTATTACTACTTCTGACTGAATAGCTGGTGCTGCTACTACCCACATTCTAACTCTGGGAGGACAAGGTCTGGGTCTTTCATTTCGATTTTGCACCCTTCCATATTCCAGACATATCATTATAAGGCCTAATGTAAAGTCACAATTTGCCTAAATAAAATGTCACGTAATTAGCACACAGTCACACAAATTATACTGCTACAGATGAGACTTGACAAAGGTCATTTCGTCCCAAAAGGTCATCACTTTATTAATCTGGGAAATAACGTATAATTCCTAAAGTGCTGGGTTAATGGAGAAATATATGTAAATACTGGGCAAAATAATAAATCTTAAAAATTACATTCCACGTGTGCATTGTACCTCTTCTTGAATATCGATTTGGTTGAAGAACCCTTCTAGTCGCATTGCAGCTTTAACCACGTCCGTCACGCTAACGGAGAAAGGCGTGCGGGAGGTGGTTCCCTCAGGTCTCGATCACGCCTATCGGCGTCATCCCGCGAGACCCGAGATTTCATGTGAACGCGTGCGCATGCGCGCGTTCACTGCGGCCCGACAGGTAAGAACTTAGTCTACACCCTGCCAGCGCTGATCATGCGCTGACAGGCTGTGGATGTCAGTAAATCACATCCAAATCGCATACCAGACGCTGTTTTGTAAACAGCGTCTGATATGCCTGCTGCCCACTGCTCTGGTGGTCCCTTTTGCTTGGGACCACCAGTGGACACGGGCAGCTATGTAAGTGCACCAATCACCACACACCAACCCCCCCCCGTCACTTATTAACCCATGATCACCCCATATTAACTCTCTGATCACCCCTTGTCGCCCCCATGTCATTGATCATCCCCCTGTAAGGCTCCATTCAGACGTCCGTATGTGTTTTGCGGATCCACGGAACCGCAAAACATGGACACCGGCAATGTGCTTTCCGCATTTTGCAGATCCGCACATTGCCAGAACTATGTACAAAATGCCTTTTCTTGTCCGCAATTGCGGACAAGAATAGGACATGTTCTATATTTTTGCAGACCTGGAAGTGCAGACCTGGAAGTGCAGATCCATAATTCCAGATCCGAGCAGGACAAAGTCTGTCCCCATAGAAATGAATGGGTCCACAATTCCCTTCCGCAAAATGTGGAACAGAATTGCAGACGCATGAATGGGGCCTAAGGGTCCCTTATCACTGCCAGTTAGTTAGTTACTTGTTAGGTAGTTAGCGCCCAGCCCACCGCACCACAGTCACTGATTAGTCGCTGATTAGCATCATCGCTGTCGCTAATCAGCACTAGTACTATATAGTATCTGTAAGTGATCAAGACTGATAGCAATCAGTTCTATATCAGTACATTACGGTCACCTTGGGCTCTACAAAAACATAGTGTGCTCTCCGCATCACCGCCGGCACCATTCACACTGAATTGCGGAATAGATAGGGACATTTTTGCGGATGTGTGAATGGGGCCTTACTTCGCAAGCACTCCTATGTCCTTTCCCCTCTTTTTTTTTTTTTTTGCACTTTTTTTGCAGAGATTTTTTCATCCACATCAATCGATGTGAATGAAGAAATCTGTGCCGTTAATTTTTTCTTTCAGCCCAGAGCCTGAACGGAAAAAAAAAATCTCATTACCCGTATGCTCAATATAAGGAGAATAGCAGAAACTCCTCATGCTGGCCATACATGTAATGATTGTGAAGACCCTCAAATGCCAGGACAGTACAAACACCCCACAAATGACCCCATTTCCGAAAGTAGAAACCCCAAGGTATTCGCTGAGGGGCATATTGAGTCCATGAAAGATTGAACTTTTTGTCACAAGTTAGCGGAAAGGGAGACTTTGTGAGAAAAAACAATACAAAATCAATTTCCGCTAACTTGTGCCAAAAAAAATTAAATATTCTATAAACTCGCCATGCCCCTCACGGAATACCTTGGGGTGTCTACTTTCTAAAATGGGGTCTCTTGTGGGGTATTTATACTGCCCTGGCATTTTAGGAGGCCCTAAAGTGTGAGAAGTCGTTTGGAATCCAAATGCGTGAAAATGCCCTGTGAAATCCTAAAGGTACTCATTGGAATTTGGGCTTCTTTGCGCATCTTGGCTGCAAAAAAGTATCACACATGTGATATCGCCGTACTCAGGAGAAGTAGGGCAATGTGTTTTGGGGTGTATTTTTACATATACCCATGCTGGGTGAGAGACATATCCCTGTAAATGACAACTTTTTCCATTTTTTTATACAAAGTTGTCAATTTACAGAGATATTTCTCTCACCCAGCGTAAAGTCCAACGAGTACCTTTAGGTTTTACAGGGCTACTCACAATTTAGCCCCGCCCAAAATGCCATAACAGTGAACACACCCCACAAATGACCCTATTTCGGAAAGTAGACACCCCAAGTTATTCACTGAGGGGAATAGTGAGTCTGTGGGAGATTTTTTTTCTTAGAAGTTAGCAGAAATGGAAACTTTATAATTTTTTTTCCTCAGAAAGTGTCATTTTCTGCTAATTGTGAAAAAAAAGAAATGATACATGACCTTGCCCCTCCGCGAATACTTTGGGGTGTCTTCTTTCTAAAATGGTGTCATTTGGGGGGTATTTATACTATCCTGGCATTCTAGCACCTCAAGAAACATGACAGGTGCTAAGAAAGTCAGAGCTGCTTCAAAATGCGGAAATTCACTTTTTTGTACCATAATTTGTAAACGCTATAATATTTACCCAAACCAATAAATATACACTTATTGGATTTTTTTTTATCAAAGACATGTAAAACAATAAATTTGGATTCAAATTTATATAGAAATGTAGTTTTTAAAAAAAAAAAACTATTTACAACAGAAAGTGAAAAATGTCTTTTTTTTGCAAAAATTTCGGTCTTTTTTGATTAATAGCAAAAAAAGTTAAAATATCAGCAGCAATGAAATACCACCAAATGAAAGCTCTATTAGTGAGAAGAAAAGGAGGTAAAATTAATTTGGGTGCCAAGTTGCATGACCGAGCAATAAACCGTTAAAGTTGTGAAGGGCCGATTTGTAAAAAAGTGGTAGTCATAACATTTACCATTAAAGGCAAAATTACAATGACAAATAAATCTTCTATATGGATAGCACAGGATCCCCTATTCACAACAAGTGATGATAAAAATGTATCTAATCCTCATCCCTGCACAATGACTTAGAAAACTCCCCAAACACATCAATAAACATTGAATATATCCAGTCTATTTTGTCTATAGTTTATGTGGCTGATGTAAGGCATCTCTCTAAATGCTGTAAACCAAGGCTCAGACAAGATGGCAGCCCCAAAACCATGTACAGAAAATAGAATAAAAACATATACCGTATAATCAGAAAATAAAAACAGCTTAAAAATGTATGTGTTTCACTATCTGGTTATAATTAATTTAAAAAACGGTTATATTTTTTTATAAATTGGAATTTACAATTTTTTTCATTTTGGTGCTTCAGCATATTTTGGTTATTAATTAAAATCAGCCCATCAACTAGTACCAAAAGCTCCAGTTTCCAGAGGCATCTAATAGTCTGTTTGAACTGTAACCATAATTAAGTTCTGATTATTCTGTATAGCCAATTAGAACTATTTATGGAAACTTTAAGCTGACATCATCATTTTTAATTCAATGACTATTTTTACTCTTGGTTCTCTAATGGATTTAAAATGGGATTGATGCAATCTGACCCCTTTTTAAATCAATTAAGCTCTTGACTTTACTTCCCATCTCACCTACAAGTAAAGAGTGAGGCATCAAGATAGGAAGCAGAGAATATAGAATGATAGATTAAACCACTATACAATGCTAAGCATGCTATACATTTACACACAAAAGAGAATGCTGTGTTTGGATGGGAATTTAATTCAGCTGACAGTGCAGTTTTGACATTTTGCTTAGCATTCAAAAACATGCAGTAATTAAATAAAAAGTAATAGCACAAAATGCAGCTTTACCGATCAGCAATTAATTAAATTGTCTTATACTATTGCAAAACAAATATTTTCTTCTGACTATGTCTCCTGTTCCAATACTGTAGCAAGATGCAAACTTGCAGAGTTTCTGTGTATTCCCAATCTGCACAAGGCACATGAATGCTGTCATGTTAGATCTGAGTTGCTGGCTGTTTTTCAGATGTACAGCTGGCTGCCTATTACAGTAAAGGCTCATGCACATTGCCATATTACTGCTCCATTTACTGCATGACTATGTATATTAAATTTATTAAATGGAAAAGATTAGTTTGAAATTGACCAAGGGAAAATATCATGTTATGTTCATGAAGAAATGTTTTTCCTCTTTAAAACCGTTGGTTACAATTAGGGATGAGTGAATCGACTTCGGATGGGAGTCGAGTCCACTTGGATCCGAACCCAAGTTTGGAAATGGTTTTTTACAGTATTGGAATTAAGTTTTAGGGGAATCGATGTTTCATCCGAAGTCGATTTGCTCATATCTAGTTACAATCACTCAGTGGGTTTCATTTTGTCTTCTTTAGATCAAACAGCTGGGACATAGAAAACTTAAAATTCATGGACATTTGATCAAGTTAAAGATTATCCAATAAATATTTTTTATAGTTAAATATAGTGCATAATTATAAATATTTTTGTAAGGATACTTATTAAAAAATGCTTCTATACAGAAGTATTCCCTTAAAGGAGTATTCCGGGATTTTAATATTGATCACCTATCCCCAGGATAGGTCATCAATATCAGACTGGCAGAGGTCAGACACCCAGCACCCCTGCACAGCTGATGGAAAAGACGGCCATGCTCCATGTGAGCACAGTCTTCCTTTCATTGTTTACCTGCTCACAGCCAACATTGCAGCGGTGAGCAGTTGTACGCTAATTACAAGCCATCTCATTCACTTCAATAGGATTACTCGTTTCTAGACACTTGATTAAGAACAAGCTGTCCCATAGAAGTGAATGGGAAGGCTTGTAATTACACCTGCTTACTAGTGTTGAGCGAGCATGCTCGGCCAAACAGGTCGGCTTGAGTATCGCTATGCTCGGCACATCGTGGAGTTGTGATAGAGCGTGATGCTCGACTCAGTGTATTTAAATCTAATTTAGCCTCTATTTCTATGCAGAAGATCGCTGTACAGTGAGGAAATCCATCTGTGCGAGTCCACGGCTTAGGAGTCCCTGCTCTGACTCCATATAAAGCCATGTCCATATATGGAGTCAGTGCTTGGGGACACCCAGTGTATTTAAATCAAATTTTGCCTGTATTTCAGAAAAGATTCTGCTGGGATTTGAACCCATGACCTTCTGCATTAGAGGTAAGGCACTTAACCACTCATCTATATTACTACTCAGCTATAATTACGTAAAAAAGAATATATATATATAATACTAATTTAATTTTTTTTAGATAGAGATATATATAGTCAACCAAAAACGAGGCAGCATTCCTGTAGTTCATGACCCAAATTTTATTCCCAGGCAACGTTTAAACCTACTCCATGAGGCCTTTGTCAAGCAATACAGAAGTGCCACAAACACACTTTTATAACAGCAAAGCAAAGTCACGTGATGTGGGTGTTCCAAAATGACATTATGGTGAGGTCACGTGATATAACGTGCAATAAACATTACAATTTGTCATAGTTTATAAATCTAATAGATGTACATTATAACCATAGTATCGCATCTGCGTAGTGAATTCTTGATTAGTTTGTTGTATAATACATACTACTTGTGAGAAGTTATAAGATAACACCCAGTGCCATAATAGTTAAAATCTGGACACTCTGATACGACCCAGCTGTCCGATATATACATAATTGAAATAGACACAAAAAACAGCCTACCATTGGTGGACAGTGGCATCCGCATGTGGTTAGCATCTCTACCTTCAAAGTACGCATGCGCGAGAGCACTCGTCATCCTACGTCTGCAGCGTGTGCGTCAGGTAGTTAGGTAACACAACAATGTGACCAGAGTGTGCCGTCCTTCACCGCGTCACTCGTCGTAGGCGGAGAAGGATTCAACATGTGATCTCCCCGCAGCTTAACATCATTCGTTTATGGTAGTAGCCATGGAAACTATTTGGTTTACCAACAAAAGAACATAGTATTGAGGACACACTGAAGTGCTGCCAATTAATACTTCTGATATATATGAATGCATAATATGTGGGAAACTGCTAATGATGTTTTAGCCATAATATATTTACACATATATATTCGAAATATATAATATGAAAACTTGGTGCAGGCTCAAAAGGGCAAGCTTACCCAAAAAATAGAGCAGCACTCCAGTAAAATGTGGAAAATAGTGGTTTATTCACCCATCGGTGACGCAATGTTTCGGCTCCAACATAAGGCCTTTTTCAAGCAATGTGAACAGGACATTCAAAACATTATATAGCCAAAGGAAATGACATCACAGTGTCATGTGATCACACATCTCAAGGATAACATTAACCCTTGCTGTGATAAATTGCAAAATCAATATACACAACCATACTAAAATCAGTATAAATTGTTCATAATGTACATTATTATACATAAGAACTGTGCAAAGATGCTTATAAAGTGCATAATGACCAACAATGATCATAATAAATATACACAATTGATGTATGCATAAATATATAGTGCATGAAATTATTAATGATACAAAGTGTATGTGTGCAGCTGATGGATGTAATGAATGGAAACACATAGTAGAGTGTGTGGGCACAGACACACTAACCAGCAAGAACGATCCACATCTCATGCTCAATGCCGGATATAGCATACCAATATATAATAAATATACAGACTCCTGTACTCCATTTTGCTGTTCAAAATGATGCTTTATTCAAAGAACGGTTTACCAGTCAGAAAAACGTTTTTCGGCATAGAGCCTTCTTCAGTATAACTGGTTGAGCGGCATAGAAAAAGAAGCATTAAGATAAAGATGAAATACCCACAGTGGGTGGCATAATGTTGCGATGCAATCGGGCTCTATGGCCCTGTCTGCCGTACAAAGGGATCAGGCTTCGGCCTATGGAGAACGGCGCCATGGACATAACATACCCTCATCGTAACAGCCCATGTGCCTATTACTGCACGTAGTATTGCCATCATAGAAAATCACATCACTGATAAAGAACTTGTGCAGCGTCCAGCTCTCTCATGTATTCACAATTGTAGAAGTGGTAATGCCGACAGCAGCCATAGCGCATGCGCCATGACATAACGTCAGCAACCATTTCTCAATGCGGAATACAGCAAACAACATTATTAAGCATATAAAAACATTACTTATTGGATCTATGTGCGGAACAGAGGGCACTATTAAGCACCCACAGCCCAGCCAAACATAGAGAAAACCTGAGATGGGGAACCGCGTTAATGGGAAATCTGCCCCAAATTAACGCTACAGATCCAGTAACTCATTAACGAGGGATATCCTCATCACATGCAAACACACCACATACTCAGGAGACTGGACATAAAGTAATTGCACGTAATTAACCCACGGACAAATATAAATTATGTGTATAAAAAAACATGGTGGTGGTAACGTAAATGTCTTCAAGCAGAGGGGGTTGAAATGATGCTAGCAGTGTGTCATGTCGATCGTCCTACCCATTGTATCTCCATCAAGACATCTAATAGATCTGTGTATGAGAAAAATAAATAATATTAGTAATAATAATAAAATACATATGTATTATCAATATATTTGTCATAAGAACAACTTATTTAAAAGTAAAAAAATAGCGACGGAAACCATGGGGTACAGGGCAACCCAATATTTGTCCCAAATTGTAATCTGCATTGAGACCATTAGGTCTCAAAGAATTGAGAGCATAAATCCATTGTAACTCCTTTTTCTATAGGAGATTGATTCTGTAACCACCCCTTTTGGGCATCGGTACGTGATCAATGATCCAACATTTGAGATCCCTTTCTCTATGCTTGAAATCTGTGAAGTGTTTCGATACCAGCAAATCCAGCAACCTCTTTTGTCAGATAGTGAAACAATGGTAATTTAACGAGTCTTAAAGTCCATAGATGTTTCACCGACATATAAAACATTGCATTGACATGACAATACATAAACTACACAATCAGAATTACAGGTCAAATAAAACCGAATGGGGTAAGTTATACCAGTGGATGGATGTATAAATACCTTGCTTCTACAAATGTACCTGCAATTTACACATCCAAGGCATGGGAAACATCCTAGCCCTGGTTGTGTGAGTATAGATTGCCTCAAAACCTTTTTGGAACCAATGTCAGCCCTGACCAGCTGATCCCTCAAACTTATGGATCTACAATAAGAGAAAAGAGGTGGACTATCAAACTCAGGTACTCCTTTAATGGAGCTGGCCAATATAGGCCAATGAAGCCTGATTATATTGCTGATATCATTACTGACCTCCGTATATGTGGAAACAAAAGGAATCCTACTCATTTTATGTCTGGGGTTTTGATTGATTAAAATGTTTTGTCTATCTAGTCCAATCACTGTGTCCCTCTATTCTTCTAACAATTTCCGTGGATAACGACGCTGCAAAAATTTATTTATCATGTTATCTATAGTGGTTTTACATTCAGACTCAGAGACAATTCTTTTAGCATGAAGCATCTGGGAGTATGGGAGAGATCGCATCATCTTCCTCGGGTGGCAGCTACTGTAAAGAAGTATGGTATTTTTAATGGTAGGTTTGATGTATAGCTGAGTATGTAGGAACCAATCAGAGAGGACCACCTTGGTGTCAAGAAAATGTAGCTCAGTAGTGGAATGAACTAAGCTAAATTGTGCTAATCCATTTATGTTATTCAAAAACCCATGGAAGTCGATCAATTGATCCTGACTACCCGTCCAGATGAGGAAGACATCATCTATATACCTCCACCACGGCAGGACATGCCTGAAGTGGCTAGACAGATAGACGACGTCTTCCTCGAACACATGCATATATTAATTAGCATAAGTGGGGGCCATGTTAGACCTCATGGCCACACCCTGCTTCTGTACATAAAAGGTATCATGGAACATAAAATAATTATGTGAACGGGTTGACAAGAGATGTCGGGTGGCACTGCTCGGCTCAATGTACTACACACAAAGTTTCCTAAACAGCGGAGTGGCATAGTCCAGTGGGGATGTCCAGTCATTGAAGGGCCATTGTAGGTGGTGCTCAGCTGTATACAGTGCAATTATATCAAAGTCCACCAAGATAGAAAAAAATATGCAGCGGCACTCACCATGGCTCATAGTAAAAACTTCTCATTTATTCAGTATTCTTTATAAAACACGAATATGGGCTGGGGCAGATAGCAATCCACTTGCGTGCACAATAGGCGACGGCCGTTTCGCGCTAATTCGTGCTTCGTCTGGCCTCTGACGTCACCAGTTAGGCGACTACTCTTTTATACTCGCAGGTAGCGTCGCGTTACTAAGACAACAGGAGTGGGAAGGAAAAAATTAGCGCGTGAGAGTAGCGGCAATATAATCGCATAATCATGCGAATATTCGCCGACGCGCGTATTATGAATACTTAGTACTGCCCGCAAGGAGAACTAGCTGTGCAGTATAAGGCAAGAGGGTTGGACACATTACAGTAACAAAGTGACAGTAATTAAAAACGTAATAAACACAAATGTATCAATCTATTAAATCAATGCCGAAAGTTCATTGCGGTCATTCAAACCAAGGGGTCCCGTGGCATCTACTCTTATGATCCACGCGGCCTCTTTTCGCAGGAGTTCCCTGTGCCTATCCCCTCCTGAATCTGGGGCGCACACATGCTCCAAGCCAGCAAACTTCAAACATCGTGGGTTGCCTCCATGTTGTTCCCTAACATGGTTTATTAACCTTCGGCAACCCCTGCCCATACGTACCGTGTTCACATGCTCTCGGAACCTGTAGCTCAGTAGTGGAATGTACTAAGCTAAATTGTACTAATCCATTTATGTTATTCAAAAACCTATGGAAGTCAATCAATTGATCCTGACTACCCGTCCAGATGAGGAAGACGTCATCTATATACCTCCACCACGGCAGGACATGCCTGAAGTGGCTAGACAGATAGACGACGTCTTCCTCGAACACACGCATATATTAATTAGCGTAAGTGGGGGCCATGTTAGACCCCATGGCCACTCCCTGCTTCTGTACATAAAAGGTATCATGGAACATAAAATAATTATGTTCCAGGAGAATATTCAACAGTTTCAAAATAAAGTCAATAGCCATACTGGACAACGAGGATATAGACAACATTTTAGTAAAAGCATCAATACCCTTATGATGTTTAATAGATGTATACAATGAAATTACATTGAAAGATGCTAGAATCACATGATCTGCCCTTGGCACATAAATTACATAGAAACATAGAATGTGTCAGCAGATAAGAACCATTTGGCACATCTAGTCTGCCCAATATAATGAATACTATGAATAGCCTCTGGCCCTATCTTATATGAAGGATGGCCTTATGCCTATCCCATACATTCTTAAACTCCTTCACTGTATTTGCAGTTACCACTTCTGCAGGAAGGCTATTCCATGCGTCCACTACTCTATCAGTAAAGTAATACTTCCTGATATTACTTTTAAACCTTTGCCCCTCTAATTTAAAACTATGTCCTCTTGTAGCAGTTTTTCTTCTTTTAAATATTCTTTCCTCTTTTACCGTGTGGATTCCCTTTATGTATTTGAAAGTTTCTATCATATCACCTCTGTCTATTCTTACTTCCAAGCTATACATGTTAAGGTCCTTTAACCTTTCCTGGTAAGTTTTGTCCTGCAATCCATGTACTAGTTTAGTAGCTCTTCTCTGAACTCTCTCCAAAGTTTCAATATCCTTCTGCAGATATGGTCTCCAGTACTGCACACAATACTCCAAATGAGGTCTCACTAGTGCTCTGCAGAGCGGCACGAGCACCTCCCTCTTTCTACTGTTAATGCCTCTCCCTATACACCCAAGCATTCTGCTGGCATTACCTGCTGCTCTATGACATTGTCTGCCCACCTTTAGGTCGTCAGATATAATGACCCCTAAATCCCTTTCCTCAGATACTGAGGTTAGTACTGTATCACTGATTTTATATTCTGCTCTTGGGTTTTTATGCCCCAGGTGCATTATCTTGCACTTATGGACATTAAATTTTAGTTTCTAGATTTTTGACCATTCCTCTAGTTTTCCTAAATCCTTTTCCATTTGGTGTATCCCTCCAGGAACATCAACCCTGTTACAAATCTTTGTGTCATCAGCAAAAAGACACACCTTACCATTGAGGCCTTCTGCAATTTCTTCTTGCTGATAAAGATATTAAACAATATGGGTCCCAGAACATATCCCTGAGGTACCACACTAGTAACAATAACAAAAAAAAAAGTCTGAATATACTCCATTGACTACAATCCTTTGTTTTCTGTCCTTCAGCCACTGACTAATCCATTCAACAAAATGTGGGCCTAAGCTCAAAGACTGCAGTTTATTGATAAGCCTTCTATGTGGGACAGTATAAAAAGCCTTACTACACTCCAGATAAGCGATGTCTACTGCACCTCCGCCATCTATTATTTTAGTCTCCCAATCAAAAAAGTCAATAAGATTAGTTTGACATGATCTCCCTGAAGTAAACCCATGCTGTTTTTTATCAATCAACCCATGGGTTTTTAGATGTTCCACAATCCTCTCCTTGAGTATGGTTTCCATTAATTTCCCCACTATTGATGTCAGGCTTACTGGCCTATAATTGCCCGATTCCTCTCTACTACCTTTTTTGTGAATTGGCACAACGTTTTGCACTCAATTTTACCAGAAAGTCACTTGTATCATGAATATAGGAGCTACCACCAGTGGCAAAACCTTGTAGTATCTTATCCAAAAAAATGTTAGGTCGACTAAATATAGAATCAGAACTGGACACTATAGGTCACCCAGGTGGGTCGACCAATGTCTTGTGTATCTAAGGTAAAACATATAGTTCAGGGGTTACTGGATGAGTTACAATAAGATAATCCATAAGCTCATCATCAATAACCCCTGAAGAATGAGCTTCCAGAAGACATTGCTTAATCATAGCACCAATGGAAAATTTCAGATCACCATTCAAAACACCGTAGACCTCAGTGTCACTGAGTTGACGTAATACCTCAGCTACATATTTCTTGGTATCCATGACTACCACGGCGCCACCCATGTCCGCAGGTTTGAAGACAATGGTGGTGTCGTGCCTCAATTGTCTTAATGCAACTGCCTCCTCTGTGGGGAGATTGGGATGCCTGAAGGCGGTGTTAGTATAACCAGCTTGTCAATATAAAGTCGTACACCCTTAATAAATGCATTAATGGCGGGTATATCAGTTTCAGGAGTAATAACTTTTGACATGTAAATCAACATTTTTTAACGTACGTTCACTGACCCTGTTGGTTTCAATACGTGTTTTGCATTTAAACCATGATTTTAACTTAATGTTGTGAAAAAATGACAGTAAATCATAATCTATGGCAAACCAATCAACATGCATATTGGGGCAAAAGGAAAAACCTTTACTCAAAACACTCACTTGAGCTGTAGTGAGCTCCCTGGAGGAAAGGTTATCAACCATAATTTCTTCTTTGTCGTAGCCTTGTTGGACGGGCCCCGTGTCTTGTTGCTGCGTAGCCTGCCGGGTTCTTTTATGTCTTTAGCCACCGGGTCTGGTTCTGCATTTTCTTTTGGCTGTTTGTATGCATTGTCCCTTAACCACTTGAAGACCACAGGTTTATACCCCCCTAGTGACCAGGCCCTTTTTTACAAATCCGCACTACACTACTTTCACCGTTTATTGCTCCGTCATACAACTTACCACCCAAATGAATTTTACCTCCTTTTCTTCTCACTAATAGAGCTTTCATTTGATGGTATTTCATTCTTGCTGGCATTTTTACTTTTTTTGCTATTAATAAAAATGTAACGACATTTTTGCAAAAAAATGACATTTTTCATTTTCTGTTGTAAATTTTTTTTTAAAAAACTACATTTCTATATAAATTTTTCACAAAATTTATTGTTCTACATGTCTTTGATAAAAAAAAAATCCAATAAGTGTATATTTATTGGTTTGGGTAAAAGTTATAGCGTTTACAAACTATGGTGCAAAAAAGTGAATTTCGGCATTTTGAAGCAGCTCTGACTTTCTGAGCACCTGTCATGTTTCTTCAGGTGCTAGAATGCCAGGATAGTATAAATACCCCCCAAATGACACAATTTTAGATAGAAGACACCCCAAAGTATTCACGGAGGGGCATGGTGAGTTCATGTATCATTTCATTTTTTTTCACAAGTTAGCGGAAAATGACACTTTCTGAGGAAAAAAAATAATAATACAGTTTCCATTTCTGCTAATTTCTGGTAAAAAAATAAAAATCTCAAACAGACTCACTATGCCCCTCAGTGAATACCTTGGGGTGTCTACTTTCCGAAATGGGGTCATTTGTGGGGTGTGTTTACTGTTCTGGCATTTTGGGCGGGGCTAAATTGTGAGCAGCCCTGTGAAACCTAAAGGTACTCGTTGGAATTTGGGCCCCTTTGCGCACCCAGGCAGCAAAAAAGTGTCACACACGTGGTATTGCCGTACTCAGGAGAAGTAGGGCAATGTGTTTTGGGGTGTATTTTTACATATACCCATGCTGGGTGAGAGAAATATCTCTGTAAATTGTCAACTTTGTATAAAAAAATTTAAAAAGTTGTCGCTTACAGAGATATTTCTCACACCCAGCATGGGTATATATAAAATACACCCCAAAACTCATTGCCCTACTTCTCCTGAGTACGGCGATACCACATGAGTGACACTTTTTGCAGCCTGGGTGCGCAAAGGGCCCTAAAACCAATGAGTACCTTTAGGATTTCACAGGACATTTTTACGCATTTGGATTCCAGACTTCTTCTCAGGCTTTAGAGACCCTAAAATGCCAGGGCAGTATAAATACCTCACATGTGACCCCATTTTAGAAAGAAGACACCCCAAGGTATTCCGTGAGGGGTATGGTGAGTTCATGTAAAATTTTATTTTTGTCACAAGTTAGTGGAATATGAGGCTTTGTAAAAAAATAAAAAAAAAAATATCAATTTCCGCTAACTTGTGCCAAAAAAACATTCTGTGAACTCGCCATGACCCTCACGGAATACCTTGGGATGTCTTCTTTCCAAAATGGGGTCACATGTGGGGTATTTATACTCACCTGGCATTTTAGGGGTCTCTAAAGCCTGAGAAGAAGTCTGGAATCCAAATGCGTAAAAATGTCCTGTGAAATCCTAGAGGTACTCATTGGTTTTAGGCCCTTTGCGACTCAGGCTGCAAGAAGTGTCACACATGTGGTATTGCTGTACTCAGGAGAAGTAGGGCAACGTGTTTTGGGGTGTATTTCTATATATACCCATACTTTGTGTGAGAAATATCTCTGTAAATGACAACTTTTAAAAAAAAATTATACAAAGTTGTCAATTTACAGAGATATTTCTCTCACCCAGCATGGGTATATGTAAAAATACACCCTAAAACACATTGCCCTACTTCTCCTGAGTACGGCGATACCACATGAGTGACACTTTTTGCAGCCAAGATGCGCAAAGGGGCCCTAAAACCAATGAGTACCTTTTAGGAGGGCATTTTTACGCATTTTCTTCTCACGCTTTAGGGCTCCTAAAATGCCAGGTCAGTAGAAATACCTCACATGTGACCCCATTTGGAAAGAAGACACCCGAGGTATTCCGTGAGGGGCATGGCGAGTTCACAGAAGATTTTTTTGGCACAAGTTAGCGGAAATTGATTTTGTATTGTTTTTTCTCACAAAGTCTCCCTTTCCGCTAACTTTTGACAAAAAGTTCAATTTTTCATGGACTCACCACACCCTCAGCGAATACCTTGGGGTGTCTTCTTTCAAAATGGGGTTATTTGTGGGGTGTTTATACTGTTCTGGCATTTTGGGCAGGGCTAATTGTGAGCAGCCATGTAAAGCTAAAGGTACTCGTTAATTTGGGCTCCTTTGCATTCAGGCTGCAAAGTGTCACTAGTAGTCGCCGTATTCAGGACAAGTAGGCAATGTGTTTTGGGTGTATTTTTACATATACCCATAGTTAGGTGAGAGAAATATCTCTGTAAATTGACAACTTTGTATAAAAAATTTAAAAAGTTGTCGCTTACAGTGATATTTCTACACAAAGTATGGGTATATATAAAAATACACCCCAAAACACATTTCCCTACTTCTCCTGAGTACGGCGATACCACATGTGTGACACTTTTTGCAGCCAAGATGCGCAAAGGGGCCCTAAAACCAATGAGTACCTTTAGGATTTCACAGGGCATTTTTACGTATTTGAATTCTCACGCTTTAGGAACCCTAAAATGCCAGGGCAGTGTAAATACCCCACATGTGACCCCATTGTGGAAAGAAGACACCCCAAGGTATTCCGTGAGGGGCATGGCGAGTTCACATAAAAAAAAAATTTTTGACACAAGTTAGCGGAAATTGATATATATATATATATTTCTTTTTACAAAGTCTCATATTCCACTAACTTGTGACAAAAAATAAAATTTTACATGAACTCCCCATAACCCTCACGGAATACCTTGGGGTGTCTTCTTTCTAAAATGGGGTCACATGTGAGGTGTTTGTACTGCCCTGGCATTTGAGGGTCTCCGCAATCATTACACGTATGGCCAGCATTAGGAGTATCTGCGATTCTGCTTATATTGACCATACGGGTAATGAGATTTTTTTTTTCCGTTCAGCCTCTGCGCTGAAAAAAAAAAAAATGAACGGCACAGATTTTTTCATTCGCATCGATCAATGTGGATGAAAAATCTCTGCCAAAATCAGTGACTGCGTGGGCGGTGGGCGCTAACTACCTAACAAGTAGCTAACTAACTGGCGGTGATAAGGGACCCTTATGCCCCATTCACACGTCCGAAATTCTGTTTGCGGAACGGAATTGCGGACCCATTCATTTCTATGGGGACAGACTTTGTCCCGCTCGGATCCGGAATTACGGATCCGCGCTCCGGGTCTGCACTTCCGTTCCGCAAAAATATAGAACATGTCCTATTCTTGTCCGCAATTGCGACAAGAAAAAGCATTTTCTATATAGTTCTGTGCGGATCTGCAAAATGCGGAAAGCGCATTGCCGGTGTCCGTATTTTGCGGATCTGTAAATCCATGGATCCGCAGATCCATGGATCCGCAGATCCATGGATCCGCAAAACACATACGGACGTCTGAATGAGCCTGTAGGGGGTGATTAGTGACAGGGGGGTGACAGGGTGATCAGGGGTGACATGGGTGATCAGGGGTTAATCAGTGATGGGGGTGGGGGGTGTGTGTGTAGTGATTGGTGCACTTTTCCTATAGTTTCTCTGGTGGTCCCAAACAAAGGGACCACCAGACGAGCAGATAGCAGGCATATCAGACGCTGTTTAAAAACAGCGCCTGATATGCGATTTAAATGCGTTTTTTTCCGCATCTACAGCCTGCCAGCGCATGATCAGCGCTGGCAGGCTGTAGTTTCAGTTGTCCCGGCTCCGATCACATGAACGCGCGCATTCATGTGAAATCTCAGGTCTCACGAGATGACGCTGATAGGCGTGACTGAGACCTGAGAGAGCCGCCGCGCTGACGCCCATCGGCGTTAGCGTGGTGGCAAGAGGTTAAATAAACTTCATCATTGGACGGGGAAGCAGGTGCCCTTCTTTTTTTCTTCTTGTTGTCCCTAGCGTTCTGAATATCAGAATTATCACTATGCCATGCATATATTGAGCCCCTTTTATAGTCATCCAGGTCTCTGTTCCATTTTATTTGTTTTCCTTCTTCCGATTGGGTCTGGAATTTCAATAAATGCAAATTTAAACTGTCCATGTATGTGTTATAATCATTGTTAGACATCTGTGTAGTTTTTGGGTAATGTCTGTTATTTCACAAGCGACAGTACATAGCTCTAGTTGAAGATATTCAATGTTCATCAAAATAAAATAAAATGCATATTGATTGGAAAGGTTCTCAAACTTTTTGCAAAAAAATTCATCACCCAAAAATTAATTTGGATGTAGGTGGGATAGCATACCTCTCATTATCCTTCGTGCTTTAAAATATCCACCCAAGGTGGTCATATGTAGGCGTAAAGATATAGATCTCCCTGAAAGGGTCTCATGATTTCTTTTGACTTCTTTATGGGAAGGTACATTGAGGAAGGCAGCATCTCCCTGTATCCCACATAGAATCTGTTCAGCCTCATCCTGTGAGTAGGTGACACCGCTGGGCAAATCCATGTCAGTGATTAACATGGTGCAAAAATTGCTACAAAAAAAAAGGGAAAAGAAAAAAAACAGAAAAAACAGAGGTCATGCTCAGCCAAAAGCTAAAGATACACAATAGAAAAAGTAAGGAAGCACCAACAACAATACTGCGGGTGCAGGCTCAAAAGGGCAAGCTTACCCAAAACTCCAGTCCAAAAAACAGAGCAGCATTCCAGGGTAATGTGGAAAATCGTGGTTTATTCACCCATTGGCGATGAAACGTTTTGGATCCAACATGAAGCCTTTCTCAAGCAATGTGAACAGGACATTCAAAACATTATATGCCAAAGGAAATGACATCACAGTGTCATGTGATCACACATCCCAAGGAAAACATTAACCCTTGCTGTGATAACTTGCAAAATCAATATGCACAACCATACTAAAATCAGTATAATGTGTTTAAAATGTACATGATTATACGTGAGAACTATGCAAAGATGCTTATAAAGTGCATACATTTCAGTCCCAAACCTAGGACCTTTCTCAAGCTTGAGAAAGGTACTAGGTTTGGGACTGAAACGTTGCAACACCTATGGGTGATTAAACGTCCACTATCATTCACCATATTTTTTGAGTGCTGCTCAATTTTTTGGACTGTATTATCTGGGTAAGCTTGAACCCTGATTTTTGAGCTTGCACCCGCCTGTGTTTGTCAATATCGGTGCTGCTATAATTTTTCTTTTTATATTTTGTAATATTGGGAAAGACCGCTTCAATAACCAGGTGCACGAGCCAGCCCAGGATTAACGAAAACAGGTGTTTATTTTACAAAACGAAAAAATAGGTACAGCTTCCAGCAGCCAAGGACATAAGAAACCAACTTAAAGTCTTCTTCGTTCAGTACAACATAAACAGCAGAACAGTCCATTTCAAATAAAGGTATTACTGTTTTACCCAGGGGCTTTAGACCGTGGTAGCTTGCAGTCAGCTTTCCTGCAAACTTCTCATGCACCCTCAGCTTCCAGCTCTGCTCACACCAACAGCAGTGTGTCCACACTCCACCCACTCTGTCCCTTCCTTTTCCTCTTATAAGGAGAGTTAACCCTGTGGGTACAGGATCCCAGATAGTCAGTACTTTTTTAAAGGCACCACAACCCAAACAGTGGTGATATATATCTGCCATTGAGGACCCAACCTTGGCATCCTCTACATATCCCCCCCTCTGCCCCGACGCGGGGGCGGCGGAGGCACTTGTAGATAACATGCAATGCACCCGGGAGAGAGCATCCGAATTCTGATGTTGACTCCCTGACCTATGTTCGACCACAAAGTTGAAATCCTGGAGAGAGAGGAACCATCTCGTGAGCCTGGCATTGGTCTGTTTGTGCTGTCTCATCCAGGTCAATGGGGCGTGGTCGTACACCAGGTGGAATTTCCTACCCAGCAAGAAATATCGCAGAGAATCCAGAGCCCACTTGATGGCCAGGCACTCTCGCTCTACCACAGCATAATTCCTCTCTGCCGCTGTGAGTTTCCTGCTGAAAAAGATCACGGGGTGTTCCTCCCCATTGACCACCTGAGACAGGACGGCACCCAGCCCTGCACTTGAAGCGTCCGTCTGGACCACAAATTCTTTTGAGAAGTCCGGTGCGACAAGCACAGGAGATTCACATAAGGCCCTATTAAGTTTCTGAAAAGCCTCCTCAGCCTCCATACTCCATTCGATCATGACTGATTTCTTTCCTTTTGTTAAGTCTGTCAAAGGGGCCGCCACTGTGGCAAAGTTGGGGATACATATTCGGTAGTAGCCCACTATCCCAGGAATGCCCGAACCTGCTTCTTGGTAAGAGGGCGAGGCCAGTTTAGTATGGCTTCTACCTTGCTCCTCTGCGGCTTTACTAGCCCTCTGCCTACGGTGTATCCCAGGTACTTTGCTTCCTCCATCCCAATGGCAGACTTTTCCGGGTTCACTGTAAACCATGCCCTTTTCAAAGAGTCTAGGACTGCCTGGACCCGAGGGATATGGGATTCCCAATCGGTACTGAAAATGACAATGTCATCCAGGTATACCGATGCATACCGTCCATGGGGCCGCAATATCCTGTCCATAGCTCTTTGAAACATGGCAGGGGCAGAGTGTAACCCGAAGGGCATCCTTTTATACTGCCAGTGGCCCTCTGGAGTGGAGAATGCCGGCTTTTCTCTGGCTTCCCGAGTGAGAGGAATTTGCCAGTACCCTTTTGTGAGATCCAGCGTAGTGATATAGCGAGCAGGTCCTAATTTTTCGATTAATTCATCTACCCGGGGCATTGGGTAGGCATCAAATTTTGAAACCTCATTTAGTTTTCTGAAGTCATTGCAGAATCGCAGTGTGCCATTGGGTTTCGGTACCAACACAATCGGACTTGACCATTCGCTCTGCGATTCTTCAATGACGTCCAGTTCGAGCATTCTCTTGACTTCTTCAGATACCGCTTTCCTCTGGGCCTCTGGAACTCGGTATGGCTTTAGCCTGATTGTCACTTTAGGCTCTGTAACAATGTCATGTTCAATGACATTGGGGAGCCCTGGCAAACCTGAGAATTCATCTTTGTTTCTCTGTAGAAACTCCTTTACTTGTTGCCTTTGGGACTTGGACAGCATGTCAGCAACAAATACATGGTCAGCTCCTACAGAGTCCTCTACCATGACCTGTGCCACAGCGGTCATTTGTTCCCGATCTTTCCAGGGTTTCAACAGGTTTACGTGGTAGATCTGGTAAGGTTTCCTCTTCCCAGGCTGGTGTACCTTTTAATTCAACTCACCTACCCTTTCTACCACCTCAAATGGACCCTGCCACCTGGCTAAGAACTTGCTTTCCACAGTAGGGATTAGGACCGCTACTCGATCCCCTACTGAGAATTGTCTTAATTTGGCTGACCAGTTATATACCTGCCTCTGGTCATCCTGGGCCTTCTGGAGGTGTTCCTTAACCAGTGGCATCACCTTAGCTACTCTCTCTCTCATTTGGGAGATATGTTCCACCAGGGTCTGGTGCGGTGAGGACTCATCTTCCCAGGTTTCCTTCACCAAATCCAGGAGTCCACGGGGTCTTCGCCCATACAAAAGTTCAAATGGCGAGAACCCCATAGAGGCCTGTGGGACCTCCCGTATGGCGAACAACAAGGCTGGTAGTAACATGTCCCAATCTTTTCCGTCCTTCTGGACTACTCTTTTTAACATGAGCTTTAATGTTTTGTTGAACCTCTCCACAAGGCCATCCGTTTGCGGGTGATAGACAGATGTCTGCAACTGTCGGATCTGAAACAGCTTGCAGAGGTCCGCTATGACTTTCGACATAAACGGGGTGCCCTGGTTCATTAGGATCTCCTTGGGCAGCCCTGTAAGGGAGAACATCTGGAATAATTCCCGAGCTATGGCCTTAGAGGAGGTGTTCCTTAATGGAACCACCTCTGGGTACCTGGTTGCGTAATCCACCATGACTAGTATGTGCTGATGTCCCCGTGCTGATTTTACCAACGGCCCCACTAGGTCCATGGCAATCCGCTCAAATGGTACCTCGATTATAGGTAAAGGTACCAGGGGGCTCCGATAGTGTGACACTGGGGCTGTTAACTGGCACGTGGGACAGGACGTACAATACCTCTTCACCTCTGCCTTTACCCCAGGCAAGTAGAACCTGTTTGTTATACTGGCCTCTGTCTTCTCTGCCCCCAAATGTCTGCCTAATGCATCATTACGCGCCAAATCAAGGAGCTGTCTCCAATACGAGTGGGGTACCAGTAGCTGTTCAATAACTTCTCCTCGGATTTCCGTCACTCGGTATAGTAAGTCCCCATTCAGCGCAAAATGAGGGAACCTGAGTTCTGCCCCGGGAACCTGTGAGACTCCATTTATAACCACCATCTGCTCTCTAGCATGTGTTAAGGAGGGGTCCTGTAACTGGGCATAGCCAAATGCACCCTTGGGTAAGTCTAGGCCTGGGTACGTTGGTTCGGGTGGGGTCTCCCTCTCGTCCTCCTCCAACATCACTTGCAACAGGGAGTCTTCTGCCCCCTCAGTGGTCAGTTCAGCTCCGGAACCTAAATCATGCACATCCTGAACATTTTCCACGTTACAAATGTTACCATTACCATTCATGTTGCCACTAGGCACGTCCATATTGGTGGGAAGTGTCCTGGATAGTTCGGTCCCACTATCTTCATGATTTGACCTATCAGAGGTCAAAGTCTCTAGTCTCTTTGACTGTTCAAGGAACCCACTTTGCGCCTGTTTCCACAGGTCTAGAAATAGCAGACAGTCTCGCCCTACAATAACATCATGGACCAGGCTGTTCATTATCCCAACCTCCTGGGTCACGGAAGTAAAGCCATGGGCAACAGTCACTGGTATTAAGGGGTATTCCCTGGTATCCCCATGAATACAAACAACCCGAAGAGTCTTACTTACAGGACCGAGTGTCCCGATCAGTCTGGAGTGGACTAGCGTCACCATGCTGCCGAAGTCCAAGAGAGCTTTGGCCGGGAGGTGGTTCACCATAATTTCACACTCAAGCTGACCGGCGGTAAGATCAAGATGGGTGACGCATGCTCACTGTGCGTACAGGGAGACTCTCCGTCCTGTCCTGCACTCCATGGGCTCGTCCTGAAGAGGGCATTGTGTCCGGGTATGGCCATGGGCTCGACACCGCCAACACTGTATGTCCCCCATTCTTCTTACAGGGGTTAGCCTCCGCGGCTTGGAGGGCACTGTTGTAGGGACATCTGGTCCAGAATCCGGGATGGTTCCCCTCCTGGATGCGGTAACTAGTCGTACTGCTCTCATCGTGGGTTCCCGGTGCTTGGTGGGTCCGAGCAAGTCCTCGACTACAGTGTGACGCTCTACCAGTTCCATCAACTGATTTGCCGTTGCTGGATCCCCATGGCTTACCCAGCGCTGCAGGTCATGCGGCAGTGATCTCAGGTACCGGACCATGGCCACCCGTTCCACAATTTGCACGCCCGTCAATTTCTCAGGCTGTAGCCACTTTTTCACTAACTGCACCAGGTCATGCATTTGGGCTCTTGGTGAATGGCCAGCCTGGTAAACCCAGCTGTGCACTCTTTGGGCCCGAACGGCCGTAGTTACCCCCAGTCGAGCCAGGATCTCCACTTTTAGCTGCTAATAGTCTTTAACTGTCGAAATAGGCTTGTTGAGGGTCTCCTGTAAGAAAGGGTGCGATTATGCTGGCTCTCTCTCTGCTACTCTCTCAAAAGTCAATAGCAAAGCCTCAACATCATCACCAGATGTCAGTTTGGCTGGCCATTACAGCAACTTGGGGCTTGTGTAGCTTCCTGGTGTGCAGTAAGCTGAGCAATGAGCACACGGTTTGTCTCTTGCTGTGCCGCCATGGCTTCCTCATGGCGGCAGGTTGCCTCGACTGTGGCCTGCTGCTGAGCCAACGAAGCTTGCTGCTGAGTTGCAGTGGCTTGCAGCAGGGCTTTCATAACTTCCTCCATGTCTTATCCTGCAGCTTGGAGAGATTTCACCCAAGACATGCCAAACAGGTTACTGTCTCTTTAAATGTCACTTTTTATGATTAAACGGTTTTTGCGGCCACCAATTGTAATATGGGGAAAGACTGCTTCAATAACCAGGTGCACGAGCCGGCCCAGGGTTAACGAAAACAGGTGTTTATTTTACAAAATGAAAAAATAGGTACAGCTTACAGCAGCAAAGGACATAAGAAACCAACTTCGTTGTAACTCCTAGAAACTCAGGGTAGAAATTTCAAAATTTTATTGAGGGGTTAAATTCAATTGCCAAAATAGCAATCCCCTAAATCTGGTGTTCCAGCTGTGGGTAGCCAAGTGTAATACTGTCTGCTGTCTGGCAAAGGATAGATTTTTTTCTAATGGTGAAATTCAATAGCCAAAATAGAAATCCCCTAAATCTGGTGTCCCAGCAGTGGCTGGCCAAGTTTAATAGTCTCTGGCAAAGAATATATATTTTGTTCTGGGGTGAAATTCAATCGCCAAAATAGCAATACCGTAAATCAGTGGTTTCAGCTGTGGCTGGCCAAGTTTAATAGTGTCCGGCAAAGGATATATTTTTTTCTTTGGTGAAATTCAAATACCAAAATAGCAATCCCCTAAATCTGATGTTCTAGCTGTGGCTAGCCAAGTTTAATAGTGTCTGTCAAAGAATAGATTTTTTTCTGTTGTGAAATTCAATTACCAAAATAGCAATCCCCTAAATCTGGAGCAGTGGCTGGCCAAGTTTAATAGTGTCCGGCAAAGGATAGATAATTTTATGGGGTGAAATTCAATAGCCAAAATAGCAATACCGTAAATCAGTGGTTTCAGCTGTGGCTGGCCAAGTTTAATAGAGTTCGGCAACGGATATATTTTGTTCCGGGGTGAAATTCAATTACCAAAATAGCAATACCATAAATCAGTGGTTTCAGCTGTGGCTGGCCAAGTTTAATAGTGTCCGTCAAAGGATATGTTTTTTCTGGGGTGAAATTCAGTTGTAGAATAGAAATACCGTAAATCTGGTGTTCCAGCTCTGGCTGGACAAGTTTCATAGTGTCCAACAAAGGATATATTTAGTTCTGGGGTGAAATTCAATTGCCAAAATACCAATACCGGAAATCAGTGGTTTCAGCTGTGGCTGGCCAAGTTTATTAATGTCTGGCAAAGGATATATTTTTTTCTGGGGAGAAATTCATTTGCCAAAATAGCAATACCATAAATCAGTGGTTTCAGCTGTGGCTGGCCAAGTTTAATAGTGTCCCGCAAAGGATAGATAATTTTATGGGGTGAAATTCAATTGCCAAAATAGCAATCCCTAAATCTGGTGTCCCAGCAGTGGCTGGCCAAGTTTAATAGTGTCCAGCAAAGGACAGATTTTGTTCTGGGGTGAAATTCAATTGCCAAAATAGCAATACCGTAAATCTGGTGTTCCAGCTGTAACTGGACAAGTTTAATAGTGTCCTGCAAAGGATATATTTTTTTCTGGGGTAAAATTCAATTGCCAAAATAGCAATACCGTAAATCAGTGGTTTCAGCTGTGGCTGGCCAAATTTCATAGTGTCCAGCAAAATATATATTTTGTTCTGGGGTGAAATTCAATTGACAAAATAGCAATACCGTAAATCTGGTGTTCTTGGCTGGCCAAGTTTAATAGTGTCCCGCAAAGGATAGATCATTTTCTGGGGTGAAACTCAATTGCCAAAATAGCAATCCCCTAAATCTGGTGTCCCAGCAGAGGCTGGCCAAGTTTAATAGTGTCCCGCAAAGGATAGATAATTTTCTGGGGTGAAATTCAATTGCCAAAATAGCGATACCGTAAATCAGTGGTTTCAGCTGTAGCTGGCCAAATTTAATAGTGTCCAGCAAAGGATATATTTTGTTCTGTGGTGAAATTCAATTGCCAAATAGCAATACCGTAAATCTGGTGTCCCAGCAGTGGCTGGCCAAGTTGAAAATGTAAGGCAAAGGATAGATAATTTTCTGGGTTGAAATTCAATTGCCAAAATAGTAATACCGTAAATCAGTGGTTTCAGCTGTGGCTGGCCAAGTTTAATAGTGTCCGGCAAAGGATATATTTTGTTCTGGGGTGAAATTCAATTGCCAAAATAGCAATTCCATAAATCTGTGGTTTCAGCTGTGGCTGGCCATGTTTAATAGTGTCCAGTAAAGGATATATTTTGTTCTGGGGTGAAATTCAATTGCTAAAATAGCAATACCATAAATCTGGTGTCCCAGCAGTGGCTGGCCAAGTTTAATAGTGAGAAACCAATACGATGTCCCAATCGTTCAAGCAACCCACACATGCAAATGCAAACAACACCAATAGAGCTGTATGGGTCATACCATAACAATAACTCCAAACAAGGGTCATATATAGTAGTATCACAATATTTTATTATACAAAAATGACATGGAGTACATGATTGACATAGCACAGGACTCACATGATTAAAAACATTTAAAATTAATACTGTACTGGTGATATAGGGTAGGCGCACAAATTCATATTAATAAATAAAGTGCAAAGTGCAAAAAGATGACAATAATATTCAGTAATATAGGGGTTAGCAGGTCTAATATCCAAAAAGTTTTCTTAAAGGACTATTAAGTAGAAAACCATGTGCATGTATAGCACGGTATCTATTGTTTCTAAGTCACAAAAAATAAAGTATAATATTAGATAATCAAAGGACGCATACTAACCGTACCAAAGGAGGCGCCAACCAATATACCACCAGCACAGGAACTCGGTATGGCTTTAGCCTGATTGTCACTTTAGGCTATGTAACAATGTCATGTTCAATGACATTGGGGAGCCCTGGCAAACCTGAGAATTCATCTTTGTTTCTCTGTAGAAACAAAATAGCAATACCATAAATCAGTGGTTTCAGCTGTGGCTGGCCAAGTTTAATAGTGTCCGTCAAAGGATATGTTTTTTCTTGGGTGAAATTCAGTTGTAGAATAGAAATACCGTAAATCTGGTGTTCCAGCTCTGGCTGGACAAGTTTCATAGTGTCCAACAAAGGATATATTTAGTTCTGGGGTGAAATTCAATTGCCAAAATACCAATACCGGAAATCAGTGGTTTCAGCTGTGGCTGGCCAAGTTTATTAATGTCTGGCAAAGGATATATTTTTTTCTGGGGAGAAATTCATTTGCCAAAATAGCAATACCATGAATCAGTGGTTTCAGCTGTGGCTGGTCAAGTTTAATAGTGTCCCGCAAAGGATAGATAATTTTATGGGGTAAAAATCAATTGCCAAAATAGCAATCCCCTAAATCTGGTGTCCCAGCAGTGGCTGGCCAAGTTTAATAGTGTCCAGCAAAGGACAGATTTTGTTCTGGGGTAAAATTCAATTGCCAAAATAGCAATACCATAAATCTGGTGTTCCAGCTGTAACTGGACAAGTTTAATAGTGTCCTGCAAAGGATATATTTTTTTCTGGGGTAAAATTCAATTGCCAAAATAGCAATACCATAAATCAGTGGTTTCAGCTGTGGCTGGCCAAGTTTAATAGTGTCCCGCAAAGGATAGATAATTTTATGGGGTGAAATTCAATTGCCAAAATAGCAATCCCCTAAATCTGGTGTCCCAGCAGTGGCTGGCCAAGTTTAATAGTGTCCAGCAAAGGATATATTTTGTTCTGTGGTGAAATTCAATTGCCAAATAGGAATACCGTAAATCTGGTGTCCCAGCAGTGGCTGGCCAAGTTTAATAGTGTAAGGCAAAGGATAGATTCTTTTCTGGGGTGAAATTCAATTGCCAAAATAGCAATACCGTAAATCAGTGGTTTCAGCTCTGGCTGGCCAAGTTTAATAGTGTCCGGCAAAGGATATATTTTGTTCTGGGGTGAAATTCAATTGCTAAAATAGCAATACCATAAATCTGGTGTCCCAGCAGTGGCTGGCCAAGTTTAATAGTGTCCCGCAAAGGATAGATAATTTTCGGGGGGGAAATTCAATTGCCAAAATAGCAATACCGTAAATCAGTGGTTTCAGCTGTGGCTGGCCAAGTTTAATAGTGTCCCGCAAAGGATAGATAATTTTATGGGGTAAAATTCAATTGCCAAAATAGCAATCCCCTAAATCTGGTGTCCCAGCAGTGGCTGGCCAAGTTTAATAGTGTCCAGCAAAGGACAGATTTTGTTCTGGGGTGAAATTCAATTGCCAAAATAGCAATACCATAAATCTGGTGTTCCAGCTGTAACTGGACAAGTTTAATAGTGTCCTGCAAAGGATATATTTTTTTCTGGGGTAAAATTCAATTGCCAAAATAGCAATACCGTAAATCAGTGGTTTCAGCTGTGGCTGGCCAAATTTCATAGTGTCCAGCAAAATATATATTTTGTTCTGGGGTGAAATTTAATTGCCAAAATAGCAATACCCTAAATCTAGTGTTCTTGGCTGGCCAAGTTCAATAGTGTCCCGCAAAGGATAGATCATTTTCTGGGGTGAAAATCAATTGCCAAAATAGCAATCACCTAAATCTGGTGTCCCAGCAGTGGCTGGCCAAGTTTAATAGTGTCCCGCAAAGGATAGATAATTTTCTGGGGTGAAATTCAATTGCCAAAATAGCAATACCGTAAATCAGTGGTTTCAGCTGTGGCTGGCCAAGTTTAATAGTGTCCGGCAAAGGATATATTTTGTTCTGGGGTGAAATTCAATTGCCAAAATAGCAATTCCATAAATCTGTGGTTTCAGCTGTGGCTGGCCATGTTTAATAGTGTCCGATAAAGGATATATTTTGTTCTGGGGTGAAATTCAATTGCTAAAATAGCAATACCATAAATCTGGTGTCCAAGCAGTGGCGGCCAAGTTTAATAGTGTCCCGCAAAGGATAGATAATTTTATGGGGTAAAATTCAATTGCCAAAATAACAATCCCCTAAATCTGGTGTCCCAGCAGTGGCTGGCCAAGTTTAATAGTGTCCAGCAAAGGACAGATTTTGTTCTGGGGTGAAATTCAATTGCCAAAATAGCAATACCGTAAATCTGGTGTTCCAGCTGTAACTGGACAAGTTTAATAGTGTCCTGCAAAGGATATATTTTTTTCTGTGGTAAAATTCAATTGCCCAAATAGCAATACCGTAAATCAGTGGTTTCAGCTGTGGCTGGCCAAATTTCATTGTGTCCAGCAAAATATATATTTTGTTCTGGGGTGAAATTCAATTGACAAAATAGCAATACCGTAAATCTGGTGTTCTTGGCTGGCCAAGAATAATAGTGTCCCGCAAAGGATAGATCATTTTCTGGGGTGAAAATCAATTGCCAAAATAGCAATCCCCTAAATCTGGTGTCCCAGCAGTGGCTGGCCAAGTTTAATAGTGTCCCGCAAAGGATAGATAATTTTCTGGGGTGAAAGTCAATTGCCAACATAGCAATACCGTAAATCAGTGGTTTCAGCTGTGGCTGGCCAAATTTAATAGTGTCCAGCAAAGGATATATTTTGTTCTGTGGTGAAATTCAATTGCCAAATAGCAATACCGTAAATCTGGTGTCCCAGCAGTGGCTGGCCAAGTTTAATAGTGTAAGGCAAAGGATAGATAATTTTCTGGGGTGAAATTCAATTGCCAAAATAGCAATAGCGTAAATCAGTGGTTTCAGCTGTGGCTGGCCAAGTTTAATAGTGTACGGCAAAGGATATATTTTGTTCTGGGGTGAAATTCAATTTGCCAAAATAGCAATTCCATAAATCTGTGGTTTCAGCTGTGGCTGGCCAAGTTTAATAGTGTCCCGCAAAGGATAGATAATTTTCTGAGGTGAAATTCAATTGCCAAAATAGCAATACCGTAAATCAGTGGTTTCAGCTGTGGCTGGCCAAGTTTAATAGTGTCCTGCAAAGGATAGATAATTTTCTGTGGTGAAATTCAATTGCCAAAATAGCAATACCGTAAATCAGTGGTTTCAGCTGTGGCTGGCCAAGTTTAATATTGTCCGGCAAAGGATATATTTTGTTTTGAGATGAAATTCAATAGCCAAAATAGCAATCCCCTAAATCTGGTGTCCCAGCAGTGGCTGGCCAAGTTTAACCCCTTAAGGACTCAGCCCTATTTCACCCTAAGGACTCGGCCATTTTTTGCAAATCTGACCAGTGTCACTTTATGTGGTGATAACTTTAAAACGCTTTTTCTTATCCAGGCCATTCTGAGATTGTTTTTTCTTCACATATTGTACTTCATAACAGTGGTAAAATAAAGTCGAAAAATTTCATTTTTATTTATAAAAAATACAAAATTTACCAAAAATTTTGAAAAATTAGCAATTTTCCAAGTTTCAATTTCTCTACTTCTATAATACATAGTAATACCACCAAAAAAAGTTATTGATTTACATTCCCCATATGTCTACTTCATGTATCGATCATTTTGGGAATGCTATTTCATTTTTTGGGGACGTTACAAGGCTTCGAAGTTTAGAAGAAAATCTTGAAATTTTTCAGAAATTTTCAAAAACCCACTTTTTAGGGACCAGTTCAGGTCTGAAGTCACTTTGTGAGGCTTACATAATAGAAACCACCCCATTCTAGAAACTACACCCCTCAAGGTATTCAAAACTGATTTTACAAACGTAATTAACCCTTTAGGTTTTCCACAAAAGTCAATGGCAAAAGTAGATAAAATTTCAGAATTTCGATTTTTTGAAAAATTTTCCATTTCAATCCATTTTTTCCAGTAACAAAGCAAGGGTTAACAGCCAAGCAAATCTTAATATTTATTCCCCCGATTCTGTAGTTTGCACGAACACCCAATATGTGGTCGTAAACTGCTGTATGGCCAAACGGCAGGGCGTAGAAGGAAGGGAACGCCATATGGTTTTTGGAAGGTAGATTTTGCTGGACTGTTTTTTTGACACCATGTCCCATTTGAAGCCCCCCGATGCAGCCCTAGAATAGAAACTCCATAAAAGTGACTCCATCTAAGAAACTACACCCTTCAAGGTATTCAAAACCAGTTTTACAAACTTTGTTAACCCTTTAGGTGTTCCACATGAGTTATTGGCAAATGGAGATGAAATTTCAGAATTTCTATTTTTTGTTACCTTGTCTCAAAACAAGTGTAATATAGAGCAACCAAAAATAATAGTTACCCTAAAATAATACCAACAAAACTGACACCTTATCCCGTAGTTTCCAAAATGGGGTCACTTTTTTGGAGTTTCTACTGTAGGAGTGCATCAGGGGGGCTTGAAATGGGACATAGTGTCAAAAAACCAGTCCAGCAAAATCTGCCTTCCAAAACCATATGGCGTTCCCTTCCTTCTACGCCCTGCCGTTTGGCCATACAGCAGTTTACGACCACATATGGGGTGTTTGTGCAAACAAGAGAATCAGGGCAATAAATATTGAGTTTTGTTTGGCTGTTAACCCTTGCTTTGTTACTGGAAAAATTGATTAAAATGGAAAATTTGCAAAAAATTGCTGTTTTGGGACTGTTTTTATTTTTGCTATTTACATTGTTGAAGTGACAGGTTAGATTGTGTGCTATTTCTATAGAGCAGGTTGTAACGGACACGACAATACCAAATATGACTACTTTTTAGGGGTTTTTGTTTCAGTTTTACATAATAAAGCATTTTTGAACAAAATTATTTTTAGTGTCTCCACATTCTGAAAGCCATACTTTATTTTTATTTTTGGGCGACTGTCTTATGTAGGGGCTCATTTTTTGCGGGATGAGATGGCGGTTTGATTGGCACTATCTTGGGGTGCATATGACATTTTGGTCGCTTGCTATTACACTTTTTGTGATGTAAGGTGACAAAAATGGCTTTTGACAACGTATTGATTATAATTTTTTTGATGTGTTCAGCTGAGGGGTTAGGTCATGTGTTATTTTTATAGAGCAGGTTGTGACGGACGCGGCAATACCTAATATGTATACTTTTATTTATTTATATAAGTTTTACACAATAATATCATTTTTAAAACAAAAATAAATCATGTTTTAGTGTCTCCATAGTTTGAGAGCCATATATATTTTTTTTTTTGGGCGATTGTCCTATGTAGGGGCTCGTTTTTGCAGGATGAGGTGGCGGTTAGACTGACACTATTTGAGGAGTCATATGAATTTTTGATCGCTTGCTATTACACTTTTGTTATGTAAGGTGACAAAAAATGGCTTTTTGACAAAGTTTTTATTTAATTTTTTTACAGTTTTTACTTGAGGGGTTAGGTCAGGTGATATTTTTATAGAGCAGATTCTTACTGACATGGAGATACCCAATATGTCTACCTTTTAGTTTTTTTATACATTTAACACTAAAAGCATTTTTGAAACAAAAAAATCATGTTTTAGTCTGAGAAGCATATTTTTTTATTTTTGGCCAATTGTTTTAGGTAGGGGCTCATTTTTTGCGGGATGAGATGGCGGTTTGATTGGTACTATTTTGGGAGGCGTACGCTTTTTGATCGCTTTGTATTACACTTTTAGTGATGTAAGTTGCCCAAAAATGGCTTATTTACACCATTTTTTTTTTTTTTTTATGGCGTTCACCTGACGAGTTCAGTCATGTGATATTTTTATAGAGCAGATTTTTACTGACGCGCGATACCTAATATGTGTAGTGTATTTTATTTTTTTAATTTTTATTCAGTGATATGTGTTTTCTTTCATTTTAACTTTTTTTCACTTTTTACATTTTTTGACCCAGACCCACTTGGTTCTGAAAGATCCAGTGGATCTGGTGTCTGTATAATACAGTACAGTACACTATATAGTGCACTGTGCTGTATTTTGTACTTACAAAGTCTGAATAGACCTTTAGCAGGTCTATTCAGACTTTCAGCACCATGGAGACAGGACGCTTCTGAAAGCGTCCTGTCTCCATGGTACTCATCACCCGCTGCCATAAGAGGGCAGCGGGTGATTGAAGCAGAAGGAGTGGAGCCCCTCCCTCTGCGATCCCATCCTGTTGGGGGCTGCAAAGGCACAGCAGCCCCCGATGGGAGAGAGGAGGGAGCTCCTCCTGTTAACCCTTCCATACCGCGGTCCGTACGGACCGCAGTGCAGAAGGGTTAAGCGGCTGGCATCTGATCAAGCACAGATGCCAGCCGTTTCTATCAGAGTGTCAGCAATGTGCTGACACTCTGATAGAACCACTAGACACCAGGGATACATAACAGAGGAGGCGGGCGGGGATCGCAATCGCGATCCCGCCCGCCGCACCGCCCGCCTCCCGCCGCCCGCAACCACCCCCTGCACCCCCGCAGCCACAATATGATTGGGGGCTGCAGGGGGTTAAAATAAACACATTGGGGGCATTAACCCTCTCACAGACCGCGGGGATCAGAGATCGCACAAAAAGCTGCAAACCGCAGGTCTGAATTGACCTGCGGTTTGCAGCGATCGCCGATATGGGGGTCACAAGACCCCCTGGGCATTGTAACAAGGTACCTGCTGAATGATTTCAGCAGGTACCTTGTTCCGATCACTGCCGGCTGAGCAGCAGTGATCGGAACTACTCATGACGTACCTGTACGTCATGGGTCCTTAGGACTCGGAAAACATGACGTACAGGTACGTCATGCGTCCATAAGGGTTAATAGTGTCCAGCAAAGGACAGATTTTGTTCTTGGTTGAAATTCAATTGCCAAAATAGCAATACCGTAAATCTGGTGTTCCAGCTGTAACTGGACAAGTTTAATAGTGTCCTGCAAAGGATATATTTTTTCTGTGGTAAAATCCAATTGCCAAAATAGCAATACCGTAAATCAGTGGTTTCAGCTGTGGCTGGCCAAATTTCATAGTGTCCAGAAAATATATATTTTGTTCTGGGGTGAAATTCAATTGACAAAATAGCAATACCGTAAATTTGGTGTTCTTGGCTGGCCAAGTTTAATAGTGTCCCACAAAGGATATATTTTGTTCTGGGGTGAAATTCAATTGCCAAAATAGCAATTCCATAAATCTGTGGTTTCAGCTGTGGCTGGCCATGTTTAATAGTGTCCAGTAAAGGATATATTTTGTTCTGGGGTGAAATTCAATTGCTAAAATTGCAATACCATAAATCTGGTGTCCCAGCAGTGGCTGGCCAAGTTTAATAATGAGAAACCAATACGATGTCCCAATCGTTCAAGCAACCCACACATGCAAATGCAAACAACACCAATAGAGCTGTATGGGTCATACCATAACAATAACTCCAAACAAGGGTTATATATAGTAGTATCACAATATTTTATTATACAAAAATGACATGGAGTACATGATTGACATAGCACAGGACTCACATGATTAAAAACATTTAAAATTAATACTGTACTGGTGATATAGGGTAGGCGCACAAATTCATATTAATAAATAAAGTGCAAAGTGCAAAAGATGACAATAATATTCAGTAATATAGGGGTTAGCAGGTCTAATATCCAAAAAGTTTTCGTAAAGGACTATTAAGTAGAAAACCATGTGCATGTATAGCACGGTATCTATTGTTTCTAAGTCACAAAAATAAAGTATAATATTAGATAATCAAAGGACGCATACTAACCTTACCAAAGGAGGCGGCAACCTATATACCACCAGCACAGGAACTCGGTATGGCTTTAGCCTGATTGTCACTTTAGGCTCTGTAACAATGTCATGTTCAATGACATTGGGAAACCCTGGCAAACCTGAGAATTCATCTTTGTTTCTCTGTAGAAACAAAATAGCAATACCATAAATCAGTGGTTTCAGCTGTGGCTGGCCAAGTTTAATAGTGTCCGTCAAAGGATATGTTTTTTCTGGGGTGAAATTCAGTTGTAGAATAGAAATACCGTAAATCTGGTGTTCCAGCTCTGGCTGGACAAGTTTCATAGTGTCCAACAAAGGATATATTTAGTTCTGGGGTGAAATTCAATTGCCAAAATACCAATACCGGAAATCAGTGGTTTCAGCTGTGGCTGGCCAAGTTTATTAATGTCTGGCAAAGGACATATTTTTTTCTGGGGAGAAATTCATTTGCCAAAATAGCAATACCATAAATCAGTGGTTTCAGCTTTGGCTGGCCAAGTTTAATAGTGTCCCGCAAAGGATAGATAATTTTATGGGGTGAAATTCAATTGCCAAAATAGCAATCCCCTAAATCTGATGTCCCAGCAGTGGCTGGCCAAGTTTAATAGTGTCCAGCAAAGGACAGATTTTGTTCTGGGGTGAAATTCAATTGCCAAAATAGCAATACCTAAATCTGGTGTTCCAGCTGTAACTGTACAAGTTTAATAGTGTCCTGCAAAGGATATATTTTTTCTGGGGTAAAATTCAATTGCCAAAATAGTAATACCGTAAATCAGTGGTTTCAGCTGTGGCTGGCCAAATTTCACAGTGTCCAGCAAAATATATATTTTGTTCTGGGGTGAAATTCAATTGACAAAATAGCAATACCGTAAATCTGGTGTTCTTGGCTGGCCAATTTTTATAGTGTCCCGCAAAGGATAGATCATTTTCTGGGGTGAAACTGAATTGCCAAAATAGCAATCCCCTAAATCTGGTGTCCCAGCAGTGGCTGGCCAAGTTTAATAGTGTCCCGCAAAGGATAGATCATTTTCTGGGGTGAAATTCAATTGCCAAAATAGCAATACCATAAATCAGTGGTTTCAGCTGTGGCTGGCCAAATTTAACAGTGTCCAGCAAAGGATATATTTTGTTCTGGGGTGAAATTCAATTGCCAAAATAGCAATTCCATAAATCTGTGGTTTCAGCTGTGGCTGGCCATGTTTAATAGTGTCCGGTAAAGGATATATTTTGTTCTGGGGTGAAATTCAATTGCTAAAATAGCAATACCATAAATCTGGTGTCCCAGCAGTGGCTGGCCAAGTTTAATAGTGTCCCGCAAAGGATAGATAATTTTCTGAGGTGAAATTCAATTGCCAAAATAGCAATACCGTAAATCAGTGGTTTCAGCTGTGGCTGGCCAAGTTTAATAGTGTTCTGCAAAGGATAGATAATTTTCTGGGGTGAAATTCAATTGCCAAAATAGCAATACCGTAAATCAGTGGTTTCAGCTGTGGCTGGCCAAGTTTAATAGTGTCCCGCAAAGGATAGATAATTTTATGGGGTAAAATTCAATTGCCAAAATAGCAATCCCCTAAATCTGGTGTCCCAGCAGTGGCTGGCCAAGTTTAATAGTGTCCAGCAAAGGACAGATTTTGTTCTGGGGTGAAATTCAATTGCCAAAATAGCAATACCATAAATCTGGTGTTCCAGCTGTAACTGAACAAGTTTAATAGAGTCCTGCAAAGGATATTTTTTTTCTGGGGTAAAATTCAATTGCCAAAATAGCAATACCGTAAATCAGTGGTTTCAGCTGTGGCTGGCCAAATTTCATAGTGTCCAGCAAAATATATATTTTGTTCTGGGGTGAAATTCAATTGACAAAATAGCAATACCCGTAAATCTGGTGTTCTTGGCTGGCCAAGTTTAATAGTGTCCCGCAAAGGATAGATCATTTTCTGGGGTTAAAATCAATTGCCAAAATAGCAATCCCCTAAATCTAGTGACCCAGCAGTAACTGGCCAAGTTTAATAGTGTCCTGCAAAGGATAGATAATTTTCTGGGGTGAAATTCAATTGCCAAAATAGCAATACCATAAATCAGTGGTTTCAGCTGTGGCTGGCCAAATTTAATAGTGTCCAGCAAAGGATATATTTTGTTCTGCGGTGAAATTCAATTGCCAAATAGAAATACCGTAAATCTGGTGTCCCAGCAGTGGCTGGCCAAGTTTAATAGTGTAAGGCAAAGGATATATTTTGTTCTGGGGTGACATTCAATTGCCAAAATAGCAATTCCATAAATCTGTGGTTTCAGCTGTGGCTGGCCATGTTTAATAGTGTCCGGTAAAGGATATATTTTGTTCTGGGGTGAATTTCAATTGCTAAAATAGCAATACCATAAATCTGGTGTCCCAGCAGTGGCTGGCCAAGTTTAATAGTGTCCCGCAAAGGATAGATAATTTTCTGAGGTGAAATTCAATTGCCAAAATAGCAATACCGTAAATCAGTGGTTTCAGCTGTGGCTGGCCAAATTTAATAGTGTCCAGCAAAGGATATTTTTTGTTCTGTGGTGAAATTCAATTGCCAAATAGCAATACCGTAAATCTGGTGTCCCAGCAGTGGCTGGCCAAGTTTAATAGTGTAAGGCAAAGGATAGATACTTTTCTGGGGTGAAATTTAATTGCTAAAAAGCAATACCATAAATCAGTGGTTTCAGCTGTGTCTGGCCAAGTTTAATAGTGTCCGGAAAAGGATATATTTAGTTCTGGGGTGAAATTCAATTGCCAAAATAGCAATTCCATAAATCTGTGGTTTCAGCTGTGGCGGGCCATGTTTAATAGTGTCCGGTAAATGATATATTTTGTTCTGGGGTGAAATTCAATTGCTAAAATAGCAATACCATAAATCTGGTGTCCCAGCAGTGGCTGGCCAAGTTTAATAGTGTCCCGCAAAGGATAGATAATTTTCTGAGGTGAAATTCAATTGTCAAAATAGCAATACCGTAAATCAGTGGTTTCAGCTGTGGCTGGCCAAGTTTAATAGTGTTCTGCAAAGGATAGATAATTTTCTGTGGTGAAATTCAATTGCCAAAATAGCAATACCGTAAATCTGTGGTTTCAGCTGTGGCTGGCCAAGTTTAATATTGTCCGGCAAAGGATATATTTTGTTTTGGGATGAAATTCAATAGCCAAAATAGCAATCCCCTAAATCTGGTGTCCCAGCAGTGGCTGGCCAAGTTTAATAGTGTCCAGCAAAGGACAGATTTTGTTCTTGGTTGAAATTCAATTGCCAAAATAGCAATACCGTAAATCTGGTGTTCCAGCTGTAACTGGACAAGTTTAATAGTGTCCTGCAAAGGATATATTTTTTTCTGTGGTAAAATTCAATTGCCAAAATAGCAATACCCTAAATCAGTGGTTTCAGCTGTGGCTGGCCAAATTTCATAGTGTCCAGCAAAATATATATTTTGTTCTGGGGTGAAATTCAATTGACAAAATATCAATACCGTAAATCTGGTGTTCTTGGCTGGCCAAGTTTAATAGTGTCCCGCAAAGGATATATTTTGTTCTGGGGTGAAATTCAATTGCCAAAATAGCAATTCCATAAATCTGTGGTTTCAGCTGTGGCTGGCCATGTTTAATAGTGTCCCGCAAAGGATAGATAATTTTCTGAGGTGAAATTCAATTGCCAAAATAGCAATACCGTAAATCAGTGGTTTCAGCTGTGGCTGGCCAAGTTTAATATTGTCCGGCAAAGGATATATTTTGTTTTGAGATGAAATTCAATAGCCAAAATAGCAATCCCCTAAATCTGGTGTCCCAGCAGTGGCTGGCCAAGTTTAACCCCTTAAGGACTCAGCCCTATTTCACCCTAAGGACTCGGCCATTTTTTGCAAATCTGACCAGTGTCACTTTATGTGGTGATAACTTTAAAACGCTTTTTCTTATCCAGGCCATTCTGAGATTGTTTTTTCTTCACATATTGTACTTCATAACAGTGGTAAAATAAAGTCGAAAAATTTCATTTTTATTTATAAAAAAATACAAAATTTACCAAAAATTTTGAAAAATTAGCAATTTTCCAAGTTTCAATTTCTCTACTTCTATAATATATAGTAATACCACCAAAAAAAGTTATTGATTTACATTCCCCATATGTCTACTTCATGTATCGATCATTTTGGGAATGCTATTTCATTTTTTGGGGACGTTACAAGGCTTCGAAGTTTAGAAGAAAATCTTGAAATTTTTCAGAAATTTTCAAAAACCCACTTTTTAGGGACCAGTTCAGGTCTGAAGTCACTTTGTGAGGCTTACATAATAGAAACCACCCCATTCTAGAAACTACACCCCTCAAGGTATTCAAAACTGATTTTACAAACGTAATTAACCCTTTAGGTTTTCCACAAAAGTCAATGGCAAAAGTAGATAAAATTTCAGAATTTCGATTTTTGAAAAATTTTCCATTTCAATCCATTTTTCCAGTAACAAAGCAAGGGTTAACAGCCAAGCAAATCTTAATATTTATTCCCCGATTCTGTAGTTTGCACGAACACCCAATATGTGGTCGTAAACTGCTGTATGGCCAAACGGCAGGGCGTAGAAGGAAGGGAACGCCATATGGTTTTTGGAAGGTAGATTTTGCTGGACTGTTTTTGACACCATGTCCCATTTGAAGCCCCCGATGCAGCCCTAGAATAGAAACTCCATAAAAGTGACTCCATCTAAGAAACTACACCCTTCAAGGTATTCAAAACCAGTTTTACAAACTTTGTTAACCCTTTAGGTGTTCCACATGAGTTATTGGCAAATGGAGATGAAATTTCAGAATTTCTATTTTTGTTACCTTGTCTCAAAACAAGTGTAATATAGAGCAACCAAAAATAATAGTTACCCTAAAATAATACCAACAAAACTGACACCTTATCCCGTAGTTTCCAAAATGGGGTCACTTTTTTGGAGTTTCTACTGTAGGAGTGCATCAGGGGGCTTGAAATGGGACATAGTGTCAAAAACCAGTCCAGCAAAATCTGCCTTCCAAAAACCATATGGCGTTCCCTTCCTTCTACGCCCTGCCGTTTGGCCATACAGCAGTTTACGACCACATATGGGGTGTTTGTGCAAACAAGAGAATCAGGGCAATAAATATTGAGTTTTGTTTGGCTGTTAACCCTTGCTTTGTTACTGGAAAAATTGATTAAAATGGAAAATTTGCAAAAAATTGCTGTTTTGGGACTGTTTTTATTTTTGCTATTTACATTGTTGAAGTGACAGGTTAGATTGTGTGCTATTTCTATAGAGCAGGTTGTAACGGACACGACAATACCAAATATGACTACTTTTTAGGGGTTTTTGTTTCAGTTTTACATAATAAAGCATTTTTGAACAAAATTATTTTTTAGTGTCTCCACATTCTGAAAGCCATACTTTATTTTTTATTTTTTGGGCGACTGTCTTATGTAGGGGCTCATTTTTTGCGGGATGAGATGGCGGTTTGATTGGCACTATCTTGGGGTGCATATGACATTTTGGTCGCTTGCTATTACACTTTTTGTGATGTAAGGTGACAAAAATGGCTTTTGACAACGTATTGATTATAATTTTTTTGATGTGTTCAGCTGAGGGGTTAGGTCATGTGTTATTTTTATAGAGCAGGCTGTGACGGACGCGGCAATACCTAATATGTATACTTTTTATTTATTTATATAAGTTTTACACAATAATATCATTTTTTAAAACAAAAATAAATCATGTTTTAGTGTCTCCATAGTTTGAGAGCCATATATATTTTTTTTTTTTGGGCGATTGTCCTATGTAGGGGCTCGTTTTTTGCAGGATGAGGTGGCGGTTAGACTGACACTATTTGGGGGGTCATATGAATTTTTGATCGCTTGCTATTACACTTTTTGTTATGTAAGGTGACAAAAAAATGGCTTTTTGACAAAGTTTTTATTTAATTTTTTTTACAGTTTTTACTTGAGGGGTTAGGTCAGGTGATATTTTTATAGAGCAGATTCTTACTGACATGGAGATACCCAATATGTCTACCTTTTAGTTTTTTTTATACATTTAACACTAAAAAGCATTTTTGAAACAAAAAAAATCATGTTTTAGTCTGAGAAGCATATTTTTTTATTTTTGGCTAATTGTTTTAGGTAGGGGCTCATTTTTTGCGGGATGAGATGGCGGTTTGATTGGTACTATTTTGGGAGGCGTACGCTTTTTTGATCGCTTTGTATTACACTTTTAGTGATGTAAGTTGCCCAAAAATGGCTTATTTACACCATTTATTTTTTTTTTTTTATGGCGTTCACCTGACGAGTTCAGTCATGTGATATTTTTATAGAGCAGATTTTTACGGACGCGGCGATACCTAATATGTGTAGTGTATTTTATTTTTTTAATTTTTATTCAGTGATATGTGTTTTCTTTCATTTTAACTTTTTTTCACTTTTTACATTTTTTGACCCAGACCCACTTGGTTCTGAAAGATCCAGTGGATCTGGTGTCTGTATAATACAGTACAGTACACTATATAGTGCACTGTGCTGTATTTTGTACTTTACAAAGTCTGAATAGACCTTTAGCAGGTCTATTCAGACTTTCAGCACCATGGAGACAGGACGCTTCTGAAAGCGTCCTGTCTCCATGGCAGCCATCACCCGCTGCCATAAGAGGGCAGCGGGTGATTGAAGCAGAAGGAGTGGAGCCCCTCCCTCTGCGATCCCATCCTGTTGGGGGCTGCAAAGGCACAGCAGCCCCCGATGGGAGAGGGAGGGAGCTCCCTCCTGTTAACCCCTTCCATACCGCGGTCCGTACGGACCGCAGTACGGAAGGGGTTAAACGGCTGGCATCTGATCAAGCACAGATGCCAGCCGTTTCTATCAGAGTGTCAGCAATGTGCTGACACTCTGATAGAACCACTAGACACCAGGGATACATAACAGAGGAGGCGGGCGGGGGATCGCAATCGCGATCCCGCCCGCCGCACCGCCCGCCTCCCGCCGCCCGCAACCACCCCCCCTGCACCCCCGCAGCCACAATATGATTGGGGGCTGCAGGGGGGGTTAAAAATAAACACATTGGGGGCATTAACCCTCTCACAGACCGCGGGGATCAGAGATCGCACAAAAAGCTGCAAACCGCAGGTCTGAATTGACCTGCGGTTTGCAGCGATCGCCGATATGGGGGGGTCACAAGACCCCCCTGGGCATTGTAACAAGGTACCTGCTGAATGATTTCAGCAGGTACCTTGTTCCGATCACTGCCGGCTGAGCAGCAGTGATCGGAACTACTCATGACGTACCTGTACGTCATGGGTCCTTAAGGACTCGGAAAACATGACGTACAGGTACGTCATGCGTCCTTAAGGGGTTAATAGTGTCCAGCAAAGGACAGATTTTGTTCTTGGTTGAAATTCAATTGCCAAAATAGCAATACCGTAAATCTGGTGTTCCAGCTGTAACTGGACAAGTTTAATAGTGTCCTGCAAAGGATATATTTTTTTCTGTGGTAAAATCCAATTGCCAAAATAGCAATACCGTAAATCAGTGGTTTCAGCTGTGGCTGGCCAAATTTCATAGTGTCCAGAAAAATATATATTTTGTTCTGGGGTGAAATTCAATTGACAAAATAGCAATACCGTAAATTTGGTGTTCTTGGCTGGCCAAGTTTAATAGTGTCCCGCAAAGGATATATTTTGTTCTGGGGTGAAATTCAATTGCCAAAATAGCAATTCCATAAATCTGTGGTTTCAGCTGTGGCTGGCCATGTTTAATAGTGTCCAGTAAAGGATATATTTTGTTCTGGGGTGAAATTCAATTGCTAAAATTGCAATACCATAAATCTGGTGTCCCAGCAGTGGCTGGCCAAGTTTAATAATGAGAAACCAATACGATGTCCCAATCGTTCAAGCAACCCACACATGCAAATGCAAACAACACCAATAGAGCTGTATGGGTCATACCATAACAATAACTCCAAACAAGGGTTATATATAGTAGTATCACAATATTTTATTATACAAAAATGACATGGAGTACATGATTGACATAGCACAGGACTCACATGATTAAAAACATTTAAAATTAATACTGTACTGGTGATATAGGGTAGGCGCACAAATTCATATTAATAAATAAAGTGCAAAGTGCAAAAGATGACAATAATATTCAGTAATATAGGGGTTAGCAGGTCTAATATCCAAAAAGTTTTCGTAAAGGACTATTAAGTAGAAAACCATGTGCATGTATAGCACGGTATCTATTGTTTCTAAGTCACAAAAATAAAGTATAATATTAGATAATCAAAGGACGCATACTAACCTTACCAAAGGAGGCGGCAACCTATATACCACCAGCACAGGAACTCGGTATGGCTTTAGCCTGATTGTCACTTTAGGCTCTGTAACAATGTCATGTTCAATGACATTGGGAAACCCTGGCAAACCTGAGAATTCATCTTTGTTTCTCTGTAGAAACAAAATAGCAATACCATAAATCAGTGGTTTCAGCTGTGGCTGGCCAAGTTTAATAGTGTCCGTCAAAGGATATGTTTTTTCTGGGGTGAAATTCAGTTGTAGAATAGAAATACCGTAAATCTGGTGTTCCAGCTCTGGCTGGACAAGTTTCATAGTGTCCAACAAAGGATATATTTAGTTCTGGGGTGAAATTCAATTGCCAAAATACCAATACCGGAAATCAGTGGTTTCAGCTGTGGCTGGCCAAGTTTATTAATGTCTGGCAAAGGACATATTTTTTTCTGGGGAGAAATTCATTTGCCAAAATAGCAATACCATAAATCAGTGGTTTCAGCTTTGGCTGGCCAAGTTTAATAGTGTCCCGCAAAGGATAGATAATTTTATGGGGTGAAATTCAATTGCCAAAATAGCAATCCCCTAAATCTGATGTCCCAGCAGTGGCTGGCCAAGTTTAATAGTGTCCAGCAAAGGACAGATTTTGTTCTGGGGTGAAATTCAATTGCCAAAATAGCAATACCTAAATCTGGTGTTCCAGCTGTAACTGTACAAGTTTAATAGTGTCCTGCAAAGGATATATTTTTTCTGGGGTAAAATTCAATTGCCAAAATAGTAATACCGTAAATCAGTGGTTTCAGCTGTGGCTGGCCAAATTTCACAGTGTCCAGCAAAATATATATTTTGTTCTGGGGTGAAATTCAATTGACAAAATAGCAATACCGTAAATCTGGTGTTCTTGGCTGGCCAATTTTTATAGTGTCCCGCAAAGGATAGATCATTTTCTGGGGTGAAACTGAATTGCCAAAATAGCAATCCCCTAAATCTGGTGTCCCAGCAGTGGCTGGCCAAGTTTAATAGTGTCCCGCAAAGGATAGATCATTTTCTGGGGTGAAATTCAATTGCCAAAATAGCAATACCATAAATCAGTGGTTTCAGCTGTGGCTGGCCAAATTTAACAGTGTCCAGCAAAGGATATATTTTGTTCTGGGGTGAAATTCAATTGCCAAAATAGCAATTCCAAAAACCTGTGGTTTCAGCTGTGGCTGGCCATGTTTAATAGTGTCCGGTAAAGGATATATTTTGTTCTGGGGTGAAATTCAATTGCTAAAATAGCAATACCATAAATCTGGTGTCCCAGCAGTGGCTGGCCAAGTTTAATAGTGTCCCGCAAAGGATAGATAATTTTCTGAGGTGAAATTCAATTGCCAAAATAGCAATACCGTAAATCAGTGGTTTCAGCTGTGGCTGGCCAAGTTTAATAGTGTTCTGCAAAGGATAGATAATTTTCTGGGGTGAAATTCAATTGCCAAAATAGCAATACCAGTAAATCAGTGGTTTCAGCTGTGGCTGGCCAAGTTTAATAGTGTCCCGCAAAGGATAGATAATTTTATGGGGTAAAATTCAATTGCCAAAATAGCAATCCCCTAAATCTGGTGTCCCAGCAGTGGCTGGCCAAGTTTAATAGTGTCCAGCAAAGGACAGATTTTGTTCTGGGGTGAAATTCAATTGCCAAAATAGCAATACCATAAATCTGGTGTTCCAGCTGTAACTGAACAAGTTTAATAGAGTCCTGCAAAGGATATTTTTTTTCTGGGGTAAAATTCAATTGCCAAAATAGCAATACCGTAAATCAGTGGTTTCAGCTGTGGCTGGCCAAATTTCATAGTGTCCAGCAAAATATATATTTTGTTCTGGGGTGAAATTCAATTGACAAAATAGCAATACCCGTAAATCTGGTGTTCTTGGCTGGCCAAGTTTAATAGTGTCCCGCAAAGGATAGATCATTTTCTGGGGTTAAAATCAATTGCCAAAATAGCAATCCCCTAAATCTAGTGACCCAGCAGTAACTGGCCAAGTTTAATAGTGTCCTGCAAAGGATAGATAATTTTCTGGGGTGAAATTCAATTGCCAAAATAGCAATACCATAAATCAGTGGTTTCAGCTGTGGCTGGCCAAATTTAATAGTGTCCAGCAAAGGATATATTTTGTTCTGCGGTGAAATTCAATTGCCAAATAGAAATACCGTAAATCTGGTGTCCCAGCAGTGGCTGGCCAAGTTTAATAGTGTAAGGCAAAGGATATATTTTGTTCTGGGGTGACATTCAATTGCCAAAATAGCAATTCCATAAATCTGTGGTTTCAGCTGTGGCTGGCCATGTTTAATAGTGTCCGGTAAAGGATATATTTTGTTCTGGGGTGAATTTCAATTGCTAAAATAGCAATACCATAAATCTGGTGTCCCAGCAGTGGCTGGCCAAGTTTAATAGTGTCCCGCAAAGGATAGATAATTTTCTGAGGTGAAATTCAATTGCCAAAATAGCAATACCGTAAATCAGTGGTTTCAGCTGTGGCTGGCCAAATTTAATAGTGTCCAGCAAAGGATATTTTTTGTTCTGTGGTGAAATTCAATTGCCAAATAGCAATACCGTAAATCTGGTGTCCCAGCAGTGGCTGGCCAAGTTTAATAGTGTAAGGCAAAGGATAGATACTTTTCTGGGGTGAAATTTAATTGCTAAAATAGCAATACCATAAATCAGTGGTTTCAGCTGTGTCTGGCCAAGTTTAATAGTGTCCGGAAAAGGATATATTTAGTTCTGGGGTGAAATTCAATTGCCAAAATAGCAATTCCATAAATCTGTGGTTTCAGCTGTGGCGGGCCATGTTTAATAGTGTCCGGTAAATGATATATTTTGTTCTGGGGTGAAATTCAATTGCTAAAATAGCAATACCATAAATCTGGTGTCCCAGCAGTGGCTGGCCAAGTTTAATAGTGTCCCGCAAAGGATAGATAATTTTCTGAGGTGAAATTCAATTGTCAAAATAGCAATACCGTAAATCAGTGGTTTCAGCTGTGGCTGGCCAAGTTTAATAGTGTTCTGCAAAGGATAGATAATTTTCTGTGGTGAAATTCAATTGCCAAAATAGCAATACCGTAAATCTGTGGTTTCAGCTGTGGCTGGCCAAGTTTAATATTGTCCGGCAAAGGATATATTTTGTTTTGGGATGAAATTCAATAGCCAAAATAGCAATCCCCTAAATCTGGTGTCCCAGCAGTGGCTGGCCAAGTTTAATAGTGTCCAGCAAAGGACAGATTTTGTTCTTGGTTGAAATTCAATTGCCAAAATAGCAATACCGTAAATCTGGTGTTCCAGCTGTAACTGGACAAGTTTAATAGTGTCCTGCAAAGGATATATTTTTTTCTGTGGTAAAATTCAATTGCCAAAATAGCAATACCGTAAATCAGTGGTTTCAGCTGTGGCTGGCCAAATTTCATAGTGTCCAGCAAAATATATATTTTGTTCTGGGGTGAAATTCAATTGACAAAATATCAATACCGTAAATCTGGTGTTCTTGGCTGGCCAAGTTTAATAGTGTCCCGCAAAGGATATATTTTGTTCTGGGGTGAAATTCAATTGCCAAAATAGCAATTCCATAAATCTGTGGTTTCAGCTGTGGCTGGCCATGTTTAATAGTGTCCAGTAAAGGATATATTTTGTTCTGGGGTGAAATTCAATTGCTAAAATAGCAATACCATAAATCTGGTGTCCCAGCAGTGGCTGGCCAAGTTTAATAGTGAGAAACCAATACGATGTCCCAATCGTTCAAGGAACCCACACATGCAAATGCAAACAACACCAATAGAGCTGTATGGGTCATACCATAACAATAACTCCAAACAAGGGTTATATATAGTAGTATCACAATATTTTATTATACAAAAATGACATGGAGTACATGATTGACATAGCACAGGACTCACATGATTAAAAACATTTAAAATTAATACTGTACTGGTGATATAGGGTAGGCGCACAAATTCATAATAATAAATAAAGTGCAAAGTGCAAAAAGATGACAATAATATTCAGTAATATAGGGGTTAGCAGGTCTAATATCCAAAAAGTTTTCTTAAAGGACTATTAAGTAGAAAACCATGTGCATGTATAGCACGGTATCTATTGTTTCTAAGTCACAAAAAATAAAGTATAATATTAGATAATCAAAGGACGCATACTAACCGTACCAAAGGAGGCGCCAACCAATATACCACCAGCACAGGAACTCGGTATGGCTTTAGCCTGATTGTCACTTTAGGCTCTGTAACAATGTCATGTTCAATGACATTGGGAAACCCTGGCAAACCTGAGAATTCATCTTTGTTTCTCTGTAGAAACAAAATAGCAATACCATAAATCAGTGGTTTCAGCTGTGGCTGGCCAAGTTTAATAGTGTCCGTCAAAGGATATGTTTTTTCTGGGGTGAAATTCAGTTGTAGAATAGAAATACCGTAAATCTGGTGTTCCAGCTCTGGCTGGACAAGTTTCATAGTGTCCAACAAAGGATATATTTAGTTCTGGGGTGAAATTCAATTGCCAAAATACCAATACCGGAAATCAGAGGTTTCAGCTGTGGCTGGCCAAGTTTATTAATGTCTGGCAAAGGATATATTTTTTTCTGGGGAGAAATTCATTTGCCAAAATAGCAATACCATAAATCAGTGGTTTCAGCTGTGGCTGGCCAAGTTTAATAGTGTCCCGCAAAGGATAGATAATTTTATGGGGTGAAATTCAATTGCCAAAATAGCAATCCCCTAAATCTGGTGTCCCAGCAGTGGCTGGCCAAGTTTAATAGTGTCCAGCAAAGGAGAGATATTTTTCTGGGGTAAAATTCAATTGCCAAAATAGTAATACCGTAAATCAGTGGTTTCAGCTGTGGCTGGCCAAATTTCATAGTGTCCAGCAAAATATATATTTTGTTCTGGGGTGAAATTCAATTGACAAAATAGCAATACCGTAAATCTGGTGTTCTTGGCTGGCCAATTTTTATAGTGTCCCGCAAAGGATAGATCATTTTCTGGGGTGAAACTGAATTGCCAAAATAGCAATCCCCTAAATCTGGTGTCCCAGCAGTGGCTGGCCATGTTTAATAGTGTCCCGCAAAGGATAGATAATTTTCTGGGGTGAAATTCAATTGCCAAAATAGCAATACCGTAAATCAGTGGTTTCAGCTGTGGCTGGCCAAATTTAACAGTGTCCAGCAAAGGATATATTTTGTTCTGTGGTGAAATTCAATTGCCAAATAGCAATACCGTAAATCTGGTGTCCCAGCAGTGGCTGGCCAAGTTTAATAGTGTAAGGCAAAGGATATATTTTGTTCTGGGGTGAAATTCAATTGCCAAAATAGCAATTCCATAAATCTGTGGTTTCAGCTGTGGCTGGCCATGTTTAATAGTGTCCGGTAAAGGATATATTTTGTTCTGGGGTGAAATTCAATTGCTAAAATAACAATACCATAAATCTGGTGTCCCAGCAGTGGCTGGCCAAGTTTAATAGTGTCCCGAAAAGGATAGATAATTTTCTGAGGTGAAATTCAATTGTCAAAATAGCAATACCGTAAATCAGTGGTTTCAGCTGTGGCTGGCCAAGTTTAATAGTGTCCTGCAAAGGATAGATAATTTTCTGTGGTGAAATTCAATTGCCAAAATAGCAATACCGTAAATCAGTGGTTTCAGCTGTGGCTGGCCAAGTTTAATATTGTCCGGCAAAGGATATATTTTGTTTTGTGATGAAATTCAATAGCCAAAATAGCAATCCGCTAAATCTGGTGTCCCAGCAGTGGCTTGCCAAGTTTAATAGTGTCCAGCAAAGGACAGATTTTGTTCTGGGTTGAAATTCAATTGCCAAAATAGCAATACCGTAAATCTGGTGTTCCAGCTGTAACTGGACAAGTTTAATAGTGTCCTGCAAAGGATATATTTTTTTCTGTGATAAAATTCATTTGCCAATATAGCAATACCGTAAATCAGTGGTTTCAGCTGTGGCTGGCCAAATTTCATAGTGTCCAGCAAAATATATATTTTGTTCTGGGATGAAATTCAATTGACAAAATAGCAATACCGTAAATCTGGTGTTCTTGGCTGGCCAAGTTTAATAGTGTCCCGCAAAGGATAGATCATTTTCTGGGGTGAAACTCAATTGCCAAAATAGCAATCCCCTAAATCTGGTGTCCTAGCAGTGGCTGGCCAAGTTTAATAGTGTTCTGCAAAGGATAGATAATTTTCTAGGGTGAAATTCAATTGCCAAAATAGCGATACCGTAAATCAGTGGTTTCAGCTGTAGCTGGCCAAATTTAATAGTGTCCAGCAAAGGATATATTTTGTTCTGTGGTGATATTCAATTGCCAACTAGCAATACTGTAAATCTGGTGTCCCAGCAGTGGCTGGCCAAGTTTAATAGTGTAAGGCAAAGGATAGATAATTTTCTGGGGTGAAATTCAATTGCCAAAATAGCAATACCGTAATTCAGTGGTTTCAGCTGTGGCTGGCCAAGTTTAATAGTGTCCGGCAAAGGATACATTTTGTTCTGGGGTGAAATTCAATTGCCAAAATAGCAATTCCATAAATCTGTGGTTTCAGCTGTGGCTGGCCATGTTTAATAGTGTCCAGTAAAGGATATATTTTGTTCTGGGGTTAAATTCAATTGCTAAAATAGCAATACCATAAATCTGGTGTCCCAGCAGTGGCTAGCCGAGTTTAATAGTGTCCCGCAAAGGATAGATAATTTTCTGAGGTGAAATTCAATTGCCAAAATAGCAATACTGTAAATCAGTGGTTTCAGCTGTGGCTGGCCAAGTTTAATAGTGTCCTGCAAAGGATAGATCATTTTCTGTGGTGAAATTCAATTGCCAAAATAGCAATACCGTAAATCAGTGGTTTCAGCTGTGGCTGGCCAAGTTTAATATTGTCCGCAAAGGATATATTTTGTTCTGGGATGAAATTCAATAGCCAAAATAGCAATCCCCTAAATCTGGTGCCCCAGCAGTGGCTGGCCAAGTTTCATAGTGTCAGGCAAAGGATATATTTTTTTCTGTGGTGAAATTTAATTGCCAATAGAGCAATACCGTAAATCAGTGGTTTCAGCTGTGGCTGGCCAAGTTTAATACTTTCCGGCAAAGGATAGATTTTAAATTGTTGGGTGAAATATTACCATTTTTGCCAGGTACAAACCCCTGCACTGCATAACTGACAGGGAACTTACAATTGGCGGTTACATTCTTGCATGAAATAAAGCCTTTTTGGGCTGTGAAGCCAATGGCAGTCGCCAATAAACTTTTTTTTTTAATGTTTAATTTTTTTAAATAAATTAGTGTTGACCCTAAAACATTGGGAAAATATAAAAATAAAACAAAGTGTAAGTGCACGGTAGTATAACAGTGGTTGGATGAAGCCGGTATACATGTCTATTCTGCATAAGGTACAAACAAGTCCTGTGGGATCCATGCCTGGTTCTTTTTAATAAACAAAATCTTGCCCACATTGTCTGCAGACAGGCAGCTGCGCTTGTCTGTGATAATGGCACCAGCCATGCTAAACACACGTTCAGACGATACAGTGGCTGCAGGGTAGGCCAGCACCTCCAAGGTGTAAAGTGCCACCTCAGGACATTTGCCCAATTTGATGACCCAGAAGTTGAATGGGACAGATCCAGTGGCGTAGCTAGAAATGATTTGGCACCACAGCAAATTTTTGAATGGGGCCCCCCTCCCCCAGTAATTTTTGCGCAAACCGCTTCCTTTCATGCCGCCATGACTGTGGATACTAAAGATCGCTCTCTCAGACCAGGCCAGCAGCTGTTCCATTCGCTTTCTACATTGTCTATACTGCCACTGTATATAATTTCATTGTATAATACTGTTAGTCGTCCTCCTCCTCCTGGATGGGCCCTTTCTAGGACACGGCCCCAAAGCAGTTGCTTCCCCTGCTTCCCACGTAGCTATTCCCCTAGGCAGACCCATCAGTCAGTACGTGTACTGTTCAATCATGTTGCTGAAATGCTGCCTCCTGCTAAGCTGTTCCAGATCTGCTGGTGGTACAGGTTGTTGTGGCGTGATGACAAAGCTTTTCCACATTTTGCCCATGTTAACCCTGCCTTCTGAGGTGTTGCTGGTGACCCAGCTGCATTGGCAAATTCTTCCTCCTCTGCCTTAACCTTGTGCTTCCACTGAGTCCCCGGCGTCAGGTGTGAATGCCATCAGCAGCATGTCTACTAGCGGGCTAATCTTCCTATTACACTCCAGTGAGGGAATTAAGGACGGCACGTTGTACTTGTAACGGGGATTCAGCAGGGTGGCCACCCAGTAATCAGCAAAAGTTAGAATGTGGCAGTAACTTGGCGGTTGTTGCGCAGGCACTGCAGCATGTAGTCGCTCATGTCTGCCAGGCTGCCCAGAGGCAAGGACAAGCTATCCTCTTTGAGGGAGGTATATCGTCTGTGTCCTCTGTATCCTCCAGCGTTCCTCCTACTCCTCTTCCTCATCCTCCAGAACTGTGCCCTGGGTGGACAATTGTGTTCCAGGCAAGAGCCTATGTTGGTGCAGATACCCACCCTCCGAGCCACTTGTATTTGGTTGGCCTTAAGTTAAGGATAAGGCGTGTATATAGTTTAACAGAAAAAACAGTGTCGGCACTCCTGTTCAACAGATGGAATTAGGTGCTCACCTCCAGGTTTACCCGTAAACCAATAGTAATGCAGTATTATATCCAAAATGGAGGGGCACACAGTAATCGGGTCAAATGAACAGAGCTACAAATTTGCTAGTAGAAAAAAACCCTTATTTAATAATAACACATCTATTATAGATAAAAAATATAGGATAAGACCCTGTTAAATCAAATAATCGGCAAGTGATATAATTATGTCCAATAGATCCCTAGGATATAATAATCCTACTTGGGAAATGTCCCCTTTTCAAAACTGCAGCCAATAATCACAAGTGTAGCGTTGCTACTAGAGTGCGTCTCCTCCTTCCGCACTGATAGATGAATTGTCCTTGCATAATATATAATGGATATTAATTCATTCGTCTGTCCCATTCAAATATTGGTATAATCCTTTGTGTAAAGTTACACCATGTAAGTACAGCGAATATCACGGTTTGAGATGGTACATTACCGCTCCATAACACAAGCGCCGGCCGTTTCCAACTTCCTTGCAATCGCCCTTCCAGGACCTGCCGCGGCGTCCCACGTGGTCCCCTGCGTCATACAACATGGCGTCCCACCAATACAACTATTTATGTATTTATGTATTGATTGTATGGATCGTTTTACATGAGTAAGAAGTTCTACCTTGAAGTACTTTGAAAAATGCTTCCTTTTTGGGTCTTTCGTATTTTAGAGGTATTTCATATATTTTATATATGGATGTAATAAGTAAATTTACATTTTGTGTGCGATTATATGCCAATAACCAGATATGGATCCTATCCAATGATAAGTTATATTTGGATTGGGGGCGGATTAACTGACAGCCAATGGGACAATGCGATTTACGATAGGTCCCCATATAAGAAAGCTCTCACAAGGCTCACACTATTGCTACCACTGAGGAAGGGACAAGTTGCGTCCCGAAACGCGTCTGGGTCCAGCAATAGTGAGAGCGACAACACTGAATATGCACTTTGGCAAAGTAGACGTATAATCAGAGCATTTAAAAGTACAACCATTCAAGGATACAAGCCGGACCAATCCGAGGATTAAGCCCGCATCACGTGGGACGCCACGTTGTATGACGCAGGGGACCACGTGGGACGCCGTGGCAGGTCCTGGAAGGGCGATTGCAAGGAAGTTGGAAACGGCCGGCGCTTGTGTTATGGAGCGGTAATGTACCATCTCAAACCGTGATATTCGCTGTACTTACATGTTGCAACTTTACACAAAGGATTATACCAATATTTGAATGGGACAGACGAATGAATTAATATCCATTATATATTATGCAAGGACAATTCATCTATCAGTGCGGAAGGAGGAGACGCACTCTAGTAGCAACGCTACACTTGTGATTATTGGCTGCAGTTTTGAAAAGGGGACATTTCCCAAGTAGGATTATTATATCCTAGGGATCTATTGGACATAATTATATCACTTGCCGATTATTTGTTTTAACAGGGTCTTATCCTATATTTTTTATCTATAATAGATGTGTTATTATTAAATAAGTTTTTTTTTTTCTACTAGCAAATTTGTAGCTCTGTTCATTTAACCCGATTACTGTGTGCCCCTCCATTTTGTGTATATAGTTTAGTTTCTTTATATGGTTAGTTTAGCTGCATTATAGTTATTTTAATATGTTTTAAAGAAAATTTGTAAATAGTTTGTTAATGGTTTGAGTGAAAGGGGGGTGGGGGTGTTGTGTGTGTTCGATTAACTGAATTGATTTTCACTGTCTGGTGTTTAGGAATTTCTGCACCCCAAATTCAGCACTTGTGGCAAGCAGGGGATGTGTGTCAAACCAGCTAGGCCCAGACTTGCTAGTATATTTCGCCCATTAGCGCACAACACCAGGCCGGGCTGGAGGCTCAGTGGCACCAACCAATGGTCGGTCTGTTGCTCCATGCCTGTCCACAGCTCCTGTGCGGTGCGGGGTTAGTGTTAAAACAACCTGCTGTAGTTTTCCCCTGGCTCTGCTGCTGTGGGTGGTGAAGGTGTTACGCTGAGTGGATGAGGAGGAGGTAGAGGAGGAGGAAGCTGAGGAGAAGGAGGTGACAGGATACAAAGAGAAATGCCCAGCAATCCTCGGGGGCGGAAGGACATTTGCAAAAATGCTATTCGCCTTTGGGCCAGCCGCTACATTTACCATTTACCCACTGTGTTGTTGGTTATGTGGACGTTGCCACAGATAGTGTGGCACACTTGATTTTGTCCGCCACTTGGTTGTGCAGGGAAGGGATGGCTCGTCTGCAAAAGTAGTGGCGGCTGGGATACACGTACTGTGGGACAGCCACTGCCATAAGGTTTTAAAACTGTCCACCAGACAGAATGACAGCATTTCAAAGGACCAGGAAGTTTGAAATAAGGCATTCAGAGCCATGGGTAGGGGGGTACTTCCTCTTTCTATTTCTTTTTCACTCCAGTGTTTGAGAGATGGACAGCTGATAGCTGAACACTTCCATGGGATTTGGTGGAGATGCTTGGTGACAATGACAGATGTGGTGGCGTTGCTGCCACATCCTCTGTTTACTGGGTGACAGGTGCTACTGTCACTCACTTGGGCTCAAGTTTAGAATGTTTATTTATTATTTTTCTGTATTTTCTTTTATTTTAAGTCATTTCCCTATTCAAATATGTTTGCAGGGCATTTACCTACATTTTGCTGCCTTTTGCAGCCATCTAGCCCTTTCCAGGGCTATTTTACAGCCATTTAAGTGCCCAAAAGTTTGGGTCCCCATTGACTTCAATGAGGTTCGGGTTTGGGGTGAAGTTCGGGCCGAGTTCAGATCCCGAACACTTTTGTGAAGTTCGGCCGAACTTCTCGAACCCGAACATGGAGGTGTTCGCTCAACTCTACTTCTGATATACAGTATTTGAATGCATAATATGTTGGAAACTACTACTGATGTTTTAGCCATAATATACTATAATATATTATATATTCTAAATATATAATAATATGTGTAAATATATTATTATGGATAATTAACGGCTCACTTTCGGATCCTTTCCCTATAAGTAACGGGACACGCCAAGGATGCCCTCTGTCTCCATTCTTGTACATTCTAGTCATGGAATCCCTAGCAAATGCCTTGAGAGCTAACCAGTCCAATAAGGGACTTCAAATAGGTAAAACCGAACACAAAATTCCATTGTTTGCTGATGACCTTCTTCTTTATGTATCTTCACCAAGAATAGGGTTGCCTTCGGTTCTGCATGAATTCGGGGTCTTTGGGTGTCTCAACAATTTCAAGGTGAACGTCCAGAAGTCAGAAATACTGAATGTCACACTACCTCAAAGGGAAGTCACACATCTCAAAGAAGCCTTTTCCTTTAGATGGATTTTGCAGTCCATTAAACATCTGGGGCTCTTCCTAACAGCAGATCCCTCCCAGCTATTCAAACCTAATTACATACCCATAGCCAAAGTCATTGAGATGAATCTCCTGGGGTAGTCACCTCTTCAAATCTCGTGGTTTGGCAAGATTAATACCTTAAAAATGGATGTTTAGCCCAGACTCCTCTACTTGTTTCAGACAATCCCATGTCAGATCCCCTTAACGTTTTTCACTCGCCTCAGGAGACTAACCACACAATTTGTCTGGAAGGGCTCAAGGGCCAGACTCAGTTATGATCTGCTGACACATTTAAAGTCGTCGGGTGGAACAGAACTTCCTAATTTCCTCACATATTATAGAGCAGCAATAGAATTGTATTCTCAATCTTACCCACAATGCTACCACGAAAATATGGGTAGAGGTAGAGTGTGAAATAACCCCTATCTTAACACAAGGTATCTTCTGGCTCCCATCAGAAACATGGAATCAGATACCCCAATCTCAGCCTTCCCCACTCTTATCCTCCCTAGCAAAAATCTGGAACAGGTTTGCTCCCAAACATAAACTGGTTACGGTTCCCGGGCCACTCACAATCCTGACAGGGCACCCGAAGTTGCCTACTACTCTTAAAACACTGGTAGATCTTAGAACCTCAGCCAATTCCCCGATTAAAGTTAAAGACCTATACAACAGTAAGGGTCTACTCGCCCTTAATGAATTAACTCACCTTTTATCGAACACACCATGACGCTGGTCCTTGGCACCTGGACTGCAGCTCTGTGCACCTATGACAGACTTCGAGAAACTGTGTGTTGCCACCTAAGCCCCAAGACATGCTATATCTCTTATTTCCAACATGCTAAATGCTGGAGAGTCCGAGGATAGGGAAAATGAGATACACATTCAATATAAGAAAGGATAGGGGCAACACTGAGCTATATCTGGGCTGTGATACTATCAATACAAATATTAAAAAAGGTGTTAAAAACTGGATTTTATTAATTATTAAAAAACCAATACGCATCAATCAGGTATATAACCGTGTTCCTTGTTGAGTAAAACCACCTCCTTAATTAGTATAAACGGCACGTGAGGAGAATACCTATGTACCTGGACTGTGCATATAAACAAACCAGGGCTGGGTCTATGTGCAAATAAGCTGTGCAAACAAATTGTGCAAATACGCAATAGGCTAAGAAAATAGTGCAAATTCACAATAAGCAAAATTGAGGTGACATTGTGCAAATAACTGAGCACCTCAGTGCATAAACCAGTGCAAATAATAAAATATATCCAAAAAATGTCCAAAACACGGGTCCGTGATAATAGTGTGAAAATTATTGTAAGTCCTGTCCGACCTGTCAGATAAATAGCCCCCAGCCACATTTCCGTAGTCCTCTGGTACCACTTCCAATTATTGAGGTCCCGTTTGAGCGAATCGCTATGGATCTAATTGGGCCTGTACCAAAGTCTGCCAGGGGCCACCAACACATTCTGGTAGTTCTCGACTATGCAACTCGGTATCCGGAGGCGGTGCCTCTGCGACATACCTCAGCTAAGCTCATCGCCAAAGAGTTAATGGTTTAACCTTTTTTAATATTTTTATTGATAGTATCACAGCCCAGATATAGCTCAGTGTTGCCCCTATCCTTTCTTATATCAAATTTTTATTCTACGCCCAAGTGGGTGTGGGCACATTAGGTGAGCACCTGGGGATACCATTCTATATCATACCAAGTGTAGCCACCTTTGTATTATTACTTTTGAGATACACATTCAGGCAAGAAAACTCATTCACACATGGGAAGAGGAGCTAGGAACCCCCCTTTTATTAGACCAATGGAAAAAATTAATATTGTTCACACATAAGTCATCTATATCTTGTAGGATACAAGAACTCAACTACAAAATATGGACTAGGTGGTATAGAACACTGGTAAAACTACACAAATTATATCCATTAGTACCTAATACCTGTTGGCGATGTCTAGCAGCAGAGGGTACGATGTTGCACATATGGTGGGATTTCCCTGGTGTCACCACCCTATGGCATGATATATTCACACTTTATAACCACCTTTGCTGGTCTAATATACCTCCTTAACCCTCAATAGCATTATTTTCTGTTTGATGGGACGGATATAGCAGATTAAGAAAGGCATTCTCAGATTTTTCATATTGGCAATGAGACAAATGATACCACGCAAATGGAGGACAACTGAGAGCCTGGGTGACTGCCCTAGACAAATTGGCCTACATGGAGGAACTAGGAGCTGAGGAGCGAGGCACAGGTTCAATTTACACTAGGTCAACAGTTTCGCATTTCTACACGTTTCTTGAAATGGTTGACCAAAGGCGTGGTTACATAACTATTCTCTCACTTGGTCATCTTCCTTGGTTCAATGATGGGCTCTACCCCCCCACCCCCACCCTACCCAATCAACCTATTGTTCCTGTCTTGTCTTCCATGTACGTCTGCTAATTTAACTCTATCCAGCGGGTTAGACCGACCTCCACACAAAATTGTACCTCATCTTTCTGTAAACATGACGGACAATCTTTGTAATGGTCCGGGTCTGGTTCGGAGTCATTTTTTGCAAATACTTGGGGTAATTGCAAAGCTATACAAACCATTAGAAAACGTGGTGTCGTAATCTGCCCACTGGCCCCTGGTATTGCCCAAACGGCACAGGTAGGTGAGTGATAGGACCTCGGGCTACTTGAGAGACCTTGGCGCGGTGCCCGAGCTTAAGACATGTCCTCCTAGTAGGATATGTCGAACTAACCTCTCAATTTTACATCAGTGTGAGGGTTTAGTATTATCGCAGAGTGCACCTGTCTTTGCTTTGTTTAGTCTTTGATTGTTCTTTACATCCACATAATTGTTACCTTATGTATGATGGTTATTGTGGTACTTGTAGTCCGTTGCTGACATCTTCCATTGTATGCATTTTTTTGCTGTTGATTGCCATAAGCAACGGACTACAGGTGCAGGATATGCTCCCCTATATATATGCACATCCGCATGTGGGCTTGAGCATATCCTGCCTGTTTAACACCACGTTTTCTAATGGTTTGTATAGTCTTATGTATGGAGGTGTATAAACTCCTATTTAAATGTGCCTGTTTTTCATCAACAGGCTACATTCAGGTGCACCTGTTCAGGCCCTGGGCCATATCAGCCAGTCTCGGGTGGGGCTCACAGGCAATTCCCACCTCCCATTGCAGGCATGGCTACATGCTGGAGGTTACTGGGAAGCTGTCTGTGAGTCAGGCCTTATGCTCCCGTAATCTGCCCAATGGCCCCTGGTATTGCCCAAACGGCACAGGTAGGTGAGTGATAGGGCCTCGGGCTACTTGAGAGACCTTGGCGCGGTGCCCGAGCTTAAGACACGTCCTTCTAGTAGGATATGTCGAACTAACCTTTCAATTTTACATCAGTGTGAGGGTTTAGTATGATCGCAGATTGCACCTGTCTTTGCTTTTGTTTAGTCTTTAATTGCAAAGCTAGTAACGTAGTCAAGAGGAAGTCAATGGTCGATGAACAGGATGAGCATCAGTATTAGAGGAGTAGACAAATACTGTAGTCAGGAGGAAGCCAGTGGTTGGTGACCATGATAACGTGAAGAAGCAGGACGCAGGAGAGACTAGCTTGATTACAGGCTGGGAGCAGAATAATCTTGCAAGGTAGGAAGTGCAAAGATGGGCTTAAATAGGATGTTCAATCTTGGAACAAGGTAAAGCAAACCAGGAAGGTGGGAACCAAAACTGTAGACACAGGAACTAAGCATAAATTCAGCACAGGAGATGTCCAGAAGACAGAATAGCTCAGTTGGAAGAGCTGCTGCCTGGGACATAGGAGTCCCTGGGTTTGAGTCCTGACAGTAGTCCCCTCATTTCAAGATTCCCTCTGGACATCTTAGGAGCTGGTTTCTTTGGATGGCTGTCATGAAAAGCCTTTGTAAGCCTAGGAGCATGAACATTGTTTTCTGCTTCCCATGAATTCTCTTCTGGTCCAAACCCTTCCATTACCTCTAAAGTCCAACATCTTTTCAACAATGTATTCTTCTTCTGCTTCGACTTTTACTGGTGCAGGATGCAGCTGATTTGTTCCTGGAAAGGGTTTTTTGTTAAATGGCTTGAGCAATGACACGTGGAACAGGGTGCATTTTTAATTTGTTAGGAAGTTTGAGATGGAAGGCAACTTGATAAATTTGTTCAGAAAACTGGAAAGGTTCTATGAATTTTTGGCCAAATTTTGGAGATGGAACATGTGTTTTCAGATTTCTAGTAGATAGCCAAACCTTATCACCAACTTTAAAGGTGGAAGGAACTTTGCTATGTTTATCAGCTGCTTTCTTATAGTCTTCTTGGGCTTCTTGTAGCATCTCTATTAGTTTCTTCTGGGTTTCTTGCAATTTCGTTAGTCTGTGAGTAACAGCAGGAATAGGTGTACTAAGAGGAAGGTTAGGAATAAATACTGAATGTAAGCCAAAGTTTGAAAAAAATGGACTTTGAGATGTAGCACTATGTTTAGAGTTGGTGTATGCAAATTCTGCTGTTGGCAAATAGTTCACCCAATCATCTTGAAGGTAGGAAATAAAACAGCAGAGGTATTGTTCCAGAGTTTGGTTTGTTCTTTCTGTCTGACCATTGTACTGAGGATGAAAAGCAGAATATAAATTAACTGTAACTCCTAAAGCTGAACAGAAGTTCCTTTCAAAATCTTGATGTGAATTGAACACCTCTATCTGAAATTACATTGTCAGGAATTACATGCAACCTAAATATCTCCTTAATCATTAATTCTGCAGTTTGTTCTGCAGTAGGATTTCTTTTAATTGGAATGAAATGGGCCATCTTTGTGAGTCTGTCCACGACAACAAGGATTGTAGTCATTTCTTTAGAAAGAGAAAGTTCCACAATAAAATCCATGGAAATTGATCCCCAAGGCCTGGATGGAATTGGAAATGGTTAAAGAAGACCTAGAGCTGGAGATTGCGGTGACTTGTTTCGTGCACATGTTAAACAGGAGGAAACATATTTTTTAACATCGTTCTTACAATTAGACCACCTAAATGAACAAAGCAGTAGGTCGTAAGTTTTCATGACTCCAAGATGCCCTGCAATTTTATAATCGTGGACCAATTTGAGGACTTTATGTCGAGCAGTTTCAGGGATATATATTCTGTGTTCCTGCTTCCAAACACCCCCTTTAAAAGAAAGATCCACATCTTTGGAAGGATGGTTGAGAAAAGAGTCATTCTGATATCCCTCTATGAACATGGTTAAAAGTTCTTTAGAGTCTAGTATTCCTACAAAATTTTTGGAAGATAAAATGGTAGACTCTGTTTTAGATCCCTCCAGTGGTTCAGCAAAGATTCCTGGACAAAGCATCAGCCTTGCCATTTCTTGAACCTGGCGATAAGAAATGATCATATTAAATCTGGAGAAAAACAAGGCCCATCTTGTTTGTCTTGCAGCTGTACAGATGAACTCAAAATGTTTGTGGTCAGTAAGGACAGTCAGTGGATGATTAACTCCTTTCAGAAGATGTCTCCATTCAGAGAAAGCAACTTTAATGGCCAACAGTTCTTTGTTTCCTATGTCATAATTTCTTTCTGGCGATGACATGGTAAGGGAAAGAAAAGCACATGGATGGAGTTGCATCTTGTCTCCAACTCGTTGAGAAAGGGCCGCTCCCACAGCAGAGTCAGAGATGTCTACTTCCACAACAAAAGGGCATTCAGGATTTGGATGGACCAGTATGGGCGCAAATGTAAAGAGAGTCTTTAACTGGTCAAAAGCAACTTGTGCCTCTGGAGACCAGGAAAATACTTTTTCTTTCTTTCTAAGTAAAGTGATTGGTAAGATGATTTTAGAAAAGTCTTTTATCAATCTCCTGTAGAAATTTGCAAACCGTATAAATCACTGAAAATCTTTAAGATTTCTTGGAGTGGGCCAATCTATTAAAGCTATGATTTTACTAGGGTCCATACTCAGACCTTCTGTGGAGATGATATATCCAAGGAATTGGATTTTTGTTTGTTTGAATTCACATTTTTCCAGTTTAATCTAAAGATTATTATCCCATAGACGTTCCAAGACTAACTGAACATGTCTGTGATGTTCCTCCAAAGTGTCTGAAAATATAAGGATGTCATCAAGGTACGCGACAACAAATTGGTCTAAGAAGTCTCTAAACACATCATTAACAAAATGTTGAAATGTTGCAGGAGCGTTAGAGAGGCCAAATGGCATAACCAGATATTCAAAATGTCCGTATCTACTTCTAAAGGTGGTCTTCTTCTCATCCCCTGGACGAATGCATATGAGATCATAGGCCCCTCTTAAATCTAGTTTGGTAAAAATATTAGCAGAACAGAGTCTTTCCCACAACTCAGGAATTAGGGAAAGAGCATAACGATTTTTGTTATCTTATTTAGTTCTCTGTAGTCAATGCATGGTCTCAAGGTTGAGTCTTTCTTTTCTACAAAGAACAAAGGCGCCCCAGCTGGGTATGAGGAAGGTTGAATGAAGCCTTTCTTTAAATTTTCAGCCAAGTATTCTCTGAGCACTTTAATTCTAGTTCAGAGAGATTGTAAATTCTGCCAAAAGGAATAGTAGCTCCATGAAGCAACTCGATGGGACAATCGTAAGGACGATGAGGAGGTAATTGATCAGCTTTTTTCTTGCTGCAGACATCACTAAACTGTTGATATCGAGGTGGCAATTTATCATAACTCTGATGAGGAATTTCAGAAACTTTTATTTGTTTTTGGATGGATGAGCTTATATGACAATTGCCCTTGCAGTATTCAGAAGGAAATGTAACAGACCTTGATTCCCAGTTGATAGAAGGATTATGGAGAGCAAACCACGGAATTCCTACAATAACTGGAAACTTAGTTTACATTTGATTTATTCTCCTAATAGTTTCATGATGATCAGGTACAATATAGACTCCAAGTTCAATTGTCTCATGAGTTATAAGTCCAGATGATAAAGGTGATCCATCAACAGTTTCCATATAAATTGGCACGGATTTTGTTCTACGAGCAATGTTATTATCAAGCACAAATTGTAAGTCCATGAAATTTCCTCCTGACCCAGAATCTAATATGGCAGAGCATTGCATTTTATCGTTCCCAACTATAACCTGTATCAGAATGACAAAATGAGAAGACGAGCGACGTCCTTGTCGAAGATTATGCAATTTGGTCTCAGCTGTGGCACAACGATTAGGGTCATCAAAAACTTGATCCATAGCAGTGATAAAGCTATCTAAATCATTGAGGATGTCGCAGTTCTTTTTATTCTGTAACGGTCCGGTCCTGGTCTGGTTCAGAGTCTTTTATTGCAACTACTTGGGGTACTTCGAAGGCTGGTAAGGTAGTCAGGAGGAAGCCAGTGGTCGACGAACAGGATAAGCGTCAGTATTAGAGGAGAAAGCAAATACCGTAGTCAGGAGGAAGCCAGTGGTCGATGAACAGGATGAGCGTCAGTATTAGAAGAGTAGGCAAATACCGTAGTCAGGAGGAAGCCAGTGGTCGATGAACAGGATAACGTCAGCAAGCAGAAGAGACTAGCTTGATTACAGGCTGGGAGCACACTAGTCTCACAAGGCAGGAAGTGCAAGGCTGGGCTGAAATAGGATGTTCAATCATGGAACAGGGTGGAGCAAACCAGGAAGGCGGTAACCGAAACTAAAGGCAGAGGAACTAGGAATAAGTTCAGCACAGGAGCTGTCCGGAAGACAGAATAGCTCAGTTGGAGAAGCTGCTGCCTGGGTCACAGGAGTCCCTGGGTTCAAGTCCTGTTAATCTTCATGGTTGTATCTGACATCTGCTTCTTATCTTTTTAAATGTTTTTGGCTACTTCAATGACAAGACACGACAGTTTGTAATGTTTTATTACTTTACTGTAGAAATGCTTCAATAAACAATGATTGAACCATTAATATATTATGGCTGCCGCAGTGTCTTCTATCTTCTTTCAGCAGGAACTGTCAAAGGACCTGCAATGACGCCTCCACGCTCAACACATATTGAGCGTGGTGACGTCATTGCTGGTCCTATTGCAGGTCCTGCTGAAAGAAGATAGAAGACACTGACTGCGGCAGCGCGATCAAGTGGATGAGGTGAGGGTTTTTTTAACCCCTAAATTGCCATATTCTTTTGCATTCTGTCTTAAGAAGACTATTATTTTCCTCTATAAGAATGTAATAACAGAAAATAATAAAGTGACGTGTGGGTCCCCATTGACTTTGAACTGAAGTGCGAACTCGAACTTCCATGGGATTGCTCATCCCTAGTCATCAATATTAAAATCCTGGAAAACCCCTTTAATAATGTTAGTATAGAGTAACCTGTTTGTTCTATTGAACAGCCTTTCTGTGTCCACCTTATTAACCACATCAGCCCCCCTAGCTTAAACGCCCTTAATGACCAGGCCACTTTTTTCAATTCTGCACTACGCTATTTTCACCGTTTATTGCTCGGTCAAACAACTTACCACCCAAATGAATTTTGACTCCTTTTCTTCTAACTAATAGAGCTTTCATTTCGTGGTATTTCATTGCTGCTGACTTTTTTACTTTTTTGCTATTAATCAAAAATGACCGAAATTTTTGCAAAAAAATGACATTTTTCACTTTCTGTTGTATTTTTTTTTTTTAAATACATTTCTATATAAATTTTTCTCTAAATTTATTGTTCTAAATGTCTTTGATAAAAACAATCCAATAAGTGTATATTTATTGGTTTGGGTAAAAGTTATAGCGTTTACAAACTATGGTACAAAAAAATTAATTTCTGCATTTTGAAGCAGCTCTGACTTTCTGAGCACATGTCATGTTTCTTCAGGTGCTAGAATGCCAGGATAGTATAAATACCCCACAAATGACTCCATTTTAGAAAGAAGACACCCCAAAGTATTCGCGGAGGGGCATGGTGAGTTCATGTATGATTTCATTTTTTTTCACAAGTTAGCGGAAAATGACACTTTCTGAGGAAAAAAAAAATAAAGTTTCCATTTCTGCTAACTTCTGGCAAAAAAAAAAAAAAAATCTCCCACGGACTCACTATGCCCCTCAGTGAACACCTTGGGGTGTCTACTTTCCGAAATGGGGTCATTCGTGGGGTGTGTTTACTGTTCTGGCATTTTGGGCGAGGGTAAATTGTGAGCAGCCCTGTAAAGCCTAAAGGTACTCGTTCGAATTTGGGCCCCTTTGCGCACCCAGGCTGCAAAAAAGTTTCACTCATGTGGTTTCGCCGTACTCAGGAGAAGTAGGGCAATGTGTTTTGGGGTGTATTTTTACAGACACTCATGCTGGGTGAGAGAAATATCTCTGTAAATTTACAACTTTGTATAAAATTTACGGAGATATTTCTCTTACCTAGCATGAGTATATGTAAAAATACACCCCAAACCACATTGCCCTTTTTTGCAGCCTGGGTGCGCAAAGGGGCCCAAATTCCAATGAGTACCTTTAGGATTTCACAGGGCATTTTTACGCATTTGGATTCCAGACTTCTTCTCATGCTTTAGAGACCCCTAAAATGCCAGGGCAGTATAAATACCCCACAAGTGACCCCATTTTAGAAATAAAACACCCCAAGGTATTCCGTGAGGGGTATGGTGAGTTCATGTAAAAAAAAAATTTTTGTCACAAGTTAGTGGAATATGAGACTTTGCAAGAAAATTTAAAAAAAAGCCAATTTCCGCTAACTTGTGCCAAAGAAAAAATCTTCTATAAACTCGCCATGCCCCTCACGGAATACCTTGGGGTGACTTCTTTCCAAAATGGGGTCACATGTGGGGTATTTATACTGCCCTGGCATTTTAGCGGCCGTAAAGCGTGAGAAGAAGTCTGGAATCCAAATGCGTAAAAATGCCCTCCTAAAATGTACCCATTGGAATTTGGGCCCCTTTGCGCACCCAGGCTGCAAAAAAGTGTCACACATGTGGTATTGCCATACTCAGAAGAAGGAGGGCAATGTGTTTTGGGGTGTATTTTTACATATACCCCTGCTATGTGTGAGAAATATCTCTGTAAATGACAACTTTTTAAAAAATGTTATACAAAGTTGTCAATTTACAGAGATATTTCTCTCACCCAGCATGGGTATATGTAAAAATACACCCCAAAACACATTGCCCTACTTCTCCTGAGTACCGCGATACCACATGTGTGCCACTCTTTTGCAGCCAAGATGCGCAAAAGGGCCCAAATTCCAATGAGTACCTATTAGGAGGGCATTTTTACGCATTTTTCTTCTCACGCTTTAGGGCCCCTAAAATGCCAGGGCAGTATAAATACCCCACATGTGACCACATTTTGGAAAGAAGACACCCCAAGGTATTCCGTGAGGGGCATGGCAAGTTAATAGAAGATTTTTTTTTGGCACAAGTTAGCGGAAATTTACTTTTTTTTTTTCCCCTTACAAAGTCTCATAATACACTAACTTGTGACAAAAAATTAAATTTTACATGGACTCACCATACCCCTCACGGAATACCTTGGGGTATCTTCTTTCTAAAATGGGGGCACATGGGGGGTATTTATACTGCCCTGGCATTTTAGGGGTCTCCGCAATCATTACCTGTATGGCCAGCATTAGGAGTTTCTGCTATTCTCCTTATATTGAGCATATGGGTAATAAGATTATTTTTTTCCGTTCAGCCTCTGGGCTGAAAAAAAAAAATTTATGACACAGATTGCTTCATTCGTATTATTAAATGTGGATGAAAAAATCTCTTCCAAAAAAAGTGCAAAAAAAAAAAAAAGAAGTAAGGCCCCATTCACACGTCCGCAAAAATGTCCGCATCTATTCTGCAATTCTGCGGAATAGATGCGGACCCATTCAGTGTGAATGGGGCCGGCGGTGATGTGGAGAGCACATTATGTGCTCGCCGCATCAGCACTTGCGGAGCTGCAGCCGCGAACTTCCGGGTTCACAGCTCCGCAAAAGATAGAGCATGTCCTATTCTTGTCCGCAATTGCACACAAGAAAAGACATTTTCTATATAGTTCTGTCAATGTGCGGATCCGTAAAATGCGGAAAGCACATTGCTGGTGTCCGTGTTTTGTGTATCCGCGGATCCATTGATCCTCAAAACACATACGGACGTCTGAATGGGCCTTACAGGGGGGTGATTAGTGACAGAGGGTGATCGGTGGGGTGACATGGGGTGATCAGGGGTTAATCAGGAGTTAATTGGGGGTTAATCAATGACGGGGGGGTTGGATGGGGGGTGTCTGTGTGGTGATTGGTGCACTTACATATGTTTCCTTTGGTGGTCCCAAGCAAAAGGGACCACCAGAGGAACGAGCAGCAGGCATATCAGACACTGTTAACAAAACAGCGTTTGATATGCGATTTTTTTTAACTTCTACAGCCTGCCAGCGCATGATCAGCGCTGGCAGGCTGTAGTTTAACTTCTCCCTGACGCGATCCTGTGAGCGAGCGCGTTCACAGGAAATCTCGCGTCTCGCAAGATGACGCGCGGATGCGTCCAGGAGTAAACCAGCCGCCGCCTGGACGCATCCGTGCGTGCAGCAGTCCGGAGCTGGTTAAATGTGGACATGATATTGGAATAGAAGCATTTTTTAATAAATTTACATATGAAAATGTTTCTAATAATGGTTTCGATTTAACTGTAAATTATATTTTCCTTGACAAAACCCCCTTTAAGTAAATATTTATACTGAGTATGAAAAATGTAACAAAACTGGACAAAAAGTATAAATAAGGACTCATGCACATGAACCAATTTTTTGTCTGCATCCGATTCGCATTTTTTGTGGGTCGAATGCGGGCCCCTTCACTTCGATGGGGCCAAAAATAATAAAGACAGCATCCATATGTCCGTTCTGTGGCATACTCAAAAATATGAAACATGTCCTATTCTTGTCCGCATTACGGACAAGGACAAGGATAGGACTGTTCCATTATGGGCCTGACATTCTGTTCATTATATGGTGTCCATAATCTGTGGTATTTTGTAACCAATACTGTAGAACATCTGAAAAGAGTGTCTGTATTGCAAATTCCAATAATCTGGGCCTAATACAGTGTCCATAATCTGTGGTGTTCTGTAACCAATACTGTAGAACATCTGCAAACAGCGTCTGTATTACAAATTCCAATAATCTGGGCCTAATATAGTGTCCATAATCTGTGGTGTTATGTAAACAATACTGTAGAACATCTGCAAACATTGTCTGTAATTCAAATTCCAATAACCGGGGCCTAATATAGTGTTAATATTCTGTGGGTTTCTGTGACATATACTGTCCTGCATCCGAAAACTGCGGACAGTAAAACAATCTGCTCCACATCTAGTGACTAAACCATTAATATGAAGAAGGCGAGCACTAAGGGACGGGGAAGTGTGTGTGATGCTGATGGTGCACGCCAGATCTGATGTCTCTCCCTGCACTAAGATGCTGTGAAATGATTCCTCTCTATCCTTTCCCTGCACTTATAAATCATTTTTTCAAAATTTTTTTCACAATGAGGTTTTTCCAGTTGCTGTCCCAAGCACCTTCTCATGTCTGTCCGTGCACTTAGAACGCTGATTCTAGAAATGTCTGATTCTAAGATGGCCGCCGTATTTATAAGGCTGTGAGTGACATCACAGGGCTGCCTGGCTGCTGATTGGCTGCATCATTCATTTCAGTCTGGGTGATCCCGCCTTCCCATACTTCCTTTCTCCATGTCCTCACACATGCAGGAGCCATTTTAGGAAAAATGCGATTCGTTACCAGGAAGTTCGAGGAAATTTTTCCTGAAATTCAGATCGAATTCCACTTCATCAGCTTCGATTGGCTCATCTCTACTCAGTAGTTTCAGTGTAGCCTTAGAATGAGACTACATGGTATGTTATCGCACATCCATTTGCCACTGCATATGGGTAGAGATGAGCGAATCAAAGTTGACAAAGTGGAATTCGGTTCGCACTGAATCCGAATTTCCTCATGCTTCGTGGTAACGAATCATATTTTTCCTAAAGTGGCTGCTGCATGTGTTAGGACATGGAGCAAAGAACTCTGGGAACGAGGGATCACCCACAATGCCAGCCAATCAGCAGCCAGCCAGCCCCTGGGATGTCACAGCCCTATAAATAGCCTCAGCCATTTTGGATTCTGCCATTTTCCAGTGTGCTTAGTGCAGGGAGCAATGTCAGCAGGCACTAGGGACAGTGCTAGGAAAGACTTCATTGTGCTGAAAACACTATTTTCAAGTTCATGGAAAGATTAGTCAAGGTGTAGGGAAAGGGTAGGGAGGTTTTATCTACACTACAAAAGGAGACCAGGGTGCAATAGGAGAGTGTACAACCTGGGTAATAGGAGCAATCCTATAACACCTTTCTGCACTAATTGGGGGTCAAAATTGGTGTTATACTGCTGCTTTTAGGTTGTTTGCACTGTATGATACATTACTAATTCCAGCAAACCTTGCTTGTGATTAGGGTGCAAGTTCTGTGTGATACAACCGTTTACAGGGTGTATTAATAGGAAAGATACATATGCCCTATTAGCCGTTTTGTGTTGATTTTCCATTGATTAAACTTTTTTTGGGGGTATTAATAGGGGGAATATGTCATAAGTGCCTTTCGGTGGTGAGGTTACATAGTACTACAGCTATTTACGTGGTGTATTAAAAGGAAAAATACGTACGTCCCATTAGCCGTTCTGCGGTAAATTGTGATTGTTATATTTCTTTTTTTGGGGTGTAGAAATAGGAAAAAGAATACGTCTTAATTGCCATTCTGCAATGAATTGGGATTTTTTTCTTGGGGGGGGGGTTAGTTTTTAAAAACAAAATATATATTTATGTTTATATATATATATATATATATATATATATACACATGTGTCTTAATTGCCATTCAGTGGAGAAGTAACATTGTACAACAGCGATTCAAGAGGTGTAGAAAAAGGAAATATACGTACGTCCCATTAGCCGTTTGGCGGTGAATTGTGATTGTTATCTTTCTTTTTATGGGGTGTAGAAATAGGAAAAAAAGAAAAAAAAAGTGTCATAATTGGCATTCAGCGGTGATGTTACATTGTACTACAGCCATTTACATAGTGTAGAAAAATGAAATATACATACGTCCCATTAGACATTCTGCAGTGAATTGTGATTGTTATATTTCTTATTTTGGGGTAACATAGTTTATAAGGCTGAAAAAAGACATCTGTCCATCCAGTTCAGCTTGTTATCCGGAAAGTTGATCCAGAGGAATGCAAAAAAAAAAAAAAAAAAAAACCTGTAAGGTAGAAGCCTTTTTTTCCTCACTTTAGGGGAAAAAATTCCTTCCTGACCCCAATGAGGCAATTAGAATAACTCCCTGGATCAATAACCCCTCTCTAGTAGCTATAGCCTGTAATATTATTACACTCCAGAAATACATCCAGACCCCTTTTGATCTATTTTAGTGAACTCACCATTACACCCTCCTCAGGCAGAGAGTTCCATAGTCTCACTGCTCTTACCATAAAGAATCCTCTTCTATTTTTGTGTACAAACCTTCTTTCCTCCAGACGCAGAGAAGGCCCATCGTCACAGTTCTGGGGATAAATAGATGATGGGAGAGATCTCTGTACTGACCCCTGATATATTTATACATAGTTATTATATCTCCCCTCAGTCATCTTTTTTCTAAAGTGAATAACCCTAATTTTGATAATCTTTTAGGGTACTGTAATCCACCCATTCCAGTTATTACTTTAGTTGCCCTCCTCTGAACCTTCTCCAGCTCTGCTATGTCTGACTTGTTCACAGGAGCCCAGAACTGTACACAGTACTCCATGTGTGGTCTGACTCGTGATTTGGAAAGTGGCAGGACTATGTTCTCATCACGGGCATCTATGCCCCTTTTGATGCAACCCATTATCTTATTGGCCTTAGCAGCAGCTGCCTGACACCGGTTTCTACAGCTTAGTTTGGGTTCACTAAAATTCCTAGGTCCTTTTCCATGTCAGTGTTACCAAGTGTTTTACCATTCGGTATGTACTAGTGACTTGCATTATTCCTTCCCATGTGCATAACATTACATTTGTCAGTGTTAAACCTCATCTGCCACTTATCTGCCCCAGCCTCTAATCTATCCAGATCCATCTGCAGCTGTATACTGTCCTCTTCCGTGTTAATTATACAGTTTTTTGTCATCTGCAAAAATTTATATTTTACTCTACCTAATACAAAATCATTAATAAATATATTGAAGAGAATAAGGCCCAATACTGACCCCTGTGGTACCCCTCTAATGACAGTGACCCAATCTAAGTGTGTACCATTAATAACCACCCTCTGTTTTCTATCACTGAGCTAGTTACTTACCCACATACAGACATTTTCCCCCAGTCCACGCATTCTCATTTTATATACTAGCCGTTTATGTGGTACAGTGTCAAATGCTTTGGAGAAGTCCAGATATACGACATCCATTGATTCGCCGTGGGTGTAGAAATAGAAAAAAGAATACGTCTTAATTGCCTTTCTGCGGTGAATTGTGATTATTTTATTTTATCGGGGGAGTTTATTAATCAGAAAACATATATATATATGTCCTTATTGCCATTCAGCGAAGTAACATTGTAATACAGCCGTTTACGTGGTGTAGAAAAACTAAATATACTTAGTCCCATTAGCAGTTTGGGGTGCAGAAATAGGAACAAAAGGAATAAATATATGTCATAATTGGCATTCAGTGGTGAAGTTACATTGTGCTACAGCCATTTAAATGGTGTAGAAAAAGGAAATATACGTACGTCCCATTAGCCGTTCTACAGAGAATTATGTTTGTTATATTTCTTTTTTTGGGGTGTAGTTATAGAAAAAAGAATACGTCTTAATTGACCTTCTGCGGTGAATTGTAATTATTTTTTTGTTGGGGGGAGTTTATTAATCAGAAAAAAATATATACATATGTCTTAATAGCCATTCAGCGGTGAAGTAACCATGTATTACAGCCATTTACGTGGTGTAGAAAAAGGAGAGGGGGGGTGGAAGCAGGAGTCGCTGCGAGAGGCCTGAGCTCCCGGTATCATCTAGCGGTCGTGTCTTGACCAGCAACCCAGCGGTGCTTGAATGGTTGACTGTGTCTTCAAGTTTGTCGCAAGTCACATCAGACACCCCCAGCCAAGAGTCAGCGGGTTCCTCTGACACGACGCTTAGTTGGCATGGCCCGAGAGCAGGCCATGTGCTCCCACCTCCTGAATAGTGTTGAGCGAACAGTTCGAGCATAGTTCGGGTTCGTACCAAATTTTGGGGTGTCCGGGACACGGACCCGAACCCGGACATTTTCAAAAAAGTTCAGGTTCGGGTTCGTTGTTCGGCGATTACTTCCCGCTTTCTGAAGGGCTGCACAGCAGCCAATCAGCTAGCGTTTTACTTCTTGCCCTAAGAGCCCATCACAGCCTACTAATGGCATGGCTGTGATTGGCCAAGTGCAGCATGTGACCCAGCCTCTATTTAAGCTGGAGTCACGTAGCGCCGCACGTCACACTGCTCTGATTAGTGTAGGGAGAGGACGCAGCTTCTGTGAGGGCGAGATTAGGCAGGGAAAAGTCAGCAACAGCACCTAATGAACGGATCGATCTACAGCTGTGAATGATTGAACTTCTGCTAGTTACTTGATCACTGGTTTTTAGGCTGCACAGAGCGTTTTTCTTTCACTTATTTTCTGGGGTGATCGGCGGCCATTTTGTGTCTTGTGGTGCACCAGCACAAGCTGCCACCAAGTCCATCAATCCATCAATACTAGTTTTTTTTTGTTGCTATATCCTACATCAAGAGCTTGGCTGTGCTAATTGTCACCCCTAGAAACTCATGATAGCAATTTCTATAGGGGTTAAATACAATTGCCCAAATACCAATCCCCTAAATCTGGTGTTCCAGCTTTGGCTAGCCAAGTATAATACTGGCTGCTGTCCGGCAAAGGATAGATTATTTTCTGTGGTGAAATTCAAATGCAAAATAGCAATACCATAAATCAGAGGTTTCAGCTGTGGCTGGCAAAGTATAATAGTGTCCGCCAAAACATATATTTTGTTCTGGGGTGAAATTCAATTGCCAAAATAGCAATACCATAAATCAGTGGTTTCAGCTGTGGCTGGCCAAGATTCATAGTGTCCGCAAAAACATATATTTTGTTGTGGGGTGAAATTCAATTGCCAAAATAGCAATACCCTGAATCTGGTGTCCCAGCTGTTGCAGGCCAAGTTCATAGTGTCCGCAAAAACATATATTTTGTTCTGGGGTTAAATTCAATTGCCAAAATAGCAATATCATAAATCAGTGGTTTTAGCTGTTGCTGGCCAAGAATCATAGTGTCCGCAAAAACATATATTTTGTTGTGGGGTGAAATTCAATTGCCAAAATAGCAATACCCTGAATCTGGTGTCTCAGCTGTTGCAGGCCAAGTTTCATAGTGTCCGCAAAAACATATATTTTGTTGTAGGGTGAAATTCAATTGCCAAAATAGCAAAACCCTGAATCTGGTGTCCCAGCTGTTGCAGGCCAAGTTTCATAGTGTCCGCAAAAACACATATTTTGTTCTGGGGTGAAATTCAATTGCCAAAATAGCAATACCCTGAATCTGGTGTCCCAGCTGTTGCAGGCCAAGTTTCATAGTGTCCGCAAAAACATATATTTTGTTGTGAGATGAAATTCAATTGCCAAAATAGCAATACTCTGAATCTGGTGTCCCAGCTGTTGCAGGCCAAGTTTCATAGTGTCCGCAAAAACATATATTTTGTTCTGGGGTGAAATTCAATTGCCAAAATAGCAATACCATAAATCAGTGGTTTCAGCTGTGGCTGGCCAAGATTCATAGTGTCCTGCAAATTATATATTTTGTTCTGGGGTGAAATTCAATTGCCAAAATAGCAATACCGTAAATCAGTGGTTTCAGCTGTGGCTGGCCAAGTTTCATAGTGTCCTGCAAATTATATATTTTGTTCTGGGGTGAAATTCAATTGCCAAAATAGCAATACCCTGAATCTGGTGTCCCAGCTGTTGCAGGCCAAGTTTCATAGTGTCCGCAAAAACATATATTTTGTTCTGAGGTGAAATTCAATTGCCAAAATAGCAATACCCTGAATCTGGTGTCCCAGCTGTTGCAGGCCAAGTTTCATAGTGTCTGCAAAAACATATATTTTGTTGTGGGATGAAATTCAATTGCCAAAATAGCAATACACTGAATCTGGTGTCCCAGCTGTTGCAGGCCAAGATTCATAGTGTCCGCAAAAACATATATTTTGTTCTGGGGTGAAATTCAATTGCCAAAATAGCAATACCATAAATCAGTGGTTTCAGCTGTGGCTGGCCAAGATTCATAGTGTCCTGCAAATTATATATTTTGTTCTGGGGTGAAATTCAATTGCCAAAATAGCAATACCATAAATCAGTGGTTTCAGCTGTGGCTGGCCAAGTTTCATAGTGTCCTGCAAATTATATATTTTGTTCTGGGGTGAAATTCAATTGCCAAAATAGCAATACCATAAATCAGTGGTTTCAGCTGTGGCTGGCCAAGTTTTATAGTGTCCACAAAAACATATATTTTGTTCTGATGTTAAATTTAATTGCCAAAATAGCAATACCATAAATCTGGTGTCACAGCTGTGGATGGCAAAGTATAATACTGTCTGCCAAAATATATATTTTGTTCTGGGGTGAAATTCAATTGCCAAAATAGCAATACCATAAATCAGTGGTTTCAGCTGTGGCTGGCCAAGATTCATAGTGTCCGCAAAAACATATATTTTGTTGTGGGATGAAATTCAATTGCCAAAATAGCAATACCCTGAATCTGGTGTCCCAGCTGTTGCAGGCCAAGTTCATAGTGTCCGCAAAAACATATATTTTGTTCTGAGGTTAAATTAAATTGCCAAAATAGCAATACCATAAATCATTGGTTTTAGCTGTTGCTGGCCAAGATTCATAGTGTCCGCAAAAACATATATTTTGTTGTGGGGTGAAATTCAATTGCCAAAATAGCAATACCCTTAATCTGGTGTTCGAGCTGTTGCAGGCCAATTGTAAATCTGTCCATAAAAGGATACCTTTCATCCAGGTCCTAAATACTAGCCCTAAAAGAGATATTCCCCTAAATCAGTGGTTAATGCTGTGCCTGGATTAGTGTAATACGCTACATAAATAAATAGGCAGATAGTGTTAGGTGCCTGTAAAAAATGGCCTGAATTTGAAATCAATACATTGGGCCAAATTATTTTTTTTTCTTATTGTGGTGCTTGGTGAACGGTAACAATGAGGAAAACATCTAGTAAGGGACACAGACGCGGTCGTGGTGGTGTTAGTGTACCCTCTTGTGCTGGGAGAGGACGTGGCCATTCAGCCACAGCCACAGGTCCTAGTGAACCAACTACCTCAGGTTCCATTACCCGCCAGAATTTACAGCGATATTTGGTGGGGCCCAATGCTGTTCTAAGGATGGTAAGGCCTGAGCAGGTACAGGCGCTAGTCAATTGGGTGGCCGACAGTGGATCCAGCATGTTCACAACATTATCTCCCACCCAGTCTTCTGCTGAAAGCACACAGGTGGCACCTGAAAACCAAGCCCATCAGTTTGTCACATCACCCCCATGCATATCAGGGAAACTGTCTGAGCCTCAAGTTATGCGGCAGTTTCTTATGCTGTTTGAAGACTCTACTGGCAGGGTTTCCCAAGGGAATCCACCTAGCCCTTCCCCAGTGGTGGAAGACTTAGAATGCACTGATGCACAACCACTGATGTTTCCTGATGATGAGGACATGGGAATACCACCTCATCGGAGTCCGCACGTCTCTGATGATGATGAAACACAGGTGCCAACTGCTGCGTCTTTCTGCAGTGTGCAGACCGAACAGGAGGTCAGGGAGGAAGACTGTGTGTAAGACGATGCACGGGACGATGAGGTCCTAGACCCTACATGGAATGAAGATCGTGCCACTGACTTTCATAGTTCAGAGGAAGAGGCAGTGGTGAGACCGAGCCAACAGCGTAGTAAAAGAGAGAGCAGTGGGCAAAAGCAGAACAGCCGCCTCCAAGAGAGTTCGTCTGCTACTGGCCACCGCCACCAGGGACCGAGCACCCCAAAGGCAGCTTCAAGGAGTTCCCTGGCATGGCACTTCTTTAAACAATGTGCAGACGACAAGACCCGAGTGGTTTGCACGCTGTGCCATCAGAGCCTGAAGCGAGGCATTAACGTTCTGAACCTTAGCTCAACCTGCATGACCAGGCATCTACATGCAAAGCATGAACTGCAGTGGAGTAAACACCTTAAAAGCAAGGAACTCACTCTAGCTCCCCCTGCTCCCTCTTCTGATGCTGCCTCGGCCTCTTACTCCGCATCGAGAGGAATGTTGACACCTGCCGCCACCAAACAGAGGATGTGCCACCGACAACACCACCTGCGTCACCAAGCATCTCCACCATGTCACATGGCAGCGTTCAGATCTCCATCTCACAAACCTTGTAGAGAAAGCGTAAATTCCCATCTAGCCACCCTCGAGCCCTGGGCCTGAATGCCAGCATTTCTAAACTACTGGCCTTTGAAATGCTGTCATTCAGGCTGGTGGACACAGACAGCTTCAAACAGATGATGGCCATGGCTGTCCCACAGTATGTTGTTCCCAGCCGCCACTACTTCTCCAAGACAGCCGTGCATTCACCGCACAACCAAGTATCCGATAAAATCAAGTGTGCACTGCGCAACGCCATCTGTGGCAAGTTCCACCTAACTACAGATACGTGGACCAGTAAGCACGGCCAGGGACGCTGTATCTCCCTAACTGCACACTGGGTAAATGTAGTGGCGGCTGGGCCGCAGGCGGACAGTTCCTTGGCGCATGTCCTTCCGCCGCCAAGGATCGCAGGGCATCATTCTTTGCCTCCTGTAGCCTCCTCCTCCTACTCGGCTTCCTCCTCCTCTGCTTCCACCAGCTCATCCAGTCAGCCACACACCTTCACCACCAACTTCAGCACAGCCCGGGGTAAACATCAGCAGGCCATTCTGAAACTCATATGTTTGGGGGACACGCCCCACACCGCGCAGGAGTTGTGGCGGGGTATTGAACAACAGACCGACGAGTGGTTTCTGCCGGTGGGCCTCAAGCCCGGCCTGGTGGTGTGCGATAATGGGCGAAATCTCGTCGCAGGTCTGGGACTAGCCGGTTTGACGCACATCCCTTGCCTGGCGCATGTGCTGAATTTGGTGGTGCAGAAGTTCATTCACAACTACCCCGACATGTCAGAGCTGCTGCATAAAGTGAGGGCCACCTGTGCGCGCTTCCGGCGTTCACATCCTGGCGCTGCTCGTCTGTCTGTGCTACAGCGGAACTTTGGCCTTCCCGCTCACCGCCTCATATGCGACGTGCCCACCAGGTGGAACTCCACCTTGCACATGCAGGAGAGACTGTGCGAGCAGCAGCAGGCCATAGTGGAGTTTCAGCTGAAGCACGCACGCGTCAGTCACACTGCGGAACAGCACCACTTCACCACCAATGATTGGGCCTCCATGCGAGACCTGTGTGCCCTGTTGCGCTGTTTCGAGTACTCCACCAACATGGCCAGTGGCGATGACACCGTTATCAGCGTTACAATACCACTTCTATGTCTCCTTGAGAAAAAGCTTAGGGCGATGATGGAAGAGGAGGTGGCCCAGGAGGAGGAGGAGGATGAGGGGTCATTTTTAGCAATTTCAGGCCAGTCTGTTAGAAGTGGCTCAGAGGGAGGTTTTTTGCAACAGCAGAGGCCAGGTACAAATGTGGCCAGCCAGGGCCCACTACTGGAGGACGAGGAGGATGAGGAGGAGGTGGAGGAGGATGAGGATGAAGCAGGTTCACAGCGGGGTGGCACCCGACACAGCTCAGGCCCATCACTGGTGCGTGGCTGGGGGGATACGGAGGACGATGACGATACGCCTCCCACAGAGGACAGCTTGTCCTTACCTCTGGGGAGCCTGGCACACATGAGCGAATACATGCTGCAGTGCCTGCGCAACGACAGCAGAGTTGCCCACATTTTAACGTGTGCGGACTGCTGGGTTGCCACCCTGCTGGATCCCCGGTACAAAGACAATGTGCCCACCTTACTTCCTGCTCTGGAGCGTGATAGGAAACTGCGCGAGTACAAGCGCACGCTGGTAGAGGCGCTCCTGAGAGCATTCCTAAATGTCACAGGGGAACAGGTGGAAGCCCAAGGCGAAGGCAGAGGAGGAGCAAGAGGTCGCCAACGCAGCTGTGTCACGGCCAGCTCCACTGAGGGCAAGGTTAGCATGGCAGAAATGTGGAAAAGTTTTGTCTCCACGCCACAGCTAACTGCACTACCACCTGATACAGAACGTGTTAGCAGGAGTCAGCATTTCACTAACATGGTTGAACAGTACGTCTGCACACCCCTCCACGTACTGACTGATGGTTTGGCCCCATTCAACTTCTGGGTCTCCAAATTGTCCACGTGGCCAGAGTTAGCATTTTATGCCTTGGAGGTGCTGGCCTGCCCGGCGGCCAGCGTTTTGACTGAACTTGTATTCAGCACGGCAGGGGGCGTCATTACTGACAAACACAGCCGCTTGTCCACAGCCAACATGGACAAGCTGACGTTCATAAAAATGAACCAGGCATGGATCCCACAGGACCTGTGCTTCCCTTGTGCAGAATAGAAATTTATAACTGCCTCCCCCTCAACCATGTATTCTTGTACTCCGGGGCACTTCTTTATTGAATCCTCATTTTTTTAACTTTACCATGATCTTGCGGTGCAACCCAAAGTTGAATGAACCTCTCCTCTGTCTGGGTGGTGGGGCCGAAATAACTGAAAGTGGCCTTCTCCGGTGGTGGGTGATATGACACATGATTCCTTGCTGTGGGACCTCTCTCCTCTGTCTGGGTGCTGGGCCGAAATAACTGAAAGTGGCCTTCTCCAGTGGTGGGTGATATGACGCATGATTCCTTGCTGTGAGACGTCTCTCCAATTGATATTGGTTAAATTTTATTTATTTTATTTTATTTTAATTAATTTCTCTATCCACATTTGTTTGCAGGGGATTTTCCTACATTTTGCTGCCTTTGGTAGCCCTCTAGCCCGTTCCTGGACTATTTTACAGCCTTTTTAGTGCCTAAAAGTTTAGGTCCCCATTGACTTCAATGGGGTTCGGGTTCGGGATAAAGTTCGGGTCGAGTTCGGATCCCGAACCAGAACATTTTCGGGAAGTTTGGCCGAACTTCCCGAACCCGAACTTCCAGGTGTTCGCTCATCTCTACTCCTGAACCTTCCTCTGTAATTTTCAGTTGCCTCAGCGCGAGAAATATTATATGCCGTAGGCTCAGCTCCACTTTTCAGCAAAGACGAGCTACCACAGAAGCTGGTGTTGCGAGCGGTCAGGCTCCTAGCCCTGAGACTGTTGAGGGGGAAATCAGTGATGTGCAGACAGTAGCGGATGATGATGTAGCCGATAGCACTTGGAAGCTTGCGTGTGAGGTAGCGGCTGAGCCAGCAGGGTGGTAGCTTGGCATTGAGTCAGCAGGGTGGCAGCAGTGGGAGATCGGGGGACAAACATGCCCGGGGAAGACCGCCTGCATCGCAGGAGCCTACCGGCCCGGAAAGTGCGGTTGCAAGAGTTCACGGAGTAGCAGGCAGTCAGCGTGGAGCCGAAAGGAGTTGCCTGTCCTTCCCATCATCTGCTGGTCCTGATGATTCTCCTCATCAGTCATTCCGTCAGCAATCGATCACTGAAGCGATTCCCCCCATAAAAAAGGACAATGCAACAGCACTCTGCAGACACAAATAAAGTAAAATAATGTGATAATTATAGAAAACATGTTGGTGCTTATGCTACGCTTATTTAGCAAATTAGAGACACTTGGCAAATAGATTTTGTACAAAATTATTTGGGCCGTCTACCAAACGTTAAGGCGATCTCTATCAGTGTAAGGTTCCCTCCTGATAGAGATCGCCTTGAAGTTTGGCAAACAGGCCCAAATAAATTTGTACAAATTGTATTTGCAAAGTGTCTCTTATTTGCTAAATAAGTGTAGCATAAGCATCAAAATGTTTTCTATAATTACAGCATTATAGTACTTTATTTGTGTCTGCAGATTGCTGTTTTATTGTCCTTTTTTTCTTTGTGTTTCTAGTCATGGCAGCTTGCACCTGCACATTGGGATGTGCTGACTGACCCCTTTTTTTTGCAGTTGTACCGAAGCAATTGCCAAGAGACAACAATATGCGTGCACTCATCCAATGGAGCAGAAGCTGAACATGCTCCTGGCCAAGTTCCTGGTGCTGCAGTCCCTCCCTTTCCAAGTGGTGGACTCTGCACCTTTCAGAGAACTGATGGCTTGTGCCGAGCCGAGGTGGAGAGTCCCAAGCCATCATTTCTTTGTGAAAAAGGCAGTACCAGCCACACATATGTAGAACAGAAGAAGGGCCAGTCCTTGAGCCTGCCAGTGTCTGGCAAAGTGCACGGCAGCACCAACGTGTGGAGATGTAACCAAAAGCAAGGACAATATATGTCCTTTACGGCCCACTGGGTAAATGTAGTTCTTGCACAGCCACACCAGCAACTTGGCCAGGTGACGCTGCTTCCGCCTCCACATTCTAACGCTGTTGGTCCTGCAACAATGTCCACCTCCTCCTGCTACACTGTGTTCTCAGCCTCCCCTGCAGGGGCAATTCACAGTGCTCCTCCAGCATACCACATGTGCAGGGCATGGCAGTATCACGCTGTTCTGTACCTAGTTTGCCTTAATGAACTGAGTCACACAGGGCAGAAACTGATCCGCGTCCTTCATCAAGAAATAGAATCCTGGCTTTCTTCTCGACAACTCAAAATCGGAACCATGGTGACCGACAACGGGAAGAACACGGTGTCGGCGCTGCATCAAGGAGGGTTGTAAAGTGGTTCCTGAAGTCTTCACCCCATCTGCAAGACATCCTGAAAATGGCCAGGAAACTTTGCATGCACTTCAGCCACTCGTACACCGAAAGGACACACTACATGAGCTGCAGCGGCAGAACGGCGTCCCCCAACATAGTCTGATATGCGACGTTTCCACCAGTTGGAATTCCACACTCCATATGTTGGACCGATTATATGAACAGAGAAAGGCCATAAACGATTTCTTGATGATACAGGCGGAAAGAGATAGTCCCCTGTGTAACTTCGTTGTTAGCCAGTGGAAGCTCATGCGTGACACCTGCCGTTTGCTCAGGCCCTTTGAGGAGGCCACTTTATTTGTCAGTTACCAGGACTATGGGATGAACAATCTAATTCCACTGCTTCATGTCCTGGAACAGATTCTGCTAAATCTGGCTGGCCAGGGGACAGGAGATGTGGTGACTACATCTCACGGCCACATGAGCCCTTTGGGGGCTGAACTAGAGCAGGAGGAGGAGGCGGATATTCGAGCACAAGCAATGTGTACAGAAATGGGTGGTTTTTCTACACAGGTGATAGAAGAAGAGGAGCAGGAGCAGCCAGAGGAGCTACAGGGCAATGAGGAAGAGGAGGCAGAGGATCCAGACACACAGTGGCAGTGGGGATGGAGGCAAGGAGTCCCTCCAAGTTACTTGCGCAAATGGCCAGATGCATGCTCACTTGATTGCGTAGTGACAGCCGAATTGTCACCATTCGGCAGATGGATGACTACTGGCTCTCCATCATGTTAGACCCTTGCTACCGGTCAAAAATTGGGGCCTTTTTTACACCCACTGAGAGGGAGAACAAACTGAACTACTATCAAGATCTCCTATGTAGTCAATTGGCAGCTGCCTATCTGCGCCATTGCCCATCCTCACACAGTTATGACCAGGAAGCCCCTCTGAGCTCATGTTCCACTGCTATGGCTGCTGAAGGGGGGGGGGGGTGCAGGACTAGTACAAGCTCCATAAGCAGAAACTTAAGTCTAGGGTCGCTGATGAGCAGTTTTCTTCACCCGCCTACTGAAGAAACTACTCACCAGCAGTAGCAGCTAGATATAGAGGAGAACCTGAACCAGCAAGTTGTGGCATACTTGTAGTGCACCCGATTTGTGGCCGCAACTGGCTGAGTTTGACCTGGACAAGCTTTCCTGCTACATAAACACTCTGTGGTCTCCTCATGCTGCTACCACATCACTACTCTGTGGTCTTATCATGCTGCTGCCACATCACTACAATGTGGACTCCTCATGCTGCTGCCACATCACCACTCTGTGGTCTCCTCATGCTCCTGCTACCTCAACATTATGTCACTGGGCCAATTTGTGGTCTACTCATGCTGCTGCCACTTCACCACTCTGTGGTATCCTTATGCTGCTGCCACATCACTACTCTGTGGTCTCCTCATGCTGCTGCCACTTCACCACTCTGTGGTATTCTTATACTGCTGCCACATCACTACTCTGTGGTCTCCTCATGCTGCTGCTACCTCAACATTATGTCACTGGGCCACTTTGAGGTCTCTTCATGCTGCTGCCACTTAACCACTCTGTAGTATCCTCATGCTGCTGCCACATGACTAATCTGTGGTCTCCTCGTGCTGCTTCAACCTCAACACTATGTCACTGGGCCACTTTGTGGTCTCCTCATGCTGATTTTTACCGTGAATTGTGTTAAAAATCAGCTATCGTATTTTTTGCCTCATAAGACGCACTTTCCTCCCCCAAAAATTGGGGGGGGAAATGCCCCGGCATCTTATGGGGTGAATGCTGACATTTTTTCATCACTAATAAATTTGGATTTCATTTGTTTATTTAAGTAAACATTTATTCATAAACCACAGATCACCACATAATTTTTCATCAAATATCTACTAGCCATGCAATTTATCCCCACATAACACTTAGTTCCATCATCTCAAATTGCGAACCTCTTCAATCCTGATTTTACATCTATGCTACTATCATCCTTTACACACAACATTTCCACTTCTCCTTCCCCTGTCTCCGTTCTAGCACCAGCATTACGGCGCAATACGGCGCTACACACCAGGTATGCCCAGCCACACCCCTCAGTACACGTCACGGCCGCTCCTCCTCTCGCTCCTAGCCTCTAAGGCAGTGCCCGCAGCGCGCGCTTTCTCCTCACAAGACACGCCGCACGTGCAGCATGTCAGAAGCGCTGCCGCACCAAGGCACACGGAGTGTCCACAGACCATCAGGTAAGGGCTCACCATACACCTGCACAGCAATCACTGGCCCAGGAATACTTCTATGTAGCCCTCCAGTTCGGTTCCTATTTATTATTGGAGAAAGTACACTATATTAAGTAGAATGGACAGCAATTATAATCAGTCCATATATCATCTTGATAGATAGGGGCAATTTTATATATAACTTTTCCTCCCTATACACTACTTTAGCTTGTTCAATTCTCTATTCTAGCGCTACACTCATCACGCAGCACACAGAGGGGCTGTCTCCAATGGTCCTTCATATAGTGAGCGCTTATTGAAGAACATTCAGGTAACCTAATAAGTATTCAAGTTGAAGTCATGAGTTTGTTTCGCTTTGTGGTTTTATTGTGCTCATACATATATATTTTTACATGTTTTATTAATGTAATGACATAATATGCTATTTTATATATATATATATTTTTTAGCACCAACTGGTTTCTAGATAATCTATTATTTAAGCCCACCCGGGTTTTTTTATTATGAGCTAGTAACGTAATTATATAGTCTTAATCAGGCTACATATGTCTTGTTATATATATAAATATATATATATATATATATATATATATATATATATATATATATACATATATTTTAACGAAATAGTACATGTGTTGTACACAAACTTTTTTATTAATGTTTATTTACGCTTTATCTTATAAGATTATTTTATACATTTTCCATTAATCACAATTTTTGTAGACTTGATAAAGGGGCATGACCCAGAAACGCATCCTCTTTTGCAAATAAAAGTTCTTCTACTTCACCACCTGGGTTGTTCTTGCGCCCGTTGTCCTCCTCGTCAAAAGACTCCAGTCCAGACGAGTATCCATTCAAAAAGTTGTATTAGTCACTAATCAGGCGGTGTGGCCCCCGCCTAAAGGTTGAACAGGACACCTCTGGCAGCATCCACCCATCTGGACGAGTCAATCTTAGCCTTCACCCGCAATAGAGAGCCCCGAGACAAGGGCAGCTCAATCAGGTGAGTATTATTAACTCAACCTGGGCGGGAAAAAAGCGTTTAAAAACCCACTATATCCGCTACCACCTAAGAGCGCCTTCTCTTCTCCCTTTTTGGCCTTTTTTATGTGATTTTTACATCACAGCCTGCGATGCTCCAGCATCACAGGCTGCAATGTATGAGCAGGGAGGGACTGGGAGGAGGAGCTGGGGGCCGCAATTGCGGCGGGGCCGGTGCGTTCACTGTGCTCCGGCCCCGCCGCTCACAGTGCTGCAGTATATAGTTAGAAAATGTCCCCTCATTCAAATAAACATGATTAAACATGCCCCCTCACTTATTACGGTACCTTACATCCTAACAGCTTACGAATAGGGATTAGCGAACCCGAAATGTATAGTTCGGGTTCGTACTGAATTTTGGGGTGATCGGGACCCGGACCCGAACATTTTCAAAAAAGTTCGGGTTCAGGTCCGTTGTTCGGCAATTTTATCCCGCTTTCTGAAGGGCTGCACAACAGCCAATAAGCTAGCGTTTTACTTCTTGCCCTAAGAAGCCATCACAGCCATGCCTACTAATGGCATGGCTGTGATTGGCCAAGTGCAGCATGTGACCCAGTCTCTATTTAAGCTGGAGTCACATAGCGAAGCACGTCACTCTGTTCTGATTAGTGTAGGGATAGGACGCAGCTGCTGTGAGAGTGAGATTAGGCAGGGAAAACTCAGTAAAAACACTTAATGAAGTGATCGATCTACAGCTGTGAAACATTACACTTCTGCTAGTTAATTGTTCACTGGTTTTTAGGCTGCACAAAGCGTTTTTCTGTCACTTTTTTCTAGGGTGATAGGTGGCCATTTTGTGTCTTGTGGTGCACCAGGTCCATTGATCCATTAACACTAGTTTCTTTTTGCTATATCCTACATCCTACATTAGAGGCTTGGCTGTGCTTATTGTCACCCCTAGAAACTAGGGATTGATAGAAATTTCTATATTTTATTGAGGGGTTAAGTTCAATTGCCAAAATAACAATCCCCTAAATCTGGTGTTTCAGCTGTGGCTAGCCAAGTATAATACTGTCTGCTGTCTGGCAAAGGATAGATTTTTTTCTGTGGTGAAATTCAATTGCCAAAATAGCAATCCCCTAAATCTGGTGTCCCAGCAGTGGCTGGCCAAGTTTATTAGTGTCCAGCAAAGGACAGATTTTTTCTGGGGTGAAATTCAATTGCCAAAATAGCAATACCGTAAATCTGGTGTTCCAGCTGTAACTGGACAAGTTTCATTGTGTCCGTCATAGGATATATTTTTTTCTGCGGTGAAAATCAGTTACAAAATAGAAATACCGTAATCCTGGTGTTCCATCTTTGACTGTACAAGTTTAATAGTGTCCTGCAAAGGATATATTTTTTTCTGGGGTAAAATTCAATTGCCAAAATAGCAATACCATAAATCAATGGTTTTAGCTGTGGCTGGACAAGTTTAATAGTGTCTGGTAAAGGATATATTTTTTTCTGGGGTGAAATTCAATTGCCAAAATAGCAATACCGTAAATCTGGTGTACCAGCAGTGGATGGCCAAGTTTAATAGTGTCCGGCAAAGGATATATATTTTTTTCTGGGGTGAAATTTAATTGAAAAAATAGCAATACTGTAAATCTGGTGTCCCCGCAGTGACTGGCAAAGTTTAATAGTGTCCGGCAAAGGATTTATTATTTTCTGGGGTGAAATTCAGTTGCCAAAATAGAAATACCGTGAATCTGGTGTTCCAGCTGTGACTGCACAAAATTCATAGTGTCCGTCAAAGGATATATTATTTTCTGGGGTGAAGTTAAGTTGCCAAAATAGAAATACTGTAAATCTGGTGTTTCAGCTGTGACTGGACAAGTTTCATAGTGTCCGTCAAAGGATATAGATGCCAAAATAGAAATACAGTAAATCTGGTGTTCCAGCAGTGACTGGAAAAGTTTAATAGTGTCCGGCAAAGGATATATTTTGTTCTGTGGTTAAATTTAATCGCCAAAATAGCAATACCATTAATCAGTGGTTTCAGCTGTGGCTGGCCAAGTTTAATAGAGTCAAGCAAAAAATATATTTTGTTCTGGGGTGAAATTCAATTGCCAAAATAGCAATACCGTAAAGCTGGTGTTCCAGCTGTGACTGGACAAGTTTCATAGTGTCCGTCATTGGATATATTACATTCTGCGGTTAAATTCAGTTGCAAAAATAGAAATACTGTAAATCTGGTGTTCCAGCTGTGACTGGACAAGTTTAATAGTGTCCTGAAAAGGATATATTTTGTGCTGGGGTGAAATTCAATTGCCAAAATAGCAATACCATAAATCAATGGTTTTAGCTGTAGCTGGCCAAGTTTAATAGTGTCTGGTAAAGGATATATTTTTTTCTGGGGTGAAATTTTGTTGAAAAAATAGAAATAACGTAAATCTGGTGTTCCAGCTGTGACTGGACAACTTCCATAGTGTCCGTCAAAGGATATAATTGCCAAAATAGAAATACAGTAAATCTGGTGTTCCAGCAGTGACTGGACAAGTTTAATAGTGTCCGGCAAAGGATATATTTTGTTCTGGGGTTAAATTCAATCGCCAAAATAGCAATACCATAAATCAGTGGTTTCAGCTGTGGCTGGCCAATTTAAATAGAGTCCAGCAAAGGATATATTTTGTTCTGGGGTGAAATTCAATTGCCAAAATAGCAATAACGTAAAGCTGGTGTTCAGCTGTGACTGGACAAGTTTAATAGTGTCCAGAAATGGATATATTTTGTGCTGGGGTGAAATTCAATTGCCAAAATAGCAATACCATAAATCAATGATTCAGCTGTGGTTGGCCAAGTTTAATAATGACCGGTAAAGGAGTTATTATTTTCTGGGATGAAATTCACTTGCCAAAATAGCAATACCGTAAATCAATAATTCAGCAGTGGCTGGCCAAGTTTAATAGTGTCTGACAAAGGATTTATTATTTTCTGGGGTGAAATTCAGTTGCCAAAATATAAATACCGTGAATCTGGTGTTCCAGCTGTGACTGCACAAAATTCATAGTGTCCGTCAAAGGATATATTATTTTCTGGGGTGAAGTTAAGTTTCAAAAATAGAAATACCGTAAATCTGGTGTTCCAGCTGTGACTGGACAAGTTTAATAGTGTCTGGAAAAGGATATATTTTGTGCTAGGGTGAAATTCAATTTCCAAAATAGCAATACCATAAATCAATTATTCAGCTGTGGCTGGCCAAGTTTAATAGTGTCTGTCAAAGGATATATTATTTTCTGGGGATGAAATTCAGTTGCAAAAATAGAAATACCGTAAATCTGGTGTTCCAGCTGTGACTGGACAAAATTCATAGTGTCAGTCAAAGGATATATTATTGTCTGGGGTGAAGTTAAGTTGCAAAAATAGAAATACTGTAAATCTGGAGTTCCAGCTGTGACTGGACAAGTTTCATAGTGTCCGTCAAAGGATATATTGTTTTCTGGGGTGAAATTTTGTTGAAAAAATAGAAATAACATAAATCTGGTGTTCCAGCTGTGACTGGACAACGTTCATAGTGTCCGTCAAAGGATATATTATTTTCTGGGGATAAATTCAGTTGCCAAAATAGAAATACAGTAAATCTAGTGTTCCAGCTGTGACTGGACAACTTTCATAGTGTCCAACAAAGGATATGTTATTTTCTGGGGTGAATTTCAGTTGCAAAATTAGAAATACCGCAAATCCGGTGTTCCAGCTGTGACTGGACAAGTTTAATAGTGTCCGGCAATGGATATATTTTGTTCTGGGGTAAAATTCAATTGCCAAAATAGCAATATAGTAAATCTGGTGCTCCAGCAGTGACTGGACAAGTTTAATAGTGTCCATCAAAGGATTTATTATTTTCTGGGGTAAATTCATTTGCCAAAATAGAATTACAATAAATCTGGTGTTCCAGCAGTGACTGGACAAGTTTAATAGTGTCCGGCAAAGGATATATTTCATTCTGGGGTAAATTCAATTGCCAAAATAGCAATACCATAAATCAGTGGTTTCAGCTGTTGCTGGCCAAGTTTAATAGTGTCAGGCAATTTATATATTTCGTTCTGGGGTGAAATTCAATTGCCAAAATAGCAATCCTCTAAATCTGGTGTCCCAGCAGTGGCTGGTCAAGTTTAATTGTGTCTGGCAAAGGATTTATTATTTTCTGGGGTGAAATTCAGTTGCCAAAATAGAAATACCGTAAATCTTGTGTTCCAGCTGTGACTGGACAACTTCCATAGTGTCCGTCAAAGGATATAGTTGCCAAAATAGAAATACAGTAAATCTGGTGTTCCAGCAGTGACTGGACAAGTTTAATAGTGTCCGGCAAAGGATATATTTTGTTCTGGGGTAAAATTCTATCGCCAAAATTGCAATACCATAAATCAGTGGTTTCAGCTGTGGCTGGCCAAGTTTAATAGAGTCCAGCAAAGGATATATTTTGTTCTGGGGGGAAATTCAATTGCCAAAATAGCAATACCGTCAAGCTGGTGTTCAGCTGTGACTGGACAAGTTTAATAGTGTCCAGAAAAGGATATATTTTGTGCTGGGTGAAATTCAATTGCCAAAATAGCAATACCATAAATCAATGATTCAGCTGTGGCTGGCCAAGTTTAATAATGACCGGTAAAGGAGTTATTATTTTCTGGGGTGAAATTCACTTGCCAAAATAGCAATACCATAAATCAATGATTCAGCTGTGACTGGAAAAGTTTCATAGTGTCCGTCAAAGGATATATTGTTTTCTGGGGTGAAATTTTGTTGAAAAAATAGAAATAACATAAATCTGGTGTTCCAGCTGTGACTGGACAACTTTCATAGTGTCCGTCAAAGGATATATTATTTTCTGGGGATAAATTCAGTTGCCAAAATAGAAATACAGTAAATCTGGTGTTCCAGCAGTGACTGGACAAGTTTAATAGTGTCGGGCAAAGGATATATTTTGTTCTGGGGTAAAATTCTATCGCCAAAATTGCAATACCATAAATCAGTGGTTTCAGCTGTGGCTGGCCAAGTTTAATAGAGTCCAGCAAAGGATATATTTTGTTCTGGGGTGAAATTCAATTGCCAAAATAGCAATACCGTAAAGCTGGTGTTCAGCTGTGACTGGACAAGTTTAATAGTGTCCAGAAAAGGATATATTTTGTGCTGGGGTGAAATTCAATTGCCAAAATAGCAATACCATAAATCAATGATTCAGCTGTGGCTGGCCAAGTTTAATAATGACCGGTAAAGGAGTTATTATTTTCTGGGGTGAAATTCACTTGCCAAAATAGCAATACCATAAATCTGGTGATTCCAGCTGTGACTGGACAAAATTTCATAGTGTCCGTCAAAGGATATATTATTTTCTGGGGTGAAGTTATGTTGCAAAAATAGAAATACCATAAATCTGGTGTTCCAGCTGTGACTGGACAAGTTTCATAGTGTCCGTCAAAGGATATATTATTTTCTGGAGTGAAATTCAGTTGCCAAAATAGCAATACCAGTAAATCTAGTGTTCCAGCTGTGGCTGGCCAAGTTTAATAGTGTCCGTCAAAGGATATATTATTTTCTGGGGTGAAATTCAGTTGCCAAAATAGAAATACCGTAAATCTAGTGGTTCCAGCTGTGACTGGACCAAGTTTAATAGTGTCTAGCAAAGGATATATTATTGTTCTGGGGTGAAATTCAAGTTGCAAAAATAGCAATACTGTAAATCTGGTGTTCCAGCTGTGACTGGACAAGTTTAATAGTGTCCAGTCAAAGGATATATTGTTGTTCTGGGGTGAAATTCAGTTGCAAAAATAGCAATAACAGTAAATCTGAGTGTTTCAGCTGTGACTGGCCAAGTTTAATAGTGTCCGTCAAAGGATATATTATTTTCTGGGGATGAAATTCAGTTGCCAAAATAGAAATACAGTAAATCTGGTGTTCCAGCTGTGACTGGACAAGTTTAATAGTGTCCGGCAAAGGATATATTATTATTCTGGGGTGAAATTCAGTTGCCAAAATAGCAATACCATAAATCTAGTGGTTCCAGCTGTGACTGGACAAGTTTAATAGTGTCCGGCAATGGATATATTTTGTTCTGGGGTGAAATTCAATTGCCAAAATAGCAATACTAGTAAATCTGGTGATTCCAGCAGTGGCTGGCCAAGTTTAATAGTGTCCAGTCAAAGGATTTATTATTTTCTGGGGTGAAATTCAGTTGCCAAAATAGAAATACAGTAAATCTGGTGTTCCAGCAGTGACTGGACAAGTTTAACAGTGTCTGGCAAAGGATATATTATGTTTCTGGGGTGAAATTCTTGTTGACAAAATAGAAATAACGTAAATCTGGTGTTCAGCTGTGACTGGACAACTTCCATAGTGTCCGTCATCAAGGGATATAGTTGCCAAAATAGAAATACAGTAAATCTGGTGTTCCAGCAGTGACTGGACAAGTTTAATAGTGTCGGCAAAGGATATATTTTGTTCTGGGGTAAAATTCTATTGCCAAAATTGCAATACCATAAATCAGTGGTTTCAGCTGTGGCTGGCCAAGTTTAATAGAGTCCAGCAAAGGATATATTTTGTTCTGGGGTGAAATTCAATTGCCAAAATAGAAATACCGTAAATCTGGTGTTCCAGCTGTGACTGGACAAGTTTAATAGTGTCTGGCAAAGGATATATTTTGTTTTTGGGTGAAATTTAGTTGAAAAATAGAAATAACGTAAATCTGGTGTTCAGCTGTGACTGGACAACTTCCATAGTGTCCGTCAAAGGAGATATTGTTCTAGGTGAAATTGCCAAAATAGAAATACAGTAAATCTGATGTTCCAGCAGTGACTGGACAAAGTTTAATAGTGTCCAGCAAAGGATATATTTTGTTCTGAGGTGAAAATTCTAGTTGCCAAAATAGCAATACCATAAATCAGTGGTTTCAGCTGTGACTGGACAAGTTTAATAGTGTCCAGAAAAGGATATATTTTGTGCTGGGGTGAAATTCAATTGCCAAAATAGCAATACCATAAATCAATGATTCAGCTGTGGCTGGCCAAGTTTAATAATGACCGGTAAAGGAGTTATTATTTTCTGGATTGAAATTCACTTGCCAAAATAGCAATACCGTAAATCTGGTGTTCCAGCTGTGACTGCACAAAATTCATAGTGTCCGTCAAAGAATATATTATTTTCTGGGGTGAAGTTAAGTTGCAAAAATAGAAATACCGTAAATCTGGTGTTCCAGCTGTGACTGGACAAGTTTAATAGTGTCTGGAAAAGGATATATTTTGTCCTGGGGTGAAATACAATTGCCAAAATAGCAATACCATAAATCAATGATTCAGCTGTGGCTGGCCAAGTTTAATAGTGTCCGTCAAAGGATATATTATTTTCAGGGGTGAAATTCAGTTGCAAAAATAGAAATACCGTAAATCTAGTGTTCCAGCTGTGACTGGACAAAATTCATAGTGTCAGTCAAAGGATATATTATTTTCTGGGGTGAAGTTAAGTTGCAAAAATAGAAATACTGTAAATCTGGTGTTCCAGCTGTGACTGGACAAGTTTCATATTGTTCGTCAAAGGAAATATTGTTTTCTGGGGTGAAATTTTGTTGAAAAAATAGAAATAACGTAAATCTGGTGTTTTAGCTGTGACTGGACAACTTTCATAGTGTCCGTCAAAGGATATATTATTTTCTGGGGATAAATTCAGTTGCCAAAATAGAAATACAGTAAATCTGGTGTTCCAGCTGTGACTGGACAAGTTTAATAGTGTCCGGCAAAGGATATATTATTTTCTGGAGTGAATTTCAGTTGCAAAAATAGTAATACCGCAAATCCAGTGTTCCAGCTGTGACTGGACAAGTTTAATAGTGTCCGGCAATGGATATATTTTGTTCTGGGGTAAAATTCAATTGCCAAAATAGCAATATAGTAAATCTGGTGACCCAGCAGTGGCTGGCCAAGTTTAATAGTGTCCATCAAAGGATTTATTATTTTCTGGGGTACAATTCATTTGCCAAAATAGAATTACAATAAATCTGGTGTTCCAGCAGTGACTGGACAAGTTTAATAGTGTCCGGCAAAGGATATATTTCATTCTGGGGTAAATTCAATTGCCAAAATAGCAATACCATAAATCAGTGGTTTCAGCTGTTGCTGGCCAAGTTTAATAGTGTCCGGCAATGGATATATTTTTTTCTGGGGTGAAATTCAGTTGCCAAAATAGAAATACAGTAAATCTGGTGTTCCAGCTGTGACTGGACAAGTTTAACAGTGTCTGGCAAAGGATATATTTTGTTTTTGGGTGAAATTTTGTTGAAAAAAATAGAAATAACGTAAATCTGGTGTTCCAGCTGTGACTGGACAACTTCCATAGTGTCCGTCAAAGGATATAGTTGCCAAAATAGAAATACAGTAAATCTGGTGTTCCAGCAGTGACTGGACAAGTTTAATAGTGTCCGGCAAAGGATATATTTTGTTCTGGGGTAAAATTCTATCGCCAAAATTGCAATACCATAAATCAGTGGTTTCAGCTGTGACTGGACAAGTTTAATAGTGTCCAGAAAAGGATATATTTTGTGCTGGGGGAAATTCAATTGCCAAAATAGCAATACCGTAAAGCTGGTGTTCCAGCTGTGACTGGACAAGTTTAATAGTGTCCAGAAAAGGATATATTTTGTGCTGGGGTGAAATTCAATTGCCAAAATAGCAATACCATAAATCAATGATTCAGCTGTGGCTGGCCAAGTTTAATAATGACCGGTAAAGGAGTTATTATTTTCTGGATTGAAATTCACTTGCCAAAATAGCAATACCGTAAATCTGGTGTTCCAGCTGTGACTGCACAAAATTCATAGTGTCCGTCAAAGAATATATTATTTTCTGGGGTGAAGTTAAGTTGCAAAAATAGAAATACCGTAAATCTGGTGTTCCAGCTGTGACTGGACAAGTTTAATAGTGTCTGGAAAAGGATATATTTTGTCCTGGGGTGAAATACAATTGCCAAAATAGCAATACCATAAATCAATGATTCAGCTGTGGCTGGCCAAGTTTAATAGTGTCCGTCAAAGGATATATTATTTTCAGGGGTGAAATTCAGTTGCAAAAATAGAAATACCGTAAATCTGGTGTTCCAGCTGTGACTGGACAAAATTCATAGTGTCAGTCAAAGGATATATTATTTTCTGGGGTGAAGTTAAGTTGCAAAAATAGAAATACTGTAAATCTGGTGTTCCAACTGTGACTGGACAAGTTTAATAGTGTCCGGCAATGGATATATTTTGTTCTGGGCTGAAATTCAATTGACAAAATAGCAATATAGTAAATCTGGTGACCAAGAAGTGGCTGGCCAAGTTTAATAGTGTCCGTCAAAGGATTTATTATTTTCTGGGGTACAATTCATTTGCCAAAATAAAATTACAATAAATCTGGTGTTCCAGCAGTGACTGGACAAGTTTAATAGTGTCCGGCAAAGGATATATTTCATTCTGGGGTAAATTCAATTGCCAAAATAGCAATACCATAAATCAGTGGTTTCAGCTGTTGCTGGCCAAGTTTAATAGTGTCAGGCAATTTATATATTTTGTTCTGGGGTGAAATTCAATTGCCAAAATAGCAATCCTCTAAATCTGGTGTCCCAGCAGTTGCTGGCCAAGTTTAATAGTGTCCGGCAAAGGATTTATTATTTTCTGGGGTGAAATTCAGTTGCCAAAATAGAAATAACGTAAATCTGGTGTTCCAGCTGTGACTGGACAACTTCCATAGTGTCCGTCAAAGGATATAGTTGCCAAAATAGAAATACAGTAAATCTGGTGTTCCAGCAGTGACTGGATAAGTTTAATAGTGTCCGGCAAAGGATATATTTTGTTCTGGGGTTAAAATGAATCGACAAATTAGCAATACCATAAATCAGTGGTTTCAGCTGTGGCTGGCCAAGTTTAATAGAGTCCAGCAAAGGATATATTTTGTTCTGGGGTAAAATTCAATTGCCAAAATAGCAATACCGTAAAGCTGGTGTTCCAGCTGTGACTGGACAAGTTTAATAGTGTCCAGAAAAGGATATATTTTGTGCTGGGGTGAAATTCAATTGCCAAAATAGCAATACCATAAATCAATGATTCAGCTGTGGCTGGCCTAGTTTAATAATGACCAGTAAAGGAGTTATTATTTTCTGGGGTGAAATTCACTTGCCAAAATAGCAATACCGTAAATCTGGTGTCCCAGCAGTGGCTGGCCAAGTTTAATAGTGTCTGGCAAAGGATTTATTATTTTCTGGGGTGAAATTCAGTTGCCAAAATAGAAATACCGTAAATCTTGTGTTCCAGCTGTGACTGGACAAGTTTAATAGTATCTGGAAAAGGATATATTTTGTGCTGGGGTGAAATTCAATTGCCAAAATAGCAATACCATAAATCAATGATTCAGCTGTGGCTGGCCAAGTTCAATAGTGTCCGTCAAAGGATATATTATTTTCTGGGGTGAAATTCAATTGCAAAAATAGAAATACCGTAAATCTGGTGTTCCAGCTGTGACTGGACAAAATTCATAGTGTCAGTCAAAGGAAATATTGTTTTCTGGGGTGAAATTTTGATGAAAAAATAGAAATAACGTAAATCTGGTGTTCTAGCTGTGACTGGACAACTTTTATAGTGTCCGTCAAAGGATATATTATTTTCTGGGGATAAATTCAGTTGCCAAAATAGAATTACAATAAATCTGATGTTCCAGCAGTGACTGGACAAGTTTAATAGTGTCCGGCAAAGGATATATTTCATTCTGGGGTAAATTCAATTGCCAAAATAGCAATACCATAAATCAGTGGTTTCAGCTGTGGCTAGCCATTTTTAATAGTGTCCGGCAATGGATATATTTTGTTCTGGGGTGAAATTCAATTGCCAAAATAGCAATCCTCTAAATCTGGTGTCCCAGCAGTTGCTGGCCAAGTTTAATAGTGTCCGGCAAAGGATTTATTATTTTCTGGGGTGAAATTCAGTTGCCAAAATAGAAAACAGTAAATCTGGTGTTCCAGCTGTGACTGGACAAGTTTAACAGTGTCTGGCAAAGGATATATTTTGCTTTTGGGTGAAATTTTGTTGAAAAAAATAGAAATAACGTAAATCTGGTGTTCCAGCTGTGACTGGACAACTTCCATACTGTCCGTCAAAGGATATAGTTGCCAAAATAGAAATACAGTAAATCTGGTGTTCCAGCAGTGACTGGACAAGTTTAATAGTGTCCGGCAAAGGATATATTTTGTTCTGGGGTTAAAATTAATCGCCAAAATTGCAATACCATAAATCACTGGTTTCAGCTGTGGCTGGCCAAGTTTAATAGAGTACAGCAAAGTATATATTTTGTTCTGGGGTGAAATTCAATTGCCAAAATAGCAATACCGTAAAGCTGGTGTTCCAGCTGTGACTGGACAAGTTTCATAGTGTCCGTCATTTGAAATATTACTTTCTGCAGATAAATTAAGTTGCAAAAATAGAAATAACGTAAATCTGGTGTTCCAGCTGTGACTGGACAAGTTTAATAGTGTCCAGAAAATGATATATTTTGTGCTGGGGTGAAATTCAATTGCCAAAATAGCAATACCATAAATCAATGACTCAGCTGTGGCTGGCCAAGTTTAATAGTGTCCGTGAAAGGATATAATATTTTCTGGGGTGAAATTCAGTTGCAAAAATAGAAATACCGTTAATCTGGTGTTCCAGCTGTGACTGGACAAAATTCATAGTGTCCGTCAAAGGATATATTATTTTCTGGGGTGAAGTTAAGTTGCAAAAATAGAAATACTGTAAATCTGGTGTTCCAGCTGTGACTGGACAAGTTTCATAGTGTCCGTCAAAGGATATATTGTTTTCTGGGGTGAAATTTTGTTGAAAAAATAGAAATAACATAAATCTGGTGTACCTGCTGTGACTGGACAACTTTCATAGTGTCCGTCAAAGGATATATTATTTTCTGGGGTTAAATTTAGTTGCCAAAATAGAAATACAGTAAATCTGGTGTTCCAGCTATGACTGCACAAAATTCATAGTGTCCGTTAAAGGATTTATTATTTTCTGAGGTGAAATTCAGTTGCCAAAATAGAAATACCGTGTATCTGGTGTTCCAGCTGTGACTGGACAAGTTTCATAGTGTCCATCAAAGGATATATTAATTTCTTGGGTGAAATTTTGTTGAAAAAATAGAAATAACGTAAATCTGGTGTTCCAGCTGTGACTGGACAACTTCCATAGTGTCCGTCAAAGGATATTGTTGCCAAAATAGAAATACAGTAAATCTGGTGTTCCAGCAGTGACTGGACAAGTTTCATAGTGTCCTTCAAAAGGATATACTGTTTTCTGGGGTGAAATTTTGTTGAAAAAATAGAAATAACATAAATCTGGTGTTCCAGCTGTGACTGGACAACTTTCATAGTGTCCGTCAGAGGATATATTATTTTCTGGGGTTAAATTCAGTTGCGAAAATAGAAATACGGTAAATCTGGTGTCCCAGCAGTGACTGGACAAGTTTCATAGTGTCCGTCAAAGGATATATTGTTTTCTGGGGTGAAATTTTGTAGAAAACATAGAAATAACATTAATCTGGTGTTTCAGCTGTGACTGGACAACTTTCATAGTGTCCGTCAAAGGATATATTTTTTTCTGGGGTTAAATTCAGTTGCCAAAATAGAAATACAGTAAATCTGGTGTACCAGCTGTGACTGGACAAGTTTAATAGTGTCCGGCAAAGGATATATTATTTTCTGGGGTTAAAATCAGTTGCAAAAATAGAAATACCGTAAATCTGGTGTTCCAGCTGTGACTGGACAACGTTAATAGTTGCCAGAAAAGGATATATTTTGTGCTTGGGTGAAGTTCAATTGCCAAAATAGCAATACCATAAATCAATGATTCAGCTGTGGCTGGCCAAGTTTAATAGTGTCCGTCAAAGGATATTTTATTTTCTGGGGTGAAATTCAGTTGTAAAAATAGAAATACCGTAAATCTGGTGTTCCAGCTGTGACTGGACAAAATTCATAGTGTCCGTCAAAGGATATATTATTTTCTGGGGTGAAGTTAAGTTGCAAAAATAGAAATACTTTAAATCTGGTATTCCAGCTGTGACTGGACAAGTTTCATAGTGTCCGTCAAAGGATATATTGTTTTCTGGGGTGAAATTTTGTTGAAAAAATAGAAATAACATAAATCTGGTGTTCCAGCTGTGACTGGACAACTTTCATAGTGTCCGTCAAAGGATATATTTTTTTCTGGGGTTAAATTCAGTTGCCAAAATAGAAATACAGTAAATCTGGTGTACCAGCTGTGACTGGACAAGTTTAATAGTGTCCGGCAAAGGATATATTATTTTCTGGGGTTAAATTCAGTTGCAAAAATAGAAATATCGTAAATCTGGTGTTCCAGCTGTGACTGGACAACGTTAATAGTTGCCAGAAAAGGATATATTTTGTGCTTGGGTGAAGTTCAATTGCCAAAATAGCAATACCATAAATCAATGATTCAGCTGTGACTGGCCAAGTTTAATAGTGTCTGTCAAAGGATATTTTATTTTCTGGGGTGAAATTCAGTTGTAAAAATAGAAATACCGTAAATCTGGTGTTCCAGCTGTGACTGGACAAAATTCATAGTGTCCGTCAAAGGATATATTATTTTCTGGGGTGAAGTTAAGTTGCAAAAATAGAAATACTTTAAATCTGGTATTCCAGCTGTGACTGGACAAGTTTCATAGTGTCCGTCAAAGGATATATTGTTTTCTGGGGTGAAATTTTGTTGAAAAATAGAAATAACATAAATCTGGTGTTCCAGCTGTGACTGGACAACTTTCATAGTGTCCGTCAAAGGATATATTATTTTCTGGGGTTAAATTTAGTTGCCAAAATAGAAATACAGTAAATTTGGTGTTCCAGCTATGACTGCACAAAATTCATAGTGTCCGTTAAAGGATTTATTATTTTCTGAGGTTAAATTCAGTTGCCAAAATAGAAATACAGTAAATCTGGTGTACCAGCTGTGACTGGACAAGTTTAATAGTGTCCGGCAAAGGATATATTATTTTCTGGGGTTAAATTCAGTTGCCAAAATAGAAATACAGTAAATCTGGTGTTCCAGCTATGACTACACAAAATTCATAGTGTCCGTTAAAGGATTTATTATTTTCTGAGGTGAAATTTAGTTGCCAAAATAGAAATACCGTGAATCTGGTGTTCCAGCTGTGACTGGACAAGTTTCATAGTGTCCGTCAAAGGATATATTGATATCTGGGGTGAAATTTTGTTGAAAAAATAGAAATAACGTAAATCTGGTGTTCCAGCTGTGACTGGACAACTTCCATAGTGTCCGTCAAAGGATATTGTTGCCAAAATAGAAATACAGTAAATCTGGTGTTCCAGCAGTGACTGGACAAGTTTCATAGTGTCCTTCAAAAGGATATACTGTTTTCTGGGGTGAAATTTTGTTGAAAAAATAGAAATAACATAAATCTGGTGTTCCAGCTGTGACTGGACAACTTTCATAGTGTCCGTCAAAGGATATATTTTTTTCTGGGGTTAAATTCAGTTGCCAAAATAGAAATACAGTAAATCTGGTGTACCAGCTGTGACTGGACAAGTTTAATAGTGTCCGGCAAAGGATATATTATTTTCTGGGGTTAAATTCAGTTGCAAAAATAGAAATATCGTAAATCTGGTGTTCCAGCTGTGACTGGACAACGTTAATAGTTGCCAGAAAAGGATATATTTTGTGCTTGGGTGAAGTTCAATTGCCAAAATAGCAATACCATAAATCAATGATTCAGCTGTGACTGGCCAAGTTTAATAGTGTCTGTCAAAGGATATTTTATTTTCTGGGGTGAAATTCAGTTGTAAAAATAGAAATACCGTAAATCTGGTGTTCCAGCTGTGACTGGACAAAATTCATAGTGTCCGTCAAAGGATATATTATTTTCTGTGGTGAAGTTAAGTTGCAAAAATAGAAATACTTTAAATCTGGTATTCCAGCTGTGACTGGACAAGTTTCATAGTGTCCGTCAAAGGATATATTGTTTTCTGGGGTGAAATTTTGTTGAAAAAATAGAAATAACATAAATCTGGTGTTCCAGCTGTGACTGGACAACTTTCATAGTGTCCGTCAAAGGATATATTATTTTCTGGGGTTAAATTTAGTTGCCAAAAT